>CM040422.1:52757833-53957833 GCA_022702705.1 Papilionanthe hookeriana x Papilionanthe teres
AGGATTTGCTTGGGGAAAAATTTGATAAAAGTTGTATTTACTTCTTATTGTTTGGATGATGTTGCTTTTTATATATATAATTTTTGTTTGGTCATATCAAAATTAAACTTTAAAAATTCATAACTCTAAAAATATATTTCAAAAATTCACCAAATTAGTTTTGTGGGCTCTCTGATATTAAGGGAGTCTAAGAAAATTAAAATTAAAATTTTCTAAAAATCTTTATTTTCCACCTTACTTTAATATTTTAATAATTAAAAAAAGTAATAAAAATAACAAAAATATTAAAAATCATAAAAATGTCATATTTTGATTTCTAATCACATAGGAACAAACCAAATATTTTTCCTAAGTCTCTTGGTTAAGATATTGAATTTTAAATGCTTAAGACAATTTTTAATATTAAAAAATGGATTTTCCAACCTTTTCACCAAATTAATTCTAGTAAATCAAAGAAAAATTAGAAAAATATAAAATCTACTTCTCTAAACTCCTTGAGGTCAGAGAGACTCAAAAAAAATATAAAATACATTTTTCAACTTTAATTTTATTTTATAATTAATTAACACTCCAAAACTCAAAATAATTATAATAAATAAAATATAATTCAAAAAATCACCAAAATTGGTCCAAGTGGTCCTCTCATCAGTAAGAACATCCCATAATTTTCCTAAGGACAGAAACTTTACCTTAGTCATGTTGTTGAATTTTCATTGAAAATCCCTATTTTCAATTAAAAATAAATATATAAATTAAATAAATTTAGAAAAATCACATTTTCTCCTCTAATGTCTTAATTGACATATGAGTGAAGTGAAATAAAAATTTTAAGTTCATTTGAGCTTAATTTGATGAGCTATAAAATAAATAAGCCTAAAGGGGCCTAAAGGTAATTAAAGGATCTTAACCCTAATTAATATTTAGGTCAATCAAGGGGAGGGTAGAATATCTGATTTAAAATTTCCATTAGATTATTGAAACCTCGGGAATTAAGGGGCAGAAACCCATTAATCATCTTGAAAATATTTAAAGTAAATTTTAATTAATTAAACAATTTGAATTTTGGAAGACTATGTTAAAATTTGGATTATTAAGGTTAGGGATATGACCTAAGAAGATATCAATTCTTTAATTTAAAATCTCTAAATGAATCACTTCAATAATACTTAACTTCTAATTAAATTTAAAGTTATAATTGAAATTAGTAATTAAATAATTAAAAGGAAGATAAACCTTAATTAAATTAAAAGCTTAAAACATTAAGTGATTTGATGATCAAAATAAAATAAATTTAAAACATTAACATTAATTTGAAATCACTTAAAAAAAAAATCTAAAACAATTTTGAAACATTAAAGAAAATCAATCTTAAGACAACTCATAATTAAAAAAACATAAAAAATCGAACCAATTAAAAATTAACCAAAAATATTTCAATTAAATTAAAAATTAAGTCATTAAAACTTAAATTGAATAATCTAAACACCTCTTTCAACCCAAATGAATCTAATGCATTGAGATCATTAAAGTTGTAAAAATTAAATTAAATTAAAGCAACTTGAACACTATTCTGAACTTAAAATTATTAAAATTTCATAACTAAATTAAACCACTTTAAATCACCAATTCCAATTTTAAATCATTAAATTCTTTAACAGACTGATTTGCCCCCTAAAGGTTTTCATTATTATAACTCTTAAGTAAAGCATCAAGTGAAATGTCACTTTACTTATAGGATAATCAAACATCCTAATTCATTGAGCAAGAAACAAACTAAAATAAATTTTTGGATGATTAATTCACCTGTGCAATAAAACTCATTTGGACTCGAAAATATTCCCAAAAATATTGAAAAGATGTTTAGGACTCGTCCTAAACACTTCCTCAATATGATGGTGTGTTTTAGAAGAACAATTAAATTTAATTGTTCTTTGATGAAAAAAATCGTCCTTAACAAAATACAAGAACCTAGACGTCATAGGAAATGACTAGCAATAGGATTAGGAATTTGGTAGACAACCAGAACCATCCCTTAGCTTTACTTAGGTGCTTGTTATAAATATATAAATGCCTTAACATGTGTTTTAAGTGCAACTTGGAATGACGAGAAGACCCTCCAGGTACGGTTTTATTTTATTGCAATTTACTTTATTGCAATTTATTTATAAGAGCTACACTTCACTCTTCTTGCATGTTAAACAAGATTGTTGCATGAAAACTGAAACTTTTAGGATAGCCACAAAACTGAAACCCAAAACTAAATTAAAAATCAACACAAGATGAAATTCACCACCACAATATTCAAAAGATAAAACAACTCAAAATTTAATCACAAACATAACAACAAAACTACAATTACAATTAAATTAAAATGTCTCGTTGGATGATGGGGAATACCTCGGATGATGTAACCTACGTATTGCTAATGGGATTTCCCACGGTCTAAATGAAAGTGTGGAACTCATTCAGTTGAGTTTAGCAAATTCATTTGGACTAAGTGAATCCGATAAAAATAATGGTGTCTGAATGATGGAATCGTGAGATCTTAACCAGTGTTGTTATAATCAACTTTAAGATTCCCCTAATAAAACATTAAAGATATTTGAACCTAAGACTCTTTTAAACCAGAATACTTCTCTCATCTCTTGATTTTCACTTTTTAAAACTAAACCCTCTGCAACAACAAGGAGCTTGGAGCATGGTGGGCAGCACAGCCATCTTCATCAGCAAAACTTGTGTCAACTTCAACAAACCTTTTCCTAGAATTAAATAACCAAGCCATAGGATTTCGAGGTAGTTTTCCTAGTGCAACATAAATCCTCAAATTTTTGTTAGGCATTTGCATAATCATATTATGTAAATTAAGCCCTAATCGGTCTTAGGACTCCGAGGTAGTCGTCTGGTACGACAAACCCTCACATCTTCGAGGCTATTTGTGTGATTATATCATACAAATATAATTCCTGATTAACTAAAATTGGCAGGATTGAAACATTAAATAATACTCTCAAATTGAAGTTGTACAATAGGATAGTCGGGAAGTCACCGAAGTTCACTTCGGGTCCGTGACATCCCCTACTTCTCTTCCTTTGGATCCCTAAAATAAACTGTTCTAAATTTGAGCTATTCCCTATTGAAATTTCCAAAATCCAATTTGTTTGAAACCTTAAACTTTGAAATTCTTGAGAGCAAAACCACTGATCATTATCGAGAGTATTCTTAAGTATCTTCGGACATTTAAGATGTAATTAACTATAGGGGCTTGCCCTTATAGGAAACTTTAAGAACCCAGGTAATACAAACCCTGCTTAATTCCTTTGTATTAAGCAGGGGAACTTGTCGGCTTATAAAATTGGTTCGCAGACTAAACGGATGTCACAAATCTTCTAGTTTATTTAACCGAGCCCCATCATCAAGCAGTGTGTCTATTCTTCGGGATAGATATACTGTTTGTGGTGTAGTGCTCGTTTATATAAACTATTTGGAATGTGAGATCGGTTTAATTTCATATCTTAAAATTTTTTAAAACTTAAAATCATTTTTAAAATCAAATGCTACTTTCTAAATTATATATATATATATATATATATATATATATTAGCAAAATATATATATTTTTATTGAATAATGGAGGTCTTAAAACATCCGACATGAGGAATGGCCAATAAGTCCCCATGTAAAAGAGTTCTAAAAAGGAAAAAGAAGAAGATAAAAATTCGAAGAAGAGCTGGAGTTGCAAATTATTTCCTTCCTAGAAGAAGCTCTCTTGGCCAACCAATTTGCGGTGTTGGTTCCCCTCTCTATTAATATGACTCCATATAACAACTAGCTTGGAGGATAACTTGAGGATCATATTAACCCAAGTAAGAATGTGCCATGGAACGACAACTTCATTCAACAACATCTTTACTAAAAGCAGTGAATCCATCTCCATATGAATATAATTATGCTTATTAATAAAGGCAGCTTTGAGACCCCAATAAGCAGCAATAACTTCAGTTTCAAGGCTGTTATCTGCCATCACAGGAGCAGAGAGAAACCAATTACAATTACCAATATGATCCCCTGCAAATAGCCCCAATTCCAGCACCAATTGAAGAAAAACTCCCATCGAATTGATTTTAACCCAAGGAGCCTTAGGTAATCTCCAAATAACAAGCTTAACCTTGTTAATAACGAGAATTTGCTGGGAATTAATTATTTGTCTAGCCTTATGAACATAAATTAAACAATTCCCGATAATATGTTTCGATAGAGCAATCCTTGTTGTTTAAAATAGCATCATTCCTTCCCATCCATATAAACCGAGAAGATAATAAGAGGAATGTAATAATCGGTAGAATCCTTCCAATCATGCCAACATAATTCAATACTAAGCCATGAAAAAAATTTGGAAGAAAGCCCGAAGATTATCCAAAGCAGATTTCCATACCTCTTGAACAACAAGGCACCTTATAAATATGTGAGGAATGGATTCTTCATCAGCATGACAAAATTGACAAATCGAAGGTCCACGAATTCCCTTAAGTTTTAGAATGTCATCTGTTGGAAGAAACTTCCTGAAAAGTCTCCAACAGAAAAAAGATATGGAAGGTGTTAAGAATTTATTCCATAGCTTCTTCCCCCAATCATTAGTAGAACAGGTACCTCTAAATAGAAAATTAGACAAGCTTTGATTAGGTGGAATCTTTGTGACCAATTTATCTCTTTTGGCTGATTGAATAGGAATATTCAAAATCTTTTTTGGGTTGCGGAATCAATACAACTACTAAGCTTAGCGAGTATCCCATTACGAATTGATCCAACAATCGACTACTTTCGAATGGGATGATGAATGGAATGATGAATATTAAGATCAATCGAGAGACTCATTAAAAATCCACTTATCCCTCCAAAATGAATTTGCCCATCCCCAAGCTCCCATACAAAAAGTTGTTCAAACTGCTTCTCTAACTTTCAATAATTGCTTCCAGTGATTTGAATCCCCATTCTTCAATTGTACTTGAGTAGGATGAATATTAGAACAGTACTTCCCATGCAAAAACTTAGACCATAAGGAGTTCTTGGCTCTAAAGTTAATCCATTGCTTGCAATAAAAGGAAAAGCTGATTTGTTGAAAACTCTTAAAACCCAACCCACCACTAGCAATAGGTTTACAAACTTTATCCCAATTGGTCCAATGCATTTGTCTATGATGACCTTCACAAAGAAACTTATTAAATATAATGGACATTAATTTTTGTGTGCTTTTCTTCATCTTGATCATTTGAAGAATATAGAGAGGATAAGTAGTTAAAATACTCTTGAGAAGAGTGATTCTACTGCCATTTGATAGAAATGAAATTGTCCAACATTGAATTTGAGCAGAAATTTTAGATACCACATCATCATAGTGGGAATGTCTAAGTTTACCTTTGATTAAAGGAAAACCCAAATACTTAAGAGGATATTTAGCCTCCCTAAATCCAGTGAAATCTGCTATCCACTTTTTAGTATTAACATTGAATTTAGAATCGAACAAAAAATGACACTTGGACTTGTTAAAAGTCATACCGCAGACCTCTTCAAATTCACCCAAAACCTTCATTAAACTTCTTATGGAGTTCTTACTACCATTCCGAGAAAACTATGACATCATCGGCAAATGCGAGGTGGGAAATCGGTTGAGTGGATCCGTATTGAAACTGGGTATAAGGGTGAGTGATCTGAACATTATTAAGAAGCTTGGAAAGGTAATCAAAAGCCAATATGAAGATATAAGGAGAATATATATATATATATATATATATATATATATATATATAAATTAAAACCTAAAAGACACCGACAACTTCTGTAGGCGACCCCTTTCTTAAAAAAATACAACACATAACCTAAAAATATGCCAACAAATTCTAGCGACTCCACTGGGGACTAGTTTTTCTCTCCATCCTGATCAGATGGTTTTGCTTTCATAAATCGATAGTGAGTCCATATCCCTAGTGGACCAAACTATCATTCTTCTGTTGGCATACCTCACTCTTTTCTGTCTTGAGAAAGTATAGTCGAATCCCTTTTGGATTTAGGAGCCACTGTTTAGATACCCCTAAACAGAGAGGTTCCGAAATTCTTTTACCTCTTAAGAGGTGAGGTGGACCCCCAATAGGTGTTAGCTTAGGAGCGGTCCTTCGGATTGAGAAGCCTTACGAGAATTTCTCTTCCTTTTCAATTATGAACTGGGTCCCTTCCTTTTTCTATAAACCTCCGTTCTTTAAACATTTCGTTCCTAACAACAAATCTTCTAATAAACAACCCTTTAATAAACAAACTCTTTTAGATCGTAAATGCATTAAGACAAACGAAAATGTGTTCGGACTCTTTCTTTTTCGTCCTAAGTTTTGTGAAAAAAGGAAGCATAATTCGAGAATAATACTCAGAATCTACCCTGCAAAAAATGTTTGCCCCAAAGAAGAAACAGAGTTAGAGACAGAGGCACAAAGATCGCCAGGATAGAGACAGCCAAAGCTGCTGAAGTTGCTTTTCTAGAGGAAATTCCTGAGGAAAGAGAAGAACTGCCTGAATATTCACCACTGTTAGGAGGAAGTAGGTTCCACCCTCTCTCTGTTGCAGCTGATGAAGAAGATGCCCGGAGGATCGCTGCTACGTTACCCTGATTTGCATATTACAATGACAGCAAAAGAAAAAGAGCTAGGGCTACGTCGCTCACTCGACTACAAGCTGTAGTAGAAAAGTTAGCAAAGAAAGAAAGATGCCCCGTGTCAGAAGTCCTAAGAAGAATGGAACGGGTGCCAGCCAAATCCTACCTTGGACCGCGATTAAACCCATTCATTGCTAAAGAAAACCCAAGGAAAAAGCCACGAGCCAACGGAAGGAGTTTTCTTGTTATCGTATCAGGACAACATATTAGGGAGGACACCACCTACCTACGCAACCTGATGTTTCGAAGGATGAATCCTCATTCCTAGAAGCACGGGCACAGTAATTACTTATGACTGTATCTGAACCCAAAAATATAAAAAAAAGTGGATGATAAAGAAAATCGTTTAAAAAAAGTGTTAAAAAGAAAACATGTGAAATCATGATAATAAAGTTTTTATCCTTCCTTTCAAATCGAGTCTCACTATTGATCTTTCTTCATCTTTCTCTTGTTGAAATTTGAAAGAAACAAATAAAATTTTCCATTAATAAATTTTTCTATTGTTCTTATTCTTAGTACAACCCCTTATCCTTTCCTTGTTTTTCGCAGGGAAATGTCGAATAGGCAGTTGGTTCTGAACTTCAAGAATGGCGTGAGTCTAGCACTCGATAAAAAAAGGATGAAGGATGGAGCCGTGATTTAGATCGACTCTGACTTCACACCAGCCGGGCTACAGTACGAAGAAAATGATTGGACTCAGATTGATCGGGAAGAGCTCCGCAGCCATACAGTGATGAAATTGGGTGGCTCAAGCAAGAAGAGAAAAGTAAATACCGCTCATGCAATGGGAGAGGACAAGAAAGTTAAGTCCGTGGTTGCTACAGCAAAAGGCAGGCTCATCAATGCAATGCCCACATAAATTCAAGAGGTAAGGATAGCTACTCTCACTCCAAACCAGTGATGAAACAAGAACCGACGCATCTGCAAGATGCTAACTCAGCTAGCGGTGGATCAACTTGAAGAGACAGCTGCTACCGTCAGTGCAAGCACTTCTAAGAAGCCCGTTCGTCAGGAACCGGAAAGGAGGAGATCAAGTCCAAGGAAAGCAGAACAGATAAAGGAAATCCCAAGTAGATCAGAAACAGAATCTGTGCCACGACGCCAGACAAATGCGCCAGTTTTAAAGAGTCTTGTTGCGAAAGCAACCCCAGAGGATGTCTCGACAGAGACTATCCCCGAGGAGCCAAGACATACAGGAGAGCGTGCCGGGGTTGAACTATACATCCCACAGTACGTTACTAGACCTCTCCAGTTGTAGATAATTCTAGAATATGAGCTGGAAAAGATGCAGAATGTTGAAAAGAAAACTTTTGAATACTTTGAAAGAATCTGTGGCAAGAAGATTAACATCTTGGAAGGCCTTGAGCTACATACATATGTGTTTTCGGACTATGAACAACAGCAAATTATAGACTGCATCGTTGAACTTCAAAAAATGGGCCGAGCTGGTCGTCTGAGGGAGAAAACTTATTCAGAACCCCGAAGATGGATGCCAGGAAAAGGAAGAGTTTTGATCCAATGCGGGTGTTGCTACAACTTCACGGTAGACAGAAAAGGAAATCCACCAGGGATACTCCGTCGCAGTGAGGTGGATCTGATGCCAAATATTATTAAAAGAATGGTAAAGAGGATGGTGACATGGAAGGTATTGCCCGCAGACTGCATACCCAACAGCTGCATCATTAACATCTACAAGGAGGGCGACTGCATACCTCCACACATAGACCATCATGATTTCATTAGACCTTTCTACACAGTGTCTTTTGTCAACTAGTGCAATATCATGTTCGGATCTGACCTCCGGATAGCAGGCCCCGGAGAATTCCGAGGGCCGGTGGAGATACCACTACCAGTAGGTTCCGTCATGGTGTTAAAGGGGAATGGAGCGGAAATCACAAAGCATTGCATTCCAGTAGTGCCTGTTAAGCAGATCTGTTACTTTCAAAAGAATGGATGAAAAAAAGATTCCTTTTCACTTTCAGCCAGATCCAGAGTTAGAAAGCCTCCGGCCTTACGAGCTGTGAGTTACATGGGAGATAGCACACCTCCAATGCACATCCATACGACATTCCTGCCAAGGGTGGCTTGGAAGATGATGTTATTGTCCATGTATCTCACTATTCAGACATGGATTTTCACAGATGCTTTTGAAAAAAAATTGCAAGGATCTTACAAAATCCGTTTTGGATTTATATGAATTTTATGAGATATTGAATTCTCAAGGAAAATATCATCATGTTTTGGAGCAAGATGTTTGATGTATTTTCGACGAGATTGGAATGAAAATGATCATGTCATGTTTTGCCTTCACCTCTTTTTGTGCAAATTGACTGGGAAACGCCATTAAATTAAAAGAACTTCGAACAAAGAACAAAGGAAAAATAAAAATAAACGAGAACTCTTTTTTTTTAAAAAATCTGAATGTCAAAACAAACTACAAATAAACACGAACTCTAAATAAACGTGAACTTTAAATTGAATATCAAGCTAAAATCAAACCACAACAAGCGACTAAGACAAATTCTTGAATCTGAAATCCCCAGCGTTCGGAAATTCTTAAATCTATTTTTGACTCTCCATATTTCCTTCCCTCTTTTAAGAAGGTCGACTGAATCTACTGACACAGAACCACGAAAATTTTTGATTTGGTTCTGATGGCATGGATTCATATCCCTCGCCAAATAATCAGACTTTGATCGATCCTCGTGGGAAGTGAAACACTTTCACGCCTCATTTCAAATATTCTGCTAAACTAAAATCTCCACGATAAATTTCAACCCTTTAAACCTTCAAGACTGGAACCAGATTCCAGTTCTCTTTAAACCTTCAAGACTGGAACCAGATTCCAGTTCTCTTTAAACCTTCGAGATTGGAACCAGATTCCAGTTCTCTTTAAACCTTCGAGACCGGTACCAAATTCCAGTTCTCTCCTTTCGAGGTCAGTATCAAATTCCGACTCTCTTCCTGAGATTGATAACAAATTTCAACTCTCTCTTTCCGAGGCTGGTACCAAATTCCAGATCTTATTTCGAGATCAGTACCTAAATTCTTATTCTCATCCTTTTCAATCGATACTTAAACTCCAATTCTCACTCTAAGGTAGGTACCTAAATTCCAATTCTCTTCGCAATCCCGAGGTTGGAACCTAGGTTCCAATTCTCATTTCAAATCCAGATTTCCTTGAATTGATTTTAAATTAAACCTCAACTGAAATTGAAACTCAGGACAAATCGAAATCTAAACTCACACATTAAAAAAACTCAAAATATAAAATGAAATGAAATCTAAATCAATTTTGTCCAGATCTTATGATCTGGAATTCACCTCCTTTTCTTTTCCCCAGCGAGAGTTCAAGGATCTCCAGTCTTGGAGATATACTCGATACTCCCAACGGAAATTTGTTTCTACTCTGTTCTAAGTGTGTCACTTAGAAGTCTGTGTTGGTTTTGTTGATCTCTTAGGTCAACGCCAATACGCGCGGTGTGCTTGATTAGTACACCTCACCTATTGGGGGTCCATTTGTTGACCTCATTTTTGATAAGATCTTTTCTCTTCTCTCTCCTTAGTACTTAGGATCTAGCCTTAGGCTTTCCCTTTGACTATCTTAGAGGACTAGAAATGAAACCCACCACTTAGAAATTTAAACACCTCTTAACTCCCTACAAACCCCATAAGTTTGATTGTAAACCCCTAAGTCACTTGGAGGGTTAAGATCAAATGTGGAGGTTTAAAGGATGAGTTCCCTATAGGACACTTTGGCCATAGGACTACCCTAGGTGGCCTGGTCTGGTGAGGGTTGACCTGCACACATTACACTTTCACACACATTCCAAATCCTAAAATCATTCATATCTAGCTTGACTTCCTTATTCATGTAGGTAATTCATATGGATGGACCTTAACCCCTAGGCCCTTGGCTAAGAGGGTTAGGAACGACATAGTGAATGTCTCAAATGAGTCCTCTTATGGCTCTTATGAGCTTGATATGGCTTCATGGCTCCACCAAAGTGATTCCATTCTACTCAAACTTGATCAATCTTCATTTTCCCAATTTCAATTTTTGACCCCCGGGGCCCTACACCACCAAACCTACCAAATGCCCTTGAAGGTGCCCAAAATTTGCAAAATTACCTAAATCACCCAAAATTCCTTAGAACCAATCCTAAACATTTACCACCATTCAAATTGATCATACTTCGCTAAATAGACCAAAATTTCCAAAAATACCCCCCAATACCCTCCAAATACCCAAAATGCCATCTTTAACCAAAAAATCCATAAATTCCAAAAATTCCTAGAAAATTTAAAAAAATCCCAAATATTCCCAATTGAATTTTGTTCAACTACATCATAGGCCAATTTTGTCAATTTAACCCACTTTTACCAAAACCCTCAATTTGACCCTTTTTTAACCTAAGTGAACCCAATGTCAAACCAAATCAACCCAATTGACCTCAATGTTGATCCAATCCAATTCTAAAGTTCAATTCAATATCCCCAATATCAATTTAGACCAAATACAAGCCCAATTTGATTAACATTTTGATCCAATTTCAATTTAAAGCTTAAAGCCCAATTTTGGCCCATGACCTAAACTTAGCCCAAACTAACCCAACTCAACTCCAATTAACCCCAAATATTTTCCTAAACCTTCCTAATATCCCCAAAAACAAAACACTAATAAGATTTTCCCCAAATCTGAACCCAAACGCCACCCAAACCTAACCCAAAACCAAAATCCCCAATTTTGGCCTAAACCCACCATGAACCTAAATAGGCCCAAATCCCTAAATCAAAACCCAACCAAAATTGAAAACTCTTTGTAACACTCCCATAAACATTTCTCAACATTAATTTTACATCAAATCTAACATTAGACCAACCTTAGCCTAAGTTAGCCCAATTTGATCCACTTTAGCCCCTTTACCAAAAAAATCCCAAATCAAACCCAATTCAACTCCAAATCACCTCAAATTTGTTTCAAATCACTCATGACACATACCTAAACTAAACCCAACATATGTTTGGCCCAATCCTTCACAAAATTTCCATCCACTAATTTGTTTTTAAACCTAAAGGCCCACTTTCTTAAACCATCCTAAAAGCCCATTTTCACCAAATCCAAAAGCCCAAAAATCCATTCCCAAGCCTACATGACACTTTCACCTCATCATCCCTTTGATTTAAATCACTCCCTAAGTTTCAAATTCATCATTAAACTTTTCTAAACTAAGCCATGTGCCAAATTACCCCTAAATATCTAAAATCCTTAAAACCCATTTCCATGAAATTGACTAAGCTTGGCCCCAAGCCAAATGGAGCCATTGAGCCATGCATAAGCCATATGCAAGCCATGAGGAGCCCTTTCCACCTCACCATGCCATTAATGGCAAGAAGGGGGGATCTTTCTTAAACCTTTATTAAACATTTTTAACCTCATTTATGCAACACTCTAAACCAAGCTTAGCCACCTCACCATGGATGGAGACCACACCACCTTTTCTTGGCTGACCCAAATGATTCCTTTCAGCCCAAAGTTAAGCCTTGGGGAGGTGCACCTAGCCTAAACCATGCCTTGGACCAAATTAAGACAAAATAAGCCTTCCCCCCTTTCCACTTAAATCAAATCCTTTACACATGGCCAAAGCCAATTGACTACACCAAATCCTAGCCCTGACTCCCTTGAGTCAGATGGTGACTTGACTCTGGCCGGCCAGCCACTAGACCGCCGGAAAACGCCATGGCCGAGGAGCTTGGAATGAGCCAAATTTTAAATTCTCACCTACTGAGCTGCCCCACTCCAATCGGCCACCACAGCTCTTCATCTCCTCCCTAGCGACCGATCCCGCCTATCAATCACCCCAGGAAGCCCCGGTTATGGCTATTTAAACCAACCACCCCTTTCGGCCAAAAGGTTCGGCTGAAATCAACCTTCATGAATCCCTCCAAACTCCTCGCGAGCTTCCCTACCAAGAGCAATCCATCCCCACTGTTCTCCTGCCTTAAATCTCATTGATTGAGCTTAATTTTAGAGCTCAATTCTCAAGCCAGAACAGGACATCTCTCAAACCTCCACCAAAATCAAATTAAACTCACCCACACCTGCAGAGGACCAAGAGAAGGAGTTCCCTAGTGAAAACCCCCTCACCAGGCCAGCCATCCTCTTTATCGGCCAAGCTTTGAAATTGGCCTTGGTCACTTTTATACCTAAGAAATTCCCCAGAGCCAGAGACTTCATCTGGAGCTTCCTTGGGTGCAATCGAAGGTGCCACAACTCTCTGATTGAAGCTTCACTTCTCAGAGCTAAGGTATGGACCCCTTCTTCCTCCCGAGCTTCCAGTAATTCTCTATTTTGCTTGGCTTAATTTCATAGCACATAAACCGTATGGATGTGTTCTTCTCCTCAAGCTGAATCCATAAAGCATAAGAACATGAAAATCCATTGAGAAACGAGAGAGATCTTAGGGTTTGAGTGTGGATGGCTCTCGGGACACACCAGGCGGAGAAGATGATCGATCGCCGTTGGATCGAGCGTGTATCGAATGCACGGTGCAGATCGTGTCAGACGAGTGAACATGACATGAACCGCGGGCCCCCGGAGTGCTGAGTCAGATGGCAGCGTCGAATTGGGAGGCGACGCGTGGGCTTTTGGAGCTGTCGAGGATGAGTTGGCGCTGCGTGGATAAGTAGATAATTAGCGATAATTTTGATTTATTTAAATACCCAGAACTTAGAAATTCCATATATTTGCATAAAAAAATCACAAAAATAAAATAAAAATACCCTCTTGCTCAGTGAACAGAGGGGAATAATCTGGAAAAAGAATTGAGTTAATTTGATGAGTATTTTATTTTTAATTAATTATTTACTCATTTCAGTATTTTAATTCTCCATTTGCATAGTACAATTCATCATGGCATGAGACCATAGGGCTTTTGAAGCCTCTGATCTTGGGAACATTCCCTGAATTTTTCAAGGTCAAAGGCTATCTCTATGGCAAGTTATGTATTTTTCAAGTTTATATCACTGTTTTTGGTTTTTTAATTCCATTAATTAACATATTTCTTAGAAAATTCTAGGAAAATTTTGGGAAGTTTCTTAGGACCAGAGGACCGTAGGTAATTATATTTTGAGTTAATTCATTAAGAATAACCCTAATTGTCCTAATTACTCAAAACTGAATTTTAATTAATTAGGGTTAACCACACATCAAAAGAACTTGAAAACAATTCTCCACTGATCTTTAGGATCAGAGGGACCTCACATAAAAATTTGGAATCATTTGGAAATGTTTAACCCCACTAAATGGATTAACTAAGTCACATGATCAAAATTAAACTTTAAAAATTCATAACTCAAAAAATACATTTAAAAAATTCACTAAGTTGGTTTTGTGGGCTCTCTGATATTCAGGGAGTATAAGAAAATTAAAATTAAAATTTTCTAAAAATCTTTATTTTCCACCTTACTTTAATATTTTAATAATTAAAAAAAATAATAAAAATCACAAAAATTTTAAAAATCATAAAAATATCATATTTTGATTCCTAATCACTTAGGAACAAACCAAATATTTTTCCCAAGTCTTTTGGTTAAGATATTAAATTTTAAATGCTTAAGACAATTTTTAATATTAAAAAATGGATTTTCCAACCTTTTCACTAAATTAATTCTAATAAATCAAAGAAAAATTAGAAAAATATAAAATCTACCTCTTTGAACTCCTTGAGGTCAGAGAGACTTAGGAAAAATATAAAATTCATTTTTCAACTTTAATTTTATTTTATAATTAATTAACACTCCAAAACTTAAAATAATTAAAATAAATAAAATATAATTAAAAAATCACCAAAATTGGTCCAAGTGGTCCTCTGGTCAGTAGGAACATGCCATAATTTTCCTAAGGATAGAAACTTTACCTTGATCATGTTGTTGAATTTTCATTGAAAATCCCTATTTTCTATTAAAAATAAATATATAAATTAAATTAAATTCAGAAAAATCACATTTTTTACTATAATGTCTTAATTGACATATGAGTGAAGTGACATAAATATTGTAAGTTCATTTGAGCTTAATTTGATGAGTTATTAAATAAATAAGCCTAAAGGGGCATAAAGGTAATTAAAGGATTTTAACTCTAATTTATATTTAGGTTCAATCAAGGGGAGGGTAGAATATCTGATTTTAAAATTTCCATTAGATGATTGAAACCTAGGGAATTAAGGGGAAGAAACCCATTAATCATCTTGAAAATATTTAAAGTAAATTTTAAAGTAAACATGACCTATTTAGACCTCAAAATGACAAAATTACAAATATTGTGATCAAATTAACCATGACAAGGTTGAAAAGGTCACATTAGACATCTTAAAATTAAAATTGATCAATTCAGAATAATCTAGGTCAACCTAGGTCAATACTAAATAACCATAGTAAACCTTGATCAAATTTGATCAAATTACCTAATTTTGAACAAAAATGATAAAGATCATAAAATCAAATAATTAATTAAATCATTTTAGTTAATTAATTGATATTTAATATTTTAATTAATTTTTAATATAAAGGTTTAAAGACATGACAAAATTAAACCTTAAAATTAAAAAGAAATAAAATAATTAATCAAATCACTTTGGTTAATTAATAAATATTTAATATTTTAATTAATTTCTAAATTAATTAAAATATAAAGGTTTAAAGACATGATAAAATTAAACCTTTAAACTAAAAAGACAAAGTAATTAATCAACTCATTAATATTTAAATAGAAAATTTAAAAACATGACAAAATTATACCTTTAATTCAAAAAGACATAAAATTTAATCAAATAATTAATTAAATCATTTTAGTTAATTAATTCATATTTAATATTTTAATTAATTTTTAATATAAGGGTTTAAAAACATGACAAAATTAAACCTTTAAAATAAAAAGATATAAAATAATTAATCAAATCATTTTGGTTAATTAATAAAATTTTTAATATTTTAATTAATTTCTAAATTAATTAAAATATAAAGGTTTAAAGACATGATAAAATTAAACCTTTAAATTAAAAAGACACAAAGAAATTAATCAACTCATTAATATTTAAATTTAAGGACATAACAAATCTAAATAAAAAAAAACATAAAATGACATTTTCCTAAAAATCATTTTAAGGATTAATATTATAATTCCATATATTTCTAACTAATCACATAATTAATTAGAAATAGAGTTATATAAAGATAATCCTAAATTGAATTCAAATTTATGACATCACACATAATGTCATAAACCCTTTATTGATTTCTTTTAAAAACTGAAATCTAAATTATAGGAAATCACCAATGGGTAGCCTAAAACTCATTAAAACCATCATTACATAGTTAAACACATTACTTAACCCATAACTCATTACCTTTAGCCAAGGTTAAAAATTATCGTGGGGGTTAAGTTAAGAGTTAAGCTTATGTGTCATCCCCTCTTTACATGAGGTGTGACATGGCTCCCTAGGTGGCAAGCACCTCTTCCTTAATCCAATGAAAAGAAACCAAGACATATGGTTAAATTCTACCAAGTTTAAGAAGCCATCATGAGTAAAGACATAAAAAATGAAGGGAAGAGGATATGTGTCATCCTTCCTTCAACTTGCTCATTTGCAGGGAGTGAGGTGGCCAGCCACCTTAGAAATGATCTTTGTCATCATCCTAAGAATCCAATTGAAATAGGAGTTAGCATAGATTAGACCTTAACCATTGTGAAATCAAATGATGAGGGGATTATGCATGAAGTGAGTCACCCCCCTTATTTGTCATGCCATGGTGAAAGAAGAGCATATGTGTCTTCCTCCTCTTTATTTCATTTAAATTATCTAAGAAGGTTAATCTAGTTGATCACAGCTAGCAATATCCATCTCATAGGTGAGCAAATGAAAACAAGACAAAACTAGGGTTCAATCCTTACCATGGTTAACTTCAATGATGAAAATCCAAATTCATCATTACCTCGGCTGAAATTTATCTCCAAAGCATTAATGGAAAGGCTGGTAACTTCCCTAGATGAACCTACTTCAGCCCAAGTTCATCAAATTCCCTCCATGGCTATAAATAGAGCCTAACATAAGCCTAAGCAAAGAGAGAAGAAGAAGGTAATAATGGCCTAAGCTCTACCCAATTCCTCTAACTCCCAACAAAAAATTTATTCCTTAGGACCATAAGAATGAATCCCTATTAAGATCCAACCCTTAGCTAGCCCCAAAACTCCATGAAACCAGCTTAAATATGCTAACCCGAGAGCTTAAAACAAGGTGACGAAGAGGAAATTCCAAAACCCCATATACTACTCAAATCCAGAAACCTTCAACACCAAAATTGCTCCCTAAGACCTAAGCAATTGAACCTCACCAAAACCAGGCTCTTAAACCCACTATAACCTTTCAATTTGGCTAACCTGAGAGCACCAAAAATAAGCCAAAACCAGGACAAAATGAGTTTCTAAAACTAAACACCACAAAACTCAAAATCAGCCTTCCCAAATTCATTTAGAGGTCAGAAGAAGAAGAACCCAACTGAAATTGAGCCTTCTCATAGTCTCTAACCTTCTATTCATCATTTCACACCAAGCCGAGCTATCCTTCGATCGAACTCATATCAGAACTCAATTTGACTCCAAATTGAAGCTAGATCTAGCTTACTGAGGTCTAGACAAAGCTTCTAGACCGATCAAACCGAACTCAAATCGACTCAGACTAAGGTATGGATTTTTCATTTTAATGGCGATTCGAGTTTGGCACTTTGTGAAATAAATTGTTTCAAAACCCCTGTATATCCGTATGGATATGATCTTCTACTCAAGATGAAGGTGTAGAGACAAATCTCATTCGATTCTATCAAGAATCGAGTGAGATATTACCCCGCATCATGCACTGTCTGTGGGAAGAAGCAGGATGGGGACGATGAAGCGCGACCGTCAATTCTTCTGTTTAAAGGATAGACGATCGAGATCATCCCCTACTCGATCTCCTGTTCGGAACCCCGTAGCGGATCGAGCGCATTTTCGACGCTGCCGAGGATACGCGACACCCCTTAGGAATTTCTGTTTAGTTTTAGGTTTAATTAATTCAGTTAAACCTTAAACTAATCAAAAATACATATTTTTTTAAATAAAAATCACAAAAATAAAAGAAAAATATTCTTGAACTCAGGATAGTGAGCTCTACAATGTGGAATTGAAAAAATTAATTTTCAACTTATATTTAATTTTTAATTAATTAAATACTCCCTGGAGTATTTTAATTATTAAAAATTATTTATAAATCAGAGAATTGTGAAATTTTAGGGGATTAATTTCTAAGTCATTAGAAACAATCTCTGATTTTTCTAGAGACAGAAAACTATTTTAAGATGACAGTTTCAAATTTTCTTGAGATTTAGCAATTATTTTTAATAATAATTAAAAAAAATCAGAAAATTAAGAAAATAAACAAAGTATAAATTGGAAATTGGTTATAAATTCAGGGGAATGATACTAAACCCTAAAGTACAAATTTTAACCATTTGAAAATTTAAAATTATATTTTAAAATCCTTAAGGGTGAATAAATATAGATTTATATTTAATTAACCCTATAGAGAATCTCTTAAAACTTAATTAGGCCTAATCACTTTAGACTTAGTTACACATTTAGACTTTAATTATATTGGACTTAAGATAAAACAAATTAAGTCTGAAATATTATTAAGTCTAATAAACACATATTAATTAGGTTTAAAACATATTTAAACTTAATTAGTCATAATTAAACCTTAAAAGACATTAGGTTTAATAAACACATTTTAATTAGGTTTAAAACATCTTTAAACTTAATTAATCATAATTAAACCTTAAAAGACATTAGGTTTAATAAACACATATTAATTAGGTTTAAAACAACTTTAAACTTAATTAATCATAATTAAAACTTAAAATACATTAGGTTTAATAAAAACATATTAATTAGGTTTAAAACATCTTTAAACTTAATTAATCATAATTAAACCTTAAAAGACATCAGGTTTAATAAACACATATTAATTAGGTTTAAAACATCTTTAAACTTAATTAATCATAATTAAACCTTAAAAGACATTAAGTTTAATAATAAACAAATTAGATTTAATCCTCATTAAATCTAATTAAATAATCCTTCAGCTTTACTTACATTAGGCTTAAGTAACCTTTAAACCCTAATTAAGTCTAACCTAATTAGACTTAATTAATCCTTAAGCTTTACTTACAAGAGGCTTAAGTAACCTTTAAATCCTAATTAAGTCTAACCTAATTAGACTTAATTAATCCTTAAGCTTTACTTACATTAGGCTTACGTAACCTTTAAACCCTAATTATGTCTAACCTAATTAGACTTAATTAATCCTTAAGCTTTACTTACATTAGGCTTAAGTAACCTTTAAACCCTAATTAAGTCTAACCTAATTAGACTTAATTAAAGCTTTAGCTTTACTTACATTAGGCTTAAGTAACCTTTAAACCCAAATTAAGTCTAACCTAATTAGACATAATTAATCCTGAAGCTTTACTTACATTAGGTTTAAGTAACCTTTAAACCCTAATTAGGACTAACCTAATTAAACTTAATTAATCCTTAAGCTTTACTTACATTAGGCTTAAGTAACCTTTAAACCCTAATTAAGTCTAACCTAATTATACTTAATTAATCATTAAGCTTTACTTACATTAGGCTTAAGTAACCTTTAAACCCTAATTAAGTCTAACCTAATTAGACTTAATTAATCCTTAACCTTTACTTACATTAGGCTTAAGTAACCTTTAAACCCTAATTAAGTCTAACCTAATTAGACTTAATTAATCCTTAAGCTTTACTTACATAAGGCATGAGTAACCTTAAAACCCTAATTAAGTCTAACTTAATTAGACTTAATTAATCCTTAAACTTTACTTACATTAGTCTTGAGTAAACTTTAAACCTTAATTAAGTCTATCCTAATTAGACTTAATTAATACTTAAGTTTTATTTACATTAGGCTTAAACAAATTTAAACCTTAATCAAATTTATCCTTAACTTAACCAAAACCTAAACTTGAGTTCAACCTAACTTGAACCCAAGTTAAACTAAACATTAGGTTCAACCCATATTGAACCTAACTTAACTAAAACCTAAACTTGAGTTCAATCTAACTTGATCCCAAGTTAACCTAAACTTTAACTTCAACCCATATTGAACCTAACTTAACTAAAACCTAAACTTGAGTTCAATTTAATTTGAACCCAAGTTAACCCAAACCTTAAGTTCAACACAACAACTTAAATCTATGTCAAACATTAAACCTTTTTTCTTTTATAAGATCAATCTCAACATAAACTTGAACCAAACCTCACATTTAATTTAAGCTCAATCCATAATTTAACCCAACCTAAATCAAACCAAGTTTAATTTCAACTAACCTGAACATTAAGTTCAACTTAAATTGAACTTATTTCGATATAAATACTAAAATTTGATATACAAGTTAAACTTAATATTTAGTTTAACTCAAATCAAACTCATAAAATTAAGTTTAACTTAAATCAAATTCAATTAAAATTAATTTAAATTAATAAATTTGACTAAATCAAATTTATTAAATTTAAGATTCAATGTAAAATTTCCTCTGCATATCCTAAATGTGCTAACTCTGTTTTGTAGGATAATTAAAACGACGACATTAACTTCTTTTAGATTTCCTTTGCATGTTATATGATGTGCTAACTTTGTTTTACGGGATGACATAGAACCATAAAACAAAACCAAAACTTTTAGGTTAGCCACAAAACCTAAAATATTCAACAAAACAAAACAAAATAATGACATTGAAAACAAAATTAAAACCATTAGGATAGCCACAAAACCTAAAACAAAAACATAATGACATTGAAATTTTTAGGATAACAATATTGACAGAATAAAAATGACAAACAATGAAACAAAACAAAAATATGAAATGAAATGGCAAAACAAAATTAAAACTATTAGGATAGCCACGAAACCTAAAACTTCTAACAAAACAAAAAAAAAATAAAAAAAAGACAACAAAATAATATTTAGGATGGATAGTGGGTACATCTTTCCTTAAAAACAAAATTTTTAGAAAAAAAGTGATCAACATTAATCAGAAGTTTTCTTAGACAATTAAAGTTTGTTTAAGAAGTAATTAACTGTAGAAGCTTGCTTCTATAGGAGATTTAAAAGAACCTATGATAGAGATCTCTGGTTATCAAAATTTTATGATTTTCCTTATATAGAAATCCTAGGATATGGTATTCTAGAATCTTCTCCTATAAGGATCATCATAAACATCCTTTTTTATTGTTCCCTATTAGTCCTAAATTTCTCAAATCCTCTATAAGATCTATAGAAATAAAATTAGGACAATATTGAACAGAATGGCTACTCCTTAACATCGACATCACCCTGACGGCGACGAAATCAAATCGAATTTTTTTCCTTTTCGTCGTCTCTAAGGACCAAGTGAGGGCTCAAATTGATTTCGGGTAATGTTATGAAGAGTTTATAATTCAAAATTGGGGGAATTGGTTTGGTTTTTGGGTTCAGTTTGATGGATTTAGGAATTTGGGCAAAATTGGGGATTTATATTGAACTTAAAATTTGGTTTTGAAATTGGCTCAATTGGGCTTGAATTTGGTTTCAATTGGGATTAGAATCAAACCAAATTAGGGGGCTTTAGCCTGTCACTCTAAAGAGTTCTAATTTTACATCCATTAAAAACATATCTCCTAAGCATTCAATTATATGGACCACAATTCTCATCCATATAATTGCATGTGATTTATACCATTTGTTGTATGAGACAATATCGCATTGCATCTTACATAATCTCACAACAAATTTAACATCTCAACTAGCCTAATTAAGAAGTAAATTAAGTTCATGGAATTAAATCTTCACAACTTATTCCAAATTTAAACATTTATACATTCCACAACAATCCTAGATAATTTAATTACTTCTTCATTTAAGAAAGAAAAAGATAAAGAAAACTACTCAGAATTCATGGAGAAAACACAAGCACACATTGATTTGAAAATATAAATCATAAAGAAAACACAACAAGAAAAACTAAATATAGAAAACATAAGTAAACACTTATCTGAAAATTCTTTCCACAAGACTCCGGAAGTTCCTTTCAAACTTTACTTTCCACAGGACAACACAATAGAGGTTGGTGCCCAACTCTGTTGACTCCAACTCTGACTTTAGACTTCAATAGAAACTAGATAAATGGATGAAAGAAAAAATGGTGGAAAGAATGTTTCACACCAACCTTTTCTCTTCTAAAACTAAACTAACTATACTATAAACAATAAAAGACTGAAAGTAAAACTAGGAAAGAATCTTAAACTAGAAGATGACTCTTGAAAACTAGACTCACTAAAAAGACTCACACACACACACACATGACATAACTTTTATAATAACCTTTGCCTTGGTGTCTCTTCAAATTATGTCCCGATTCAACATATCCACCAAAAGATACATCCCTTTATTTAAATTTGCCGCTCATGGAAAGTTAAGGAAGTCACCACTAAAAGTTGCTTCAAATACCCCTTGAAATTGGCGCCAAAAATGAAGAAAATTTGATTTTTAACTGTGGCAGCTAAGCGCCGATCAGGCGGCGCTTAGCCACCAAGGTCCATTTTTTCTTTTTTTCATTTTTTGCTCCAAATTTGATCCAATTTTACTTTTTTCATCATATTCACTTATTTTCATCATACCTGCAAGAAAAACACAAAATACGTTTCATTAAAGTGCAATATTATTAAAAATAGGTATAAAAATGTGCATAAAAATACTATATATTTTAGGTGTATCAAAATCCCTCAAACTTAAAATGTTACTTATCCTCAAGTGACTCTTAATCTCATAGAAAATTTTAGCATGCAAATTATGTAATGAGTTTCTTATGAAGATAACAAAATTTTGTTTTAGAAATGTAATAGTCCAATTTAGAAAAAATTTCAGTAACTACGACCAATTTAAAGTATAGAAAGTTCTTAAGTAAAGGATAATGTAAAATATAGGTTTTCTATCTATTTCAGAAATACTTGTAGATTTTTCAAAATATACGATTCACACACTTATTTTTATCACTTAAAAATCTTTATTTGAAAATAATTTTACTTACTATATTATAACCTTAAGCTTTAGATTTTCTCGGAACTTATATCTTATACTTTAGGTAAGGAACCATATTTTTAGTAGGCTCTTGAACCCTCAAGCTTCTCCTTCCTTTTTACATACCATTTTTCACTTTTTTTTCTCTTTCTTTTTCTTTTCTTTTTCTTTTCTTTTCTCTTTTTACTTCTTTTTATAAGGCAATGATTACTATAACTAGATAGGTTTTTAATGATTTTGAATTCCACCATTCCATTTAAAATAAAAGTCTGATATACATCTTTCACTTAAAAATCATAATAACAGTATTTGAAAATTACTTCTCAATAAAGAAATTTAAGCTTTGAAAAATAAAAGTCAAATCTTCTATTTATCCAAAAATACAAGATTTCTTACTAAAGATAGTTAAACTATATTTAACACTTCTTTACTAAGAAAATTTTAACTATAAATTTTAACTAAGTTCTCTTATTCATTTCTATATGCAAAATTTTGTTCCCCTAATATAACTTCGTATACATAATTGTTTTCAATCAAAAATCAAATTAATTTTATGTTTTCTTGAGAACAAATAAAATTTCAGGTTTTTGAAAAATTTTTGTTTTTAAAATTCCCCCCAAATTTTAATTTTTAGTTAGGATAAAACATTTAAGCATAAGAAATGATACATGGGTGAGAATTAAAAACTAATATAACATGCTTGCGTAGAATCTTAATATCCTAAATATGCAAGTATAACAATTTGAAAATAGGAGTAAAAAGAAATCAAATTCAAAATTTTTAGCTTTTCATTAAATGGAAAGTCAAAATTTCAAAGGACTTCTACAATAGTGGAGGTTTTTAAAGCAAATACACACCAACTAAAAATAACTGAAATCACATCAATTGTAGATAACAAATGGTAGTAGTAGATTTTGAAAAGTTTTATACATGTTGTTTTAAAAAATAGTTTTTAATAGTGTTCCAAATTCTCTGAACAATTTTGGAAATAAAGTACACAGTATAGAAACTCTGACACAACATATACATTAAAACATTTACTACTACACAAATATCACAAAACAACATATAGAATATCAATCCAACACAGATACATCTAGATATGTAAAAATAGACCAACAACATTCAGTATATTACCAGAGTTCACACAACAAACATAATATCAAAATAAATCAACAAACATAACATACATCAACTCATCAACAAAAACTCAAGAGCACATAAAAGAAATCAACTAATCATCCTCATCATCATCATCTTGCTCGTTCCAATCTATGGATGGCACATAAGGTATGTAGAATGGATGAGGGGGCATCTCTGCACTAATATCACCTCTGATCAATCTATTCAAATAATGCTGACAATTCTCCTCATATTCATCATGTTTTATAATATATATTTCCATATTATCCATTATACCATCCATGTCTCTAATATGCTCACGAGTAAGACTCACCTTCTACAAAAATCTTTCTTAACAAACCAGTCTGTGAATATCTAGATGATGAAGATCTCGATGTAGAAGCACAAAAAGTAGAACTAGCAGAAGCAGAAGCAGAAGCTGTAGAAGCCCTACTAAATCCTCCTCTCCAGCCAAATTCTGAATGTATAGTGTAAGCTCCAATGTTTACACTGGTAATTGGTTTTAAAGGCTGAAGGAACTCTTCCCAAGTTTCAAATTTCACTCCAGATTGTTCACATAATGAATGGATCAAGGAAGGAAATCCCATACCTGCAGTAGTGGTAGATCTGGCGCAATTCAAAATGTAATCATAAATGATTGCTCCAATATCTATAGGCTTCTCTTGTTGAATGCAATAGTTCAAAACAACTCTCTCCCTTGTAACTTCACTAGTAAGTCTTGAAGGCAACAGCTTAGATGAGATAAAATAATGCCATGCTTTAGAAATGGAATATAACTTAGAGGCTTGAAAATTTACTCTTTTATCATTTGTGATCTTCCATAAACCTCTTCTGTTAGTCAGAAATGCCATAATCTCATCTAACTCTCCCTCAGTAGGATGATAGAATAAAAACAAAACATATTAGGAGGCAGTTAAAAAAAGACATTGATCACCGCAGATGTAAAATGTACTTCTTTCCTTCTCACCATCACCAAATTTTCTTCTGCTGCAGATAAGTTTAAATAAAACTCTCTGACCACAGAAACAACAACAACAACGGAGAAGCAGCAGTAATTTTTTTAATTCCTTTTAGTAATCATCTCCTCAATAACCTCTCCTGGCTTACTAAACACACGTTCAGGAATCAATTTATGTGACTGTAGTGCGTCAACACATTATTCCTCAGCCCTTGCACTAACAAACTTGTCAGAATCAAATCTCATCTTTTCTCTCGTGTGCTTTGACTTTTGAGCCATTTCTAAGAAATCGTGAAAAGTTCACCATAAATTCCAAAATCAAACTAAACTTGCTAAATTATCTTTCAAAAGTAATTTCCACTAAATCCAAGCAACTTCTCATCCTTTTCCTCAAATTTTCACCATGAATGGTGATTTTAGGATTTTCCAAAATGTACTCATAAGACATGGTGAAAATAAAAAATTTTACTTAGGAGTAGTGCTCTTACCTTAAGGAATCTAAATCTAACAATTTTTGTTGAAATCGTCCTTCAAACGATCCAAAATGTTGATGCCCTAGGCTCCTTTTTGCGAAAGTTAGAGGTTGAAGATTACAGGTAAGTTAAAAATGGTGATTTTTGGGTTTTAACTGCTGAAAACAATTTTTCACGAACCGGCGCCTAGGCGCAAGGCTTTCGGCGCTTAGCTGCGAAATCTGGCGCTTAGCTTCCAGTGCCAAGATTTTCACAATTAAGAAAATGCACTAAAATACTTAATTAATCACCCTTAATCATCTCAAAATAATTATCTCTTACTCAATAATCTTCAATACTCCAATTTCAAACTTTAATATCCATCAATTCCAATCAAATTTCACACAAACACAAACTTATATTCATTAAAATTAAACCACACTTAATACAAACTAAAAATTTCTATCTAAACACTTTGGATGAAATTCCCTAAATACAAATGGACTCAATAAGCATAATGATAAGCTTACATCACTAAGATGTAACAATCACACATTAAAGTGCAATAGAACACAAACATAAAACATTAAAAACTTAAAACATCACACACATAAAACATAAAATACTCAAAACAAACCACAAGATAAAAATAACATTTAATTCCACTATCCAGTATGCAGAATATATCCAAAACCACTATTATGTCCATTTTACCCTTTTATAATATAAATATGATAGTACGGGCGATGATTGAACACTCTAACATCTTCTTCTTCTAACCACTTGTTCTTCAGGAACATCGCCTTATCTACTTCTTCCACGTGACTTGTATGATTGAATTGCATCTTGAGTTGCCATCTCATATGCTCCAAATATGTGTTAGTTTCATTAATATTTGCTTCGATTGAAGTCACTCAGGCTCCGATCATTGCAATCTTTTCTACAATTCCCTGAATACTAACGACAAGTAATCCATTGAATAACTCTTTAGCATTATCACTAATAAACTTACTCTTATCAGACTCCTCTTACTTCTTGATCTCATTCACTCAGGAAGACATGATGCACTCAAAACAGTCTTCTTAAGACTTATGAATGAAAATAGGACTTGAGGCAAGTGTTTCTCTTAATCTAAGGCCTTTTATACACTTTAGAAGTGCATAAACCCGCCCTTTAACGTTAAAAAACTCCAAAATAACTTCCAAAAGCACTTCCCCATGATCTAGGCTTCTAGAACCTCGTTTATCACATGTTTCATAACTCCGGCTCCTAAGCGCCAATTAGGCGGCACTTAGCTGCCAGTGCTCAATTTAGCACAGGTCTGCCTAATGCCCAAAATTTCATTCTGACTCCTCTAAGTCATAAAATAAGGTCAAATAAACACTACTATAACATAAAAACTCCAAAATACTACCACCAAAATATAAAAACAAACCAAACAAAGCACACAAAGCAAACATAAAGCAAAGCACACCAATAACTATGGGTTTTCTCCCGCAAAGCGCTTGGTTTAACGTCTTCAGCCTGACATACCCAGAACTCATTCTGAGTGACCCAACATCAGATTCTCATCAGATTTATGTTGATCGACTGAAAAATAAGGTTTAAGTCTATGACCGCTAACTTTAAATATTTTTTCAGTCTTAGGATCTTGAATATCCATAGCTCTATAGGAATAAATTTTTATCACAATAAATGGACCAATCCACCTGAACTTAAGTTTTTCAGAAAAAATTCTTAATCAGATATTATATAGCAAAACTTTCTCTCCTGGTATAAGATTTGTAGTAAGAATCTTCCGATCTTGCCATAACTTCATCTTTTCCTTATAAATCTTAGCTTTTTCATAAGATTCAATCCTTATCTCTTCAAGCTCATTTAATTGCAATACTCTCTTCTTAGTAGCATCTTTCAAATTATAATTGAACTCTTTAATAGCCCAATATGCTATATGCTCAAGTTCAATAGGCACATGACAGTCTTTTCCAAAAAACAGCCTATATGGAGACATTCATATAGGGGTTCTCTAGGCAGTCCTATAGGCCCACAAAGTATAATCCAGTTTGATTGACCAATCCTTTCTTTTTGGATTAACAGTCTTTTCCAATATTCTTTTAATTTCACGATTGGATAATTCAACCAAACCACTTGTCTGAGAATGATAAGCAGTAGCAATGTGATAATTTATATGATATTTCTTTGCTAACTTCTCAATAATCGCATTTTTAAAATGACTTCCCCATCTGTTATGATTACTCTTGGTATTCCAAATCTGCAAAATATATTATTTCTTAAAACCTTTGCAACACTTTGAGCATCACATCGGGGTAAAGCAATATGAAAGATGGTGTAAATGGACCAATGAAATTTAATCCCCAAACATCAAATATTTCAACTTCCAACATATAACTGAGGGGCATCTCATTTCTTCTAGAAATAGTGCCTGCATGCTGACATCTATCACAATTTTTAATATAAGCATTCACATCCTTAAAAATTGTAGGCCAATAAAATCCAGATTGTAAGATTTTATATGTAGTTCTTTCAACTCCAAAATGTCTCCCATAATAAAAATCATGATATTTTTGAATAATTTCATAAGTCTCTTCCAAAGGTATACATCTTCGAATTATAAGATCCTTTCCTCGTAAATGGGTCATCCCAAAAATAATTCTTAGCATCAGACAAAAATTTCTTCTTTTCCTGGCATGTCAAACCATATGGTGTAATATTACTGACTATAAATTTAATATGTCGCCGTACCACGGAACACACCACTCACTAACAGTGAATAATTTTTCATCAGGAAAATGTTCTTTAATTTCTTCAGCATCACAGAGAGATCTTTCATTTTCAATCCTGGATAAATGATCAGTAATTTGATTATCAAAACCCCTCCTATATACTATCTCAAAATCAAATTCTAATAAAAGAAGAATCAGTCTAATCAATCTCAGCTTCGCATCCATCTTCTTCATTAAATATTTGATAGCAGGATAATCAGTATGCACCACACATTTAGTTCCAGTTAAATATGATCTAAATTTATTAAAGGCAAATACTATAGCTCATAATTCTTTCTAGGTAGTGGTATAATTAATTTGAGCTTCATTAAGAGTTTTACTAGCATAATAAATAACTTTGAAAATTTTATCATATTTCTGACCCAAAACAGCACCAATAGCATAATCACTAGCATCACACATTAATTCAAAAGGTTTTTCCCAATTTGGTGAAATTATAACAGGTGCAGTGATTAATTTTTCTTTTAATGTCTTTAGGAAATCATTATCAAAATAAAAAAATTGCATCTTTTTCCAATAATCGACATAAAGGTTTTATAATATTTGAAAAAAAGTCATTGATATAACATCTGTAGAATCTAGCATGTCCCAGAAAACTTTTAATTCCCCTTACACTGGTCCGACAAGGTAATTTAGAGATAACTTGAATTTTTGTAGGATCTACCTCCAAACCTTTTTCTGACTTTTCATGTCCCAATACAATTCCTCCTGCTACCATAAATTGACATTTTTCCGAGTTAAGGACTAAATTAGTTTCTTCACGGTGTTTTATAACTTTAGACAAATGTTCTAAACATGATTCAAATGAAATTCCAAACACTGAAAAGTCATCCATAAAAACTTTGTTGACCTCATTTTTGATGAGGTCTTCTCTTCTTCTTTTTAGTACTTAGGATCTAGCCTTAAGCTTTTCCTTCGACTATCTTAGAGGACTAGAATCGGGATCCACCTTCTAGAATTTCAAACCACTTCTTAACTCCCCGCAAACTCCACAAACTCGACCGTAGACCCCTAATCACCTAGAGGGTTGAAATCAAATGTGGAAGTTTAAAGGATGGGTTCCTATAGGACCTTTTTGCCTTAGGACTGCCCTGGGTGGCCTGGTCTGGTGAAGGGGCTGACTTACACACACAATACACTTATACACTACACCTTCACACACCTATACCTGACTTGACCTCCTGACTCATGGAGGTGATTCACATGGATGGTCCTTAACCCCTAAGCCCTCGGCTACAGGGTTAGGAACAACATAGTGAATGCCTCAAATGAGTCCCCTCATGGCCCATGTGGGCTTGATATGGCTTCATGGCTCAACCAAAATGATTTTATTCCACTTATATTTACCCAATCTTCATTTTTTCAAATTTTCAATTTTTGACCCCCGGGACCCTACACCCGCCTAGCCTACCCAAAACCCTTGAAATTACCCAAAATTTGCAAAATCACCTAAATTACCCAAAATTCCCCAAAATCAATCTCAAGAATTTCCACATCACTCAAATTGATCATCCATACCCAAAAATACCAAAAATTCCAAAAATACCTCCCAATACCCTCCAAATACCCAAAATACCCCTCTTGACCCAAAAATCCAAAAATTCAGAAAATTTCCAGAAAATTTCAGAAAATCCCAAATATTCCCAATTTCATTTTGTCCAACTACACCATGGGCCAATTTTGTCAATTTACCCTACTTTTGTCAAAACCCCCAATTTGACCCATCTTAACCCTAAGTGAACCCAATGCCAAACCAAACCTACCCAATTGACCCCAATTTTGGTCCAATTCAATTCTAAACTTCAATTCAACATTCCCAACACCAATCTAGACCAAATCCAAGTCCAATTTGATTGACATTTGAATCCAATTTCACTTTTGGCATTAAAGCCCAATTTGGACCCATGACCCAAACTTAACCCAAACTCACCCAATTCAACTCCAATTAACCCCAAATCTTTTCTAAATATTCCTTAGCATCCCCACAAGAAAAACCCTAACATGATTTGCCCAAAATTTAGACCCAAACCCCACTCAAATTCAACCCAAAACTAAAAGGCCCAATTTTGACCTAAATCCAAACCTAACCCAAATGAGCCCAAACCCCAAAATCAAAGCCCAACCAAAGTCAAAACCTCTTTGAAACACTCCCATAAACATTTCTCAACATTAATTTTACATCAATTTCAACCCTAGCCCAACATTGGCCCAAGTTAGCCCACTTTTACCTAGATTGGCCCATTCACCTAAAGAGCCCAAATTCAACCCAATTCAAACCCAAATCACTCCCAATTTGCTCCAAGTCACTCATGACACATCCATGAGCTAAACCCAACAATTATTTGTCCCAAACTTTTACCAAAATTTCATCCCAAAATCCATTTTAAAATTCAAAAGCCCACTTTCTTAATCCATCTTAAAAGCCCATCTAAAACTCTTTCAAAAAGCCCAAAATCCACCCTAAAGCCCACATGACATCTCCATTTGTCATCCACTTAATTAAAGCCATTCCATAAGTCCTAAATTCATAATCAAATCATTCCAAATCAAGTTTCATACAAATTTACATCAAATTACCAAAAATTCCTAAAATCCATTTTCATGAAATTGACCCAATCTTTTCCCAAGCCAAATGGAGCCATGAAGCCATGCACAAGCCATATGCAATCCATGGTAGCCACTTTACACATCACCATGTCATTTTTAGCAAAGGGAGGAGGTCTTTAATGATTCCCTTAAGAGAGATTAAGCCTTTCATGACTCTTCTAAACCTTGATTAAACATAAATGTACTTAGATGGTGACTTCTCCCCACTAAGCTAGCCGACTTACCCGATTCCCTCAGCCCAAAATCAGGCCTTGGAGGGTGAACCAAACCTAAATCCATGACTTGGACCCATTTGGACCCAAAATTAGCTCCTCCCCCATTCCATCTAAATCAAACCCTTTACACATGGCCAATGCCAATTGATCGCACTAAGCCCCGACCCCGACCTCCCCGACCAAGATGGTGACCAATGCCCGGCCGGCCAGCCACCGGTCGCCGGAAAACACCATGGCCGAGAGCTCACATGTGAGCCCAACTTGGAATTCTCACCCGCCGAGCCGCCCCATCCCAAGCGGCCATCGGAGCCGTTCTTCTCTTGTCAAGAGCAGCCGATCCCAAGCCCTAACTCTCCCCGGGAGGCCCTCCACCCTCTCCTATTTAAACACCACCCCTCTCGGCCATGAGAGGTGCCGAAAACAAACCTTAAGGAAACTCTACCAAAATTGTTCCGTACTCCTCCCCATACACGAGAGCACTTGATCCCCACCGAGATCCCCTCGCCATTTCTTCTCTCGCGAGCTCAATTTCGTAGTCGAAATCTATGCCCAAAACCGGGACACTTCTCCACAGTGAGCTAATCCCCAAATCGATTGGTTCTACACCTTCACCAAACCAAGGGAAGGTGTCCACCAAGCAAAAGCCCCATCTCCGAGCCACCCGAGCTTGCTCCAGCCTCCAAGCTTTGTGATCGGGCTTGGTCGAAATCACACCTAGGCAATTCACCAGACCAGGAGACTTCATCTGGAGCTTGCTGGGATCCAATCGAAGGTGCAACAACTCTCAGATCGAAGCCACACTTCTCTGAGCAAAGGTATGAGCTAATTCTTCATCCCGAGCTTCTGGAGATTCTCCATTTCAAATGCTTTAATTTCAATGCATGATCACCGTATAGATGTATTCGTCTCTTCAATACGAATCCATGAGTATAAGAACACGAAAATCCATCGAGTATCGAGTGAGATCTTGTGGATTTAGTATGGACGGCTCTCGGGCGAGGACGCTCGGGGACGATGAACGGATGCCGTTCATTTAATACACGCGCGGACGGACGGCTCGCGATGGCGTCGGACCAGGAGACGGTACGAGAACCGCGGGGCCCGGGCTGCTGACTCAGATGGCGGCGTCGAATGGGAGCGCGCCACGCGGCGTTTCGGAGCTGCCGAGGTTGACGCGGCGCCGCGTGGATAAATAGAAAAATAGGGTATTTTCTACTTATTTAATTCCCTAAACTTCAAAAATTCATAACTTTGTGTAGGAAAATCATAAAAATAAAATAAAAAGACCCTCTTGCTCAGTGAACAAAGGAGAATAATGTGGAAAAGAAATTACTTAATTTCATCAAGTATTTTATTTTTAATAATTTATTTACTCCCTGCATATTTTGAATTTGGGAACATTCCCTAAATTTTCCAAAGTCAGAGGTCATCCCTATGAAAAGTTATTGATTTTTCAAGTTCATGTTACTATTTTGAGTATTTTAATTCCAATAAATAGCATGTTGTGAAATAAATTCTAGAAAAATTTGATGATGTTCCTTATGACCAGTAGGACCCTAGAAAAATAAGTTTTGAGTTAGTTCACTTAAAACAACCCTAATCGGCTTAAACACCCAAAATGGATCTCTAATTAATTAGAGCTAACCATACATCAAATTGACTTGAAATAAATTCTCCACTGACCTTTAGGATCAGAGGAACCCACCACAAAAATTTGAAGACAATTGGACTTGGTTAGCCCTACTAAATGGGTTGATTAAGCCAATTAGTCATTTTAAACTTTAAAAATTCATAACTTTCAAAATACCTTTCAAAAATTCACCAAATTGGTTTTGGAGCCTCTCTGATATTAGGGGAATTTAAGAAAATTAAAATTTCAATTTTCTAAAAAAAAGTTGATTTTTAATATTATTTTAATATTTTTATTAATTAAAAAATAATAAAAATCACAAAAATAATAAAATTCACTAAAATGTCACATTTTGAATTTTAATCACTTAGGAACAAACCCCATATTTTTCTCAGTGTCTATTTAGTGAGATATTAAATTTTAAAGCTCTAGGGTAATTTTAAAATTAAAAAAATGAATTTTCTAGCATTTTCACTAAAATAATTATAATAAATCATAGAAAAATCAGAAAATTGCAAAGTTTGAATCTCTGATTTGCTTGATATCAGAGAGATTTTTGAAAAATAGAAAATCCATTTTTCAACATTTATTTCATTTTTAAATTAATTAATACTCCAAAACTTAAAATAATTATAATAAAAATAATATAATTCAAAAAATCACCAAAATTGGTCCAAGTGGTCCTCTAGTCATTAGGAATGTCCCCTAATTTTCTTAAGGACAGAAAATTTTCCTTGGTCATGTTATTAAATTTTCCTTGGAAATCTCTATTTTCTAGCAAAAATAATTATATAAATAAATTAAATACAGAAAAAATCACATTTTCTCCTCTCATGTCTTTATTGACATATGAGTGAAGTCACATAAAAATTTCAAGTTCATTTGAGTTCAATTTAGTGAGTTATGAAATTATTAAGCTTAAAGGGTAAAGTGGTAATTAAAATTTGTAATCCTTAATTAAAACTTTAGGTTTAATAAAAAATTAACATGTAAAATATTTGATCCTAATCTGATTTGGATGATTGAAATTTAAGTAATTAAAGGGTAGAAACCCATTAAGCAATTTAAAATGATTAAACCTTAATTAAATAATTGATTAAATTTGAAAGAATAATAAAATTGGAATTATTAAAATTGGGATATTATTAGGAAGAGATTTATTCTTTAATTTAAAAATCCCTAAATTAATTATCTTATTAATATTAAATTCTTAATTAAAATGATAACTCAAATTCGAAACATTAAAAGACTTAATCGTTGAACTAAAATTAAATTATTAAACTCTTTTAAAAATTTTCAATTAAAATTAAAAATAAAATTATATTAAATTAAGTAAATTAAATTGAATTGAATTAAATTAAATTAAATTAAATTAAATTAAAATTAAAAGTTGAATTAACATTAAAGATTAAACTAAATTAAATTAAATAAACAAATTAAATTAAATTAAATTAATTAAATTAAATTAAATTAAATTAAATTAAATTAAATTAAATTAAATTAAATTAAATTAAATTAAATTAAGTCAAATTAAATTAAATCAAATCAAATTAAATTAAAATTAAATCAAATCAAATTAATTTAATGTAACATCAAATCAAACTAAATTGAATTAAATTGAATTAAATAGAATTAAAACCCAATTAAATTAAATTAAATTAAATTAAGTTGAATTAAATATAACGTCACCAAAGACATAAAGAATTCAAAATAAATCTAAAATAACTTGAACACTATTCCAAATTTAAACCCATTAATTGAAATTAAACTAAATCACAAACCATTTGAATACCAATTTACCCTCGAAAGCTTTAGTTATCATAACTCCTAAACAGAATATTAAATGAAATGTTACTTCACTTATAGGACATTCAAATATCCTAGTTCACTGAGCAAGATAACAACAAAATTTGAAATTCCCGGACGATTAATTCATTTGTATAATTAAATTCATTTGGACTTAAAACAATCCTAGAAATATTGAAAAGATGTTTAAGATCATTCTTAAACACTTTCTCAATATGATAGGATGTTTATAAGAACAATCGAACTTAATTGTCCTTTCGATGAAGAAAATCGTCTTCAAACCAAAATACAAAGAACCTAGACGTCATAGGAAATGACTAGCTATAGGATTAGGAACTTGGTAGAAAACCATAACCCTTACCTTAACCTTTACCTAGGAATGTGCTTAAATATTCTAATTGTGTTTTAAGTGAAGCTTCGGATGACTGGAAGACCCTCCAGTACGCTTTTATTTTATTGCAATTTACTTTCTCGCAATTTACTTTATTGCAATTTATTTAATCGCATCGCACTTACTTTTATTGCATGATAAACAACTCGTTGCATGAAAACCCACACCTTTAGGATAGTCCCTAAAACCGAAACCAAAACTAAGTTAAAAATCATCGCAAGATAAAATTCACCGCCACAACATTTCAAAATATAAAACAACTCAAAATTTAATCACAAACAGAACACAAAACTACAACTACAACTAAATTAAAACGTCCCGTCGGATGATCTGGAATACCTCGGATGATGTAACCTACGTGTTGCTAACGGGATTTCCCACGGTCTAAATGAAAGTGTGGAACTCATTCAATTGAGTTTAGCAAATTCATCTGGACTAAGTGAATCTGATAAAAATAATGATGCCGGAAGGATGGAACCGTGGGATCCTAACCGGTGTCGTTATAATCAATTTTAAGATTTGTTTTAATTAAAACATAAAAAACACTTGGAAATTATGATTTTCTCTAAACCAAAACACTTTTCTCATCCCCCGATTTATGATTTCTAAAACTAAACCTCTAGAACAACAAGGAGCTCGGAGCATGGTGGGCAAGACGGCCATCGTCATCAAGAAAACCCGAGTCTACTTCAAGAAAACTTTCCTAGAACTAAATAACAAAGCCATAGGATTTCAAGGTAGTTTGCCTAGCGCAACATAAATCCTCAACTCTTTGTTAGGCATTTGCATTGCAAATTAAGCCCTAACCGGTCTTAGGATTCCGAGGTAGTCGTCTGATACGACATAAACCCTCACATCTTCGAGTCTATTTGTATGATTCTGTCATATAAATATAAGCCCTAATTAATTAAAATTGGCGAGATTGAAATACTAAATAAACATTAGGACTTTCCTAAATCCAAGCCAAACAATAGGATAGTCGGGAAATTACCGAAGTTCACTTTGAATCTGTAATTTCTTCTACCCTTCTTCCTTTGGATTCCCAAAACAAAATGTTCCAAATTTGATCCATTCCCTATTGAAATTCCAAAATTCAATCCTTTGCGAACTTAAACTTTGAAATTCTTGAGAGCAGAATTATTGATTATTATCGAGAGTTTTCTTAGGTGATTCTCATCACTTAAGATGTAATTAACTATAGGGGCTTGCCCTTATAGGGAATTTTAAAGAACTCAGGTAATATAAACCCTGTTTAATGCTTTCATATTAAGTAGGGGAATTTGTCGGCTTATAAAATTGGTTCGCAGACCAAACGGATGTCACAAATCTTCTAGTTTATTTAATCGAGCCCCACCATTTGGCAGTGTGTTTATCCTTAGGGATAGATACATGGTTTGTGGTGAGGTGCTCGTTTTATATAAACTATTCTGGGATGTGAGATCGGCTTGATTTCATATCTTAAAATCTTTAAATTTAAAATTATTTTCAAAAAATCAAATACTACTTTTTAAATTATTTATTTAAATTAAATTAAAAATTTGCCAACAACTTTTGTTAGGCGAACCCCTTTTCAAAATAAAATACACAAGCTAAAAATATGCCGACAACTTCTGGCGACTCCGCTGGGGAAAATTCCTCTCTCCATTTTAATCAAATAATTCTGCTTTCAAAAATCGGTAGTGTATCCATGTCCTTAATGGGTCAAACTACCCTTCTTTCCGTTGGAATACTATGTTCATTTCTACCTCGAACAAGTATAACCAACATTCTCTCGGATTTAGGAGCCACCGTTTAGACACCCCTAAACAGAGAGGTTCCGAGATCCTTTTACCTCATTTCTGAGGTGGGGTGGACCCCCAATAGGTGTTAGTTTAGGAGTGATCCTTCGAGTCGAGAAGTCTTGCATAAGACTTTCTTTTCCTTTCCAACTCCGAATCGGATTCCTTACCTTCTCTACACCTTTGAACATTCCGTTCTAAATAAACAGACCCTCTAATAAGTGATTCTTTTAATAAGTGATTCCTTCTTATAAATACATGAACAAGAATGTGTTCGAACTCTTTTCAATTCCTTTCTTTTCGTCCTAAAGAAAAGAAGCATAACTCGGGACCGACAACCTGAATCTACTCGCAGGAATGGAAGCCCCAAACCGATTTTCTCCTTCACCAATGGACTGGACTTCGCCGTCTATAAGGATGAGCCGCCCGACAATGGGATCATCCGATTTGGGCAAGGATTTGAAAACACGAATGTCAAGATCACCGACGTTTCCCTTTTCACACTGACGAACAAGGTATCTGAAGCTAAGAAACCGTTGATTGAGTTCAACCTTAGGTCGACCCAAGAGTTCCCTCCTCCGCAAAGGATCCCGACTGAGAGGAGTACTGCTGTCCGCAGGAGGACTGTTCTTACTACCCCCACTGGTCTGGTTGTTTCTGCACCTACCCCGACTACTGCCAAGTTAAAGGGGAAAGAAATCCGAATTATGGTGAACCCGTTACCGTGGAGGGTACGGATCTTCTCGTAAGACCTTCGTTTCGAAATCGGGTCCGGGCTCAAGGATTCCATCACCGACAAGGACCCAAAGAAGAAACGAAGTAGAAGGATCGCTAGAGAAGCCGTAGCCGCCGAAATTTCTTTCCGGAGGAAATCCTGTAATCGCTCGAATATACACCGCCGCGTAATATACACCGCCGCCCGAATACATACCACTTTTGGGAGGAAGCAGGTTCCATCCCCTCTCCGCCGCAGAAGATGAAGAAAATGTTCGCAAGATTGCCGCCGCATTACCTCGACTCGCATATTACAACGATAGCCGCAAGAAAAGGACTAGAACTACGTCGTTTGCTCGACCGCAAACTTTGGTAGAAAAGTTAGCAAAGAAGGAAAAGTGCCCCGTATCGGAGATTCTACGAAGGATAGGGCGGGTGCCGATCAAATCCAGTCTCGGGCCCCGAGTAGAACCCGCCATCATGACAGAAAAGCCAAGTAAAAGAATGAAGGCTAGTCCGCCCGTTGTCGTCTCGAGATTACGGATCAGGAGGATACCACCTTCCAAAGCATTCGGCCGACTGCACCATCCGGTCCTAGACCTTCCGCCGCTGAAGGATGGTATGGCGTCCCACTCATCGGGCGGTCGAGATCGAAACGACAGCCTCGAGAAAGAAAGTCTCGCCAGGAGACTCGAATCCGAAGAAAGTGCTACTCGCGATAAAGGGGACTTGTGAAAAGGGGACCCGGCAGCCTATCGCACGACAACCGCCAGGACGCACGTAAAGCCCCGCTAGAAGATGCCATGGAAAAGTCGAGAACCGATATCCGACGATTAGCAAAAGAAAGAGAAGAAAAGTTCGGAGACGAGATTGATTCATCGGAATTCATGGACGACGAATATGCAGAAATCAACATGGTCGAAACACGAACTTCATCAGTTTCACAAGGTGCTCCTGCAGCCACAGAAAGAGAGGAGCCAGAACTGATGAGAATGCAGCTTCAGGAGAAAGACGACACGATCGCTCAAATGGCGAAAAGGATGGAAGAGATGGCTGTAGCTCTAGCCACTCTCCAGAGTCAAGTGCAACCACAAAGAGAGACACCCCTGCGAGGTCATTCACATCAGTAGACGGAGGAAAGGAGATTACATCCATCAACGGGGATGATCAGCTGAAAAAGGATACAACACAAAGTATGATCCCTGAAAAGGATATCAAGAGCTTGGTGGAACAGCAGGTGCGAGAAGCCTTAGAACAATCAAAGAGCGGGACATCCATTCGGACGAGTAGACCTTACCCTGAAGAATTCGACGCTGTCCAATACCCGAAAGGCTTCGTACCACCTCTATTCAAGACCTTCGATGGAACCAGGAACCCCCGACAGCATGTTGCGCACTTTCGTGCCAATTGTTGCAATGCCGGCGGGAGCGATGCATTACTCTTCAGACAGTTCGTCAGCAGCCTGTCAGGAATCACCTTCGACTAGTATGCAGAATTACCAAATGGTTCGATGAAGACGTTCTCAGAACTAGAGAACCTCTTCATCAAGCGATTCTCCGGAGCTCAGCACCACATCACTATAGGTGATTTGGTGGTAGAGAAACAAAAGCCGAACGAAACTTTGGTGGATTACATACTCCGATGGAGGAACTTAAGCATGAAGTGTGAACCACAACTGCAAGAACAACATGTAGTCGGCATTTTACTTAAAAGCATTCACGGCCCGATAAGCACTTCTCCTCAAAGGATTCACTATTAAGACTTTCGAGAAGTTGTTAAGCAAGGCCGGAAGCTTGCAAGAAGAGGCGAAGCAATTAAGTTTCGCCGATAAGACGGACAAGCAAAAGCCCGTGAAGACTTTTAAAAAGAAATCCGGATCGTTGCAGCTGGTCGACAAAGGCAAGCAACCGATGCAAATACCACCGTAACGACCGCAAAGAACTACAACAGACTACCAAGAACCCCGACCCAGCTATCAGCTCATCTCCGCAAGATGAACAACCGCCTCGTCCGCAACGTACATTAAGGGAGCTTCGAGCAGAGAATATCCGTTCAAGAATGAAGCAGATGTCGAAAATGTTCCGTAGTCCGATGAAGACTCAGATTTCCGACCGCTGAGCCTAAAAGACCGGAGGAAGTCAACAAGAAAGGTGATCCCAACTTTTGCCCTTACCACCGGATGCTTGGGCACAAGATAGATGATTGCATTACCTTCAAAAGTCGGCTCAACGACAACCTTCGGAAAGGGAATATAACGATCCCGAAGGAGTACATGAAGGAACCCCGAAAGGAGGTTCCGTCAATGTTATCTCAATCGATCCCATCATTCCGATAGATCCCTATACGACCGATGATGGATGGACTACCGCTCGGACAAGGTCTTCGAAAAGATTTTAGACAAGCATCCAAACCCTTTCGGTGCGAGCTTCAATTCGTAGTTCGAAACCGTTAGGCTCAGTACTATCACTTGCGATAGAAGAACCACCTCAACAGAGACGATCGAAGAGAAGAAGAAAATCGATGAAGAAGTGAGGACCGAGACTCCTAAGGCTAGACTAGGGGCCGCTTATCCTAGGATAGTTGTTTCGATTCGGGGAGAAATCCCTCGAACCTCTCGACTTTGTATGATTATCCGCTCACTTCGGTGGGATCATATAATGATAAGGGTGATGGCGTTGGCTACGTTTTGATCGTTTCTAACGATTACGTAACTAGCGACAAATCCGGACATCGATTTCGATACCAACGACGATTCTCAAATCATACACAATCTCGACGATCAAAATGACAAAGAAGACATCCATCAAGGAGGCTACGAGAGTTCAACAAGCAACGAATCTATCCGCAAGTTTCGAGGAGCTCCAATCACAATAGAGTTAGAGCCTTCGCATTCGAAGTTAATCCGTAAGAACCCGTCATTCCGATTCAGAGAGGAGACACCAAGCAAGCTCAACACTAGATTCGGAAGAAATTACGAAGTCAACTTAAGAAGTGGAAGAGTTCTACCTCCGAGAATGGGTCCAAAAGACAAAGGAAAGCGGTGGTTGTTCAAGAAGAACCAACCCCGACAGAAGAAATACCCATTCGAGAAGAAGCCGAGACACATGGAAATAAAGTGGACTACAACGTGCTAGCCCATCTTAGGAAACTACCGACCAACCGAGCATTTACGATGCTCTCATCTTATCAAAGGAGATGAGAGAAGCTCGATCAAGGCCTTACTCGATCCCGAAATTTACTTAGCTCAAATGGCCGGAGATTCCTTAGATGAGGTTTGCTCGTTAAAGGAACAACGAGGTGTTACCTTCACGTGACAATGACCTACTACTTGGGACGACAGCATCACAACCGACCGTTATACATTTCGCTTACAATCGGAAAATTTACACTCTCCGCAGTATTGGTGGATCCAGGAGCATCAATCAATATAATGAGTCTTCGAACGCTAGCATACTTGGAAATTGATGCTCGCGAACTCGAAGCCGACAAAATGTTATTAAGAGGATTCAACCGTAAAGGAGAAAGAGCCCTCGGGTCAATAACGCTACTAATGAAGACCAGCTGACTTAGCAAAGACAACCGCGAAATTTCACATAATCGATTCGAAACGTCGTTCAACGCTCTATCGGGCCGACCATGGATACATGAAAATAGGATGGTACCATCATCTCTACATCAGTGCATCAAATACTACGATGGAGGGGAACAGTGCATCAAAGGTGCCTTACAACCATTCTCCGTACATGAAATTGGAATCCATGAAGACGCAGCTTATTATGCACCACCGAAGAAAACAATCTTCTCCAGAGATACCATAACAAATGAAGCAAAGAAAGTTTGGGACAACGAAGAACCTGAAGTTCTAGTCCAACAGTCACTCACCACTCCCTTACGGCGAGATGGTGAAGGTTTCTCCACAACTCGCATCCGAGGTCGAGGCCGGGGACGGGGCCGTGGTAGAGACGCTAGGACAGTTGGACAGAGGAAACCAACCATCAATGTTGATTGGGAAGACAATTCTGAAGAAGAAAAGGAAATCAAACAAGAAGCAGCGGCAATAAATCAGAAGAAGCCGCAATTCAAGATCTCCCTCGAAAATGAAAAGAATGAAGAATACAAATCAATGTACGAGAAGATTAACCACTACGTACATACTATGACCCTAACCCCGGTTCATTCTAACAAGATCGAGGGTATGGTGGTCAAAGTGGTACTTAGCGACGGTGCAAAGCCAATCAAATTCTACCGTGGTGCTTCTTCCTCCAAAACTGAAAATCATGTACAATTCGAAGATGTCACTTCATCAGAATTAATGGAATTACCTTTTGAGTGGTACTCTCCCCGTGTTCAAAATTTAATTCAACGTGGCTTCTTACCTCGACAATGGACAAAAGGCCAATCACAACATTTTGAAAAATTATGGAATAACTCCGTCGTCCACCCAATTCAAAGTATGGACTCGGATTCGGCACGATAGGATCGGCCGACGATACCGAATTTTGCTTGGTTGTCACTTGCGAGCCTAATGAAAACCGCATCGAAACTACATAAGAGTTCAAGATTTACAAATCGGAGATGCTCCACCGTAATTCGAAGAAGAGATTAAATCTACAATAGATGAGTTAAAGGAAGTTAACTTAGGTACTAGCGAAGAGCCTAGACCTACCTTTGTTAGCTCCTTACTCAATAAAGAAGACTCCGAAGAAATAATCAAGTTATTAATGGAATTTAAAGACTGTTTTGCTTGGAACTACGATGAAATGCCGGGATTAGCTCCGGAGGTCGTAGTCCATAAGCTAGGAGTGGATCCTACTTCGTCCCGCCGGACAAGGTCCCGTAAGAATGTGTCTAGAAATCGAACAACAAGTCATACCGAAGTTAAAAAGCTAATAGACGCTAAATTTGTCCGCGAAGAACAATACCCGACTTGGCTAGCCAATGTAGTGCTAGTCGAAAGAAGAATGGTCGTATCGAATTTGTGTGGATTTCGGAGATTTAAACAAGGCATGTCCAAAGGATGAATTCCCCTACCGATCCTGCAATTAAAGATTGACATTGCTTCGACACATGAGATATTTTCATTCATGGATGGATCTTCGGGATACAACCAGATAAAAATGGCTCCGTAAGATGAAAAGCTTACGGCATTCGAACGTCGATCGGAGTATTTTGCTACACAGATGATGCCATTCGGACCGAAGAACGCGAGAGCAACCTACCGTAGAGCGATGACAAGAATTTTCGATGATCTCATCCACAATCAAGTCAAATGCTACGTGGACGATGTGGTCATCAAAAGCAAAGTAAAGGAAAACCACTCGTATGATTTGAGAATTGTTTTCGAACGATTAAGACAATTTAACCTTAAGATGAATCCCTTAAAATGTGCCTTCGGCGTCACCTCCGGAAATTCTTAGGATTCGTTGTCCAACATCGTGGAATTGAAATCGACCGGAAAAGATTAAAGCTATCTTAGAAATGCCGCCTCCCAAAACCTTAAAACAACTACGATCCTTTCAAGGGAAGTCGGCATATCTTCAACGCTTTATCTCAAACTTGTCGAGTAGGTGTCACCTTTCTCGCACTAGTTAAAAAGGACGCCAAATTTATTTGGGAAGAGAAATGCCGTAAAGCCTTCGAGGACATTAAACAATATTTAATGACACCTCCCGTCTTAGCAGCTCTGAGCCTTAGTGTAGACCGCCGATACTTTACACCGCGACTTTAGACGACTCTCTCGTAACCCCGTTAGCCTGTGTCAATGATGAGGGTAAAGAAAATGCTCTTTACTACTTAAGCCGTCATTTACTTCGACGGAAGTAAGGTATCCCGCAATCGAAAAGCATTGTTTGGCTCGATCTTCGCCGCTCAAAAGCTCGTGCACTACATGCTTTCTCATAAGGTCAACCCGATCTCGAAATTTAATCCATCGCAATACTTGATGACTCGTCCGACACTTTCCGGCAGACTTGCCAGATGGCCAATGATATTATTGCAATTCGATATAACTTTTGTGCTTCTGCGTGCCGTGAAGGGACAAGTCTTAGCAGACTTTCTTGCAGCACACCCTTTGCCGGTAGAATCTCCTCTCAATGACGATTTGCCAGACGAACAAATAATGAGCTTAGAAGACCCTGATGATCGACGTTGGGAATTATATTTCGACGGAGCATCTTCAGCACACAAAGACGAAGAATCGCAAGTGATAGTGTCCGGTAAGGCAGAATCGGGCTAATCTTTATAACACCGGAGCAGGGGATGTTAAGATACTCCTACCACTCGACGTGAACCATGTACAAACAATGAAGCAGAATACGAAGCCCTCATAACGGACTCGGAATTAACTATTCAAATGGGGATAACAGTACATCAACATCTACGGGGATTCGCAGCTAATCATTCAACGATCGCCGGACAAGATAGAATTTTAAAGCCAAGGCTCGAGCAATACTTCCAGGATGCTATACAATCGTTGGAACGCATTCCAAATGTGACAATCTACAAAATTCCCAGAAAGAAAATGCTTTAGCAGATGCTTTAGCCCGTCTCGCAAAAGAATTTGCCCGTTTGCAAGATGAATCGATGGGAGTGTCGAGCTCACTGACGTCAGGTCCTATCACGACTCGACATAGTACACAATACACAAATCGAAAAAGAAAAAGAATTAGTCATGCAGAAGGATGTAAAAACACAGAAGATCGGCGACGACCATCGATGAACTACCCGCAAATAGGAAAACTACCAGATGATAGGTCGTTAGCCCATCGATCAAGAAAAGAACTCCGTCTTACACACTAATAAACAACACATCGTACGAAGGTCTTTTGATCAAATGTGGCTAAGGTGCCTAAGCGGGTCCGAGGCCCGTGAAATCGTTAAAGAGGTGCATTCGAGACTCCGTGGCGCTCACCGTCGGGTCCGAAGATGAAAATGAAAATTAAAAGACTAGGGTACTACCGGCCCTCGATGATGACCGACCGCATGAAAATCGCCAAGAGCCGTCACCAATGCCAGTGTACACGGAGTGGTTCCGCACCAACCTCCAAATGTGCTACATCCGACAATTGCGTCGTGACCATTTGAATGTTGGGGCACGGATATAGTGGGTCCAATAGAACCACCATCTTCAAAAGGACATCGCTTCATTCTCTGCGGCTACAGATTACTTTTCTAAGTCGGCAGAGGCGGCTTCCGCTTAGAGAAGTGAAAGCACACCACGTGCTACAGCTTTTCAAGAACCAAGTTGTCTACCGTTTCGGAGTGCCGCGCAGATTATCTCGGATAATGGGTCGCATTCGAAGCACGCAAATCAACAATTTTGTCGGAGACACGGAATCGACCGCGATACTCAACAATTTACTACCCAAGAGCAAACGGCCTCGCTGAGGCTTTTAATAAAACTCTCGTTCAAATCTTAAAGAAAACTTTGGAAGATAATAAGAGAAATTGGCACGAGAAGTTGTTAGAAGCCTTATGGGCCTACCGGACAACCTTCGTAACTCCTACTCAAGCTACACCTTACGCTCTGGTGTATGGGTCCGAGGTAGTGTTACCTTTAGAGGTTCAGCTTCCTTCACTCGTAATCGCAGATTGCAAATAAGATCACGATGAAGAGAACGCCAAATTACGACTAGAAGAATTAGAAAGCCCGGAAGGGAAAAGACTTGCAGCCGCAACAAAATTTAGAACTATACCAAGCTAAGATGGTTCAAGCCCATGACAAACCGAGTCCGCCCAAGAACCTTCAAAGTTGGTGACTTAGTTCTCGTTCTCAAGAGACCTATTCTTGCACATCGCAAGATAGGACGAAAATTTGAACCCACTCGGGAAGGACCGTTTCGTGGTCGAAGCAAGTATACTCGGGAGGTTCCTACCAGCTAGTGAATTGCCATGGAGAGCGACATATGCTTCCGATCAAAGGACGATACTTGAAAAAGTATTACGCTACCTGATGTTTCGAAGGAATGAATTCTTCATCCCTAAGAAACACGGGCGAAGTAATTACTTATGATTAGGTCCGAACCCAAAAATAATAAAATGTGCTAAAATAAATAAGATCATGATAATAAAGTTTTCCTTGTTTTCTTCTCCAAATCGAAATCTCTTCCCTGATCTTATCCTACTTCATTCCTGTTAAATTTAAAAATACAAGAAGTAATAAAAAATATGTCTTTAATAAACATTTTCTTAATGTTCTTGTTCTTAGCACAGCCCCTGATCCTTTTCCTTGTCTCTTCGCAGGGAAATGTCGAACGGGCGGTTGGTCCCGAACTTTAAGAATGGCGTAAGCCTCGCACTCGATGAAAAGAGGGTGAAAGATGGAGCGATAATCGAGATTGACTCGGATTTCGCACCGACAAGCCTACAAGACGAGGAAAGTGACCGGGTCCCGACTGACCGAGAAGAATCGCCCGGCGACACGGTGATGAAAGTGGGTGGCCCAAGCCACCAATCCAAGACAGCAAGAAAAGAAAGACAAACATTGAAGAAGATAAGAAAATGAAGTCCGTAGTCGCTACAGCAGAGGCGAGCTCGTCGCCGCCGCGCCCACGGAGATTCAAGAAGTTCGAAGGGCTACTCTCACAACGAACGCAACGAAGAAATAAGAATCGCCGTATCCGTAAGATGTTAACAAAACTAGCCGCGTACCGGCGCGACGAGACAATTGCTAATGTCGACACGTACACTTCAAGGACACCGGTCCACCAGGAACTCGAGGAAAGGAGGCCGACTCCTAGGATAACGAAAGAACCGGGGAAATCTCACAAAGATCGAAGAAAGAAGGTTACCACGCCACCAGATAAAACCACCAGTAATGCATGACCTTGTTGCAGAAGCAACCCCGGGGGATGTCCCGATGGACATCATCCCCGAGGAGCCGAGGTATGCAGGAGAACGTGAAGGGATTGAACCGTATATCCCACAATATGTCACTGTGCCTCGCCATTTGCGGATTATTCCGAATATGAGCCGGAAAGAATGCAGTAATGTCGAAAAAAACCTTTGAATACTTCGAAAGAATTAAAGGCAGAAGAATCAATATACTAGAGGGCCTCGAGCTACATACAGACGTATTCTCAGAGTATGAACAACAACAAATCATGGATTGTATCCGGGATTTGAAAAGAATGGGCCGAGCAGGCCGCCTAAGGGAAAACACATACTCAGAACCCGGAGATGGATGCCAGGGAAGGGAAGAATCACAATACAATGTGGATGCTGTTACAACTTTGCGGAGGACAGAAGGGAAACCCACCGGAATACTCCGTCACGGGCAAGTGGATCCGATGCCATTAGTCATCAAGAGAATGGTAAAGAGATTGATAACATGGAGGGTACCGCCAACGTATCGCATACCCAATAACTGCATTATCAACATATACAAACAGGGTGACCGCATACCCCCACATATAGATCACCACGACTTTGTCGACCCTTCCGCACAGCCTCTTTCCCGAACGAGTGTAACATCATGTTCGGATCCGACCTCCGGATAGCGAGCCCGGTGAGTTCCGAGGGCCGGTGAAGATACCTTTACCGGTAGGTTCCGTCATGATACCGAAAGGCAACAGAGCGGATATCGCTAAGCATTGCATACCAGGAGTACCAGTGAAGCGGATCTCAGTTACTTTCAGAAGGATGGACGACAGGAAAACACCGTACCATTTCCAACCAGACCCGGAGCTAGAGAGCCTCCAGCCTTACGAGCTGTGAGTTACATGGAAAATATCACACCTCCAATGTACTTCCGTACGGCATCCTTGCCAAGGATGGCTTGGAAGGTGATGTTATTGACCATGTACCCCACTATTCAGACATGGATTTTTGACAGATGCTTCTTTGGATGGATCGACGAAGATCATACATAGTCCGTTTTGAGTCTACATGGATTGTATGAAATATATGCCAGATCAAGTTGTACGATGTATTTTCAACATGATTGGAATGAAAGTGACCATGTCACATTTTTTGCCTTCACCTCTTTCGTGCAAATTGACTGGAAACGCCATTAAAGTTAAATGAACTTCTAACAAAGAACAGAAAAGAAACAAAAAAGGATAAAAGAAAACTTTCCTTAAAAATCTAAAAATGACGAACACCAAATTCACATGAACATTAAATAAACGATAAAATAAAATTTGAATCATTAAGAGAGAGACAAAATGAACATAAATTTCAAATCAAGTCTTGAATCAAATTTCAATCGAGTTCAAACTCATCCTCCCAAATTTCAAATTCAATCCTTCCAAATTTCAAATCAAATCTAAATCAAATTTCGAATTCAAGCTTTCCAAATTTCAAATCAAATTGCAATCGACATTAAAATAAAATTTTTGGAGTTGAGGATTTTACATCCGAGACTGCATTGCTTTAGGATTCTTTCCCTATCGCAATGAAATACATCAAATTCAAAACTTTTTAGGTCGAGGATTTTACATCCAAGACTGCATTGCCTTAGGATCTTTTCCCTATCGCAATGAAATACATCAAATTCAAACTTTTGGGTTGAGGATTTTACATCCAAGACTGCATTGCTTTAGGATCTTTTCCCTATCGTAATGAAATACATCAAATTCAAACTTTTGGGTCGAGGATTTTACTTCCAAGACTGCATTGCCTTAGGATCTTTTCCCTATCGCAATGAAATACATCAAATTCAAACTTTTGGGTCGAGGATTTTACATCCAAGATTGCATTGCTTTAGGATCTTTTCCCTATCGCAATGAAATACATCAAATTCAAACTTTGGGTCGAGGATTTTACATCCAAGACTGCATTGCCTTAGTATCTTTTCCGTATCGCAATGAAATACATCAAATTCAAACTTTTGGGTCGAGGATTTTACATCCAAGACTGCATTGCCTTAGGATCTTTTCCCTATCGCAATGAAATACATCAAATTCAAACTTTTGGGTCGAGGATTTTACATCCAAGATTGCATTGCTTCAGGATCTTTTCCCTATCGCAATGAAATACATCAAATTCAAACTTTTGGGTCGAGGATTTTACATCCAAGACTGCATTGCCTTAGGATCTTTTCCCTAGCGCAATGAAGTACATCAAATTCAAACTTTTGGGTCGAGGATTTTACATCCAAGACCGCATCGCCTTAGGATCTTTTCCCTATCGCAATGAAGTACATCAAATTTAAACTTTTGGGTCGAGGATTTTACATCCAAGATCGCATCGCTTTAGGATCTTTCCCTATCGCAATGAAGTACATCAAAATCAAACTTTTGGGTCTAGGATTTTACATCCGAGACCGCATTGCTTTAGGATCTTTTCCCTATCGCAATGAAGTACATCAAATTCAAACTTTTGGGTCGAGGATTTTACATCCGAGACCGCATCGCTTTAGGATCTTTTCCCTATCGCAATGAAATACATCAAATTCAAACTTTTGGGTCGAGGATTTTACATCCAAGATCGCATCGCTTTAGGATCTTTTTCCTATCGCAATGAAGTACATCAAATTCAAACTTTTGGGTTGAGGATTTTACATCCGAGACTGCATTGCTTTAGGATCTTTTCCCTATCGCAATGAAATACATCAAATTCAAACTTTCGGGTCGAGGATTTTACATCCAAGACTGCATTGCTTTAGGATTCTTTCCCCTATTGCAATGAAATACATCAAATTCAAATTCTTGGGGTTGAGGGTTTTACATCCGAGACTGCATTGCTTTAGGATTCTTTCCCTATTGCGATGAAATACATCCAAATCAAACTTTTGGGGTTGAGGATTTTACATCCGAGACCGCATCGCTTTAAGATTCTTTCCCTATTGCAATGAAATACATCAAAATCAAACTCTTGAGGTTAAGGATTTTACATCCAATACCGCATTACTCTGAGATCTCTCCTCATTGTAATGATTCAATCCAATCGATTCAATTTTCTTTTGAGATTGAAGATGTTACATCAAAAACCACGAAATTCCGATTTTCATTTCAAATCAAATCCCTTCAAATTAATTTTGACAAACTTCAATCTAAATTGAAACTCCAAATTGAAATCTAAACTCACACATCAAAACTTAAATTGAAACGAAATAAAATTTAAATTGAATTCCCCGGATCATGTGATTTGGGATTCACCTCCTTTTCCTTTCCCGGCGAGAGTTCGGGAATCTCCGGCTTCGGAGATATGCTCGACACTCCCCAACGAAACTCTTCTACTTCGTCCTAAGTTTGTCACTCGGACATCCGTGTTGGTTTTGCGGATCGCTTCGGTCAACACCAATACGCGCGGTGTGCTCCGTCACTCACCACACCTATCGGGGGTCCATTTGTTGACCTCATTTTTGATGAGGTCTTCTCTTCTTCTTTTTAGTACTTAGGATCTAGCCTTAGGCTTTTCCTTCGACTATCTTAGAGGACTAGAATTGGGATCCACCTTCTAGATATTCAAACCACTTCTTAACTCCCCGCAAACTCCACAAACTTGACTGTAGACCCCTAATCACCTAGAGGGTTGAAATCAAATGTGGAAGTTTAAAGGATGAGTTCCTATAGGACCTTTTGGCCTTAGGACTGCCCTGGGTGGCCTGGTCTGGTGAAGGGGCTGACTTACACACACACTACACTTATACACTACACCTACACACACCTATACCTGACTTGACCTCCTGACTCATGGAGGTGATTCACATGGATGGTCCTTAACCCCTAAGCCCTTGGCTAAGAGGGTTAGGAACAACATAGTGAATGCCTCAAATGAGTCCCCTCATGGCCCATGTGGGCTTTATATGGCTTCATGGCTCAACCAAAATGATTTTATTCCACTTATATTTACCCAATCTTCAATTTTTCAAATTTTCAATTTTTGACCCCCGGGACCCTACACCCGCCTAGCCTACCCAAAACCCTTGAAATTACCCAAAATTTGCAAAATCACCTAAATTACCCAAAATTCGCCAAAATCAATCCCAAGCATTTCCACATCACTCAAATTGATCATCCATACCCAAAAATACCAAAAATTCCAAAAATACCTCCCAATACCCTCCAAATACCCAAAATACCCCTCTTGACCCAAAAATCCAAAAATTCAGAAAATTTCCAGAAAATTCCAGAAAATCCCAAATATTCCCAATTTCATTTTGTCAAACTACACCATAGGCCAATTTTGTCAATTTACCCTACTTTTGTCAAAACCCCCAATTTGACCCATCTTAACCCTAAGTGAACCCAATGTCAAACCAAACCTACCCAATTGACCCCAATTTTGGTCCAATTCAATTCTAAACTTCAATTCAACATTCCCAACACCAATATAGACCAAATCCAAGTCCAATTTGATTGACATTTGAATCCAATTTCACTTTTGGCATTAAAGCCCAATTTGGACCCATGACCCAAACTTAACCCAAACTCACCCAATTCAACTCCAATTAACCCCAAATCTTTTCTAAATATTCCTTAGCATCCCCACAAGAAAAACCCTAACATGATTTGCCCAAAATTTAGACCCAAACCCCACTCAAATTCAACCAAAAACTAAAAGGCCCAATTTTGACCTAAATCCAAACCTAACCCAAATGAGCCCAAACCCCAAAATCAAAGCCCAACCAAAGTCAAAACCTCTTTGAAACACTCCCATAAACATTTGTCAATATTAATTTTACATCAATTTCAACCCTAGCCCAACATTGGCCCAAGTTAGCCCACTTTGACCTAGATTGGCCCATTCACCTAAAGAGCCCAAATTCAACCCAATTCAAACCCAAATCACTCCCAATTTGCTCCAAGTCACTCATGACACATCCATGAGCTAAACTCAACAATTATTTGTCCCAAACTTTTACCAAAATTTCATCCCAAAATCCATTTTAAAATTCAAAAGCCCACTTTCTTAATCCATTCTAAAAGCCCATCTAAAACTCTTTCAAAAAGCCCAAAATCCACCCTAAAGCCCACATGACATCTCCATTTGTCATCCACTTAATTAAAGCCATTCCCTAAGTCCTAAATTCATCATCAAATCATTCCAAATCAAGTTTCATACAAATTTCCATCAAATTACCAAAAATTCCTAAAATCCATTTTCATGAAATTGACCCAATCTTTTCCCAAGCCAAATGGAGCCATGAAGCCATGCACAAGCCATATGCAAGCCATGGCGACCACTTTACACATCACCATGTCATTTTTAGCAAAGGGAGGAGGTCCTTTAATGATTCCCTTAAGAGAGATTAAGCCTTTTCATGACTCTTCTAAACCTTGATTAAACATAAATGTACTTAGATGGTGACTTCTCCCCACTAAGCTAGCCGACTTACCCGATTCCCTCAGCCCAAAAATCAGGCCTTGGAGGGTGAACCAAACCTAAATCCATGACTTGGACCCATTTGGACCCAAAATTAGCTCCTCCCCCATTCCATCTAAATCAAACCCTTTACACATGGCCAATGCCGATTGATTGCACTAAGCCCTGACCCCGACCTCCCCGACCAAGATGGTGACCAATGCCCGGCCGGCCGGCCACCGGGTCGCCGGAAAACACCATGGCCGAGAGCTCACATGTGAGCCCAACTTGGAATTCTCACCTGCCGAGCCGCCCCATCCCCGCGTGGCCATTGGAGATGTTCTTCTCTTGCCAAGAGCAGCTCGATCCCAAGCCCTAACTCTCCCCGGGAGGCCCTCCACCCTCTCCTATTTAAACACCACCCCTCTCGGCCATGAGAGGTGCTGAAAACAAACCTTAAGGAAACTCGCCAAAATTGTTCCGTACTCCTCCCCATACACGAGCACTTGATCCCCACCGAGATCCCCCTGCCATTTCTTCTCTCGCGAGCTCAATTTCGAGTTGAAATCTAGGCCCAAAACCAGGACACTTCTCCACAGTGAGCCAATCCCCAAATTGATTGGTTCTACACCTTCACCGGACCAAGGGAAGGTGTCCACCAACAAAAGCCCCATCTCCGGGCCACCCAGGTTGCTCCGGCCTCCAAGCTTTGTGATCGGGCTTGGTCGAAATCACACTCAGGCAATTCACTGGACCACGAGACTTCATCTGGAGCTTGCTGGAATCCAATCGAAGGTGCAACAACTCTCAGATCGAAGCCACACTTCTCTGAGAAAAGGTATGAGCTAATTCTTCATCCCGAGCTTCTGGAGATTCTCCATTTCAAATGCTTTAATTTCAATGCATGATCACCGTATAGATGTATTCGTCTCTTCAATACGAATCCATAGAGGATAAGAACATGAAAATCCATAGAGTATCGAGTGAGATCTTAGGGATTTAGTATGGACGGCTCTCGGGTGAGGATGCTCGGGGACAATGAACGGATGCCATTCATTTAATACACGCGCGGACGGACGGCTCAGATGGCGTCGGACCAGGAGATGGTACGAGAACCGCGGGGCCCGGGCTGCTGCCTCAGATGGCGGCGTCGAATGGGAGCGCGCCACGCGGCGTTTCGGAGCTGTCGAGGTTGACGCGGCGCCGCGTGGATAAATATAAAAATAGGGTATTTTCTATTTATTTAATTCCCTAAACTTCAAAATTTCATAACTTTGTGTAGGAAAATCATAAAAATAAAATAAAAATACCCTCTTGCTCAGTGAACAAAGGAGAATAATGTGGAAAAGAAATTACTTAATTTCATCAAGTATTTTATTTTTAATAATTTATTTACTCCCTGCATATTTTTAATTCTCCATGCATGTATACAATTCACCATGGCATGAGACCCTAGGGCTTTTGAAGCCTCTGAATTTGGGAACATTCCCTGAATTTTCCAAAGTCAGAGGTCATCCTTATGAAAAGTTATTGATTTTTCAAGTTCATGTTACTCGTTTTGAGTATTTTAATTTCAATAAATAGCATGTTGTGAAATAAATTCTAGGAAAATTTGATGATGTTCCTTATGACCGTGAGGACCCTAGGAAAAATAGGTTTTGAGTTAGTTCACTTAAAACAACCCTAATTGGCTTAAACACCCAAAATGGATCTCTAATTAATTAGAGCTAACCATACATCAAATTGACTTGAAATAAATTATCCACTGACCTTTAGGATCAGAGGAACCCACCACAAAAATTTGAAGTCAATTGGACTTGGTTAGCCCTACTAAATAGGTTGATTAAGCCAATTAGTCATTTTAAACTTTAAAAATTCATAACTTTCAAAATATCTTTCAAAAATTCACCAAATTGGTTTTGGAGCCTCTCTGATATTAGGGGAATTTAAGAAAATTAAAATTTCAATTTTCTAAAAAAAAGTTGATTTTTAATATTATTTTAATATTTTTAATAATTAAAAAATAATAAAAATCACAAAAATAATAAAATTCACTAAAATGTCACATTTTGAATTTTAATCACTTAGGAACAAACCCCATATTTTTCTCAGTTCTATTTAGTGAGATATTAAATTTTAAAGCTCTAGGGTAATTTTAAAATTAAAAAAATGAATTTTCTAGCATTTTCACTAAAATAATTATAATAAATCATAGAAAAATCAGAAAATTGCAAAGTTTGATTCTCTGATTTCCTTGATATCAGAGAGATTTTGAAAAATAGAAAATCCATTTTTCAACATTTATTTCATTTTTAAATTAATTAATACTCCAAAACTTAAAATAATTATAATAAAAATAATATAATTCAAAAAATCACCAAAATTGGTCCAAGTGGTCCTCTGGTCATTAGGAATGTCCCCTAATTTTCTTAAGGACAGAAACTTTTCCTTGGTCATGTTATAAAATTTTCCTTGGAAATCTCTATTTTCTAGCAAAAATAATTATATAAACAAATTAAATATAGAAAAAATCACATTTTCTCCTCTCATGTCTTTATTGACATATGAGTGAAGTCACATAAAAATTTCAAGTTCATTTGAGTTCAATTTAGTGAGTTATGAAATTATTAAGCTTAAAGGGTAAAGTGGTAATTAAAATTTTTAATCCTTAATTAAAACTTTAGGTTTAATAAAAAATTAACAAGTAAAATATTTGATCCTAATCTGATTTGGATGATTGAAATTTAAATAATTAAAGGGTAGAAACCCATTAAGCAATTTAAAATGATTAAACCTTAATTAAATAATTGATTACATTTGAAAGAATAATAAAATTGGAATTATTAAAATAGGGATATTATTAGGAAGAGATTTATTCTTTAATTTAAAAATCCCTAAATTAATTATCTTATTAATATTCAATTCTTAATTAAAATGATAACTCAAATTCAAAACATTAAAAGACTTAATATTTGAACTAAAATTAAATTATTAAACTCTTTTAAAAATTTTCAATTAAAATTAAAAATAAAATTAAATTAAAAATTAAATTAAATTAAGTTAATTGAATTGAATTAAATTAAATTAAGTAAATTAAATTAAATTAAATTAAATTAAATTAAATTAAATTAAATTAAAATTAAAAGTTGAATTACATTAAAGATTAAACTAAATTAAATTAAATAAACAAATTAAATTAAATTAAATAAATTAAATTAAATTAAATTAAATTAAATTAAATTAAATTAAATTAAAGATTAAATTAAATTAAATTAAGTCAAATTAAATTAAATCAAATCAAATTAAATTAAAATTAAATCAAATCAAATTAATTTAATGTAACATCAAATCAAACTAAATTGAATTACATAGAATTAAATCCCAATTAAATTAAATTAAATTAAATTAAGTTGAATTAAATATAACATCACCAAAGACATAAAGAATTCAAAATAAATCTAAAATAACTTGAACACTATTCCAAATTTAAACCCATTAATTGAAATTAAACTAAATCACGAAACCATTTGAATACCAATTTACCCTCAAAAGCTTTAGTTATCATAACTCCTAAACAGAATATTAAATGAAATGTTACTTCACTTATAGGACATTCAAATATCCTAGTTCACTGAGCAAGATAACAACAAAATTTGAAATTCCTCGACGATTAATTCATTTATATAATTAAATTCATTTGGACTTAAAACAATCCTAGAAATATTGAAAAGATGTTTAAGATCCTTCTTAAACACTTTCTCAATATGATAGGATGTTTATAAGAACAATTGAACTTAATTGTCCTTTGATGAAGAAAATCGTCTTCAAACCAAAATACAAAGAACCTAGACGTCATAGGAAATGACTAGCTATAGGATTAGGAACTTGGTAGAAAACCATAACCCTTACCTTAGCTTTACCTAGGAATGTGCTTAAATATTCTAATTGTGTTTTAAGTGCAGCTTGGGATGACGGGAAGACCCTCCAGGTACGCTTTTATTTTATTGCAATTTACTTTCTTGCAATTTATATTATTGCAATTTATTTAATCGCATTGCACTTACTTTTCTTGCATGATAAACAACTGTTGCATGAAAACCCACACCTTTAGGATAGTCCCTAAAACTGAAACCAAAACTAAGTTAAAAATCATTGCAAGATAAAATTCACCGCCACAACATTTCAAAATATAAAACAACTCAAAATTTAATCACAAACAGAACACAAAACTACAACTACAACTAAATTAAAACGTCCTGTTGGATGATCGGGAATACCTCTGATGATGTAACCTACGTGTTGCTAACGGGATTTCCCACGGTCTAAATGAAAGTGTGGAACTCATTCAGTTGAGTTTAGCAAATTCATCTAGACTAAGTGAATCCGATAAAAATAATGATGCCGGAAGGATGGAACCGTGGGATCTTAACCGGTGTCGTTATAATCAATTTTAAGATTTGTTTTAATTAAAACATAAAAAACACTTGGAAATTAAGATTTTCTCTAAACCAAAACACTTTTCTCATCCCCTGATTTATGATTTCTAAAACTAAACCTCTGCAACAACAAGGAGCTCGGAGCATGGTGGGCAGCACGGCCATCATCATCGACAAAACCCGAGTCTACTTCAGCAAAACTTTCCTAGAACTAAATAACAAAGCCATAGGATTTCGAGGTAGTTTGCCTAGCGCAACATAAATCCTCAACTCTTCGTTAGGCATTTGCATTGCAAATTAAGCCCTAACCGGTCTTAGGATTCCGAGGTAGTCGTCTGATACGACATAAACCCTCACATCTTCGAGTTTATTTGTATGATTCCGTCATATAAATATAAGCCCTAATTAATTAAAATTGGCGAGATTGAAATACTAAATAAACATTAGGACTTTCTTAAATCCAAGCCAAACAATAGGATAGTCGGGAAATTACCGAAGTTCACTTGGAATCTGTAATTTCTCCTACCCTTCTTCCTTTGGATTCCCAAAACAAAATGTTCCAAATTTGATCCGTTCCCTATTGAAATTCCAAAATTCAATCCTTTTCGAACTTAAACTTTGAAATTCTTGAGAGCAGAATTATTGATTATTATCGAGAGTTTTCTTAGGTGATTCTCATCACTTAAGATGTAATTAACTATAGGGGCTTGCCCTTATAGGGAATTTTAAAGAACCCGAGTAATATAAACCCTGTTTAATGCTTTCATATTAAGCAGGGGAATTTGTCGGCTTATAAAATTGGTTCGCAGACCAAATGGATGTCACAAATCTTCTAGTTTATTTAATCGAGCCCCACCATTAGGCAGTGTGTTTATCCTTAGGGATAAATACATGGTTTGTGGTGTGGTGCTCGTTTTATATAAACTATTTGGGATGTGAGATCGGTTTGATTTCATATCTTAAAATCTTTAAATTTAAAATTATTTTCAAAAAATCAAATACTACTTTTTAAATTATTTATTTAAATTAAATTAAAAATTTGCCGACAACTTCTGTTAGGCGAACCCCTTTTCAAAATAAAACACACAACCTAAAAATATGCCGACAAACTTCAATCCCTTTTTCAATTAAATCACAGAAAATAGCCATCATACATTTTTGAAATGTAGCATGAGCATTACATAAACCAAAGGTCATTCTTCTAAAAGCAAATGTACCATAAGGACTGGTAAATGTAGTTTTATCTTGATCCTCAGGAGCAATTTAAATTTGGTGGTAACCAATATATCCATCCAGAAAGCAAAAGTATTTATGCCCAGCCAGTCTATCCAGCTTCTGGTCCAGAATGGGAGTGGAAAATGATCTTTCCTAGTGGAAAGATTTATTTTTATATAATCAATCCATATTCGCCATCCAGTAACTTGTCTTGTTGGAATCAATTCATTTTTTTCATTAATAGTCACAGTTACTCCTCTTTTCTTAGGAACACAATGAATAGGACTAACCCATGCACTATCTGAAATAGGGTAGATCATTCTAGCATCCAACCACTTCAAAATTTCTTTCTTAACAACATCTTCATGATAGGATTTAATCTCCTTTGGGGATCAGCCTGAGGTTTGTAATTATCTTCCATAAGAATTCTGTGCATACAAATTGAAGGACTGATTCCTTTAATAATAACAAGTGTTCATCCAAAGGATTTTTTATACTTCTTCAAATTTTCAAGCAAACTCTCTTCTTCTTTTTCAGTCAATTGAGATGAAATTATAACAGGTAAAGTTAAGGATTCAACCAGGAAACATACTTTAAATGATAAGGAAGCATTTTTAACTCAAGTTTAGGAGGTTTTTCAATTCATAGACCATAAGATTCATCTTTTTCAGTCATATACAATAATTCAAATTTTTTATGAACATAATTTAACTATTCCTCTTGAAAATCTTTAGAATGATGTAACTCCTCTTCTTGCTTATGTTCCAATTCTTCTCTTTCATGTTTTTCTTCATAAGTTAACTTCAAATGACATTCACTCAAATATCTTATAATATTCATCCTAAAACATTCATCATCTTTACCTATTACAGGATATTTCATCGATTTCGAAATATTGAATGTAATAGTTTGATCATTAACCGTCATCGTTAATTCCCCTTTTTGCACATCTATCATTGCTCTGCCAGAGAATAGGAAAAGTCTTCCCAAAATGATGGGTATCTCTTTATCTTCCTTCATATCAAGTACGATGAAATCATCAGGAAAGATAAATTGATCTACTTTAACCAAAACATCTTCTATAACTCCATTTGGATATGTGATCGAATGATCAGCTAATTGCAGAGTTACAATAGTTGGAGTTATTTCTCCTAATCCCAGTCTTTTGAATATTGATAGAGGCATGAGGTTAATGCTTGCACCCAAATCACATAAAGCTTTTCCATAGAATTTGTCTCCGATTTTACATGGAATTGTGAAACTACCAGGATCTTTAAGCATTTCAGGAAGCTTCTTCTAAATTATTGCACTGCACTCCTCACTAAGTGCAACTGTCTCATTATCTTCAAACTTCCTCTTTTTGTTGAGAATATCTTATCCATGAAAAAATACCTATTTGTATGCCTTGATTTTTATCAAATTATTAAGGATATTATGCTTTAATGAAAGGAATTTTTGTGTTTTGGATGTAGGTAATGCAAAAATGTTCAAGAAAGAAAAAAAAGATGAAAAAGTAGCAAAAAGGAGTAAAAATGGAGCCAAAATGCAAAATTGTCAAAATAATTGGCCTAGCGCCTAAGCGCCAGTTCAATATAGAATTCTGTAAGATTTTTGACGACTTCTAGACGGTTATTTTGACGGTGTGAGTGGTTATTGGACCATCTAAAAGATTGGCAATTACTCCTAGATTATATGACATGTGATACATTGTATTTGGACACTTGGAAACGGTTAGGATAGCGAAGAGGTGCGATCTAAAGTGGAGAGGCGCGAAGAACTGGATGCAGAGCCCGGGGCCTAGAAGCCAGATTCTGGCACCTAGGCGCCAGACACACCTTCAAGAAGATTCATTGAACCTGGACACATTTTGAAGAGGTTCCTCAAGGCAACCCTTGAAGCCTATAAATAGGAGGCAACTCCTTTAGAGAAAAACGCCCAACTTAGCCCCACGCCCCACATAGCCTAAAATTAGAGACAGATCCTATAGTTCCATTTGGATAGAGATTAGAGAAATATTTAATGGCCATATTTATAGTTTCTTTTATTAATTAGTGAGTTTATTTAGAGTTTGTATTGAGAGTAATTGAAGAGTCATTGCTTTTGAAGTCTATTTACTTTGGAGCCAGAAGGATTCAGAGGTTCAGTTGGAGAAACACTTGAGATAAGTATTTGTATTTTGATTCAAAGTTTCATTTATATGTTTTGTTGTTTAAATTCAATGTGTTCTGAGTAGTTACTTTACTTTCTCCTTTCAAATATGAAAAGATTAAAAAGATAATATAACATTCGTTGGAGAATTTAAAACTATATATATTTTTTAAACATTGTGATGATATTAATATCGGATCTTAATTTACTATTTAAATTGGCCATTTAAATTGTTAAAATCTGTTGAAGAGTTTTGAGACCTAGAAGGAGATGAATTCGTAACTAGTAGATATCACATGAATCCTTAGGTAGTCGAAGGCCTTGCGCGAGTTATTCAAGGTGAAGTGCAAATAAATAAGAAGATAAGAATTGATAAGTTTTCAGAGTGACAGGCTAAATTCTTGTAATTTGGTTTATAGAGAAGGAAAGGGTCACTAGTAGGGCCGACTATAGCCACCCTTGGACATCTAGTAGTGTAAGCCTAGATTAACCCATTCTACTAACAATACATCCTGACCTGATGTATAGATTAACCAATGTTCTTTATACTATCGAGCTAAGGTAAAGAATAGGAATGCTTCTATTTGGCACAATACCATAAATTTATATTCTCCACGAATATTACATTATCTAAAAAAATCTTGGATTAATTGAAAGGAAGAAAGTTGTTTGCTTATTTTATTTACGTCAATCATTACTTTATTACTGCTTTATTTTTGCATCTAGTAAATTAAATATCAACTTTTTAACTTTAGAAGAAATACATAAAATTAAAATCAAAATATTTAAAAGAAAATTCTATAATCCTCCTCGTGGGATCGATACTGGGATTTTTATTTAAAGCCTTATATTACTTGAAGCGATACGTATGCTTGCGTAGTACCCCTAGTGTGTAAAATATTTTCCATAAAATTATATTTATATACACTAGTAGCTATTATTATTTAATTCAAAGTATTGACTATAGTATATTTTTGATAACATATATTACTGCATTGTTTGGCGATTGCAAATAAAGTTTTTGGTGCATTGTTGCGGATCGAGGGTCAAGTTTTTGGAGCCGTTGTCGGGGAGGCAAAGATTTTTATTTTAAATATTTTATTTTATTTATTTCTTTTATTATCTAAAATATAAAATAAAAAAACAAAAAAAAAACAATAAAAACAAAAATAATATATATATATAATTTTATTTCTTACTATTTTACTTTTTATTTACTTTTTATTTACTTTTTATGCGTAGTTCTAGATCTGAAGGATTATTACCTTTAGATTCTGAATTAGAAAGAACTGTTAGAAGAATTAAAAAAGGAAAACAAATTCAAAAATATCAAGAGATGGCTAATTTACATAATAATTTACAAAATCCAATCGAAATTAATGAACAAAATGTTTACAAACCATTAAGGGATTATGCTAACCCTACAGTTGATGAACTTCATAGTAGTATTCAAATACCTACTGTAGATGCTAATTCTTTTGAGCTTAAACCGTCTATTATTCAAATGGTTCAAAATAATCAATTTGGGGGAACACCAAATGAGGATCCTAATTTACACCTTGCTAGTTTTTTAGAACTTTGTGCTACCTTTAAATATAACAATGTTTCTGATGATGCTATTAGACTTAAACTCTTTCCTTTTTCTTTAAGAGATAAAACAAAGATGTGGTTGAACTCATTAGCAACAGATTCTATTAAAACATGGGCTGAAATGGCACAAAAATTCCTTGCTAAATAATTTCCTCCTTTTAAAACTGCTAAATTAAGAAATGATATTACATCATTTAGTTAATTTGACGGGGAGACAATTTATGAAACTTAGGAAAGATTTAAAGAACTATTAAGAAAATGTCCTCATCATGCTTTACCTGATTGGTTAATTATTCAATCATTTTATAACAAACTTATTGGATCACTTAAATCAATTATTGATGCTGCTGCTGGAGGTTCATTAATGGCTAAATCATTTGAAGAAGCTTATGCTTTAATTGAAGAAATGGCTAACAATAATTTTCAATGGTCTTCTGAAAGGATTAATCTGGAAAGAATGGCAAGTATTCATGATAATGAAGCCTTTTCTATGTTAGCTGCACAAGTAGCTGCATTATCTAAGAAATTAGATAATTTTGCTATCAATATATCACATAACAACTTTGCTAATAATGAAGATTCTCAAACTATTGAAACTTTACAAGCTATTGCTAGTAAAAATAACCCTTATTCAAATTATTATAATCTTGGATGGAAAAATCAATCCCATCCAATTGGAAATTGGAACAATCAAGTAAATTCAAACTATAAACCACCTGGATTTAATAATCAATAGAAAAAGTTATCTATATAAGAATTAATTTTACAACTGAGTAGTCAATTACAAAATCAAAACACTGCTATTCGTAATATTGAGAATCAAATGGGACAAATCGCTAAGTTAATTAATCACAGACCTCCAGGAACACTTCCTAGTAATGTTGAAATCAATCCAAAAGATACTGGAAAAGAACATGAACATGTTAAAACTGTGCAACTTAGAAGTGGAAAGAATTTAAAAGAAAGAATTCAGAATGAAATTGAAAATGAGATTGAGGTTGAAGAGATTGAAAAACCTAAAGAAACTCCTTCTCCTAGTCAAAATCAGACTGTTATTCCTATTAATGTGGAAGTTGAAAAACCACCACCACCTTTTCCTCAAAGACTAAAACAGTAGAAGCTTGATCATCAATTTTCTATGTTCTTTGAAATTTTTAAGAAACTTATCATTAACATACCTTTTGCTGAAGCTTTGGAACAGATGCCAACTTATGCAAAATTTATGAAGGATATTTTAAGTAAGAAACGAAAATTTGAAGCTTTTGAAACTCGTTGCATTAAGTGAAGAATGCGGTCAATAATTCAAAAGAAATTACCTCGAAACTTAAAGATCCTAGAAGTTTTACTATACCTTGTGCTATTGGAGAAAATATTTGTAGAAAAGCTTTACGTGATTTAATAGCAAGTATTAATCTCATGCCATTTTCTACTTTTCGAAGGTTGAATTTAGGAGAGTTTACTCCCACCACTGTAACCCTTCAGTTAGCTGATAGATCTTTCACCTACCCTAAAAGAGTTATAGAGGATGTTCTTGTTAAAGTGGATAAATTTATTATCCCTCTGGATTTCATTGTACTTAATATGGAAGATAATAAAGAAATACCAATTATTTTAGGGATACCTTTTCTAGCTACTGGATGAGCTATGATTGATGTGCAAAAAGGAGAATTAACCATGAGAGTTAATGATCAAGAGATTAAATTCAATGTTCTTAAATCAATGAAGTACTCTGATAAAAAAAATGCTATCAAATGGATATTATTGATTATATAATTGAAAAACATTATCATGAAAGATGTAAAGTCATTTCTGAAGAAAAAATTGAATTATTAACTAATGAAAATGAAAAACTAAAAGAAGAAGAATTATCTAAAGAAACTTATTATATTAAAGATAACTGGGAAATTTTAGACATAACACAAAATGATATACTTTTACCCTCAATTAAAAAAGCCCTTGAACTGGAATTAAAAATGTTACCTGCATATTTAAAGTATGCTTTTCTTGGAAATTCATTAACTTTACCTGTTATTATTTCTTCTAAACTAAGTTTAGAACAAGAAGAAAAATTAATAGGAGTGTTAAAGAATTATAAGAAAGCTTTTTATTGGACTATTGCTGATATAAGAGGAATAAGCCCTTCCATCTGTATGCATAGAATTTTAATGGAAGAAGTTTTTAAACCTACTATTGAACTTCATAGAAGACATGAAAGAGGTTGTTAAAAAAGAAATTTTAAAATGGTTAGATGTGGGAATTATTTATCCTATTTCGGATAGCCAATGGGTAAGTCCTATTCATTGTGTTCCGAAGAAAGGAGGAGTAACTCGTCATTATCGATGATAAAAATGAGCTAATTCCTACAAGACAAGTTACTTGGATGGCGAATTTGCATTGATTATCGAAATTAAATGACACCACTAGAAAGGATCATTTTCCTTTACCTTTCTTGAATCAAATGCTTGATAAATTAGTCGGACACTCATATTTCGTTTTCCGGATGGATATTCTGGTTATCATCAATTACATGTCGCTCCTGAGGACCAAGAGAAAACAACATTTACAAGTCCTTATGGAGCATTTGCATTTAGAAGAATGCCTTTCGGTTTATGTAATGCACCTGCAACTTTTTAAAGATGTATGATGTCAATATTTAGTGATTTGATTGACAAAGGAATAGAAATATTTATGGACGATTTTTCAGTCTTTGGAACTTCTTTTGAATCTTGTTTGGAAAATATTTTCAAATTTCTGAAAAGATGTGAAGAAACAAATTTAGTTCTGAACTGGGAAAAATGTCAATTTATGGTCACAAAAGGCATTGTACTTGGTCATAAATTTTTACAAAAAGGGATGGAAGTTGATCAAGCAAAAGTGAAAATTATTGCTGAACTGCAACCACCTACTACTCATTATCGATGTGAGAAGTTTTACAGGACATGCCTGGATTTTATAGAAGATATATAAAGGATTTTTCTAAAATTGCTAAACCTCTTTGTCATTTATTAGAAAAAGATGCTAAATTTGAATTTAATGAAGACTGTATTAATACTTTTAATATTTTAAAAGAAAAATTAATAACTGCACCTATAATTATTGCACCGAATTGGAATAAACCCTTTGAATTAATATGTGATGCAAGTGATTTTGCAATTGGAGCTGTATTGGGACAAAAATATGAGAAAATTTTCAAAGTTATATATTATGCTTGTAAAACTCTTACTAAAACTCAAAGATATTACACTACTACTGAGAAAGAGCTTTTAGCTATAGTCTATGCCTTTGATAAATTTAGACCTTATCTTCTTGGTACCAAATGCATAGTTCATACTGATCATTACGCTATTAAATATTTAATGTCAAAAAAGATGCTAAGCTCAGGTCGATAAGATGGGTTTTACTTCTACAAGAATTTGATTTTCAAATAGTGGATAAAAAAGGAACTAATAACCAAATTACTGATCATTTATCTAGAATTAAGAATGATGTTATTACTGAGGAAAATATGAATGAGAAATTTCCTGATGAACATTTATATGTTATTCAAGGATGCTAAACACCTTGGTATGCGGATATAGTTAACTATTTAGTTAGCAATATTCTACCTTATGGATTGAATAACAAATATATTAATAAATTTAAAATTGATGCTAAATCTTATATTTAGGAAGATCCTTATTTTTTTAAATGAGGAAGAGATTCTGTAATTTGAAGATGTGTACCTTATGAAGAAACTTTTGCTATTATTCAAAAATGTCTTGATTCCGATTTTGGAGGACACTTTGGAGTAGATAAAACTGTATTTAAAATTTTAAATTCAGGATTTTATTGGCCTACCTTGTTTAAAGATGTGAGACATTATGTGAAAACATGTAATTAATGTCAAGGGATGGGAAATATATCTAGAAAAGATGAAATGCCTTTAAACTATATATTGAAAGTTGAAAATTTTGATATATGGGGTTTAGACTTTATGGGAGCATTTGTACCATCATCTGTAAAGATTTATATTTTATTAGCAGTTGATTATGTTTCAAAGTGGATTGAAGTTGTAGCTTTACCTAATTGTGATTCCAAAAGTGTTTCAAAATTTTTAAAGAAAATGATTTTTTCAAGATTTGGAATGCCTAAGGTAATTATCACAGATGGTGGAAGTCATTTTAGAAATATAAGAATTCAATCATTACTGGAAAAATTTGGAATCAAACACAGAATTACAGCTGCATATCACCCTCAAACAAGTGGAATGGATGAAGTATCAAACAGAGAAATTAAAAGAATTTTAAAGAAGACTGTTAATCCTGAAAGAATTGATTGGGTTGATAGACTTGATTCTGCATTATGGGCTTATAGAACGACTTATAAGACACTAATCGGAATGTCACCTTACCGATTAATTTATGGTAAACATTGTCACTTTCCTGTTGAACATGAAGATAAAGCTTATTGGGCGATAAAGGAGTTTAATTTTGATTTGAATACTGCAGGAGAAAAATGATTATTACAATTAAATGAGATGGATGAAATAAGAAATGAATCATATGAAAAGGCAAAAATTTATAAAGAGAAAATGAGGATATTACATGATAAAAAGATTTCAGGAAAAATATTCGAGCTTAGACAAGAAGTATTATTATTTAATACTCATTTAAGACTTTTTCCTAGAAAATTAAGAACTAAATGGATAGGACCATATATAATTGAGAAAGTATACCATTATGGAGCTGTTGATATTAAAGACCCCAAAACAGGAAAAATATTTAAAGTTAACGGATTAAGACTGAAGCCTTATTTGGGAGACATTAAAATGATTTATAAAGAGGCTTACGAGTTAAGTCAACCTGATTAAAGACTTATTTAGGTCGGGCTGACGACGTTAAACCAAGCGCTTTGTGGGAGGCAACCCATAGTTATTTTTTGTGTGTTTTCACATTTTCAATGTAAGGTTATGCCTCAGTCTTGACTAATTTTATATAACTTTAGAAAATTGGATGCTACCAAGTCTTCATTGACTTAAGCTAAAAATTATCTCTAAGTATATAAATTTTGGATGTTGGATCACTCCATTTCATATGTGAGTAAAAAGGAGATCAAGTTAACCTTCATTATGATTGTTTATAATTTGTGTTACTAAGTCTATATTGATCTTACCATTCTAATTTACCTATTTTGGAGAACAAAACTTTGAAATTTGACGATAGGCGAAATGGAGTCGAACATGGTTCCGGCGCCTAGGAGCCAGAATTCGGCGCCTAAGCGTCAGGATAAACTGTGTATCGATTGGTCCGGCGCCTAGGCGCTAGATTTGGCGCCTAAGCGCCACAATTACTGGGTCGTGTAAAAACTAAAAATTTTCAGTTTTTCACACGATTTACTCCTTTAAATCACCCCATCTTCGTCCCCAATTCCTAAGCAACCAAAATTACGACCTAGACACTTCATTCTTGAGAGCTTAGAGAGGATTTTTGAAGAAATGTGGAGAAGAAATCTTGGAGAAGAGGCTAGAGGCAAAGGTTCAAAGGATCCTCAACCCTACTTCAATGGTTTTATTGCTGTAACTTTGGAGAAAATTTTAAGTCGTCTAGATAAGTTTGAAGCAGAATTCAAAAGTATTGGAGATCGCCTCCATGAGATGTATCATCAAATTGAACATCTGGAATGGCAGGCGAAGCTCCAATTTGATCATCTAACGGCTTATCAAGATGCTTAAGTGGAGATGTATGCGAAGAACAAATGGATCGACGAGAAAATGGCTATGGATTTTCAGAGATCGTTAGTATTCTTCCCAAGTAGGTCGAGTAATCTTAATTGCGAAGAGAATGGAAATTTCTAATTTGAAGATTAGATAGTTATTTTGGTGTAATTTAGACTTTTATTAATATGTCGTTGTATCGATTTAGTAAATCGATTGTATTGTTGGAGTGTTTGATTTATTGTTCAATGTGTATTGTATTTGCTTTGAAATTGTGTAGTTTGATTATTTGTTAGGACTTGAATCATATTTATTATACTTATCTGTATTGTATTGAGCCAAAATCGAAGATTATGAATGGAATTAGAAGAGTTTGATTTAAACCTTGTGTTTAATTGGTGGATTTAATTTTTTGATTTTTAAATTTTTTTGGAAAATATTTTGGAAGTTGGAAACTGAAGCACTACTCTAATATGAGTAATTGGAAGTTGAATTTATGAGTTTTGGTGGAAAATAAAATTTTTAAAGTGATTTTTGTGAATGGCGACTCTAGCGCCTAGGCGGCAGAATTTGGCGCCTAGGCGCCGGTTTGGCCTTCTTACCGAAAATTAGCATTTAAACCGCATTAGTCATGGTTGACGCCTAAGCTTCATCCCCTTCCCATTTTTCGTGAAAACCCAACCTCTAGATCCATTTTGAGGTCAAAACATCAAGTTTGAGCCCAAAATCACTTGATTTCTTCATCTCGAGGCCAGATCTACCTTCTAATCCATTTATTTTTGAATCTTACCATAGTTTTTCCAATTTTTTGCTAAAAAACTGAAATTTTGAGAAAAATTTTGATTTTTAGAGTTTCCCCAAGGATTCTTAAACTCATTTTAAGTTTCTCAAGCTTAAAAAGAGTTTAAATCTTTGATTCCTTAATTTATTTGTGTTTTCTTTCACGTTTAGATGGCACCAAAATCTAAGCGGGGAAAGGCATGAGAAAATTTAGACAACAACAAGTTTTCAACTGTGGCAGAGCATTTTCATTATCACGAATTTGCGACGTCAAGAAAGCTTATCTCAGAACGCAGTTTTTACAATCCTGATGAAATGATCAAGAACACGATCGTTGTACACAACTGGCAACGATTCTGTTATTTCACTGCTGTTGCCATTATTCCTATTGTATGCGAGTTTTATGCCAATATTTTGGATGCGGAAGAGTACGAATTCTTCGTTAGAGGTGTCGGAGTAGGATTTACTCCGGAACGGATCAATATTTTCTACGGCCTGCCACCTACCATCGAGTGCTACTATTCTGGTTTATCTCCATCTGAGGGAGATCTTGAGATGATTAATGCATATCTGACTGATGGCACTGGAATTTGGAAGATCCAGAATGACAAACGGGTAAACTTCAAATCTTCTAAGCTAAATGGTATTCAAAGGCATGACATTATTTTTTTCTGCTAGACTTCTACCTTCCAACCACCTGAGCGAAGTTACCAGAGATCGAGCTGTCCTGAACTACTGCATTTAGGAGAGGAAGACAATAGATGTTGGCAGTATTATTTATGTGTCAGTGGAATCGATTGTTAGATCCAGCACTTCTGTGGGATTAGGATTCCCATCCTTGATTCATTCTTTATGCATGAGCAATGGAGTTTCTGCTGATATATCAGAGGATAATTTGATGACTCAAAACCAATTAGGCAGGAGAGTGTGAGCATTTATGATCATCTTCGAGGGAATAGATCTACTGGTCCTTTTACTTCTGTACCTACTCTAGGTAGAACTTCTACTTCTAGACCTTCTACTTCTAGACCTTCTACTTCTACTACTGAGCCACCATCTAGTTTTTGGGAATCGATGCATGATCAATTTCTGGAGCAGCAGAATGAGTTATTTCTAACTCACTACAGAGTAGATACTATAGCGAAGAAGATTGATCATCTATCTGATTATACCCAAAGGAAAAGTGATTATGATGCTGAGTATTTAGGGTCTTTAGTGAGATTCTTGAAGGGTGAGCATGATATTCAGTTTCCTACCTGTCCTAGATTTATACCGTATGTTGATCCAAAGGATGTGGAGTTTTCTTTTGGTGATGACGATGACGAGGCTACAGATAGTGATTAGTAGCTTGATTTACCTCTGAGATGTGCTAATTTTGTTGTTAGTTTATTTCTTGTTTGCTAGTACTGTTGGTTGTTTGTTATTTGTTGTTTGTTAGTGTAGATTTGTTTATGAAGCTTTGTGTGGATTGTTTGATGTTGAGACTATTTTAGATATTTAGTGTATTGTGTTGAAAACTGAAATTTGGATGAATTAATATTTATTTCTGTTTCAGCCTACTGTTTAGTATTCTTAAATAGTTAGTAATGTTGTTCTGTTTCTGTTACTTTGAGTAGTATAGTGATTTAATTCATCTATTGATATATAAAAAAATATATGTGCATGCTTACATTTATATATGTTTCGTTATTTCAGTAATATTCATAAAAAGCTTGTGTAGAAGTAAATTTTTCTTTTTAGACTCTTTTTACATATAAATATTCCATTTTAAATTATACCTTTCTTTCTCTCATACTTTAATTTTTTTCATGATATACCAAAACTTAAGTTTGGGGGAAGGGATAATACATGCAAATTTAAATTTTATTTGTCCTTAATGAACTAATATTTTTTTTAAAAAATATTAACATAACATAAGGAATGAAGAATCTATTTAAGATCATTTAAATTTTTTAAATTATAAATAATTTAGTAGACCTAACCAATATTTTAATAACTTTGATTGATTTTAAGAATAGAATTATTTAACTTAAAGAAGAGTAAGATTAAGAAAATTTCCTATTCATAGTAGAAATAGTTGAATTTAGAAGTATTAAGAAATAAAAAATTATAACTTAAAAAAGAAAAGATTGAAATTCTTTTTGAAATCTATTCATGTTATAATAATTAAGTGAAAATGTATAAGTTTAAAAATATAAGTTAAGGATAGCAAAGTTCAAAACCATTAACAGACTATCCAGATATAGTAATCCTCTCTAAAAAAAAAAGAGAGGAGAAGCTTGAGGAGATGCCTAATCAAAAATTGGCTTCACTTGAATTAGTTTACAAGAAAAAAACTGATTACATATTTTACTTAATTTTTATGCATGAATCTTTATTAGAAAAGATTTTTATGAAGATCTTTTTCTTGAAAATAATTTATGTGATCTTAATATAATAAACTACAATTATTTTTGAAGTGAATGAAAAAATTTTGAAATCTTATGATTTGGTAGTTAAATATTCTTTAAATTCTTAAAATTAAACTTAGTTAGTAAAATTTGGTTAACGATTTACTAAAGCCTTTAGAAAATAAAAAATTATAAGAAATCTTAAATATTTACCTTTTATTCCAATTGTTATACATTTTATATAGTAAAAAGGGTTACTTGAGGACAAGTAATGTTTATGTTAGGGGATTTTGATCCATGAAAAAAATACCAATTTTTATTCCTTGATTTTTATCAAATTCTTAAGGATATTATGCTTTAATGAAAGGTATTTTTGTGTTTTGGATGTAGGTAATGCAAAAATGTTCAAGAAAGAGAAAAAGATGAAAAAGGAGCAAAAAGGAGCAAAAAGGAGCAAAAATGGAGCCAAAATGAAAAATTGTCAAAATAATTGGCCTGGCGCCTAGGCGCTAGAATCCAGCGCCTAAGCGCCAGTTCGATACAGAATTTTGTAAGATTTTTGACGACTTTTGGACGGTTATTTTGACGGTGTGAGCGGTTATTGGACCATCTAGAAGATTGGCAGTTACTCCTGGATTATAGGACATGTGATACATTGTATTTGGACACTTGGAAATGGTTAGGATCGCGAAGAGGTGCAATCCAAAGTGAAGAGGTGCAAAGAACTGGACGGGGAGCTCAGCTCCTACGAGCCAGATTCTGGCGCCTAGGCGCCCGACACACTATCTAGAAGATTCATTGAACTTGGAACATTTTGAAAAGGTACCTCAAGGCAACCCTTGAAGCCTATAAATAGGAGGCTACTCCTTCATAGAAAAACTCCCAACTTAGCCCCACGCCCCACATCGCCTAAAATTAGAGAGAGATCATATAGTTCCATTTGGAGAGAGATTAGAGAAATATTTTAAGGGCCATATTTATAGTTTCTTTTATTAATTAGTGTGTTTATTTAGAGTTTTTATTGAGAGTAATTGAAGAGTCATTACTTTTGAAGTCTATTTACTTTGGAGTCAGAAGGATTCAGAGGTTCAGTTAGAGAAACACTTTAGATAAGTATTTGTATTTTGATTCAAAGTTTCATTTATATGTTTTGTTGTTTAAATTTAATGTGTTCTAAGTAGTTACTTTACTTTCTCCTTTCAAATATGAAAAGATAAATAAGATAATATAACATTCGTTGGAGAATTAAAAACTATATATATATTTTAAAACTGTGATGATATTAATATCGGATCTTAGTTTACTATTTAAATTTGCTGTTGACCTCATTTTTTATGAGGTCTTCTCTTCTTCTTTTTAGTACTTAGGATCTAGCCTTAGGCTTTTCCTTTGACTATCTTAGAGGACTAGAATTGGGATCCACCATCTAAAATTTCAAACCACTTCTTAACTCCCTGCAAACTCCACAAACTTGACTGTAGACCCCTAATCACCTAGAGGGTTGAAATCAAATGTGGAAGTTTAAAGGATGAGTTCCTATAGGACTCTTTGGCCTTAGGACTACCCACAGGTGGCTCGGTGCAGTGAGGGGCTGACTTACACACACACTACACTTATACACTACACTTTCACATACCTCCTAAAACCACACCCATACCTAACTTGACCTCCTGACTTATGCAGGTGATTCACATGGATGGTCCTTAACCCCTAAGCCCTTGGCTAAGAGGGTTAGGAACAACATAGTGGATGCCTCAAATGAGACCCTTCATGGCTCATGTGGGCTTGATGTGGCTTCATGGCTCAACCAAAATGATTTCATTCCACTCAAATTTACCAAATCTTCAATTTTCCAAATTTTCAATTTTTGACCCCCGGGACCCTACACCCGCCTAACCTACCCAAAGCCCTTGAAATTACCCAATTTTTTCAAAATCACCTAAATTATCCAAAATTCCCCAAAATCAATCCCAAACATTTCCACATCACTCAAATTGATCATCCATACCCAAAAATACCAAAAATTCCAAAAATACCTCCCAATACCCTCCAAATACCCCTCTTAACCCAAAATCCAAAAATTCAGAAAATTCCCAGAAAATTCCAGAAAATCCCAAATATTCCCAATTTCATTTTGTTCAACTACACCATGGGCCAATTTTGTCAATTTACCCTACTTTTGTCCAAACCCTCAATTTGACCCATTTTAACCCTTAGTGAACCCAATGTCAAATCAAACCTACCCAATTGACCCAAATTCTGGTCAAATTCAATCCTAAACTTCAATTCAACATTCCCAACACCAATCTAGACCAAATCCAAGTCCAATTTGATTGACATTTGGATCCAATTTCACTTTTGGCCTTAAAGCCCGATTTGGACCCATGACCCAAACCTAACCCAAACTCACCCGATTCAACTCCAATTAACCCCAAATCTTTTCTAAATCTTCCTTAGCATCCCCACAAGCAAAAAACTAACATTATTTGCCAAAAATTTGGACCCAAACCCCACTCAAATTCAACCCAAAGCTAAAAGGCCCAATTTTGACCTAAACCCAAACCTAACCCAAATGAGCCCAAACCTCAAAATCAAAGCCCAACCAAAGTCAAAAACCTCTTTGAAACACTCCCATAAACATTTCTCAACATTAATTTTACATCAATTTCAAACCTAGCCCAACATTGGCCCAACTTGGTCCACTTGGACCTATATTGGCCCATTCACCAAAAGAGCCCAAATTTAACCCAATTCAAACCCAAATCACCCCCAATTTGCTTCAAGTCACTCATGATACATCCATGAGCTAAACCTCACAATTATTTTGCCCAACCTCCTTACAAAATTCTCATCCATAAATTCATTTTTAAACTTAAAGGCCCATTCCTTAAACCATTTTAAAAGCCCATCTTTTACCACATCTAAATGCCCAAAATTGGTCTCAAAGCCCATATGACATTTCCCCTCATCATACTTTCAATTAAACTCAATACCTAAGTCCTAAATTCATCATCAAATCATTCCAAATCAAGTTTCATACAAATTTCCATCAAATTACCAAAAATTCCTAAAATCCATTTTCATGAAATTGACCAAACTTTTTCCAAGCCAAAGGTGAGCCATGAAGCCATGCATGAGCCACATGTGAGCCATGAGAGCCTTGGACACTCCACCATGCCATATTGGGTAAGAAGAGGGAGGGCTTTCCTTAATCCCTAAAGCTCATTAGCCTTAATCATGTTTCACCTAAACTTAAATTTAATCCGAATATATTTGGATGGAGACTTCTCCATGCCAGACCAGCTGATCCCTTTGATCCCCCACAACATCCAAAGCCACCTTGAGGGGTGCACCAAGCCCAAATGGGTGGATTGACCCATTTAGACTCAAAACTAGCCATGCCCCATTCTACTTTGGATCAAAGCCTTTACACATGGCAATTGGCAATTGCTTGCACCAATTCCAGCCACGACCCACCGACCTTGAGGGTGACCCATGCACAGCCGGCCGGCCACCGAGCCGCCGGAAAACACCATGGCCGAGAGCTCGCATGTGAGCCGACTTTGGAATTCTCCCTTCTTGAGCTGCCCCATCCCCAGTGGCCATTGTAGGCTGTTCTTCTCTTGCCGAGAGCAGGCTGATCCCAAGCCCTAACTCTCCACGGGAGGCCCTCCACCCTCTCTTATTTAAACACCACCCCTCTCGGCCATGAGAAGTGCTTCGAAACAAACCTTAAGGAAACTACGCCAAAATTGTTCCGGACTACTCCCCAAACACGAAGCACTTGATCCCCAATGAAATCCCCCTGCCATTTCTTCTCTGCGAGCTCGATTTCAGAGTTGAAATCCGAGCCCAAAACCGAGGACACTCCTCCACGGTGAGCCGATCCCCAAATTGATTGGTTCTACACCTTCACCGGACAAAGAGGAGAAGTTTCCCACCGAAAGCCCCATCTCCGGGCCACCCAGGTTGCTCCGGCCTCCAAGCTTTGTGATCGGCTGTGGTCACTTTCATAGCTAGGCGATTCCACTAGACCAGGAGACTTCATGCGGAGCTTGCGGGATCCAATCAAAGGTGAAACAACCCTCGGATCGAAGCCACACTTCTCCGAGCAAAGGTATGGCCTCACTCTTCTTCCCGAGCTTCGAACATTCTCCATTTTCATTGAGTCGATTTCATGCCACATAAGCCGTATGGATGTGTTCGTCTTCTCGAGACGAATCCATAGAAGCATAAGAACGTTAAATTTGGTCAAGTATCAAGTGAGATCTTAGGCCTAGAAGATGGACGGTTCTCGGGCTAGGAGGCTTGGGGACGATGAACGGATGCCGTTCATTCAATACACGCGCGGACGAACGGCTCAGATGGCGTCGGACTAGGAGATCATATGTGAACCGCGGGCCGCGTGGCGCTGAGTCGGAAGGCGGCATCGAATGAGGGCGCGCCGCGTGGCCGTTCGGAGATGCCGAGGGTGACAGGGCGCCGCGTGGATAAATAGAAAATTAGGGTATTTTTCTGATTTATTTAATTCCCTAAACTTCAAAAATCCATAACTTTGTGTAGGAAAATCAGAAAAATAAAATAAAAATACTCTCTTGCTTAGTGAACAGAGGAGAATAATGTGGAAAAGAAATTATTTAATTTCATCAAGTATTTTATTTTAAATGATTTATTTCCCTTCTACATTGTTTTAATTCTCCATGCATATAGGAAATTCACCATGGCATGAGACCATAGGGCTTTTGAAGCCTCCGAATTTGGGAACATTCCACGAATTTTCCAAAGTCGGAGGCCATCCTATGAGAAGTTATTAATTTTTCAAATTCATGTTACTGTTTTGAGTATTTTAAATCCAATAATTAGCATGTTGTGAAATAAATTCTAGGAAAATTTGGTGATGTCTCTTATGACAAGAGGACCCTAGGAAAAATAGGTTTTGAGTCAATTCATTTAAAATAACCCTAATTGGCTTAAACACCCAAAATAGATCCCTAATTAATTAGAGTTAACCATACATCAAATTGACTTGAAATCAATTCTCCACTGACCTTTAGGATCAGAGGAACTCACCATAAAAATTTGAAGTCGATTGGACTTGGTTAGTCCTACTAAATGGGTTGATTGAGCCATTTAGCCATTTTGAACTTTAAAAATTCATAACTTTCAAAATACCTTTCAAAAAATTCACCAAATTGGTTTTGGAGCCTCTCTGATATCAGGGGAATTTAAGAAAATTAAATTTTCAATTTTCTAAAAAAGTTGATTTTTTGTATTATTTTAATATTTTAATAATTAAAAAATAAAAAAATCATAAAAATAATAAAATTCACCAATATGTCACATTTTGAATTTTAATCACTTATGAACAAACCCCATATTTTTCTTAGGTCTATTTAATGAGATATTAAATTTTAAAGCCCTAGGGTAATTTTAAAATTAAAAAATGTATTTTTTAGCATTTTCACTAAAATAATTATAATAAATCAAAGAAAAATCAGAAAATTGCAAAAATTGATTCTTTGATTTCCTTGATATCAGAGAGATTTTTGAAAAATATAAATTTCATTTTTCAACCTTTATTTTATTTTTAAATTAATTAATACTCTAAAACTTAAAATAATTATAATAAAAATAATACTTTTCAAAAAATCACCAAAATTGGTCCAAGTGGTCCTCTGGTCATTAGGAATGTCCCATAATTTTCTTTAGGACAGAAACTTTCCCTTGGTCATATTGTTAAATTTTCCTTGGAAATCCCTATTTTCCACCAAAAATAATTACATAAATAAATTAAATACAGAAAAATCACATTTTCTCCTCTCATGTCTTTATTGACATATAAGTGAAGTCACATAAAAATTTCAAGTTCATTTAAGCTCAATTTAGTGAGTTATGAAATTATTAAGCTTGAAGGGCAAAATGGTAATTAAAAATTTTAACCCTTAATTAAAACTTTAGGTTTAATAAAATTAACAAGTAAAATATTTGATCTTAATCTGATTTGGATGATTGAAATTTAAATAATTAAAGGGTAGAAACCTACTAAACAATCTGAAAATAATTGAAATAAACCTTAATTAAATAATTGATTATATTTGGAAGAATAATAAAATTGGAATTATTAAATAGGGATATTATTAGGAAGAAATTTATTCTTTAATCTAAGGATCCCTAAATTAATTATCTCAATAATATTTAATTCCTAATTAAAATGATAATTCAAATTTAAGTTTTAAAATATTAAATGACTTAATCATTAAAATTAAGTTAAAAGTTAAATTATTAAACTCTTTTTAAATTTTCAATTAAACTAAAATTAAAAATAAAATTAAATTAAAGATTAAATTAAATAAAATCAAATGAATTAAATAAATTAAATAAATTAAATAGATTAAATAAATTAAATAAATTAAATACATTAATTAAATTAAATTAAATTAAATTAAATTAAAATTAAATCAAATCAAATTAAATTAAAGGAAATTAAATCAAATTAAACTAAATTAATTTAACATCAAATCAAACTAAATTGAATTAAATTAAATTAAATTAAAATTAAAATTAAATTAAATTAAATTAAAGTTAAATTAAATTGAATTAAATAACATTACCTAAGACATAAAGAAATTAAATATAAAGCAACTTGAACACTATTCCAAATTTAAACCCTTTAACTGAAGTTAAACTAAATCACAAACCGTTTGAACCCCAATTTACCCTCGAGAGCTTTGGTTATCATAACTCCTAAACAGAACATTAAATGAAATGTTACTTCACTTATAGGACATTCAAATGTCCTAGTTCACTAAGCAAGATAACAAAACTTGAATCCTCGGACGATTAATTCATTTGTATAATTAAATTCATTTGGACTTAAAACAATTCTAGTAATATTGAAAAGATGTTTAAGATTCTTCTTAAGCACTTCCTCAATATGATAGGATACTTATAAGAACAATTGGACCTAATTATTCTTTGATGAAGAAAATCGTCCTCAAACCAAAACACAAGAACCTAGACGTCATAAGAAATGACTAGCTATAGGATTAGGAACTTGGTAGAAAACCATAACCCTTCCCTTAGCTTTACCTAGGAACTTGCTTAAATATTCTAATTGTGTTTTAAGTGCGACTTGGGATGACTGGGAAGACCCTCCAGAGTACGCTTTATTTTATTGCAATTTACATTATTGCAATTTCTTTAATTGCATCGCACTTACTTTTCTTGCATGATAAACAACTGTTGCATGAAAACCCACACCTTTAGGATAGTCCCTAAAACTGAAACCAAAACTAAATTAAAAGTCATTGCAAGATAAAATTCACCGCCACAACATGTCAAAATATAAAACAACTCAAAATTTAATCACAAACAGAACACAAAACTACAATTACAACTAAATTAAAACGTCCTGTTGGATGATCGGGAATACCTCGGATGATGTAACCTATGTGTTGCTAACGGGATTTCCCATGGTCTAAATGAAAGTGTGGAACTCATTCAGTTGAGTTTAGCAAATTCATCTGGACTAAGTGAATCCGATAAAAATAACGATGCCGGAAGGATGGAACCGTGGGATCTTAACCGGTGTCGTTATAATCAACTTTAAGATTTGTTTTAATTAAAACATAAAAACACTTGGAAGTTAAGATTTTTCTATAAACCAAAACACTTTTCTCATCTCCTGATTTATGACTTCTATAACCAAACCTCTGCAACAACAAGGAGCTCGGAGCATGGTGGGCGACGACGACCATCGTCATCGAGAAAACCTCGAATCTACTTCAACAAAACTTTCTTAGAATTAAATAACCAAGCCATAGGACTTCGAGGTAGTTTGCCTAGTGCAACATAAATCCTCAATCTCTTGTTAGGCATTTGCGTTGCAAATTAAGCCCTCACCGGTCTTAGGATTCCGAGGTAGTCGTCCGATACGACATAAACCCTCACATCTTCCAGGCTATTTGTGTGATTTTTATCACACAAATATAAGTCCTAATTAATTAAAATTGGCAAGATCAAAACATTAAATAAATATTAGGACTTTCTTAAATCCAAGCCAAACAATAGGATAGTCGGGGAATTACCGAAGTTCGCTTCGAATTTGTGATTTCTCCTACCTTTCTTCCTTTGAATTCCTAAAACAAAATGTTCCAAATTTGATCCATTCCCTATTGAAATTCCAAAATTCAATCCCTTGAAAACTTAAACTTTGAAATTCTTGAGAGCAGAACTACTGATTATTATCGAGAGTTTTCTTAGGTGATTCCCGTCACTTAAGATGTAATTAACTATAGGGGCTTGCCCTTATAGGAAATTTTAAAGAACCCAGGTAATATAAACCCTGTTTAATGCTTTCATATTAAGCGGGGGAACTTGTCGGCTTATAAAATTAGTTCGCGGACCAAACGGATGTCACAAATCTTCTAGTTTATTTAATCGAGCCCCATCGTCGTAGCGGTGTGTCTATCCTTAGGATAGATACACAGCTAGTGGTGCGGTGTTCGTTTATATAAACTATTTGGGATGTGAGATCGGTTTGATTTCATATCTTAAAATCTTCAAATTTAAAATTATTTTCAAAAATCAAATACTACTTTTCAAATTCTTTATTTAAATTAAATTAAAAATTCGCCGACATTTGCCATTTAAATTATTAAAACCTGTTGAAGAGTTTGAGACCTAGAAGGTGATGAATTCTTAATAAGTAGATATCACATGAATCCTTGGGTAGTCGAAGGCCTTGCACGGGTTATTCAAGGTGAAGTACAAATAAATAGGAAGATAATATTTAATGGGCATTGAATTGATAAGTTTTTAGAGTGACAGGCTAAATTCTTGTAATTTGGTTTATAGAGAAGGAAAGGGTCACTAGTAGGGCCGACCATAGCCACCCTTAGACATCTAGTAGTGTGAGCCTAGATTAACCCATTCTACTAACAATTCATCCAGACCTGATCTATAGATTAGCCAATATTCTTTATTCTATCGAGCGAAGGTAAAGAATAGGAATGCATCTATTTGTGACAATACCATAAATTTATTTTCTCCATGAATATTACATTATCTAAAAAATCTTGGATTAATTAAAATGAAGAAAGTTGTTTTCTTATTTTATTTACATCAATTATTACTTTATTACTGCTTTATTTCTGCATCTAGTAAATTAAATATCAACTTTTGAACTTTAAAAGAAATACATAAAAATAAAATCAAAATATTTAAAAGAAAAATCTATAATCCTCCTCCTGGGATTGATACTGTGGTCTTTATTTAAAGCCCTATATTACTTGATGCAATACGTATACTTGCGTAGTACCCCTAGTGTGTAAAATATTTTCCATAAAATTATATTTATATACACTAGCCGCTATTATTATTTAAGTCAAAGTATAGACTATAAAATATTATTGATAGCATATATTACTACATTATTTGGCGATTGCAAACCAAGTTTTTGGTGCATTGCTGAGGATCGAGAGTCAATATCCTTCTTAAACTTCACGTACCTCATGATGCACCAAAAATATATACGATTTTTGCTATATGATTTTACTCATTTTTGGTGATATTACACTTTAGAAGGAAGGTATTTTATATGTTTTTTGGTTTTAGGTACAAGAAATGGACTTTTGGAGAAAAATAAAAAAATGGTGTAATTTAGAGCAAAAATGAACAAGAAATGAAATTTTGCCCTGACACCTTTCGATAAGTCTTTCGATGCTTAATCACTTTTACACTTCTTTCATAATTTTGAATGAGATTACACTTTAAAGAAATGTTTATTTCATGCTTATTTTGTAGGGCTATCTGTTAGGAATGCAACACAACTGAAACGGGGCGAAACGGAGCTAAAACGTAGCTAAACAGAGCGAAACGGTAGAACTGCACAGTCTGCTCACCGACGATGTCTCTACCGACGCCGATGGCAAGATTTATCTGAGAAGACCGAAAATTGACAGCAAAAACTCGCCGACAGTACCCTTGAGCCCGCCTACAGCGCCCGAGACAGTTTGGACTCGTTTTTGGGCGGTTATGGCTGAAATTCAATGTATTTGGATGCTTTTTCGAAAGGGGTGCTTAAGTGAACTCTTAGAAATTCGTCCATACTCTTTAAATTAGTGATTTTAGGTTAGAAAAGAGGAGAGGAAGGTAAGGAAAAACATGGAAAATGTGTAGGGATCTTAGAATAGGAGTAGAAATATAGATTTCTACCTTTTTGGAGAGATTGGTGAGGGGATTTTGAGAGAATCTGTAAGGGAATGTTCTAGCATTGCATGGATCAGCGGGAGACTTTGTGGGAGAGATTTTCAACTTTCATTCAAGGGGAAAAAACTAAGTATTGTGTTTTTCATTATCTTATGATTTTATAAACACTTATTTTGTGGATTTGCTTTGAAATGAAGTTTTCCGTTGTGTTTTCTTCGTGCTTTGCGATGTCTTTCTCTTACTCTTTCTTCTTATTTGGAAATAATGACATAAGAAGATTGTGTCATTGTTTTCATTCTACTTTTCTTTCACAATGAGTAGGATTCATGTTTAGGATATTGGAATGCTTGCTAAAAGATGTTTTAATTATAAATGTGATGGTTTTTACTTGCGCTTCATTTACATACAAAAAGAGCCCGTTGTATTGTTAAAATTCGTTGTAATTGCATTGTCCCAAAAGGGCGTTGTAATTCTCAACAAAGTGGAACCACATTCAATTTCCATGAATAAGTTACATATTTCATGGGGATTGAGTGCAAATAGATAAGGAAATATGATTTCATGGGCGTCGAATTGGAGGTTTTAGGGTGACAGGCTGAGATCCGTAATTTGGTCCTAAAGTTTTGTAACTAAAGTTAGGGTTAGCCTTCAGGTGAAGGGAAGTGGGAGCTCTGAAGTGGCAGTCAGTATCCTCCTAGCATAACCATGGATTTAGGGACTAAGCCTAGGATTTGCTAATGTTCCTTATAGCACTCTGAAGAGGGGGTACTCGGAGGAAGGTAAAGAATAGGATTGCTCCTATTTGGCACATACAATATTTAATGCATCTCATTCCTAAATTTTACCCAATTCATTACATAAGAATAGTATATTTTATTATATCAAAATTCACAAAATCAATTTATCCAAAATAGGTTATCTTTAGAAGTAATATTTTTATTTAGGAGTAGTTATTATCCTTACATATAATTATCTACATTTAGGAGTAGTTGTTAGAAACACCACTTATATCACCCTTCCAAACTAAGACTATTAGTAGTAGACTAGAATTTGACTAAGAACCTCTTACCTCGCTTCCCTGTGGGATCGATAAACGAGACTCTATTAGAGCCCTGTATTACTTGATACGATACGTATACTTGCGTTTGAAATTGTGACTTTACAAAATCATTATAAATATATAAATCTGAGGTCATAAATTCTTACATATAAAAAAAGTCTGCATCAAGTTTTTTGGGCCATTGCCAGGGAAGCTTCGGTAAGAACTTTAGGAAAATTTAGTTAAACCTATAAGACTTAGATTTGGAATTTATATTACTATATAGTGTGTTTAATTATTGTGAGTTTATTTTCAAGAAAAAAATCCAAAATACCAAAAATATTTTTATATCTATCCTACTGGTTAAGTCTTTAAATTTGTATGTGTAGTTCAGGAGCTGCAGACCTTGAATCTTATGACTCGGATTTAGTGAGAACTTTTAAGAGGATGATGAATCGGAAAAGACTCTATGGATTTAATGTAGAAATGGCGGATCGATAATATAATGAATATTTAGATTTGGATTAATTCTAGTAGCTTTGAAAGAGTAAACCCCGAGAGAGTTTTGAATTTTCAAGATGATATGCTTACTTAAAGTTCTCAGGTTGCTGATATTGAGAGGAAGTTAGATAAAGGGTTATCCTCAAGGTCTCCCAGTTATTAAGAAAAAATCATTTGGACAATTGATTGAGCCTAACTATTTTGAAACTGGCCTTGAGATGCACAATCTTATTCCAGTTATTGCAATCTAGGTTTGGAAGATTATTCAAACTTTAACTGGAATACTAATTTTGTAGGAGAAAACTAATTTTGGGAAGATAATCAATTTAATCAGATATGTGATTGTAATAATCAGGACGATTTTAGTGATGGAATTTCTTTTTCTTATAGATTTTTCTCTAACCCACAAGATGAGGAAAAGGAATTAGTATTAGAAAAGGATGCGACTCAATTGGCATGTGAGTTAGAAAGTCAAGGGGCCGCTATAAAGAATATAGAAAACCAGCTGGGGTAGATTATGAATGCAATTAACAGTTACCCCCAAGAGATTTTACCTAGTGACCCTGAGATAAAACTTAATCAGATGAATGATGAGCAAAATAAAGATATCGAACTAAGACTTGGAAGAAAATTTGATGATATATTTCAAAAGAACTTTGAGTTAAAAGATGAGGATAAGGAGGTTGAAAGACCAATGGAAGAAATTCTAAAGAAATTAGAAAGATATATAGAAAGACCACCTCAACTCTTTACACAGTACCTAGGGGAAGAATTGAAAGATAAGTTGAATCATAAGAGTAACATAGAAGAATTGGATCCTGAATCTAAATTATCGAGATAGAATCTGATCCAAAATTTGGGAGATCTTAAATTATCTTATAGGGATCCATTTCTTATAAATTTCAAGGATGCTATTAATATGCAAATTCAGAAATTAATAGATGAATATTGGATCTAGAAAGAAATATGAGGAACAATGATATAAATCCATTTGAAAAGGAAGAGTTGAATGAAAAATTACAATTTGAGGATTTTGTAGGAATTCCTAGATCTAAAAAAGGATTGGGCGATTGATTGAGGATTACGACGTTAAAACCAAGCACTTTATGGGAGACAACCCATAGTTATCAATGTGCTTTGATTCTATGTGCTTGAGTGTCATGATTGTTAGTGTTGTATGGTGTTTGCTTTAGAGTGGATTGACTTGATCTTTATGTGTCATTATGGATTGATAAGTTTTTTGGTAGATGTTTGGATTGTTATTAGTTTTATTTGATCTTTGTGTGTCATGAGGGAGGTGATTTCTTAACTTCTTATTATGGTTAGACTTGTATGTTCTCTTATAGTAGTTGTATTGATGAGTCCTTTATGACTCGGGTCTTACCCGGACTTGAGTTTTACATGAGTATCATGAATTTGAACAATGTTAGATCCATCTTAATTTTGTTATTTCCTTTCTCTAACCTTGTTTTCATTTGGTAGGATTCGTGAACCTATTTAATGAATAACTTTAGGATGATCTTACACTAAAATATGTAACTGTTAAAGGTGCTTAATTAAAGGGATTAGATGATGCCTAAGATTGGTGTCTAGAAACCAATTTATCAGAGATAATCTTATCTTTGGTATTATAATCTATAAAATCATTTAAAAGTACCTAATTTACTAGTGTAGTGATTCCGTTAGAAATTAGAGGTAAGGTAGTGAGATTGGATGAGTTAAATGATGAATTAACCTCATTTATCTTATGTGTGTTTATGTTTGTGTTACAATTTTATATAATAATTGAAGAACATTTTTATATTCCCTTGCTGATACCTGCTATGCTAGTTAAACTTTTATTTAGTGAATTTTATTATGGAAGGCTTAGTTTAGATTTACTTTTTGCTGCATATTGTTCTGTCATAATGAATAGTTGTAAATGGTTTCGATAGACATTTGTGGTAGATAAAATTTCTAAATTTTTTTTCTTCCTGTTTATATTTTTTGTACTAAATGATATATATGTTAAAAATTAAGTTTGGGGGTAGGAATAAAAATAAAATATTAATGTGAAAATACTTTCATTTAGTGTAATTTTATTACAAGTATGTTTTAGGTTAGATTTACTTTCTCCTACAGTCATTCTATCCTGATTATGCATGTATATGAATTTGATAGGATGTAGTAGTAAGTAGATTCAACCTTTACTTTTTCTTCCTGCAACATTTTATGGAATTAATTGCAAAATATTTTAAAATTTAAGTTTAGGGGGAAGAAAAATTTTTACAATGTAACTTTATTTTTCCTTAGTAGCTTGTATTTAATTTGATACCACTTTTAAAATGACTTGTGGTATGTGGGTTACCTTTAAGTTACTATAATTTTGATTTCAGGAATGTTAGAAAAATAACTTAGTTGAAATCCTATGTGAAGAAACTATTCTAGAGTTAAGATATTTTGTAGGAAACATAGGAAAAATGATTTTCCTATTTATGGTAGAAAGGAGTTGAATATTTGAAAAACTAAAATTCTTAGATTTATACTTAATGAGAAAAGAGCCTTTATTGAAAACCTTTTTTGAACTAATACATACACTTATAAAAAGTGAGGGAAAGTTTTGAGTTTTGGATTTTAGAGAGAGGATAGTGAAATTCAAAATTATTAAAGGCCTATCCACATATAGTAATCCTCACATAAAAAAAAGTGAAAAAGGGGATTAAAAATGATCCCAAAAGAAAAAAAAGGGTGAAAAAAAAAGGATTGAAAATGATCCCGAAAGAAAAGGAAAAAAAAGAGCAAATAAGTGAGGAGAAGCTTGAGGAGAAGCATAATCAAAAATTGGTTTCACTTGAATCTTTTTAAATGAAAAGACTTAAAAATAATCTTAAGCTTATTTTTATTTCAAAAGGTATTAATTAAATTGGTATAGATAAGGTGATTAAATTCCATTTTTATACTTTCTATGAATCTTTAGTTTGAAAATTTTCAGTAACCATTGAAGTAATTAAAAAAATTAGGATTCCTAAGTTGAATATGAGATATTCTTACACTCTAGTCCTAGGTTGATTTGCTAAAATTTCTCCTTTGTTATACTATAACATTTCTGAGATAAAATTATAGGAGACTCTATTGAAACCGACTACCACAAGTCAATATATTTGATTTTTAAAGTTATAGTGTTACTTGAGGACAAGTAACAGTTAAGTTTGGGGGATTTTGATGCACAAAAAATATATATTATTTTACACATATTTGGTGATATTACACTTTAAAAGGAAGTTATTTTGTATGTTTTTGGTTTTAGGTACAAGAAATATACCTTTGGAAAAAAAAATGGTGCAATTTGGAGCAAAAACGAGCAAGAAATGAAATTTTGCCCTGACACCTTTCGATAAGTCTTTCGATGTTTAATCTCTTTTACACTTCTTGCATATTTTTGAATAAGATTACACTTAAAATAAAGGTTATTTTCATGCTTATTTTGTAGGGCTTTCTTTTAGGAATGCAACTCAACTTAAATGGGGCAAAACAGAGCTAAAAAGGAGCGAAACGGAGCGAAACGGTGAGGTTGTGCAGTCTGCTCACCGACGGCACCCAGACCGGCGTCGACAGTGAGATTTGCCTGAGAAGACCAAAAAATGACACAAAAAACTCACCGATGATGCCCTCGAGTCCGCCGACGGCTGCCGAGACAGTTTGGACTCATTTTTGGGCGGTTATGGCCGAAATTCAAAGTATTTAGGCGCTTTTCGAAGGGGTGCTTAAGGGAACTCTTAGAAATTTGTCCATACTCTTTAAATTATTAAATTTAGGTTAGAAAAGAGGAGAGGAAGGTTAGGAAAAACTTGAAGAATGTGTAGGGATCTTAGAATAGGAGTATAAATGTAGATTTCTACCTTTTTGGAGAGATTGGTGAGGGGATTTTGAGAGAATCTGTAAGGGAATGTTCTAGCATTGCATGGATCAGTGGAGACTTTATTGGAGAGATTTTCATCTTTATTTCAAGGGGAAAAAGTTAAGTATTGATTTCTTCATTACCTTATGATTTTATAAACACTTATTATGTGGATTTGCTTTAAAATGAAGTTTTTCGTTGTGTTTTCTTCGTGCTTTGCGATGTTATTTTCTTACTCTTTCTTCTTATTTAGAAATAGTGGCATAAGAAGATTATGACATTTTTTTCATTCTAATTTTCTTTTATAATGAGTAGGATTCATGTTTAGGATATTGGGATGCTTGCTAAAAGATGTTTTCATTATAAATGTGATGGTTTTTACTTGTGCTTCATTTACATTACAAAAAAGGGCCAATTGTAATGTTAAAATTTGTTGTAATTGCATTGTCCCAAAAGGGCGGTGTAATTCTCAACAAACTGGAACCAAATTCAATGTTCATGAATGAGTTACGTATTTCATGGGGATTGAGTGCAAATAAATAGGCAAATATGGTTTCATGGGCGTCAAATTGGAGATTTCTGGGTGACAGGCTGAGATCCCCAATTTGCTCGTAAAGTTTGGTAACTAATGCTAGGGTTAGCCTTCAGGTGAAGGGAAGTGGGAGTTCTGAAGTGGCAGCCAGTATCCTCCCAGCCTAACCATGGATTTAGGGTCTAAGCCTAGGATTTGCCAATGTTCCTTATAGCACTCTGAAGAGGGGGCACTCGAAAGAGGGTAAACAATAGGATTGCTCTTATTTGACACATTCAATATTTAATGCATCTCATTCCTAAATTTTATCAAATTCATTACATAAGGTAGTAGATTTTATTATCTCAAAATTTACCAAACCAATTTATCCAAAAAGGGTTATCTTTAGAAGTAATATTTGCATTTAGGAGTACTTATTATCCTTACATTTAATTATTTGCATATAGGAGTAGTTGTTAGAAATACGACTTATATTACCCTTCCAAACTAAGGTTGTTAGTTGTAGACTAGAATTTAACTAAGAACCTCTTACCTTGCTTCTTTGTGGGATCAATAAACGGGACTCCATTAGAGCCCTGTATTACTTGATACGATACGTATACTTACATTTGAAATTGTGACTTTACAAAATCATTATAAATATATAAATATGAGGTAATAAATTCTTACATATAAAAAAAATCCGCATCAGCTCGGCATTTGTTCTAAGGCTTCAGCAGATGGAATATTAATGGTAAGCTTTATAAATATCTCCAAGAATTTTGAAAATTGCTTATCTAACTTTGTTGACGAGGTCTCTGAGGAAATGGAGGTCGTGGTTTTTCCCAATCAACCTTAGGTGGAGAAATTGGTCTTTCCAAACTTTTCGGACCGTCCTCTTTTGGTTCTTCAATCTCTTCTTTCTCTACTTTAGTTTCTTTCTGAACTCTACCTTCCAACTCTCTTCCACTTCTCAGTTGAATTGCTTTTACATGCTCTTTATTTTTATCTCTTAGATTCACTTCAGTATTACTTGGAAGAATTCCTTGAGATCTATTACTTAATGAATTTGCAATTTGCCCTAATTGATTTCAATATTTCTGATGGTTTCTCCTTGAATTTTAAATTGATTTCCCATATGTGACACCACTTCTTCAATAGACAACTTCTTCTCCTTTAATTGTAAAGCATTGTTAAAACCTGGAGGATAGGTTAGTCTATAATTGTTATTTCCTTGGTTATTCTAGTTCCCCAATGGGTTTACTTGGTGGTTCCCTCATTGTTGATTAATACCACCCTGATTATTGGTATTCCAGTTGAAGTTTGGATGATTCTTCCAACCTAGGTTATAATAATTAGAATATGGGTTATTAGGCCTACTTATAACATTCAAAGTTTCTGGTGAAGAATAAAATCAACCATTTGGCCTAATGAATTTTCTTCAATCATGTAATTTGATTGAGAAAAATTCATCCCAAATTGGTCCATCTTTCTTGAAATTGCAGCAAGTTGATTTGCTCATATTGCAAAAGCAACATTGTCATGAACACTGGCTATCCTTTTAGGATTTAACTTTCAGAAGACCATTGAAAATTATTAGTGGCCATTTCTTCAATTAAAGCATAAGCATCAGGAAACTGTTTAGACATTAATGATCCACCAGCATCAACATCGATAATTGATCTAAAAGATCCAACTACTCCATTCTAAAAAGTTTGAATTATTAACCAATCTGGTATTGAATGATGTGGACACTTCCCAAGGAGATCTTTAAATCTTTCCCATGCTTCATATATTGATTCACCTTCAAACTAACAAAAATATGTAATATCATTTTTCAACTTCATAGTCTTTAATGGTGGAAAATATTTAGCAAGGAATTTTTGTTCTAAATCACCCCAAGTTCTGCTAGATCCAGCCACTAATGAATTTAACCATATCTTAGCTTTATCCCTTAGAGAGAAAGAAAAAAGTTTGAGTCTAATAGGATCATCTGAAACACCATCATATTTAAAAGTAGCACACAACTTTAGAAAATTAGCAATATACAAATTAGGATCTTCAGTTGTTGCTCCCCCAAACTGATTATTAGACACTATTTAGATAATAGCAGGTTTTAGTTCAAAGGAATTAGCAGCTACAACAGAGTGTTGAATACTACCACGACGTTCATCTACTATAGGGTTAGTGACCCACTTTTAATATGTACGCAATTTATGTTTATAGCAACAGTACCAAAAACTTGATCCCGCTTTAAATATAGATATATGTTTTAATGTATAATGTGGATTCTACGTAAGTATACGTATCGTATCAAGTAATACAGGGCTCTAGTGGAGTCCTGGTTATCGATACCACAGGGAAGTTTTTAACATATTTGTTATCAGCTAAATTAAAAGGAATTACTTACTAATAAAGTGAATGGAAATTCAAAGTAACTATAATAAACTAAAGTAAACTAATGCTTGAAATAAGTTGATTTAAATACTTCAGAAAAAGTATCCTTCTCCTTGTTTTTAGAAAATTAAGTGAATGATGAATTTAAATAAAATTTTTTAAATTGTATTGTGACAAATAGGAGCATTCCTATTCTTTACCCTTTGGTCCAGGTGCAAAGAACATTGACTAATCCTATGTTTGATTACGAATCTGCGGCGAAGTCTGGGAGGATACTTGTTGCCACTTCGAGCTCCCACGTTCCCCTCACTCGAGGGCTAACATCTACACTTCGGCTCTCGAAACAGTAGGACCGAATTGAGTATTTTAGTCCGTCACACTAAAATATCCGATTCTACGCCGATAATTAATATTTCCCTATTTATTTGCACCCGCCTTCGAGGCTTTTGACTTCTCTGAATATTGGATGTAATTTTTACTATAGTTGATAATTCAACATATTTTAACTACTCAATTGGCCAGATTGAAAGTAAATTAAGTTTTAAGTAAAACATTATCACAATTTATTTTAATATTATATTATGTGCTTCTATTTAATTTCATCAATCCGCATAATTTTCATAAACAAGGAGAAAGACTAAGAAACTACTCAGAATGCATGGGAATAAAACAAAGCATGGATTTCATTTAAAGTTAACAACAATAAACAAAGATACTTATCTTAATTTCCTCCTGACGAGACTCCTTGAAGTTCCTTTGACTTTTCCTTCTAGTACAACAAACTAAATAAGCACTCGATTAAACTAATGAACTCACTAAACACACTCAAACTAAATTAAACTCACACAAATGACACTTAAGAAAATGAAAAGAGACTAAGACTCTCTAAAATAGACATACTTAGACACTATAATTTGGCCTCTATTTATAGAGGTAAGTAAAGGTCCAAGGGGTGCTTAAACACCTCTTCAAAAAGTGTCCAGGTTCAATGTATATGCATTTTGAACTAGCTCGCCGTCGGCGGGAAACGACCTCGCCGTCAGCAGGGCTTCTAGAAGGTTTTCAAACCACGCGATCTCGCTGTCGGCGAGGTAGTTATAATTCCTTCAGAAATTCTCCTCACGATCTCGCCGTCGGCAACCTCGATCTCGCCGTCGACGAAGTAGTTATATTTGCATGAATTTCCTCCTTTTTGATCCAAATTTGCTCCATTTCATGCTTTTTGCTTCCATCACTTATAAATCTTTATTCCTGCGATAAAATAAAGAAAATACCTTTCTTTAAAGTGCGATTTCATAAAAAATAGATATGAATTTCTTGATGTATTTTTACGTGATCAAAATCTCCCAAACTTAATTATTACTTGTCCTCAAGTAATTTTAATACTAAATAAATAATAATGATTTCTAGAATTTTTCAATCCAGATAATATATGAATTAAATTTAAATAACATTATAATAAATTTGAATAGAAATATTTCTAAGAAATTAAATTAACTTTATAGAGATAAGATTATTTAGTTATCAGCTCTAAGATTTCTAGCTTTCTATTTATTTTAGGAACGACTATATTTAAAATAGTAAATTATTTAAGATATTTAGATGATAGGAAGTTCGAAAACACTTATTTAGTAAAATACTTAATCCATAAATATAAGTTTAGAAATATAATTAAGTTCTACCCTTTAGGTTGATTCCATTGAAGCCGATTTTTGATAAGGCATCTCCTCGAAGCTTCTCCTCGCTTATATTTTTTCTTTTCTTTTCTTTTTCTTTTTTCTTTTTCTTTTCTTTTTTCAAGTGAGGTTTACTGTATCTGGATAGCCTGTTAATAATTTTGAACTTCAATTTCTCTTCCTAAATTTGAAACTTAAACTATTTCTTTGCTTATATATATTTCATAGCCTTTACTTCATTGAGTTTCTATCCTTTCTTTTTCACTTAAATACTTAAGAATTTTTAATTTTTAGAATATAGTTTCCCTTATTTTAAATAGTTTACTATATTCTTATTATTTTTAACCAAATATCTTATTCCATTAATTAATTGAATTACTAGAAATATTTTCTTTAACTTTATATAATAATTAAATAAAGTAACTCATATTTATTGAATTGAAAATTACTATAGAAAATCATTTAATAATATTTTTTTTTGAAAATAGAAATTGAGAACAATTTTAATAATTAAATTCATAGTTTTACCCTCCCCCAAACTTAAATTTTTCTATCTTTACTACATAGTGAAAAAGGGAAAGTATATAAATAAAATTCATCATACCTTTGAGCTTTAGGTATTTCTTTTCTTTAAAATTTTCGCAGGCTTTTTCATTACTTACAGAACCTGTACTGTTAGTATTCTTCCACATATAATATTTAAAAAGAAAGTGCAGGGATGGAAATTTTAAAATAAGTATCAAACATAACAAAGAAAACTTAATCTATTACTACACATACATTTAAAATTTAAACAATACATTAAAGAAAGACTAAAATCCTATATATATAAAAATTTGCAACTAATTTAACACACATAAGAAATTTAATATCACTGCTCAAGCAAACAAACAACATATCGAGTCCAAAGTCCACGAAAGTACTAAAATATTACACACGAAATAATAAAGTTTGCAAAACAACAAATCTAAACAAACCAAACAAACTAAACAAAGACTCTAATCTTCTACATTAAAATCCCAAAGTATGTCATCTCCCTGATCTCCAGGATGAGAAAGCTGAGCAGGTACGCTACTGTGAATAACGGGGGCACTCAGGAAAGACAACATCTAAATCACCACTCCTATATCGACGCTCGGCTTCATAGTATGCAATCTCGTACTGCGAATGTCGCTGGAGATATTCGCTATCATAATCGTGTCTTCTTTCCAAGCCTCAGATCCTTTGATCTATATGCTCGAAATCTTCTTTCCATATTTTCTCCAAATAACTCGAAACTCTTTCTACTCGGGGTTAATTCATTCATCGGATCTTGAAGGATAGGAGTGGTGTACTGAGGGGGTGGTTCATAACTAGTAGAGGGTATATCTCTACTTGAAGAAGGTACACAATCCCTTGTCCCAGATCTCCATCCTTCGTGGAATTCATATTTCTCTATATTAGCCTGAGTAAGGGGTTTCATAGGCTCTATCCATTCCTCATCATCTCTTGCCTCTACCCCAGATAATTGGCAAAGTGCATAGATAAGACCAGGATGTCCTAGTCCTCCTACACTTTCATTTATAGCAGTGGCTAATATGTTTTTATATATAATATTTCCCACATTAATACTCTTACGGTTCCGAATACGAAATTCGAGCTGCTTTCATCTCTTGTTACCTCACTATGGTGGTAGGTAGGTAACAAAGTAGAACAAATAAAATAATGCCGGGCTTTAGATGTTGCATTTAGCATAGAAAGAGGGAAGTTTACCCGTTCCCGTTGCTTTATCTTCCAGACACCTTTCCCATCAGTGAGAAAGTCGATCACCTATTCCAGGTGGTCCTTCCATAGTTCCAAAAGTTTCATACTCGCTGGTGTAGGTGTCTCGTACTTCATAATAAGCGTTTATTCTAGCAGGGTTGAAATCTACAAAAAATCCTCTAACCTTAACCGGTGCATCTTCAGCCTGTGTTAAATTTGTATAAAATTCCTTTACTACTTCTACAGCTGCTCTGTTGGTAACGTAGCATAAGTTTTCCCATCCTCGCTCCTTCATAACTCGTTCCACTTCTCCTCCTGGATTCTTGTAAACTCAATCTTGTATGCACTTTCTTGCTTGAATATTTTGAAAATATCGAGTTTGTGCTCTCGCATTAATGAATCGAGTTTCGTCATATTCTATTCGTCGCTTTTTTCATGGAACCATTTCTCCATTTGTGAAATTTACAAAAATTTTAACTAAACTCCAAAATATTACTAAGAAGGCTTCCTACAACAACTAAAATCCATTTAAATCAATTTCTATGAAATTCTTCCAAGTATTTTCTTCACATTTCAAAATTATTCAAAATATCCTAATGTAGAAGAAATTCATGGTGAAAATCAAAAATTTTTGCATAGGAGTGAAGCTCTTACCAAGGGAAGATGAAATCCGGTGTCAAAAAGTGTTGAAATCGCTTCAAATCCGAGATCTCTCAAGCCCTAGGTCGGTTTTTTCGAAAATTTGAGGAAAGGGATGATGAATAGTGTCGGATGACTGGTCAAATATAGGTCTTTTCGCGTTCTCGCTGTCAGCGAGATTTTTCTCGCCGTCGGCGAGCTAATTAAATTCATAAGGCAAAAGTTTCAGGAAAAATCCGCCGTTGGTGAGCTCGGTCTCGCTGTCAGCGGGTTTTCTCACTGTCCGCGAGATAATTCTCGCCGTCGGCGAGGTCCCAAAAATTTTAAATTTTTGAAATTCTTCAATCATTTTCAACCTTGAATTGCCCTTAATCAATCTTCCGATCACTTAATTTAATAATAATATGAAGATTAGATACTTATACTCACAAAAAGTCACACAACACAAACAATATAACTTTATATATGAAATCCATGAAACTTACAAATTTCACACTAATAACTTAACACATATTTAACTTAAATGTTCAAATCCATAATACTCAACATCGCAATCCAAACCACAACACTCTAAATGCTGATACACAACAATTTACATAAAATCTCATCAAATTTGAGATGATCAAATCAAAGTTCAACTCATAATAAAACTTAACTCCAAATCAAACACACACATATATATACAAATATAACAAAAACATAGAAATCTTTCCTACTCTTCAGTGTCTGAACTAACATCTTCTCTGAGATTTCCGATGCGACGTAGGTGCACAAATAAATTGTAGAAAGGTCTGAAAGGGAATTCTGTAGTAGATTCTTCATTAATCCATCCTTTCATCTTAGTAAATGAATAAAGCCGGCCTCCGGATGTCCGGTATGATCAAAGTGCTCCTTCATTCTCCAATCAATATGATCGAATATATCGGAGATATTGTCGATGAAATTCATCACATTTTGCAATTCTTTCTCCAATCCTTTAATCTTCTTCGAATGAAATTAGTCTTATCAGTAAAGGGCCTTGCTAAAGGATTGTTCTGTGATGCTCTGTCAGAAATAACGGTAATCTCATCATTGTTATCCAAAGTGAGAAACATATCAGTAGGATCCACGGGTTTCCATGGTAAAAGTACTTTTCCCAAGCCTCATAAGAAACTTGGTACTGGCTTGCATAAAGCAAATATAGTAGATGGGTGTCGAGTCCATGCAACGACCCATGCACGATTAATCCCGATGCGGACTTTCTTATTATTGATCCGACATCGATAGGTAATCCGATTTGAATACGGTAGTTTAAAATAGCGCATTCTTTTGAAACTTTATTTACTCTCATGGTTAGGTAATAATTTTGATGATATAAAGAAATGCCGGTGCTTTGAGACGGGGTTAAGAAGTGATGCGAGAAAAACTGACATACCTGTCTTCTCGTAACTCCCAATCATATGGTTCATCGGTTAGGTATCTGTAGTTCTCTTTCATATTGTATCTTGAAGGCACAAAGTTGGAATAATGACAAACAGAGGTATTTTCTATAGAAAACAATTCATTTACCCTTGCAGGAGTAAATGTAACCCATCTTCCTCTGACGTACACATTTCCATTGTTGATCGCATGTAAATTAGAGTAAAACTCTTTAACTAATGGTATAACTACAACGGATGTCGTATAACAAAATACCTCCCAATGCTGTTGTGCGATCATTTCTTCGATTTTTGTAGTAGAATTCTCTACTCCTCTATTGACGAATCCTTTTTCTTTAATCAGTCGTTTCTTCATCAAGCCTTTGTTGAAGATTCGCTGCACCTCCGAACTGACGAATTTTCTCTGGTTGAAAACTTCTGTTTTTTGGTTTGTAAGAATTTGGAGGCCATTTTGGATGGAAAGGATTGGTCTTTAGTCGTTCCTAAGGAAGAAAGTGGTGTAAAATCGGATTTGGAATAATTTCTTACGAAGGAATGGCTTAGATCCGTCCAAAACCGCACGAAAAATCTTTAAGAAAACAAATTTTCAACTGCCTCGCCGTCGGCGGGAAGTTCCTCGCCGTCGGCGACTTAGTTATAAAACTGAATGGAGTAATGGTCCATGATCTCGCCGTCAGCGAGCTCGAGCTCGCTGTCGGCGAGATTCGTAAAAATCGCCCATTTTGCTGCGAGTCAGAATATTTTCGATCTCATCCAATAGGTTCAATTTTGTGATGATTCTTAATAAAAATTTGAGTAGTAAGATTTGTTTTAATAATATAGACTCACTAATATGTAGACATTTAAAAATAAAAGACTACTATGGGTTGCCTCCCATAAAGCGCTTGGTTTAACGTCGTCGACCGACCTAATTTAGTTAGTGTTAAGGTTGACTAAGCGTTAAAATCCCTTTAAAATTTGGTCTTCTATTTTCGAAATATGGTTTTAATCTATGTCCATTTACTTTAAATCTATGTCCTGTTTTTGGATCTTCAATTTCTATAGTTCCATATGAAAATATTTTAGTTATGGTGAAAGGTCCTAACATTCGAGATTTCAATTTCCCAGGAAATAATTTCAATCTAGTATTATAAAGCAAAACTTCTTGTCCTGGTTCAAAATTTCTCTGATTAATTTTCCGATCAAGCCATAATTTCATTCTTTCTTTATAAATCCTATCATTATCATATGATTCATTCCTTAATTCTTCCAATTCATTTAATTGCAACAATCTCTTCTCACCAGCTTCTTTCATATTATAATTAAATTCTTTAATCGCCCAATATGCTTTATGTTCTAATTCAATTGGTAAGTGGCATGTTTTCCCATATATAAGCCTGTAAGGAGTCATTCCAATAGGAGTTTTATAAGCACTCATGTATGCCCATAATGCATTGTCTAATCTTATAGACCAGTCTGATCTATTAGGATTTACAGACTTTTCTAATATACGCTTAATCTCTCGATTAGTAACTTCAGTTAATCCACTAGTTTGTGGATGATAAGCAGTTGATATCTTATGCATAATAATATATTTTTCTACTTAATTTGTGAATATATTTGTTTCTAAAATGAGTTCCTCCGTCAGTGATAATCACTCTCGGCATTCCAAATCTAGTAAAAATATTTTTCATTAAAAATTTTGAAACACTTTTAGCATCACACCTAGATAAAGCTTGTGGTTCAATCCATTTGGAAACATAATCAACAACTACTAATATATATGAGTTTCGAATGATGGAATAAAAGGTCCCATGAAATCTAATCCCCAAACATCAAAAATTTCGACTTCTAATATAAAATTCGAAGGCATTTCATTTTTCTTGATATGTTTCCTACTCTTTGGCATTTATCGCAGGTTTTTATATATCTATATACATCTCTAAATAGAGTAGGTGACCCACAATTTTATATTATGATATTTTTAATTTAATTGAAACGACGCCAAAAACTTGACCCCGCTATAATATATGTATAGAATTGTAATTGTTTATGTTGTGGATGCTACGCAAGTATACGTATCGTATCGAAGTAATACGGGGCTCTAGTGGAGTCACGGTTATCGATCCGACGGGGAAAGAGAAAATTAAATAACAGCTAATTTTAAAATAATAATAATGATAATAATAATAATAATAATATACGAAAATTTGGAATTCTGAATTTAAGCGCAATAAAGTAAACTAAGTATTTTAATTAGATAAATTAACTAAGTAGAAAATTAATATGAATTGCAAGTGCAGGAAATAAAACTAATTTGCTAAATAAGTCTTAACTTATTCGGAAAAAGTATCTTTCCCCTTGTTTAGAAATTTAAATGATTGATGAATTTAAATAGATAATGTTAAGGTATTGTGACAAATAGGAGCATTCTTATTCTTTACCCTTTGGTCAGGGTGTAAAGAATATTGACTAATCCTATGTTTGATTACTGAATCTGTGGCTAGGTTGGGAGGATACTGGCTGCCACTTCAGAGCTCCCACGTTCCCCTCGCCTGAGGGCTAACATCTACACTTCAGCTCCCAAACAATAGGACCGAATTGAAGATTTTAGTCCGTCACACTAAAATGCTCGATTCTACGCCCGGTGATATTATTTCCTATTTATTTGCACCCTCCTTCCAAGGCTTTTGAATTCCCGAATATCGGATGTAATTTTTACTTATAGTTGATAATCAACATATTTTAACAAATCAAATGGCCGAGTTTGAAAAATAAATTAAGTTTTAAGTAAAAATTATCACAATTTATTAATATATAAAAGTATCTTTATTTTAATTTCATCAAGTCGCTTAATTTCATAAACGGGGAGAAAAGTCTAAATAAAGCTACTCGGAATGCATGAAAACTAAATTAAGCATGGATTTCATTTAAAGTTAAAAACAATAAATACAAATACTTATCTTAATTTATCCCTGACGGACTCCTCGCGAGTTCCTTTGACTCTTCCTTCCAGTACAGCAAAACTCACTAAAAACTCACTAACTCACTCAAGATCTCTCTAAGACACACACTAAGACACAAAACTCGACTTAACACACTTAGAACACACAAAATAACACACTTAATAACACAAAAACAAATGATAAATGAGGATATTTCATCCTTTAACTCATTCAATCTCACTATGTTACCTTCAATTTCTAACAGAATCACTACACTAGTAAATTAGGTACTTTCAAATGATATTATAGATTATAATCTCAAAGATAAGATTATCACGATAAATTAGTTTCGGACACCAATCTCAAGTATCATCTAATTCTTATAATTAAGCACCTATAACGATTATAAAGATAGTGTAAGATCATCCGTATGGTATTCATCAAATAGGTTCGCGACTCTACTTAATGAAAATAATGTTGTAGAAAGGAAGTAACAAACTAAGATGAAACTATAATAAGAAGTTAAGGAATCACCTCCCTCGAGACACACAAAGATCAAACTACTAACAATCTAAACATCTACCAATCATCGATCAAACTTATCGATACATTATAAAGCAAACATCATACAACACTAACAATCATGACTCTCTAAACATACTAAATCGAAACACACCGATAACTATGGGTTGCCTCCCATAAAGCACTTGGTTTAACGTCATTAGCTCGACATATGATTCCACCTGGATCAAAATTTCATTTAAGTAATCCTCGATCAATCGCCGATCATTTTCGGATCCGAGGATTCTTATAAAATCCTCAAATTTTAATTTTTCATTTAGCTCTTCAATCTCGGTTGGATTTATATCATTGTTCCTCATATTTCCTTCTAGATCCAATATTCTTCTATTGATTTTACGAAATTGCATATTAATATCATCCTTGAAATTGATAAGAAATGGATCTTTATAAGATACTTCGATATCTTCCAAATTTTGGATCAAATTCTCTTTAAATAATTCGGATTCGAGATCAAATTCTTTATGTCACTCTTATGATTCAAGTTATCTTCCAATTCTTCCCCTTTATAATTATTAAATGATGGAGGATCTATCTTAGTTGAGAAAATAGGTTTTTCTAATTCCGTAGGAATTTCTTCCAATGGTCTTTCAATATCCTTATCCTCTTTTCTCAACTCAAAGTTCTTTTGAAATTTATCATCAAATTCTCTTCCAAGTCTTAGTTCAATAATTTTATCTTGTTCATCATTCAATTCAGGTCTTTCTTGTGATTGAGTCGAATCTAAAGATATAAAGACTGGTTGTGTAGATGAATGCCCTGAATAGATAGGCTTTAAAATTGTATGGGGTACATCCATCTTAAGTTCATGAGATTTGTCAACAAATGGAATTAAAAGTTTACTATTTTTGGTAGCGTTCATCATTTCACACCTCTCCCGAACATACATACGATCTTCTTTAAGTAATGTTTTCGAATCATCATGAAAATCTTTTTCGATCTCATCTTTTAACTTACTCTCAAAACTTTCTTGGAAATGTTCTTTACTTAGATAATCGATTTCCATCCAAAAATAATTATCATCTTTTCTTTCGGCTGGATATTTCATAGTCTTTAATACATCAAAAGTGACTTCATGGTCATTAATATTTATAGTCAACTCTCCTTTTTGCACATCTATCATAGCTTGTCCAGTAACAAGGAAATGTCTCCCTAAAATAATTGGAATTTTTTTATCTTCCTCTATATCTATTACAATAAAGTCCAAATGAAAGATAAATTTATCCACTTTAACAAGCACGTCTTCTATAACTCCTTTTGGATAAATGATAGATCGATCAGCTAACAGAAGGGTTATAGTAGTGGGAGAAATATCGATTAAACCTAACATTCTAAATATAGATAGAGGCATCACATTAATGCTCGCTCCTAAATCACATAAAGCTTTTCCACATAATTTTTCTCCAGATTGCACGAGGAATTGTAAAGCTACTAAGGATCTTTAAGTTTCGAGGAAAAGTTTTCTGAAGTATGACACTGCACTCCTCACTTAGTGCAACTGTCTCGTAATCCCCAAATTTCCTTTCCTTATTTAATATATCCTTTATAAACTTTGCATAACTTGGCATTTGTTCCAAAGCTTCAATGAAAGGAATATTTATCGTTAACTTCTTAAGTACTTTCATGAACTTTGAAAATTTATTATCCAACTCATATAGTCTAAGTCTTTGAGGAAATGGAAGTGGTGGTTTTTCCAAATTGATTTTAGTTGGAGATATTAATTTTTCCAGATCCTTAGAAACATGTTCTTCAGGCCTTTTAGTTTCCGTTGTTTCTCTCACAACATCTTTCTCTTTTCTAACCACATCCTCTATCTCTCTTTCATTTTTTAATTGGACAGCTTCTATTTGTTCCTTTGTGTTCTCTTTAGGGTTGATCTCATTGTTGCTAGGAAGTGTTCCTTGGTGTCTATTGCTAAGTGAATTAGCAATTTGTCTTGAGTTGATTCTCTATGTTTCTAATCGCGGCATTTTGACTTTGCAGTTGGTTTCCCATTTGTAATACCACTTTTTCCATAGACATTCTCTTATCCTCGAATTGTTGATCATCGTTAGAGTCCGGTGGATATGAAGGTCTATAGTTTATTTTCCTCGATTATTCCAATTTCCATTATGATTTGCATGATTATTTTCCCATTGTTGGTTTCCATCGTCGGTAGTAGCATTCCGGTTAAATTTAGGATGATTCTCCCAGACTCGGGTTGTAAAAGTTAGAGTACGGGTTATTTATGGTATTTAAAGTCTCATATGATAATTTAGAATCAATCATAGGCCCTAATGAACTTTCCTCACTTACAGGAGTAAATTGAGGTTGGTTCATTCCAAATTGGTCCAACTTCCTTGATATTACGACAATCTGAGATGCAAGAATTGTAATTATATCTATATCATGAACACTAGCTACATTTTTATGATTTACCCTTGTAGAGGGCCATTGAAATTCATTTGTAGCCATTTCTTCCATTAATGCATACGCTTCATCAAATGATTTTGAAATTAATGATCCACTAGCGGCAGCATCGATTATAGGCCCAATGGATCTTACTAACCCATTATAAAAAGTTTGAATGATTAACCGATCGGGCGGATCATGGTATGGACACTTTCTTAGGAGTTCCATAAATCTTTCCCGAGCTTCGTATATTGATTCCCCTTCATATCGACAAAATGAGATAATATCGTTTCTAAGTTTAGTAGTCCTTGAAGGTGGAAAATACTTAGCTAAGAATTTCGACTTAACTCCTCCCGATTTTTAATAGAGCCGAGATGCTAATGAATTTAACCATATTTTAGCCTAATCCCTTAGTGAGAAAGGAAAAAGCCTTAGATCTAACGGCATCGTCGACATACCGGTTATAATGAAATGTAGCACGAAGTTCTAGAAAATTTGATAAGTGTAAATAGGGTTCCTCGAAAGGAGTTCCTCTAAGCGGTTGTTCGCACCGAGTTGGATAATCTCGGAATTTATTTCAAATGAGTCGGCTTCTACGACGGAGTATTGTATACTTAAGTGAATTTCATACTGTCATAGGATTTATGCAATCCCTCGATAATTTATGATGATTTTCCAATTTATTATCTTGAAAGTTTTCCATTTCCACTTCAGTTTTTGAGTTCTTTACGAATTTTTATTTTTTTATTTTCTTCGAACTCGGGATAATAAGGCACAAGTCCTACAGATCATTTGTTTCGCATACGTAATACAACAAATAATATATTAACAATTAAACAAATAAACGAAGAAATATATTCAACACAACAAAATATTTTTACGAACACCATATTTTTCACATAAACATTTTTTTCACAACAATGTTTCATACAACAAAAAAAAAATTTTTCACACAAAAATAGTTTTTACTACACTACAGTTTTCCAAATCTAAGCCTAATTGCTTCACTAAAATTTTCCTAAAGTTCTTACCGAAGCTTCCCCTGCAACAGCGCCAAAAACTTGATTTATCCATTGTTGATTAGATGTGTTATTCCAATTAAAATTTGGATGAGTTTTCCAACCAGGATTATAATAGTTTGAATAAGGGTTATTAGTTCTATTATTAATAGCATTTAAAGTTTCATAATTAGATTGAGATTACTATGATTTGTCCGGATGAGTTTTCTTAAAGTAGGAGAGTAGTTCATTCCAAAATGATCTAATTTCTTAGATATAACGACAATTTAAGAATCCAACATAGATATTACATCGTTTTCATGAATGATGGCTATTTTTTTCGGATTTACTCATTCATACGGGCCATTGGAAATTATTTGTTGCCATTTCTTCGATTAGTGCATAAGCTTCATCAAATGGTTTAGACATTAATGAACCTCATGAAGTAGCATCGATGATTGATCTTAAAGATCCCACTAATCCATTATAAAAGGTTTGAATAATCGACTGATACTGGTAGCGCATGATGTGGGCATTTCCTAGAAGTTCCTTAAATCTCTCCCAGATTCATATATTGATTCTCCATCTATCGACAAAAAGAAGTTATATCATTTCTAAACTTAGTAGTTTTAGATGGTGGAAAATATTTGGATAGAAATGTTTGTGATAATTCTCCCTAAGTTTTAATAGATCCAGGGTGCTAACGAATTCAACCACATTTTAGCCTTATCCCTTAATGAAAAAGGAAAAAGTCTAAGTCTTATAGCATCGTCAGATACTCCTTGATATTTAAAAGTAGCACAAAGTTCTAGAAAACTCACAAGATGTAAGTTAGGATCTTCAGTAGGTGAACCACTAAATTGATTGTTTTGTACCATTTGGATAATTACATGTTTAAGTTCAAATGAATTAGCAGCTACATCAGGGTTTTGAATAGTTAAATGAATTTCATCTAATGTAGGGTTGGCATAACCTCTTAATGGTCTTTGTTGGTTCATATTTTGAATTTCAGGAATATTCGCCATTTGTGTTAAATTTATAGTTTGTTTCTTTTGTTTTCTAATTCTTTTAATTGTACGCTCTAATTCGGAATCGTAAGGTATTAAATTTTCGTTTCCAAATTTGCGCATACAATTTTAGAATAAATATTAATTTATTTATTATGATTATTTTAAAATATCATGTTACTCTAGTAAATTTTTCTTCTGTCCATGAACGGCTGCCAAAAACTTGACTCGACCCGCAATTACGCATTAAATTAACTTCCAAAAGATGGCCAAAAACTTGACCCAATTTATAAATAGCGGCTAGTGTGCAAAGTCTTAAATGATATAAAAATTAGAAAATATTTTACACACTAGGGAGTACTACGCGAGTATACGTATCGTTTCGAGTAATATAGAGTTTTCTTTAAAAACCCCGAGTATCGATCCACGAGGAAGTGAAGTAAGAAGTCTTTAATCGAATTCTAGTCTACTTACTAATAGTCCTTAGTTTGGAATGTCGATTAAAATTGTGTTTTATCTAAAAACTACTCCTAAATGCAAGTGTTAAATGTAATAGTAATTATAAGCTAAGTGCGAATAATAATTTTAAAGATAACCCTTTTTGGATGAATTGGTTTGGAGAATTTTGAGATATTAAAAACTACTTATTCTTATGTAATGAAATAGATAATGTATAGGATTGAGATGCATTTAATATTGTATGTGCCGAATAGGAGCGATCCTATTCTTTACCCTTTGGTCCGGGCATAAAGAACATTGGTTAATCCTATGCTTAGTTGCGAGATTTGCGGCTAGGTCGGGAGGATACGGCTGCCACTTCGGAGCTCCCACATTCCCCTCGCCCGAGGGCTAACATCTACACTTCGGCACACCTGAATGATAGGACCGAATTAAGGATTTTAGCACTCGTCACTCTAAAATCTCCGATTTACGCCCGATTAATATTATTTCTCTATTTATTCGCATTCAACTTCATGAACTTCACCATTCATAGAATTTAAATGTGGTTCGTACTTAGTTGTGAAAGCATAGCCCTCTCGGATCTTATGTTTTCACAACAAATTTTAACTTTACAACGAGCCTTAATTGCTATGTAAATGAAGTGCAATTAAAAATCATCACATTTATATCTAAATTAACTTCTAACATGCATCACAAAATCCTAAGCATGAATTCTACTCATTAGAAAAGAAAAGTTAATTGAAAACAATGGCATAATCATCTCATGTCACTATTTCCAAAGAAGAAGAAAGAGTAAGAGAAATACGTCACAAAGCACGAAGAAAACGCAAAGGAAACTTCATTTAAACAAAACAAATCCACTACATAAATGTTTACAAAATCATGAGATAATGAAGAACAATACTTAGCTTTTTCCCTTTGAAAGAAAGAGGAATATCTCTCCCATGAAGTCTCCCATCGATCCATGCGATGCTCGTACAATCCCTTACAAATTCTCTCGAAAATCTCCTCTCCGATCTCTCCAAAGGGTAGAAATCTACATTTCTACTCTTAATCTAAGAATCCTGAAACATTCCTCTAAGTTTTTATCCAATTTTTTCTCTCTAATCTTCTCTTAATCTCTCCTTTTTCTAACCTATATTCGTCATTTTTAAAGAGTTTGAACGAATTCCCAAGAGTTTCCTTACGCACCCCTTCAAAAAAGCATCCAAATACGTCGAATATTGGCCCAAAACCGCCAAAAGTCAGTTCGTGGTCGTCTGGGCCGCTGTCGGCGAGTTCGAGCTCCCTGTCGGCGAGCTTTTCGGCCACTTTTTGGTGTTCTCGGGAAAATCTCGCCGTCGGTGAGATGGCTCTAAGCAGCTCCACCGTTTCGCTCCGTTTCGCCCCGTTTTAGCTCTATTTCGCCCCATTTCAGTTGTGTTGCATTCGTAAGAGATAGCCCTACAAAATAAACATAAAAACAACCTTTCTTTAAAGTGTAATCTCATTCAAAAATATTTAAAAAGTATAAAAGAGATTAAGCATCGAAAGACTTATCGAAAGGTGTTAGGGCGTGAATTTCATTTCTTGCTCGTTTTGCTCCAAATTGCACCATTTTTGTTTCCTTTTGCTCGATCGCCATTTCTTGTACCTAAAACCAAAAAAACATACAAAATACCTTCCTTTAAAGTGTAATATCATCAAAAAATAAGTAAAATGATATAGCAAAAAATATATATATTTTAGGCATGTCAGTAGGCCAGTAGAATCCAGATTGTAGAATTTTATATGCAGTTTTATCTGTCCCAAAATGTCCTCCAAAGTCAGAGTCATGACATTTTTGAATAATTGGTTCAGTTTCTTCATAAGGCACGCATCTTCTAATAATTAGATCCTTACATTGCTTATATAAGTATGGTTCATCCCAAAAGTATGATTTAGTATCGTGAATGAATTTTTCTCGTTGTTGCAAAGTTAACATAGGTGGTAAAATGTCACTTACAATATAATTTACTATATCGGCATGCGAGGTATTTTGACTCATTTATATTATAAAGTTGTTCATCAGAAAAGCTGTCAAACTTTCATTATCGATATTAGATAAATCATGATTTTCTAATCTTGATAAATGATCGGCAATTTGATTATCGAGTTCCGCTTTTTGTTAATTATCTCAAAATCAAATTCTTGCATTAATAATATCCATCTAATTAATCTTGGTTTAGAATCTTTCTTTTGCATTAAATATTTTATAGCGAGAATGATCGGTATGCACGATACATTTAGTTCTTATTAGATAATGCCGAAATTTATTAAAAGCATATACAATCGCTAATAATTCTCTTTCGATAGCTTGTATAATTTATTTCGGCATCATTTAGAGTTTTACTAGCATAATATATAACTTTGAAAATCTTATCATATCTTTGCCCAAGAACTGCTCATATAGCATAATCACTAGCATCACACATAAGCTTAAATGGTTTCTCCCAATTAGGTGAAACTTTTATAGGTGCTGTAATTAATTTATCTTTTAATAATTTGAAAGCATTCAGGCATTCAGTTGTAAATTCAAATTTCTTATCCTATTCAAGAAGTTGGCATAGAGGTTTAGTTATTTTTGAAAAATCTTTAATATAACGCCTGTAAAATCCAGCATGTCCAAGAAAACTTCTTACCCCTTTTACCGTAGTTAGAGGTGGTAATTTAGATATAACTTGAATTTTTGCAGGGTCTACTTCCATGCCTTTTTCCAAAATTTTATGCCCTAATACAATGCCGCCTGTAATCATAAATTGACATTTCTCCCAATTAAGAACTAAATTAGATTTCTCACATACTTCAAATACTTTTTCGAGATGATTTAAACATGTGTCGAATGTTGTTCCAAATACGGAGAAATCATCCATAAATACTTCTATTCCATTATCGATTAATTTACTAAATATAGACATCATACATCTCCGGAATGTTGCGGGTGCATTACATAATCCGAAAGGCATTCTTCGAAAAGCGAAAGTTCCATAAGGACTAGTAAATGTAGTTTTATCTTGATTCTCGGGAGCAATTTATATTTGATGATAACCGGTATATCCATCTAAGAAACAAAAATACTTATGTCCGCTAATCTATCTAACATACGAGTCAGAAATGGTAAAGGGAAGTGATCTTTTCTAGTGGGCGTGTTTAATTTTCTATAATCGATACAAATTCGCCATCCGGTAACTTGTCTTATAGGAACAAGATCATTATTTTCATTAGCTTTGACAGATCACCCCTCCTTTTTAGGTACACGATGAATTGGGCTTACCGAAGCATCGTCGAAATAGAATAGATAATACCGTTATCTAATCATTTTAAAATTTCTTTCTTGACTACTTCTTTCATTATCGGATTTAATCTCCTTTGTGGATCTCGCTTTAGGTTTATGTTCATTATCTAAAATAATTATGTGCATACGGATTGAAGGACTTAATTCCTTTAATATTTGTTAAAGTCCGACAAAAAATTTTCTTATATTTTTTTAACGTATCTAAAAGTTTTTGTTCTTGAGATTCATTTAATTCGGATGAAATAATAAGCTGGTAGAGTTGAAGAATTACTTAAGTAAGCATACTTTAGATGATTATGTAACATTTTTAACTCAAGTTCACGAGGTTTAATAATTGATGGAACTATATTTTTTTTAGTGTTTTCTGTGTTATCAAAAAATTCAAATTTCTCTTGAATATAATCTAGTTCTTCATTTATATCAGCTTTTTCAATTAATTCAGTATTTTTTTTAATTTTTTTTTTCATAATATTCTTTAAAATGTTCTTTTTGTAAATGATCAAGTACTTCCATTCGAAAACACTCATCATCTTTTTCTAGCGCAGGATATTTCATTGATTTAGCAATATTAAAAGTAAATTTTTGGTCATTTACTCTCTTAGTTAATTCTCCTTTCTAAACATCAATCATAACTTTTCCAGTGGCTAAAAATGGTCTTCGTAAAATGATAGGAATTTCTTTATCTTCTTCCATATCTAGAACAATAAAATCTACAGGGAAGATAAATTTATCCACTTTTACTAATACATCTTCAATAACTCCCTTAGGATATGTAACAGAACGATCAGCTAACTAAAGAGTTACTGAAGTAGGTGAAATTTCTCCCAATCCTAATCTCTTGAAAAATTGATAGAGGCATTAGATTGATGCTTGCTCCTAAGTCACACAAAGCTTTTCCATAGAATTTTTCTCCAATAGCGCAGGGTATAGTGTATCTTTTAATTTTTCAGGAAGTTTTTTCTGTATAATAGCACTACACTCTTCACTAAGTGCGACCATTTCATTGTCGGTAAATTTTCCTTTTTTTATTTAGAATATCTTTCATGAATTTTACATAGTTTGGCATCTGTTCTAAAGCTTCTACGAAAGAAATATTTATCATTAATTTCTTAAAAATTTCAAGGAATTTAGCAAATTGTTTGTGTTTTTTATGTTGAATTAGTCATTGAGGAAATGGTGGTGGAGGTTTTTCAACAGAAATTTTCATTGGTACTAAAGGATTTTCTAAGTTTGGATCTTGTTGATTCTTTTCTTTTTCAATTTCCACTTCCTCTTTTTGACTTTCAAGTTCTTTCTGAATTCGAGGTTCTAATTCCTTTCCACTTCGTAATTGTATCGCTTTAATTTGTTCATTTCCTTTGTCTTTAAGATTTATTTCCACATTACTAGGAAATGTACCAGGATTCTATTATTAAGTGCAGTAGCGATATGTCCAAGTTGAGTTTCAATACTTTTGATAGCTGTTCCTTGATTTTGTAATTGGTTTCCTTGTATTTGTAATTGATTTCCTTGATTTTGTAAATGTTGACCCATATTTAATATTAATTCTTCTATAGATAATTTCTTATCTTTAAATTGAGGGTTATTATTATTAAATCCACGTGGATAATTAGGTTTATAATTAGGATTTCCTTGATTAGATGGATTTCCTAATTGTTGTGTCATATTATTAATCCATGGTTGATTAGTTGTATTATTATTCCAATTAAAATTAGGATGATTTTTCCATCCAGGATTATAATAATTTGTATAAGGATTATTGGGTCTGTTGTTAATTGCATTAACTATTTCATATTGAGATTGGGATTCTATAAGTTGTCCAGATGAATTTTCTTCTGTTATAGTTGGAGAGTAATTCATTCCAAAATGATCTAATTTTTTAGATACAACAGTGATTTGTGAAGCTAACATAGATATTACATCATTTTCATGAATACTAGCTATTTTTTTCAGGTTCATTCTATCAGCAGGCCATTGAAAAATTATTTGTTGTCATTTCTTCGATTAGTGCATAGGCTTGATCAAATGGTTTTGACATTAATGATCCTCCAGCAGTAGCATCGATGATTGATCTTAAAGATCCTACTAATCCATTATAGAAAGTTTGGATAATTAACTCGATCCGGTAACGCATGATGTGGGCATTTCTTAAGAAGTTCTTTAAATCTCTCCCAAGATTCATATATTGACTCTCCATCAAGCTCGACTAAAAGAAGTTATATCATTTCTAAGCTTAGCGAGTTTTAGATGGTGGAAAATATTTGGATATAAATTTTTGTGATAATTCTCCCCGAGTTTTAATAGATCCGAGTGCTTAATGAATTTAACCACATTTTCGCTTTATCCCTTAAAGAAAAAGGAAAAAGTCTAAGTCTAATAGCATCGTTAGATACTCCTTCATATTTGAAAGTAGCACATAGTTCTAAAAAAGTAGCAAGATGTAAATTAGGATCTTCAGTAGGTGAACCACTAAAATGATTATTTTGTACCATTTGGATAATTGCAGGTTTAAGTTCGAATGAATTAGCAGCTATATCAGGGTTTTGAATAGTTAAATGAATTTCATCTAATGTTGGGTTGGCATAATCTCGTAATGGTCTTGGTTGATTGATATTTTCATTTTCAGGTATATTTGTCATTTGTGTTAAATTTATAATTTCTCTTTTTTGTTTTCTAATTCTTTTAATTATACGCTCTAATTCTGAATCATAAGGTATTAAATTTTTGTTTCTAAATTTTCGCATACAATTTTATAAAAATAAAATAGTCCGTTACTTAAGTAAATAATTTCTTTACTTCCCCGGCAACGGCGCCAAAAATTTGACCCACTTTTAATATGTATGCAATTTATGTTTATAGCAACGGTACCAAAAACTTGATCCCGCTTTAAATATAGATATATGTTTTAATGTATAATGTGGATTCTATGCAAGTATACGTATCATATCAAATAATACAGGGCTCTAGTGGAGTCCTGGTTATTGATCCCACAGGGAAGTTTTTAACATATTTATTATCAGCTAAATTAAAAGGAATTACTTACTAATAAAGTGAACGGAAATTCAAAGTAACTATAATAAACTAAAGTAAACTAATGCTTGAAATAAGTTGATTTAAATACTTCAGAAAAAGTATCCTTCTCCTTATTTTTAGAAAATTAAGTGAATGATGAATTTAAATAAAATTTTTTAAATTGTATTGTGACAAATAGGAGCATTCCTATTCTTTACCCTTTGGTCCAGGTGCAAAGAACATTGACTAATCCTATGTTTGATTACTGAATCTGCGGCTATGCTGGGAGGATACTGGCTGCCACTTCAAAGCTCCCACGTTCCCCTCGCCTGAGGACTAACATCTACACTTCAGCTCTCAAACAGTAGGATCGAATTGAGTATTTTAGTCTGTCACACTAAAATATCCAATTCTACGCCCGATAATTAATATTTCCCTTTTATTTGCACTCGCCTTCCAAGGCTTTTGACTTCCCTGAATATTGGATGTAATTTTTACTATAGTTGATAATTCAACATATTTTAACTACTCGATTGGTCGGATTGAAAGTAAATTAAGTTTTAAGTATAAAATTATCACAATTTATTTTAATATTATATTATGTGATTCTATTTAATTTCATCAATCCGCATAATTTTCATAAACAAGGAGAAAGACTAAGAAAACTACTCAGAATGCATAAGAATAAAACAAAGCATGGATTTCATTTAAAGTTAACATCAATAAACAAAGATACTTATCTTAATTTCCTCCCAGCAGTACTCCTGAAGTTCCTTTGACTTTTCCTTCTAGTACAACAAACTAAATAAGCACTCAATTAAACTAATGAACTCACTAAACACACTCAAACTAAATTAAACTCACACAAATGACACTTAAGAAAATGAAAAGAGACTAAGACTCTCTAAAATAGACACACTTAGACTCTAGAATTCTGCCTCAATTTATAGAGGAAAGTAAAGGTCTAAGGGGTGCATAAACACCTCTTCAAAAAGTGTCCAGGTTCAATGTATATGCATTTTAAACTAGCTCGTCGTCGGTGGGAAACGACCTCTCCATCAACGGGGCTTCTAGAAGGTTTTCAAACCGCACGATCTCACTGTCAACGGGCTCGGGCTCGCTGTCGGCGAGGTAGTTATAATTCCTTCAGAAATTCTCCTCACGATCTCGCCGTCGGCGGCCTCGATCTCGTCGTCGGCAAAGTAGTTATATTTGCATGAATTTCCTCCTTTTAGATCCAAATTTGCTCCATTTCATGTTTTTTGCTTCCATCACTTATAAATCTTTATTCCTGCAATAAAATAAAATAAATACATTTCTTTAAAGTGCAATTTCATCAAAAATAGATATGAATTTCTTGATGTATTTTTCTGTGATCAGTTAGCATAATCTTTTAATAGTCTGAATTCTTGATGGATGCCAACATTTTGATTTTGATGATTTGGCATTTCTTGAATATTTTGATCTTTTTTAGAAATTTTAAATTTTTTTTTATTTTTCGGATAGTTCTTTCTAATTCAGAATCGTAAGGCACAAGTCCCTCAGAACCTGAACTATGCATGCAATAATAAAATTAAACAAAACACAACACAGTAATAAAAACAAAGAAAAGTAAAAATTTAAATTTTTCTTAATTTTCTTTAAAAATGCAGTTTTTAATAATTTCCCCAGCAACGGCGCCAAAAATTTGATCTCCAAAAAATATATGTGCACCAAAAACTTGACTCCACACCGAATATATGTGTTGATGATTTAGATATGAAAATTATTATTTTGTAATATGGGATACTACACAAGTATACGTATCGCTTATCAAGTAAAATATGACTTTTTGATTAAGCCCTAAAATATCGAACCCACATGGAAATGTAAATTTTTTTAAAAATTAAGATAATTAAATTTTTACCTTTTTTAAAGACTTTTAAAAGTATATTTTGATTTGAAATGCTTGAAAATTATTTTTGGTATTTTTAATAAAAGCTAAGCTGAAATGAAAAATATCAGAACTTTAAAATGTGGTATAAAATACTAGGAAATAAAATATCTTTTTTTTCTCTTATAAAACAGTAATAATTATGAAAAGTATTGTTATGGAAGTATTTAAATGTGTTGTGATAAATAGGAGCAAATTTATTCTTTACCCTTACTTGGTTCTATAAAGAACATTGGTTAATTTGAAATTTTAAAATCTTGAACATGGTTAGGAAAAGAAGATACCAGCTCTCACTCTAGATTTCCCTCGATTCCCTCAACTTGGGGGCTAACTTCTCATAACAAAATTTAAAGTATCAAACCAAATAAGGGGGCTTTAGCCTATCACTCTAAGGACCTCTAATTTTACTCCCCATTAAAAACATATCTCCTAAGCATTCAATTATATGGACTACAATTCTCATCCATATAATTTTATGTTATTTATACCATTTGTTGTTTGAGACAATACAGCATTGGATCTTACATAATATTACAACAAATTTAACATCTTAACTTGCCTAAATAAGAAGTAAATTAAGTTCATGGAATTAAATCTTCACAACTTATTCCAACTTTAAACAATTATACATTCCACAAAAATCCTACATAAATTAATTACTTCTTCTTTTAAAAAAGAAAAAGATAAAGAAAACTACTTAGAATTCATGGAGAAAACACAAGCACACATTGATTTGAAAATAGAAATCATAAAGAAAACACAACAAATAAAACTAAATATAGAAAATATAAGTAAACACTTATCTAAAAATCCTCTCCACAAGTCTCCAGAAGTTCCTTTTAAACCTGAATTTCCACAGGATAACACTACAGAAGTTGGCACTCAACTCTGTTGACTCCAACTCTGACTTTAAACTTCAATAAAAACTAGATAAATGGATGAATGAAAAATTCGTGGAAAGAAAGTTTCACACTAACCCATTCTGCTCTAAAACTAAACTAACTAAACCATAAACAATAAAAGATTGAAAGTAAAACTAGGAAATACTCGTTGAAACTAGAAGATGACTCTTGAAAACTAGACTCGCTAAAAAGACTCTCTCACTCACACACACATGACATAACTTTTATAATAACCCAAAAGGTGCCTTATTGTCTCTTCAAATTATGTCTCGATTCAATGTATCCACCAAAACATGCATCCCTTCATTAAAATTTGCCACCCATGGGAGGTTAAGAAAGTCATCACCAAAATTTGCTTCAAACACCCCTTAAAATTGGTGCCAAAAATGAGGAAAATTTGATTTTTAACTATGGCGGCTAAGCGCCGACCCGCCTGGTCCAATTTTTCATTTTTTTTCTCCAATTTTGCTCCTTTCATCATATTCACTTATTTTTATCATAACTAAAAGAAAAACAAAAAATACCTTCCATTAAAGTGCAATATCATCAAAAATAGGTATAAAAATGTACATAAATACACTATATATTTTAGGTGTATCAAGGGACCACCCACATGAGTTTTCAAAAGAAGTAGGGAACCAGGCTAAGCATGTTTGGTTTAGGGTTTAGGTTGTAAGTGAGTAAGGGGTTTTGGTGTTTGTGCAGGACTGACCAAAGCCACAACTCCTGCAGTTAACCCTAAGGCCAAGCAATCCTATGGAAATCTCTTCTTGAGCTCCCTTACATTTGGCGCCAACCTACTAAGTGCTAGAGTTTAGCTTCAAACATGTGAAACACTAAGAAGAGCAAAGAAGTGTTTTGAATATCTAATGGGAGTAGGGTTCCATCACTAGTCCTCTAGGATTATCAACAGGAAAGTCTTATGGCTATATCTTAAGCTTCCAAAGAAGAAACTAAACCTCACCAAAAATAAGGTCAACATTCACACTGGCCACTAAATATATTTTGGGATACATTATTAAAAATATTTTGAATATTAAAAATACACGTAATTGCAGGTCTGGTCATTCATCTCGTTGTCTTAGTTGATCCGAAAGCTGTCGGTTTATGTTCCGTGCAACACCTTCCTCAACCAAAACATCTTGTATATCAACATCCTCTTCTTGTCATTTTCTCAGTGAATCTCTTTTCACAACCATCATAATGGTGGCAGTCTTTTTTGAAGCTTCTAAAGTTTCATCTTCTTCTTTAAGAACTTTGATACAGTTCCAATTCACATAAGATTTTGTTAATGAGTTACTTCTGACATTTTTCAGATCAACTAATAGATACTCTAGGAATGGCATCTTCCTTCAACAAGGATATATGGAAAGATGTTATTAAGAAATATGCACTTGAATCTCTAAATTTTGAAGGATTCAAGATTAAACTTATTCAAAAAGGGAATTAATCAAGAAATTTATGATTGGACCCTATCCATAGAGGAACATGGAAATGTTTTAGTTTTTAAAGAGTTTCATTTTCTTAGTTTGAAGTTTTGAGTTTCATGTTTTGTTTTTTTCAAAGAGCTTTAGATTTAAATTTTTTTCAATTTTTTTTTAATTTAAATTGTTTTTAAAATTTTATTCTCAAAGGGTTTCACATTGAAAGATTTATTTTGAGCATAAATTAGTAAATGATAGAACCATATTGAATTGTGAAATCAGAAGGCTTTAAACTAAACTAAGGTGTATAACCACATATAAAGAGTTCTGAAAGAGAAGATCCTAAAACCTACTCATTAAGCTGGGTTTAAATGAGAGGTATTGGATATAGAATTAAGGATATAGGGTTGGACCTAAAATTCAAAGGAAGTTGGTGAACCCATTCCAAGATGGAAAGTCCAACAGTAAAAATAGAAGATTGACTGTAAGGGGTATAAATACTATAGAAAAACAACTTGACTCATTACAAATGTTGGAGAGAAGAACAAGTCCCCATCAGAGTCTCTAAGAAAATAAGCTTAGTGGGAAAATTTTACTCAACATAGAACTTTTTTAGAGACATTTTATCTATATGACTGGGCACAATAGTTTAAAGAATAACTTATCTTCATAAAGGATGAAAATATTAGCTTAAAAATGGGTTTGACCACTAATGGTGAAAGCCTTCCTCAGTCAACGTAACTAGGTTTTCTTCCTATACCTTATGTGTATAAGATAAGATTTATTTTAATTTTGAGGCCTCATTCTCTACAAGGGAAAGCTATCATAGTAATTACACCACTAGAATCGTGAGCCCTAACGGAAACCTTTGATTAATGTAATGAGTCAAATTATCACTGACTATAAATTCATATTTAGAGTGGAGAGTCTAAATTGGAAGAGTTAAGTTCAAAGGGATGGGACATACAGTCTGATGACAATATGATGAGAAAAATCTCGAACAAGATGTAGAATAAAATTTTAAGGGAGATTTGAAAGGTTCATATGATGAGTTTGAACTGATCATGTGAAGTCAAAAGATAAATAAGGGATACTGGATTTGACTGACTGAAATGGTTAGAAACCCTAAGTTAAGAATAAAATTGGGTTAGGAAAGATGTTTAGATGAGGAGTGAAATGCTAAATTTTTAAGTAATTTTATGGGCAGACTAACTTATAATTTGGGAATAACTTCCTCGTTCATGACACCCATAGCTTCTCGTCATCTTGGTAATGTTGGTATCCATCAACTATGATCAGGCTCATAACCAAGAACCCCCCTTAAATTTCATAGTAAGAAGGTTTCATAGTTCCACAGCAGTCTGCAATAGCTTCATCGGTAGCAATGGGTTACTTTATTCAAAGGTATTCACTCTAGTCTTAGGGGGTAGGTCTGTAGTTTTGTATGTCATAATTCTTAACACTAACTAGGGTACCTATTAAACTAAAATAGACTTCTATAATCAGACTAACCATGGGAATGTGTTTGGCCCTCGGGTTGGTATCTAAGTTAGCTAACCTAAGGTCAATGTCAATTTTACTTAGGTTCTGTTCTCGTCTTTTATCTTGGTATAGTTTAGATGTTTATTTGAAATTAAATATTTTTAATTTATGGCTTGTTTCAATTCTTAGGTTTTCAGTTATGTCAAGAAATTATAGTTTTTATAAGTTTTGAGTTTGTTTTATTTGAGGATTGATTTTTTATGTTTGTGGAGAAAACCAAGAAGGTTTTCATCCTTTTTTTTGTTTTATGCATTTTTTTGTTATTTCTATTTATTTTTTTTAACGTAGACTAACATAAGAAAATGAAACATGAAATAACATAGACAAAATAACACATATACCTATCCTCAGATTCGAATTGGGCTAGGTTGAAGCTGAGATAAGGTAAATTTCTAGCTTAGGTTAACGCAAGCTTGAGCTAAGGTATGATACAAGTCAACTAGTTTAGGCCTAGATTGGGCTTGGATGTGGGTTGACTAACATTAACTTGGGTTAACATTTGGTTGATTCAAGTTGACCCATGTTAAGATAGGTTGACCCGAGTTAAGCTATATTTGATTTAGGTTGACTTAGGTCAAGTTAGGTTGACCTAGGCCAAGCTAGGTTGACCCAAGTTATGTTATGTTTGATTTTAGTTGACTTTGGTCAAGCTGGCCTGACCTGGGTGAAACTGGGTTTGATTTAGGTTGATATTAACCTGGGTTGAGCTGGGGTTTAACTTGGGTTGACCCAGGTTAGGCCAGATTAACTTGGGTTTGGTTTGGAGAGACTCATATTGACTTGGGTTTGATTAGGGTTGACCTGGGCTGATTTGGGTTTGGTTTGGGTTGATTTGGGATAGACTAAATTATCTCGAGTTGACTTAAGTTTGATTAGGGTTGACTTGGGTTAAGCTGGGTTATGTTTAGGGTTGAGATTTGGTTAGAACTGGGATGGGTTAAGTCTAATTTGGGTTGGGTTTGAGTTGGGTCTGACCTGGGTTAGGTTTAGGGTTTGGTTTAGGTTAAGTTTTCAGGTTAAGGTTTGGGATTACTATAGATTTGGCATTTAGGTTAGGGTTAAGATGGGTTTATGTGGACCTGAGTTGAGCCTAAACCCAAGCATAATCCAAGGCTATTAAGTTGACTATCTTAACCCATAAATTAATTAATAAAAATTAATAGAAGTGGTTAAAAAGAGAGAAGGGGAGAAGCTCACCAAAGAGAATGATGAGGTTGAAGTTCGCTAGAGTTCTTTTCCTCTGTACTTCCTATGCTTGAGGCCGAAGAAGAATGGAGGAGCGTGCCTCTATAGATCTCCCAAAGTCTACGTTCCGAAGAGTTTGGAAGTGTAAGTGAGCGAGTGAGTCAGTCATAGTCTTCAAAGAGTGTCAAAGACATACTATTTAAAGGCTCACAAGGCAGCGGAAGGCCCTTCGTTCTGGCAGGTCGAAGAATGTGTTGCATCGATGGTTGGAAGAGCCATGGATCACCGCCGGAAAAATGGTTTGATGGTTTGTGCTATGATCCATTGAAGAAGGCCACATATCGGTGGCATGTAACTAGAATGAACATGGCCGAACAGATAATGCAGACAAATTAAAGTAGTATGGAACCATTTGAAGTTGGAGGATCCCTGTACTGAAAAGGAAAGCATTGGGATTAATATCCAACCTATGATATTGACAGAATGACTAGATCAGGAAGGACGACATTGGATCTTATCATTCATCTTGAGAGTTACTCAGGAAACTGAGAAGATTAGGGAGAATGTTACGGAGACAAACATCCAACCTAGGAGGTAGATTGAATGACAAGATCAAGAAGGACAACGTTAGAGCTTATCATTCATCCTAAAAGCTAGTCAGGGATCCTTAGAAAAAGTGTCTATACTTAGAGGAAAAGCATGGGGACTAGTATTCAACTAAGAAGATAGACATATTAACTAGATCAAGAAGGACAACACTAAAGCTTATCTTTCATCGTGAGAGCTAGTCAGAGGAACATTCAAATGACTCAGTTGGTTTAGCTTTGCCGAGGAATTTGGTTTATGATGTTTTGATGTGAATTTGTATTGTGTCTAGTGATCCATGAAAAAAATACCTGTTTTTATGCCTGATTTTTATCAAATTTTTAAGGATATTATGCTTTAATGAAAGGTATTTTATGTTTTTGGATGTAGGTGATGCAAAAATGTTTAAAAAGGAAAAAAAAGTTGAAAAAGAATGAAAAAGGAGCAAAAAGGAGCAAAAAGGAGCAAAAATGGAGCCAAAATGCAAAATTGCCAAAATATTGAGCTTGGCGTCTAGGCGCCAGAATCTGGCACCTAAGCGCCAGCTCGATACCAAATCTGTGACGGTTTTTGTAACTACTTTGGACGGTTATTTTGATGGTTAGAGTGGTTATTGGACCATCTAGAAGATTGGCAGTTATTCATGGATTATAGGACATGTGATACATTGTATTTAGACGCTTTGAAACGGTTTGGATCCCGAAGAGGTGCGATCCAAAGTGAAGAGGTACGAAGAACTGGACGCTGAGTCCGGTGTCTAGGCGCCAGATTCCGGCACCTAGGCGCCAGACACACTTTCTAGAAGATTCATTAAACTTGGACACATTTTGAAGAGGTGCCTTAGACAACCCTTGAAGCCTATAAATAGGAGGCTATTCCTACAGAGAAAAAAGCCCACCCCAAGTAGCCCAATAAGAAATCCAAAAATTAGAAAGAAAATTTCAAGGGCCATACTTTTAGTTTACTTTCCTTCATAAATTAGTGAGTTTATTTTATTTAGAGTTTATATTGAGAGTTTGAAAGAGTTGGTGATTTTGAAGTCTATTTCGCTTTGGAGTCAGTAGGCGTCAGAGGTTCAATTGGAGAAACACTTAAGATAAGTATTTGTAATTTTATTCAAAGTTTTATTTATATGTTTTGTAATTTAGATTCAATGTGTTCTGAGTAGTTACTTTACTTTCTCCTTTCAATTATGAAAAAATGAATAAGATAATCAAAAATTCATTAGAGAATTAGAAACTAAAATATGTTTTAAATATTGTGATGATATTAATACCGAATATTAATTTACTATTTAAATTGGCCATTTAAATTGTTAAAATCTATTGAAGAGTTTTGAGACCTAGAAGGAGATGAACTCTTAACTAGTAGATATCACACGAATCCTTGGGTAGTCGAAGGCCTTGAGCGGGGTATTCAAGGTGAAGTGCAAATAAATAGGAAAATATTATTCAATAGGCATAGAATTGATAAGTTTTTAGAGTGACAGACTAAATTCTTGTAATTTGGTTTATAGAGAGGGAACGGGTCACTAGTAGGGCCGACCATAGCCACCATTGGACATCTAGTAGTGTGAGCCTAGATTAACCCATTCTACTAACAATACATCCAAACCTGATCTATAGATTAGCCAATGTTCTTTATACTATCGAGTGAAGGTAAAGAATAGGAATGCTTCTATTTGGCACAATACCATTAATTTATATTCTCCACGAATATTATATTATCTAAAAAGTTTTGGATTAATTGAAAGGAAGAAAGGTTTTTTCTTATTATTATTTACATCACTCATTATTTTAGTACTGCTTTAATTCTGTTTTTAGTAAATTAAATATTAAATATTAAAACTTTAAAAGAAATACATAAAAATAAAAATAAAAAATATTTAAAATCTATAAACCTCCTCGTGGGATCGATACTAGGGTCTTTATTTAAAGCCCGATATTACTTGAAACGATACGTATACTTGCGTAGTACCTCTAGTGTGTAAAATATTTTCCATAAAATTATATTTATTTACACTAGCGATTATTATTATTTGGGTCAAAGTATTGACTATAACATATTTTTTAGAGCATAAATTACTACGTTGTTCACGGATTGAGGTCAAGCTTTTGGCGCCGTTGCCGGGGAGGGAAAATTTTTAGATTTTAAATATCTATTTTATTTCTTATTTTATTTATTTCTTTTATTGTTAAAATACAAAAATATAAGAAACAAAACATTTAAAAAAAGTAAGTAGAGATTTTATTTCTTGTTATTTTACTTTTTATTTACTTTTTATGCGTAGTTCTGGTTCTGAAGGATTATTACCTTTAGATTCTGAATTAGAAAGAACTGTTAGAAGAATTAAAAAAAGAAAACAAATTCAAAAATATCAAGAGATGGCTAATTTACATAACAATTTACAAAATCCAATTGAAATTAATGAACAAAATGTTTAAAAACCATTAAGGGATTATGCTAACCCTACAGTTGATGAACTTCATAATAAGTATTCAAATACCTACCGTAGATGCTAATTCTTTTGAGCTCAAACCGTCTATTATTCAAATGGTTTAAAATAATCAATTTGGGGGAACACCAAATAAGGATCCAAATTTACACCTTGCTAGTTTTTTAGAACTTTGTGCTACCTTTAAATATAACAATGTTTCTAATGATACTATTAGACTTAGAATCTTTTTTTTTAAGAGATAAAGCAAAGATGTGGTTGAACTCATTACCAATAGGTTCTATTAAAACATGGGCTGAAATAACATAAAAATTCCTTGCTAAATATTTTCCTCCTTCTAAAACTGCTAAATTAAGAAATGACATTAATTCATTTAGTCAATTGGATGGGAAGACAATTTATGAAACTTGAGAAAGATTTAAAGAACTATTAAGAAAATGCCCTCAACATGCTTTACCTGATTGGTTAATTATTCAAATATTTTATAAGGGACGTATTGGATCACTGAAATCAATTATTGATGTTTTTGTTTGAGATTCTTTAATGGCTAAATCATTTGAAGAAGCTTATACTTTAATTGAAAAAATGGCTAACAATAATTTTCAATGGCCTTCTGAAAGGATTAATCCTAAAAGAATGGAAAGTATTCATGATAACGAAGCATTTTCTATCTTTGCTTCACAAGTAGCTGTAATATCTAAGAAATTAGATAATTTTGCTGTCAATGTATCACATAACAATTCTGCTAATATGGAAGATTCTCAAACTAATGAAACTTTACAAGTTATTGCTAGTAAAAAATAATCCTTATTCAAATTATTATAATCCTGGATGGAAAAATCACCCTAATTTTAACTAGAATAATTCATAACAATAATGGGGTAATAATCAATCTCATCCAACTGGAAATTCGAACAATCAAGTAAATTCAAACTATAAACCTCCTGGATTTAATAATCAACAAAAGAAGTTATCTATAGAAGAATTAATTTTACAACTGAGTAATCAATTACAAAATCAAAACACTGTTATTCGTAATATTGAGAATCAAACGGGACAAATCGCTAATTTAATTAATTACAGACCTCTAGAAACACTTCTTAGTAATGTTGAAATCAATCCAAAAGAAAATTGAAAATGAGATTGAGGTTGAAGAGATTGAAAAACCTAAAGAAACTCCTTCTCCTAGTAAAGATCAGACAGTTATTCCTATTAATGTGGAAGTTGAAAAACCACCATCACCTTTTCCTCAAAGATTAAAACAGTAGAAGCTTGATCATCAATTTTCTAAGTTCTTTGAAATTCTTAAGAAACTTACCATTAACATACCTTTTGCTGAAGCTTTGGAACAGATGCCAACTTACGCAAAATTTATGAAGGATATTTTAAGTAAGAAACAAAAATTTGAAGCTTTTGAAACTGTTGCATTAAGTGAAGAATGTAGCGTAATAATTCAAAAGAAATTACCTCAGAAACTTAAAGATCCTGGAAGTTTAACTATACATTGTGCTATTGGAGAAAACTTTTGTGGAAAAGTTTTATGTGATTTAGGAGCAAGTATTAATCTCATGCTGTTTTCTATTTTTCGAAGGTTGAATTTAGGAGAGATTACTCCCACCACTGTAACCCTTCAGTTAGCTAATAGATTTATCACTTACCCTAAAGGAGTTATAGAGGATGTTCTTGTTAAAGTGGATAAATTTATTTTCCCCGTGGATTTCATTGTGCTTGATATGGAAGAAGATAAAGAAATACCTATTATTTTAGGGAGACCTTTTCTAGCTACCGGACGGGATGATTGATATGCAAAAAGGAGAATTAACTATGAGAGTTAATGATCAAGAGATTAAATTCAATGTCCTTAAATCAATGAAGTGCCCTGATAAAGAAAAATGCTATCGAATGGATATTATTAATTATATAATTGAAAAACATTATCAAGAAAAATGTAAAGTAATTTCTGAAGAAAAAATTGAATTATTAACTGACGAAAATGAAGAACTAAAATAAGAAGATTTATTTAAAGAAACTCATTATATTAAAGATAATTAGGAAATTTTAGACATAACTCAAAATGATATACTTTTACCCTCAATTAAAAAAGCCCCTAAACTAGAATTAAAAATGTTACATGCACATTTAAAGTATGTTTTTTTTGGAAATTCATTAACTTTACCTGTTATTATTTCTTCTAAACTAAGCTTAGATCAAGAAGAAAAATTAATAGGAGTGTTAAAGAATTATAAGAAAGCTTTTGGTTGGACTATTGATGATATAAGAGGAATAAGCCCTTCCATCTGTATGCATAGGATTTTAATGGAAGAAGATTTTAAACCTACTATTGAACCTCAAAGAAGATTAAATCCTATTATGAAAGATGTTGTTAAAAAAGAAATTTTAAAATGGTTAGATACTGGAATTGTTTATCCTATTTCGGATAGTCAATGGGTGAGTCCTATTCATTGTGTTCCGAAGAAAGGAGGAGTAACTGTCATTGTCAATGATAAAAATGAACTAATTCCTATAAGCCAAGTTACAGTATGGTGAATTTGCATTAATTATCGGAAATTAAATAACGCCACTAGAAATGATCATTTTCCTTTACCTTTCTTGGATCAAATGCTTGATAAATTAGCTAGACACTCATATTTTTATTCTCTGGATGGATATTCTAGTTATCATCAATTACATGTCGCTCCTGAGGACGAAGAGAAAACAACATTTATAAGTTCTTATGGAACATCTCGTTTAGAAGAATGTATTTCGGTTTATGTAATACACCTGCAACTTTTCAAAGATGTATGATGTCAATATTTTGTTATTTGATTGACAAAAGAATTGAAATATTTAGGGACGATTTTTCATTTTTTGGAACTTCTTTTGAATCTTGTTTGGAAAATATATCCAAAGTTCTGAAAAGATGTGAGGAAACAAACTAGTTCTTAACTGGGAAAAATGTCAATTTATGGTCATAGAAGGCATTGTACTTGGTCACAAAATTTCACAAAAAGGGTGGTGGCGGTTGGAAAATTTAAATGTTGTTGGGTGTCATTTCATCGCCATCCATTTCTGTATCATGTCAATGTCAAGGAGTCGCCATCTAATATTAGCCTAGTTTTATTCATATAAATCCCATGAAGGATTTAAAGAATTTTTAGGACTAATAGTAGAAAAGGATGTTTATGATAATTCTTATATGAGGATATTCTAGAATAACATATTCTAGAATTTTCATATTAAGAAAATCATGGTAAACCGTAGATTTCTATTTCGGGTTCTTTTAGATCTCCTATAGAGGTAAGCCTCTATAGTTAATCACATCTTAAACAATTTTCAATTGTTTAAGAAAACTTCTGATTAATGTTAATCATTTGTTTTCTCAGAATTTATTTTAAGGAGGGATGTACCCACTATCACTCCTGAATGTCGTTATATCATGTTATTGAATACTTTAGGTATTATGTCTAACCTAAAGGTTCTGGTTTTGTTGTCAGTGTTATTGATTTGTTGAAAAATTTCAGGTTACATGTCTAACCTAAAAGTTTTGATTTTGTTCTTGTTGTCAATGTCGTTATTTTGTTGAAAAGTTTCAGGTTATGTGTCTAACCTAACAGTTTTGGTTTTGTTTTTGTTGTCAAAAGTTTCAGGTTATATGTCTAACCTAAAAGTTTTGGTTTTGTTTTTTTGTTTTCCTAGAATGTCGTCCTGCAAAACAGAGTTAGTACATCCTATAACATGTAAAGAAAATCTAAGCGAAATTTCTTATTTTCACCCTGCAAAGAAAACATTGTCAGAAATAACATCACAGAATATTTGGATATGTCTTGGATGTCATTTTATGTCGAATTATTTTGAAATGTCAATTTTTTTGTTGATTATGTCAGTTTTGGTTTAAAAATGTTGAATTTATATCTTGATTTTACATTTTGAATTAACTTGAGTTCATGTCTGTCTGAACTCTAAGTTAAAAAAGGGTTTGAAATTATATTCAATATTGATTGAATTAACTTGGGTTCATGTCTGGTTGAACCTAAGTTAGATTCAATGTTGATTGAATCTATTTAACTTGAGTTCATGTCATATCGAACTTAAGTTAAAAGGTTTGAAATTAGATTCAATATTGATTGAATTAACTTAGGTTCATGTCTCGGTTGAACCTAAGTAAGATTCAATGTTGATTGAATCTATTTAACTCGAGTTCATGTCCGTTTGAACTTCGGTTAAAAGATTTGAAATTAGATTCAATATTGATTGAATTAACTTAGGTTCATATCTGGTTGAACCTAAGTTAGATTCAATGTTGATTGAATTTATTTAACTTGAGTTCATATCTGTTTGAACTTAAGTTAAAAGGTTTGGTTCAGAGTAGATTTAATTAAGTTTTAAGTCTTGTTTAAATAGGACTTAAAGGTTAATTAACTCAAATAAATTAGACTCAATTAGATTTGAAGACCATCTAAGTCCCTTTTAGATAAGACTTAAGTTTTAATTAAGTTTATTTAAAGTTAAACCTAGACTTAGGATTGAACTTAAGTCGGGTTTTAGTTTAGATTCAAGTTAGGTTGAGCCTAAGGCTTAGGTTAGACTTAGGTTTATATCATGTTAAACCTAAGTATGGTTTGACTTAAGTCTAGTATGGGTTAGACTTAAATTAGGTTTTTGGGTTAGGTTCATGTCAGGTTGAACCTAAGTTTGGTTTGACTTGAGTCTAATGTGGGTTAAGTTAAAATTTGATTTGAGTTTAAGTTAGGTTGAATTCAAGTTTAGTTCAGTTCAGGTTAGGTTCAATATGGGTTGAACCTAAGGTTTTAGGTTAAGTTAGGTTCAATGTGGGTTGAACCTAAAGCTAGGTTAACTTGAGTTCGAGTTAGATTGGACTCAAGTTAGGTTAGGTTTAGGTTAGGTTCAATGGGGGTTGAACCTAAGGTTTAGATTAACTTGAGTTCAAGTTAGGTTGGGCTCAAGCTAGGTCAGGCTTAGGTTAGGTTCAATGTGGGTTGAACCTAAGGTTTAGGATAACTTGAGTTCAAATTAGGTTGGACCCAAGTTAGGTTATGTTTAGGTTTAGGTTATGTTGGACTTAGAATAAAAGGTTGGATTTGGGTCTGATTAAACCTTAGTTGATTAAGGTTTAATAATTAATTAAGTCTAATGTAATAGACTTAATTAGGATTTGTGTTTGATTAAAGTTTAGTTAGTTAAGGTCTAATGGTTTAGACCTAATTAGGGTTTAAGTTTGATTAAACCTTAGTTAGTTAAGGTCTAATTGGTTTAATTAGGTCCAATGGTTTAGACTTAATTAGTGGTTTAAGTTCGATTAAACCTTAGTTAGTTAAGGTCTAATGGTTTAATTAGATCTAATGGTTTAGACCTAATTAGGGTTTAAGTTTGATTAAACCTTAGTTAGTTAAGGTCTAATGGTTTAATTAAATCTAATGGTTTAGACCTAATTAGGGTTTAAGTTTGATTAAACCTTAGTTAGTTAAGGTCTAATGGTTTAATTAGGTCTAATGATTTAGAACTAATTAGGGTTTAAGTTTGATTAAACCTTAGTTAGTTAAGGTTTAATGGTTTAATTAGGCCTAATGGTTTAATTAGGTCTAATGGTTTAGACCTAATTAGAGTTTAAGTTTGATTGAACCTTAGTTAGTTAAGGTCTAATGGTTTAATTATATCTAATGGTTTAGACCTAATTAGGATTTAAGTTTGATTAAACCTTAGTTAGTTAAGGTCTAATGGTTTAGACTCAATTAGTGGTTTAAGTTTGATTAAACCTTAGTTAGTTAAGGTCTAATGGTTTAATTAGGTATAATGATTTAGACTCAATTAGGATTTAAGTTTGATTAAACCTTAGTTAGTTAAGGTCTAATGGTTTAATTAGGTCCAATGGTTTAGACCTAATTATGGTTTAAGTTTGATTAAACTTTAGTTAGGTTAAGGTCTAATTGGTTTAATTGGAGTTCAATGGTTTAGACTCAATTAGGATTTAAGTTTGATTAAACCTTAGTTAGTTAAGGTCTAATGGTTTAATTAGGTCTAATGGTTTAGACCTAATTAGGGTTTAAGTTTGATTAAACCTTAGTTAGTTAAGGTCTAATGGTTTAATTAGGTGTAATGGTTTAGACCTAATTAGGGTTTAAGTTTAATTAGTGTGTAAGGGGATCAATTAAGTTTTAATGTGTCTTTAATTAAGATTTGATTTTTTTATTAAACCTAATTTAATTAAGGTTTAATGAATTAATTAAGTTTAATATGTCTTCAAACTTAATTAAGATTTAATTCTTATATTAAACCTAATTTAAGTAAGGTTTAATAATTTAATTAAGTTTATTATGTATTTAAACTTAATTAATAAGTTTAATTTTGATTAATTAAGTTTAATATGTCTTTAAACTTAATTAAGATTTAATTTCTATATTAAACCTAATTTAGGTAAGGTTTAATAATTAAGTTTATTATGTCTTTAAACTTAATTAAAAAGTTTAATTTTGATTAATTAAGTTTAAAATATCCTTAAACTTAATTAAGATTTAATTTTTTTATTAAACCTAATTTAAGTAAGGTTTAATGAGTTAATTATTATTTTAAATTTAGTTAAGTCCAATTTGGTCATTTTGGACTTAAGTGAAATTTCTCACTAGTCTATCATGTACTAGTAACCATTTTCAAACTTTGATTGTTGATGAAAATATGTTAAATTTATAAAGGGTTATTTTTAGGATTAAAAGTATTTAATTAATAAAGGATTTTAACCCTAAATTTCAAAATACCATTCAACATAATTTTTATGACTTACAAATAATTTTCTTAGGGTTATTGTCTGTTGCCCTATCATTTCTAACCATTTGCATTTTTATTTTCCTTAATTTTCAATTTTTATAATTATTATTTGAAATAATTGTAAAGAAACTTGAAATTAAAGAAAAGTATCCTAGGCATGTTTTATGTCCTTAGAAAAATTATGGAAGGTCCCTAAGAACATAAAGATAAAAGCCTCCAAGTTTCATAATTTTTTGATTTATAAATAATTTTTAAAAATTAAAATACTCCAGAGAGTATTTAATTAATTAAAAATTAAATACTGAGAATAAAATTATGATTTTAGTCTCATAATTTTCTCCTCTTCAAGAGCTTTCCAAAGGTATTTTTATTTTATTTTTATGACCTCTGATAAAAAGATATGAATATTTGATGTTTTTAAGGATTTAATGGATTTTCTTTTTTTTTTTAAAACCGCGCAGCCAAACTTACCGCCGTTCGACGCGTGTCCTCGTACGCGTCGAACGGGAGGGAGGATCCAGTGTGCGGCGCGGAACAGCGAACACCGCAGGCTTAGATCAGCGCCATCAGTTCCAAAATACTGGAACGGATGACTGAGATAATTCACCGGTTTAATTCGAAAAATCCCGAACCGTTAAACTTCAAATGATAATATCTCTCTCATTTCTTGATGAAATTGAGTGATTTTTTTTTTTAAATGATCATCTGGATGAGAAGTATCCATCCATACGGTGATGATACACTTCTGGACTAGTATAACACATGATATGTCGAAAATAAAATTTATTTTGTAAAGAAAAATTCCATACCTTTGCCACAAGCAAATCAAGCTAGATCAAACCTTATGATTGCCTTCTAGGACTCTAATAGAAGGTTATTGCTGCAACAACTTGATCCAGAAGTCGGGCTTGGGGAGGAATTTTGAAGAAGTACCTAATTTGGGACTGTTTTTGAAATTTGGTCAAATTGGCTCAAATAGGCTCAAACTATGGCTTGGATTTGATCCTTAAAGATTGTTGGGACTCTTAGGAAGACTTTTTATGTTGGGAGCGGGTGGATTTGGGCAGCCTATAGTTCTCCCTCATTTTTTTCTTCTTCTTGCTAGGTTCGGCCATGGGGTCCTATTTATAGCAAGGGGAGGTTATGGCTTAACTTAGGATGTTCTAGGGGAGTAGTTACCTCCTCTATCAGCCCATTGGGTGAAGGAATTGGCTGAAGATAGGCATTGATGCTTCTCCCTAAGTTTTCCATGATGAATCTCATTGCTTTGGCTCTCACCCATTGGGTCACGCAAGAGGTGTTTTGTGAGCTGTCCTTGCACCTCCTAATGAGCTTACACATCATTTCTTAAGCTTGGCAAATGGTGACACACAAGCTCATCCCTCATCATTGCTTCTAACCATGGTAAGGGGGGGTTTCATGCATGGTTTTCCTTTCATTGGGTGGCTTGGGAGGTGGGAGGTGAGGCCTCATGTTGGCCGGCCACCTCATGGCTAAATGAAGCTTAGGGTGAAGGAGAGAGTGACACCTCACCCCATGCATCATGATGAGTTTTAACCCATGGCTAAGTGGTCTTAATGTGGGCTTAATTATGTGTTAATTAAGCCTTAAGATGAGTTTAGCATAATTAATTATGAGAAGGTTATATGTCATTTCATTTCTTTTTAATTTCCCATTTTAATTAATTATTTCATTAATTAAAATGGTTGTAAAATATTTTATTAATCAATTTATTAATTGAAAATAATTTTAATTTAATTAATTGATTAATTTTATCATTTTTGTCATCTTATGATTTTAATTTAATTTTCATTTTAATTAATTATGTCATTTAATTAAAATATTAAAAATTAAATCATAAATCATTTTAATTAATCAAAATAATTTTGAAATTAATTATTTGATTAATTTTATTATTTTTATTTCATTTTTATCTATTTTAATCAAAATAGATAGGTGTTGACCAATTTTGACCTGAGTTGACCCAAGTCAGCCCAAATTGATGAATTTAATTTTAAAATGTCCAGTATTTGTGATTTTGTCATTGTGGGGCTTTAAATGTGTCATTGGGTGAAAGGGTTGACTTATGGATCACCAGGATTGGTCATTAGGTCTGCTTTGACCATTTTGACCACAGTTGACTTTTTAGGTCATAAGGTTGACCTATGGGGTCAACAGGGTAGGTCATTAGGTCTGGTTTGACCAATTTGACCAAAGTTGACTTTTTAGGTCAAAAGGGTGACCTATGGGGTCCACAGGGTAGGTCATTAGGTCTGGTTTATCCAATTTGACTAAAGTTAACTTTTTAGGTCAAAAGGGTGACCTATGGGGTCAACAGGGTAGATCATTAGGTCTGGTTTGACCAATTTGACCAAAGTTAACTTTTTAGGTCAAAAGGGTTACCTATGGGGTCAACAGGGTAGGTCATTAGGTCTGGTTTGACCAATTTGACCAAAGTTGACTTTTTAGGTCATAGGATTGACCTATGGAGTCAACAAGGGAGGTTATTAGGTTTGGTTTGACCAATTTGACCAAAGTTGACTTTTTAGGTCAAAAGGGTGACCTATGGGGTCAACAGGGTGGGTCATTAGGTCTGGTTTGATCAATTTGACCAAAGTTGACTCTTTAGGTCATAAGGTTGACCTTTGGGGTCAACAGGATAGATCATTAGGTCTGGTTTGACCAATTTGACCAAAGTTGACTTTTTAGGTCATAAGGTTGACCTATGGGGTCAACAGGGTAGGTCATTAGGTCTGGTTTGAACAATTTGACCAAAGTTGACTTTTTAGGTTAAAAGGGTGACCTATGGGGTCAACAGGGTAGGTCATTAAATCTGGTTTGACCAATTTGACCAAAGTTGACTTTTTAGGTCATAAGGTTGACCTATGGAGCCAACAGGGTAGGTCATTAGGTCTGGTTTAACCAATTTGATCAAAGTTGACTTTTTAGGTCAAAAGGTTGACCTATGGTGTCAACAGGGTTGGTCACTGGGTCTGGTTTGACCATTTTGACCAATGTTGATTTTTTAGGTCATAAGGTTGACCTATGAGGTCAACAGGGTTGGTCACTGGGTCTGGTTTGACCATTTTGACCAATGTTGACTTTTAGGTCATAAGGTTATCGACTCATTGTAAAATGAGGTCAACAAAAGGGCCCCCAATATGTGTAGAATACTATATAAGTATTCTGCACATATTGGCGTTAACCGAAGTGGTCTAATATATGTTTCGTAATGGTCAGGAAAGGAGGGGATATCATATCACTCCCGGAGGATGTCAGATGTCTTTTATGTTGGTTCTTAAGAAGAGATTTTATTCTTGTATTTGAAAAGAGATTTATTGGGAGGGAAAATGGATGTCATATTTCATTTTTCAAAATGTCGGTGTCGATATTTTGATAAAGGAATACCGTGATTTCCGTGTCAGGAAAGGGTGTATATCCTATAACCGGAGAGAGAAAATAGATGTCATTTTCTATTTTCCTGAAAATGTCAATGTCAATATTTGGTTAAAGGAAAGCCGTAATTTCAGTGTCACGAAAGGACATACATCCAATAACCGGAGAGAGAAAAAAGATGTCATTTTGTATTTTCCTCAAAGTGCCAATGTCAAGATTTGGTTAGAGGAAAGTCGTGATTTCCGTATCAGGAAGAACTTATATCCAATAACCGAAGAGAGAAAATAGATGTCATTTTCTATTTTCCTCAAAGTGTCAATGTCAAGATTTGGTTAGAGGAAAGCCGTAATTTCCATATCAGGAAAGGACTTATATCCAATAACCCAAGAGAGAAAATAGATGTCATTTTCTATTTTCCTCAAAGTGTCAATGTCAAGATTTAGTTAGAGGAAAGCTGTGATTTCCATATCAGGAAAGGACTTATATCCAATAACCGAAGAGAGAAAATATATGTCATTTTCTATTTTCCTCAAAGTGTCAATGTCAAGATTTGGTTAGAGGAAAGCCGTGATTTCCATAACATGAAAGGACTTATATCCAATAACTGGATAGAGAAAATAGATGTCATTTTCTATTTCTCAAAAATGACAATCTCAATATTTGATTAGAGGAAAGCAGTAATTTCCTTATCAGGAAAGAACTTATATCCAATAACCAGATAGAGAAAATAGATGTCATTTTTTATTTTCCTCAAAATGTTAATCTCAAAATTTGGTTAGAGGAAAGTAGTGATTTCTGTATCAGAAAAGGACTTATATCCAATAATCAAAGAGAGAAAATAGATGTCATTTTCTATTTTCCTCAAAATGTCAATGTCAAGATTTGGTGTCGGCATATTTTAGGTTGTATCGTATTTCGAAAAGGGGTCGCCTACAGAAATTGTCGGCAAATTTTTAATTTAATTTAATTAAATAATTTGAAAAGTAGTATTTGATTTTGAAAATAATTTTAAATTTGAAGGTTTTAAGATATGAGATTAAACCGATCTCACATCCCAAATAGTTTATATAAACGAGCACCGCACCACTAAACCGTGTATCTATCCCTAAGGATAGATACACCGCTTGACGGTGGGGCTCGATTAAATAAACTAGAAGATTTGTGACATCCGTTTGGTCCGCGAACCAATTTTATAAGCCGACAAATTCCCCGCTTAACATGAAAGCATTAAACAGGGTTTATATTACTCGGGTTCTTTAAATTTCCTATAAGGGCAAGCCCCTATAGTTAATTACATCTTAAGTGACGGGAATCACCTAAGAAAACTCTCGATAATAATCAATAATTCTGCTCTCAAGAATTTCAAAGTTTAAGTTTTCAAAGGATTGAATTTTGGAATTTCAATAGGGAATGGATCAAATTTGGAACATTTTGTTTTGGGAATTCAAAGGAAGAAAAGTAGGAGAAATTACGGACTCGAAGCGAACTTCGGTAATTTCCCGACTATCCTATTGTTTGGCTTGAATTTAGGGAATTCCTAATATTTATTTAATGTTTTAATCTTGCCAATTTTAATTGATTAGGGCTTATATTTATATGACAGAATCATACAAATAGCCTCGAAGATGTGAGGGTTTATGTCATATCAGACGACTACCTCGGAATCCTAAGACCGGTTAGGGCTTAATTTGCAATGCAAATGCCTAACGAAGAGTTGAGGATTTATGTTGCACTAGGAAAACTACCTCGAAGTCCTATGGCTTCGTTATTTAATTCTAGGAAAGTTTTACTCATGTAGACTCAGGTTTTGCTGATGACGATGGCCGTGCTGCCCACCATGCTCCGAGCTCCTTGTTGTTGCAGAGGTTTAGTTTTAGAAGTCATAAATCAAGGGATGAGAAAAGTGTTTTGGTTTAGAGAAAATCTTAATTTCCAAGTGTTTTTTCGTGTTTTAATTAAAACAAATCTTAAAGTTGATTATAACGACACCGGTTAAGATCCCACGGTTCCATCCTTCCGGCATCATTATTTTTATCGGATTCACTTAGTCCAGATGAATTTGCTAAACTCAACTAAATGAGTTCCACACTTTCATTTAGACCGTGGAAATCCCGTTAAGCAACACGTAGGTTACATCATCCGAGGTATTCCCGATCATCCAACGGAACATTTTAATTTAATTGTAATTGTAGTTTTGTGTTCCGTTTGTGATTAAATTTTGAGTTGTTTTATATTTTGAAATGTTGTGGCGGTGAATTTTATCTTGCATTAACTTTTAACTTAGTTTTGGTTTCGAGTTTTAGGGACTATCCTAAAGGTGTGGGTTTTCATGCAACGAGTTGTTTATCATGCAAGAAAAGTAAGTGCGATGCGATTAATGAAATTGCAATAATGTAAATTGCAAGAAAGTAAATTGCAATAAAATAAAAGCGTACTCGGAGGGTCTTCCCGTCATCCCAAGCTGCACTTAAAACACAATTAGAATATTTAAGCAAGTTCCTAGGTAAAGCTAAGGGAAGGGTTATGGTTTTCTACCAAATTCCTAATCCTATAGCTAGTCATTTCCTATGACGTCTAGGTTCCTTGTGTTTTGGTTTGAAGACAATTTTCTTCATCAAAGAACAATTAAATTCAATTGTTCTTATAAACATCCTATCATATTGAGAAAGTGTTTAAGAAGAATCTTAAACATCTTTTCAATATTGCTAGAATTGTTTTAAGTCCAAATGGATTCAATTACACAAATGAATTAATCGTCCAAGAATCTCAAGTTTTGTTATCTTGCTCAGTGAACTAGGACATTTGAATATCTTATAGGTGAAGTAACATTTCATTTAATATTCTGTTTAGGAGTTATGATAACTAAAGCTTTTGAGGGTAAATTGGTGTTCAAATGGTTTGTGATTTAGTTTAATTTCAATTAATGGGTTTAATAGTGTTCAAGTTATTTTAGATTTATTTTGAATTCTTTATGTCTTTGATGATGTTATATTTAATTCGACTTAATTTAATTTAATTTAATTTAATTCAGTTTTAATTCTATTTAATTCAATATAAATCAATTTAGTTTGATTTGATGTTAACTTAATTTAGTTTGATTTGATTTAATTTTAATTTAATTTAATTTAATTTAATTTAATTTGACTTAATTTAATTTAATTTAATTTAACCTTTAATTTAATTTAATTTAATTTAATTTTATTTTATTTATTTATTTAGTTTAATTTAATTTAATCTAATTTAATTTAATTTAATTGAATTGAATTTAATTCATTTAATTTAATTGAATTTGTTTATTTAATTTAATTTAATTTAATCTTTAATTTAATTCAACTTTTAATTTTGATTTAATTTAATTTAATTTAATTCAATTTAATTTACTTAATTTAATTTAATTTTTAATTTTAATTAGAATTTTTTTTTAAAGAGTTTAATAATTTAATTTTAGTTTAATGATTAAGTTTTTTTAAATATTTTGAATTTGAGTTATTATTTTAATTAAGAATTGAATATTGATGAGATGATTAATTTAGGGAATTTTAAATTAAAGAATAAATCTCTTCCTAATAATATCCCTATTTTAATAATTCCAATTTTATTATTCTTCCAAATTTAATCAATTATTTAATTAAGGTTTAATTATTTTAAATTTTTTAATGGGTTTCTACCTTTTAATTATTTAAATTTCAATCATCCAAATCAGATTAGGATCAAATATTTTACTTGTTAATTTTTTTATTAAACCTAAAGTTTTAATTAAGGATTAAAAATTTTAATTACCACTTTACCCTTTAAGCTTAATAATTTCATAACTCACTAAATTGAACTCAAATGAACTTGAAATTTTTATGTGACTTCACTCATATGTCAATAAAGACATGAGAGTAGAAAATGTGATTTTTCTGTATTTAATTTATTTATATAATTATTTTTGGTAGAAAATAGAGATTTCCAAGGAAAATTTAATAACATGACCAAGGGAAAGTTTCTGTCCTTAAGAAAATTAGGGGACATTTCTAATTACTAGAGAACCACTAGGACCAATTTTGGTGATTTTTTGAATTATATTATTTTCATTATAATTATTTTAAGTTTTGGAGTATTAATTAATTTTTAAAAAAAATAACTGTTGAAAAATGAATTTTATATTTTTCAAAAATCTCTCTGATATCAAGGAAATCAGAGAATCAAATTTTGCAATTTTTTTATTTTTCTATGATTTATTATAATTATTTTAGTGAAAATGCTAGAAAATACATTATTTTAATTTTAAAATTACCCTAGAGCTTTAAAATTTAATATCTCACTAAATAGACCTAAGAAAAATATGGGGTTTGTTCCTAAGTGATTAAAATTCAAAATGTGACATTTTGGTGAATTTTATTATTTTTGTGATTTTTATTATTTTTTAATTATTAAAAATATTAAAATAATATTAAAAAACAACTTTTTTAGAAAATTGAAATTTTAATTTTCTTAAATTCCCTAACATTAGAGAGGCTCCAAAACCAATTTGGTGAATTTTTGAAAGATATTTTGAAAGTTATGAATTTTTAAAGTTTAAAATGACTAAGTGGCTTAATCAACCCATTTAGTAGGGCTAACCAAGTCCAATTGACCTCAAATTTTTATGGTGGGTTCCTCCGATCCTAAAGGTCAGTGGAGAATTGATTTCAAGTCAATTTGATGTATGGTTAGCACTAATTAATTAGAGATCCATTTTGGGTGTTTAAGCCAATTAGGGTTGTTTTAAATGAACTAACTCAAAACCTATTTTTCCGAGGGTCCTCTGCTCATAAGGAACATCACCAAATTTTTCTAGGATTTATTTCACAACATGCTATTTATTGGAATTAAATTACTCAAAACAGTAACATGAATTTGAAAAATCAATAACTTTTCATAGGGATGGCCTCTGACTTTGGAAAATTCAGGGAATGTTCCCAAATTCAGAGGCTTCAAAAGCCCTATGGTCACATGCCATGGTGAATTGTAGACATGCATGGAGAATTAAAAATATGCAGAGAGTAAATAAATTATTAAAAATAAAATACTTGATGAAATTAAGTAATTTCTTTTCCACATTATTCTCCTCTGTTCACTGAGCAAGAGGGTATTTTTATTTTATTTTTATTATTTTCCTACACAGAGTTATGAATTTTTGAAGTTTAGGGAATTAAATAAATAGAAAATACCCCTAATTTTCTATTTATCCACGCGGCGCCGCGTCATCCTCGGCATCTCCGAATGCACACGCGTCGCGCTCCCATTCGACGCCGCCGCTTGAGTCAGCAGCCCGGGCCCAGCGGTTCTCGTACCGTCTCCTGGTCCGACGCCATCTGAGCCATCCGTCCGCGTGTGTATTGAATGGACGGCATCCGTTCATCATCCCCGAGCGTCCTCACCCGAGAACCGTCCACACTAAATCCCTAATATCTCACTCGATACTCGATGGATTTTCACGTTCTAATGCTCTATGGATTCGTCTTGAGAAGACGAACATATCTATATGGTTTATATGGGGTGAAATTCACGCAATAGAAATGGAGAATGTTCAGAAGCTCGGGAAGAAGAGTGAGGCCATACCTTTGCTCACAGAAGTGTGGCTTCTATCTGAGAGTTATTGCACCTTCGATTGGATCCCAGCGAAGCTCCGGATGAAGTCTCCCGGTCCAGTGAATTGCCTGGTAGGATTTCGACCACGCCCGATCACAAAGCTTGGAGGCCGGAGCAATCGGGTGGCCTCGGAGATGGGGCTTTTGCTCGTGGACACCTTCCCTCGGTCCGGTGAAGGTGTAGAACCAATCAATTTGGGGATTGGCTCACTGTGGAGAAGTGTCCTGGTTTTAGGCCTAGATTTCAACTCTGAAATTGAGTTCACAGAGAAGAAATGGCAGGGGGATTTCAGTGGAGATCAAGTGCTCTGTGTATGAGGAGGAGTCTGGAACAATTTTGGCAGAGTTTCCTTAAGGTTTTTTTTTCAGCACCTCTCATGGCCGTGAGGGGTGGTGTTTAAATAGGAGAGGGTGGAGGGCCTCCCAGGGAGAGTTAGGGCTTGGGATCAGCTGCTCTTGGCAAGAGAAGAACAGCTATGGTGGCCATTGGGCATGGGGCAGCTCAGCAAGGGAGAATTCCAAAGTTGGCTCACATGTGAGCTCTCGGCCTGGTGGTTTCCGGCGGCTGTGGTGGCTGGCCGGCCAGGGTCAGGTCACCCTCAAGGTCAGGGAGGTCATGGCTGGAGGTTTGTGCGATCAATCGGCCATGGACATGTGTAAAGGAGTTGAATTGAAATGGAATGGGGGATGAGCTCATTTTGGGTCCAAATGGGTCAACCCACCTTTTGGGCTTGGTTCACCTCCCCATGGCTGATTTGGGTCGAGGGAGGATCGGATGGATCGGCTAGGAAAGGGTGGAGAAGTCACCATCCATGAATATTTTGATTAAACATGGATTAAGGTGAAGCATTAAAAGGGTTAAAACCTTTTTAAGGGGGCTTAAAAGAGGCTCCTCCTTTTGCCATTAGTGGCTTGATCACATGTCGAAGCCTTCCATGGCTTCATGTGGCTTGTCCATGGCTTGCATGGCTTGTCTTTGGCTTGGCAAAAGTTTGGTCAATTTCATGAAAATGGATTTTAAGGATTTTGGATAATTTTGTGGAAATTTGGATGAAGCCTCATTTAGAATTATTTGATCATTGGTTTAGGACTTAGGGATGATTTTAATTGAAGGTATGATGAGGGGAAATGTCATATGGGCTTTGGGATCAATTTTGGGCTTTTGGATGTGGTAAAAGATGGGCTTTTAAAATGGTTTAAGGAATGGGCCTTTAAGTTTAAGAAAATGCATTTATGGATGGGAATTTTGTAAAGAGGTTGGGCCAAATAAATGTTGGGTTTAGCTCATGGATGTGTCATGAGTGACTTGAAGCAAATTGGGGGTGATTTGGGTTTGAATTGGGTTGAATTTGGGTTCTTTTGGTGAATGAGCCAATATAGGTCCAAGTGGGCCAAGTTGGGCCAATGTTGGGCTAGGGTTGAAATTGATGTAAAATTAATGTTGAGAAATGTTTATGGGAGTGTTTCAAAGAGGTTTTGACTTTGATTGGGCTTTGATTTTGGGGTTTGGGCTCATTTGGGTTAGGTTTGGGTTTAGGTCAAAATTGGGCCTTTTAACTTTGGGTTGAATTTGAGTGGGGTTTGGGTCTAAATGTTGGGCAAATCATGTTAGTTTTTTTCTTGTGGGAATGTTAAGGAAGATTTAGAAAATATTTCGGGTTAATTGGAGTTGAATTGGGTGAGTTTGGGTTAGGTTTGGGTCATGGGTCCAAATTGGGCTTTAAGGCCAAAAGTGAAATTGGATCCAAATGTCAATCAAATTGGACTTAGATTTGGTCTAACATGGTATTGGGAATGTTTAATTGAAGTTTAGAATTGAATTGGACCAGAATTTGGGTCAATTGGATAGGTTTGGTTTGACATTGGGTTCACTTTGGGTTAAAATGGGTCAAATTGGGGGTTTTGACAAAAGTGGGGTAAATTGACAAAATTGGCCCATGATGTAGTTGAACAAAATGAAATTGGGAATATTTGGGATTTTCTGGAATTTTATGGGAATTTTCTGAATTTTTGGATTTTTGGGTCGAGAGGGGTATTTTGGGTATTTGGAGGGTATTGGGAGGTATTTTTGGAATTTTTGGTATTTTTGGGTATGGATGATCAATTTGAGTGATGTGGAAATATTTGGGATTGATTTTGAGGAATTTTGGGTAATTTAGGTGATTTTGCAAATTTTGGGTAGTTTCAAGGGTTTTGGGTAGAAGTTAGGCGGGTGTAGGGTCCCGGGGTCAAAAATTGAAAATTTGGAAAATTGAAGATTGGGTAAATTTGAATGGAATGAAATCATTTTGGTTGAGCTATGAAGCCACATCAAGCCCACATGAGCCATGAAGGGACTCATTTGAGGCATTCACTATGTTGTTCCTAACCCTCTTAGCCAAGGGCTTAGGGGTTAAGGACCATCCATGTGAATCACCTACATGAATCAGGAGGTCAAGTTAGGTATGGGTGTGGTTTTAGGAGGTGTGTGAAAGTGTAGTGTATAAGTGTAGTGTGTGTGTAAGTCGGCCCCTTCACCGGACCGGGCCACCCGAGGCGGTCCTAAGGCCAAAGAGTCCTATGGGAACTCATCCTTTAAACTTCCACATTTGATTTCAACCCTCTAGGTGATTAGGGGTCTATAGTCAAGTTTGTGGAGTTTGCGAGGGAGTTAAGAAGTGGTTTGAATTTCTAAAAGGTGGGTCCCAATTCTAGTCCTCTAAGATAGTCGAAGGAAAAGCCTAAGGCTAGATCCTAAGTACTAAAAAGAAGAAGAGAAGACCTCATCAAAAATGAGGTCAACAAATGGACCCCCAATAGGTGTGGTGAGCTGACGGAGCACACCGCACGTATTGGCGTTGACCGAAAAGATCAACAAAACCAACACAAATGTCCAAGTGACAAACTTAGGACGAAGTAGAAGAATTTCCGCTGGGGAGTGTCAAGTATATCTCTGAAACTGGAGATTCTTGAACTCTCGCTGGGGAAAGGAAAAGGAGGTGAATCCCAAATCACATGACACGGGGAATTTCAATTTAAATTTTGTTTCATTTCATGTTCAAGTCATGATGTGTGAGTTTAGATTTCAATTTGGAGTTTCAATTTAGATTGAAGTTTGTCAAAATTAATTTGAAGGGATTTGATTTGAAATGAAAATCGGAATTTCGTGGTTTTAGATGTAACATCTTCAACCTCAAAATAAAATTGAATCGATTGGATTGAATCATTACAATGAGGAGAGATCTCAGAGTAATGCGGTATTGGATGTAAAATCCTTAACCTCAAGAGTTTGATTTTGATGTATTTCATTGCAATAGGGAAAGAATCCTAAAGCAATGCAGTCTCGGATGTAAAATCCTCAACCCCAAAAGTTTGAATTGGATGTATTTCATCGCAATAGGGAAAGGATCCTAAAGCAATGCAGTCTCGGATGTAAAATCCTCAACCCCAAGAATTTGAATTTGATGTATTTCATTGCAATAGGGGAAAGAATCCTAAAGCAATGCAGTTTCGGATGTAAAATCCTCAACTCCAAAAAGTTTGATTTTGATGTATTTCATTGCAATAGGGAAAAGATCCTAAAGCAATGCAGTCTCGGATGTAAAATCCTCAACTCCAAAAAGTTTTGAATTTGATGTATTTCATTGCGATAGGGAAAAGATCCTAAAGCAATACGATCTCGGATGTAAAAATCCTCAACTTCAAAAAGTTTTGAATTTGATGTATTTCATTGCGATAGGGAAAAGATCCTAAAGCAATGCGATCTCGGATGTAAAATCCTCAACTCCAAAAAGTTTTGAATTTGATGTATTTCATTGCGATAGGGAAAAGATCCTAAAGCAATGCAGTCTCGGATGTAAAATCCTCAACTCCAAAAAGTTTTGAATTTGATGTATTTCATTGCGATAGGGAAAAGATCCTAAAGCAATGCAGTCTCAGATGTAAAAATCCTCAACTCCAAAAAGTTTTGAATTTGATGTATTTCATTGTGATAGGGAAAAGATCCTAAAGCAATGCAGTCTCGGATGTAAAAATCCTCAACTCCAAAAAGTTTTGAATTTGATGTATTTCATTGCGATAGGGAAAGAATCCTAAAGCAATGCAGTCTCGGATGTAAAATCCTCAACCCCAAGAAGTTTGAATTTGATGTATTTCATTGCGATAGGGAAAAGATCCTAAAGCAATGCAGTCTCGGATGTAAAATCCTCAACTCCAAAAAGTTTTGAATTTGATGTATTTCATTGCGATAGGGAAAAGATCCTAAAGCAATGCAGTCTCAGATGTAAAATCCTCAACCCCAAGAATTTGATTTTGATGTCGATTGCAATTTGATTTGAAATTTGGAGGATCAAATTTGAAATTTGATTTGAAATTTGGAAAGCTTGAATTCGAAATTTGATTTAGATTTGATTTGAAATTTGGAAGATCAAATTTGAAATTTGATCGAGATCGAATTTGAAATTTGATTGAGAATTTGATTTGAGATTTGAGTTGATTGAATTTGAAATTTGGAAGGATGAGTTTGAACTCGATCGAAATTTGATTTGAGATTTAGAAAGATTGGATTTGAAATTTGATTGAGAATTTGATTTGAGATTTATGTTCATTTTGTTTGTCTTTTAATGATTCAAATTTATTTTATCGTTTATTTAATGTTCATTTGAATTTGGTGTTCGTCATTTTTAGATTTTTTAAGGAAAGTTTTCTTTTATTCTCTTTTTTTATTTCTTTTCGTTCTTTGTTCGAAGTTCATTTAACTTTAATGGCGTTTCCCGATCAATTTGCACAAAAGAGGTGAAGGCCAAAAATGTGACATGGTCACTTTCATTCCAATCATGTCGAAGATACATCATACAACTTGATCTGGCATATATTTCATGCAATCCATGTAGACTCAAAACGGACTATGTATGATCTTCGTTGATCCACCAAAAGAAGCATCTGTCAAAAATCCATGTCTGAATAGTGGGGTACATGGTTAATAACATCACCTTCCAAGCCATCCTTGGCAAGGATGCCGGCTGGATTTACGTTGGAGGTGTGATATCTCCCATGTAACTCAAAGCTCGTAAGGCCGGAGGCTCTCTAGCTCCGGTGCGGTCGGAAATGGTAAGGTGTCTTCTTGTCGTCCATCCTTCCGAAAGTAGCCGAGATCGGCTTCACTGGTACTCCTGGTATGCAATGCTTAGCGATATCCGCTCCGTTGCCCTTCGGTATCATGACGGAACCTACCGGTAAAGGTATCTTCAACGGCCCTCGGAACTCACACGGGCCTGCTATCCGGAGGTCGGATCCGAACATGATGTTACACTCGTTCGGGAAAGAGGCTGTACGGAAAGGTCGACAAAGTCGTGGTGATCTATATGTGAGGGTATGCGGTCACCACTGCTTGTAGATGTTAATAATGCGGCTATTGGGTATGCAATCTGCTGGCGGTACCCTCCATGTTATCAATCTCTTTACCATTCTCTTGATGACTAATGGCATCGGATCCACTTGCCCATGACGGAGTATTCCCGGTGGGTTTCCCTTCTCGTCCTCCGCAAAGTTGTAACGGCATCCACATTGTATTGTGATTCTTCCCTTCCACGGCATCCATCTCGGGGTTCGAGTATGTGTTTTCCCTTAGGCGGCCTCGCTCGGCCCATTCTTTTCAAATCCGGATACAATCCACGATTTCTTTGTTGTTCATACTACGAGAATACGTACGTATGTAGCTCGAGGCCCTCTAGTATATTGATTCTTACGCCTTTAATTCTCTCGAAGTATTCAAAGGTTTTCTTTTCAACATTCGCATTCTCTCCGGCTCGTATTCCGAAATGATCCGAGATGGCGAGGCACAGTGACATATTGTGGGATATATGGTTCAATCCCTTCACGTTCTCCTGCATACCTTGGCTCCTCGGGGATGATGCACGTCGGGACATCCCCGGGGTTGCTTCGCAACAAGGTCATGCATTGCGGTTGTTCTATCTGCTGGCGTGGCGGCCTTCTTTCTTCGATCTTTGTGAGATTTCCACGGTTCTTTCCGTTATCCTAGGAGGCGGCCTCCTTTCTTCGAGTTCCGGTGAGCTGGTGTCCTTGAAGTGTATGTGCCGACATTAGCAATCTGTCTCGTCGCATTGGTCCGCGACTAGTTTTGTTAACATCTTACCGATACTGATGATTCTTATTTCTTCGTTGCGTTGCTTGTGAGAGTAGCCCTTCGAACTTCTTGAATCTACGTGGGCGCGGCGACGAAGCTGCCCTCTGCTGTAGCGATTACGGACTTCATTTTCTTATCTTCTTCGGTGTTTGCCTTTCTTTTCTTCTTCTTTGGATTGGTGGCTTGGGCCACCCACTTTCATCACTCGTCCGCCCGGGCAGTTCTTCTCTGTCAGCTGGGACCCGGTCACTTTCCTCGTCTTGTAGGCCCGGCGGTGCGAAATCCGAGTCAATCTTGATTATCGCTCCATCTTTCACCCTCTCTTCATCGAGTGCGAAGGCTTACGCCATTCTTAAAGTTCGGGACCAACGACCCGTTCGACATTTCCCTGCGAAGAGATAAGGAAAAGGATCGGGGGCGTGCTTAAGAACAAGAACATTAAGAAAATGTTTATTAAAGACATATTTTTTTTATATATTTTTTTTATTTTCAAATTTAACAGGAATGAAGTAGGATAAGATCAGGGAAGAGATTTTGATTTGGAAAAGAAAACAAGGAAAACTTTATTATCATGATTTTATTTATCTTAGCACATTTTATTATTTTTTTGGGTTCGGACCCAATCATAAGTAATTACTTTGCCCGTGTTTCTTAGGGCTGAAGAATTCGTTCCTTCGAAACATCAGGTAGCGTAATACTTTTTCAAGTATCGTCCGTTGATCGGAAGCATATGTCGTTTTCTCTGGCAATTCACTAGTTGGTAGGAACCTCCCGAGTATCTTGCTTCGACCACGAAACGGTCCTTCCCAGTGGGTTCAAATTTTCGTCTATCTTGCGATGTGCGAGAATAGGTCTCTTGAGAACGAGAACTAAGTCACCAACTTTGAAGGTTCTTGGGCGGACCCGGTTGTCGTGGGCTTGAACCATCTTAGCTTGGTATAGTTCTAAATTCTGTTGCGCTGCAAGTCTTTTCCCTTCCAGGCTTTCTAATTCTTCTAGTCGTAATTTGGCATTCTCTTCTATCGTGATCTTGTTTGCAACTGCAATTCTAAGTGAAGGAAGCTGAACCTCTAAAGGTAACACTGCCTCGGACCCATACACCAGAGCGTAAGGTGTAGCTTGAGTAGGAGTTATGAAGGTTGTCCGGTAGGCCCATAAGGCTTCTAACAACTTCTCGTGCCAATTTCTCTTATTATCGTCCAAAGTTTTCTTTAAAATTTGAACGAGAGTTTTATTAAAAGCCTCAGCGAGGCCGTTTGCTCTTGGGTAGTAAATTGTGGAATATCGCCGGTCGATTTCGTGTCTCACGACAAAATTGTTGATTTGTGTGCTTCGAATGCGACCGATTATACGAGATGATCCTGCGCGGCACTCCTAAACGGTAGACAACTTGGTTCTTGAAAAGCGTAGCACGTGGTGTGCTTTCACTTCTCTAAGTGGAGCTGCCTCTGCCTACTTGGAAAAGTAATCCGTAGCCGCAAGAATGAAGCGATGTCCTTTTGAAGATGGTGGTTCTATTGGACCCACTATATACGTGCCCCGACATTCGAATGGCCTCGACACGATTGTCGGATGTAGCACATTTGGAGGTTGGTGCGGAACCACTCCGTGCACTTGGCATTGGTGACGGCTCTTGGCGATTTTCATGCGGTCGGTCATCATCGAGGGCCGGTAGTACCCTAGTCTTTTAATTTTCATTTTCATCTTCGGACCCGACTGGTGAGCGCCACGAGTCCTGAATGCACCTCCTTAACAATTTCACGGGTCTCGGACCCGCTTGCTCCTTAGCCACATTTGATCAAAAGACCTTACGTACGATGTGTTGTTTATTAATGCGTAAGACGGAGTTCTTTTCTTGATCCGATGGGCTAGCGACCTATCGTCTGGAAGCTTTCTCGTTTGCGGTGTAGTCCATCGATGGTTGTCGCCGATCTTCCGCGTTTTCCGTCACTTGCTTCAGTTGATTCTTTTTCTTTTTCGATTTGTGTATTATGTCTATGTCGAGCTTGTGATAGGACTCGACATCCGTGAACCGACACTTCCAGCTGATTCATCTTACAAACGGCAAATTATTTTGCGAGACGAGTTAAAGCATCTGCTTAAAGCATTTTCTTTTCAGGAATTTTGTAGATTGTCACATTTGGAATCTGTTCCAACAGTTGTATGGCATACTAGAAGTATTGCTCGAGTCTTGGCTTTAAAATTCCGTAATGTCCGACGATCCGTTGAATGATTAACTGCGAATCCTCTGTAGATGTTGATGTCCGTTATCCCCATTTGAATAGTTAATTCCGAGTCCCGTTATGAGGGCTTCATATTCTGCTTCATTGTTTGTACATGGTTACGTTAAGTGGTAGGAGTATCTTAACATCCCCCGCTCCGGTGTTATAAAGATTAGCCCGATTCCCGCCTTACGGGCACTATCACTTGCGATTCTTCGTCTTTGTGTGCTGAAGATGCTCCGTCGAAATATAATTCCCAACGTCGATCATCAGGGTCTTCTAGATTCATTATTTGTTCATCTGGCAATTCATCATTGAGGGGAGATTCTGCCGGCAAAGGGTGTGCTGCGAGAAAGTCTGCTAAGACTTGTCCCTTTACGGCACGCAGAGGCACGAAAGTTATATTGAATTGCAATAATATCATTGACCATCTGGCAAGTCTGCCGGAAAGTGTCGGACGAGTCATCAAGTATTGCAATGGATTAAATTTCGAGATCGAGTTGACCTTATGAGAAAGCATGTAGTGCTCGAGCTTTTGAGCGGTGAAGATCAGGGCCAAACAATGCTTTTCAATTGCGGGATACCTTACTTCCATCGGAAGTAAACGACGGCTTAAGTAGTAAAGAGCATTTTCTTTACCATCATCATTGACCTGGGCTAACAGGGCTCCGAGAGAGTCTTCTAAAGCCGCGGTGTAAATTATCAGCGGTCTACCTGAGACTGGGGCTGCTAAGACGGAGAGGTGTCATTAAATATTGTTTAATGTCCTCGAAGGCCTTACGGCATTTCTCTTCCCAAATAAATTTGGCGTCCTTTTTAACTAGTGCCGAGAAAGGTCGACACCTACCCGACAAGTTTGAGATAAAGCGTCGAAGATATGCCGACTTCCCTTGAAAGGATCGTAGTTATTTTAAGGTTTTGGGAGGCGGCATTTCTAAGATAGCTTTAATCTTTTACGGGTCGATTTCCATTCCACGATGTCGGACAACGAATCCTAAGAATTTCCTGGAGGTGACGCCGAAGGCTGCATTTTAAGGATTCATCTTAAGGTTAAATTGTCTTAATCGTTCGAAAACAATTCTCAAATCATACGAGTGGTTTTCCTTTACTTTGCTTTTGATGACCACATCGTCCACGTAGCATTCGACTTGATTGTGGATGAGATCATCAAAAATTCTTGTCATTGCTCTCTAGTAGGTTGCTCCTGTGTTCTTCGATCCGAATGGCATCATCGTGTAGCAAAATACTCCGATCGGCGTTACGAATGCGTAAGCTTTTCATCTTCTGGAGCCATTTTTATTTGGTTGTATCCCGAAGATCCATCCATGAATGAGAATATTTCATGTGTTGAAGCAATGTCGATCATTAATTGCGGGATCGGTAGAGGAATTCATCTTTTGGACATGCCTTGTTTAAATCTCTCGAAGTCCACACAAATTCGATCTAACCATTCTTCTTTCTGACTGGCACTACATTGGCTAGCCAAGTTGGGTATTGTTCTTCGTGGACAAATTTGGCGTCTATTAGCTTTTTAACTTCGGCTATGACTTGTTGTTCGATTTCTAGATGCATTCTTCTGGGACCTTGTCTGACTGGGACAGAAGTAGGATCCACTCCTAGCTTATGGACTGCGACCTCTGGAGCTAATCCTGGCATTTCATCGTAGTTCCAAGCAAAACAGTCTTTAAATTCCATTAATAACTTGATTATTTCTTCGAAGTCTTCTTTATTGAGTAAGGAGCTAACAAAGGTAGGTCTAGGCTCTTCGCTAGTACCTAAGTTAACTTCCGTTAACTCATCTATCATAGATTTAATCTCTTCTTCGAATTCGGTGGAGCGTCTTCAATTTGTAAATCTTCGAGCTCGTCCGTAGTTTCCATGCGGTTTTCATTAGACTCGCAAGTGACAACCAAGCAAAATTCGGTATCGTTAGCCGATCCTATCGTGCCGAATCCGAGTCCATACTTTGAATTGGGTGGACGACCGGAATTATTCCATAATTTTTCAAAATGTTGTGATTGACCTTTTGTCCATTGTCGAGGTAAGAAACCACGCTGAATTAAATTTTGAACACGGGGAGAGTACCACTCAAAAGGTAATTCCATTAATTTCGATGAAGTGACATCTTCGAATTGTACATTATTTTCGGCTTTGGAGGAAGAAGCACCACGGTAGAATTTGATTGGCTTTGCACCATCGCTACGTACCTTTTTGACCACCATACCCTCGATCTTGTTAGAATGAATCGGGGTTAGGGTCATAGTATGTACGTAGTGGTTAATCTTCTCGTACATTGATTTGTATTCTTCATTCTTTTCATCTTCGAGGGAGATCTTGAATTGCGGCTTCTTCGACTTATTACCGCTGCTTCTTGTTTGATTTCTTTTTCTTCTTCAGAATTGTCTTCCCAATAAACATTGATGGTTGGTTTCCTCTGTCCAACTGTCCTAGCGTCTCTACCACGGCCTCGTCCCCGGCCTCGACCTCGGATGCGAGTTGTGGAAAAACCTTCACCATCTCGTCGTAAGGGAGTGGTGAGTGACTGTTGGACTAGAACTTCAGGTTCTTCGTTGTCCCAAATTTTCTTTGCTTCATTTGTTATGGTATCTCTGGAGAAGATTGTTTTCTTTGGTGGTGCATAATAAGTCTGCGTCTTCATGGATTCCAATCTCATGTACGGAGAATGGTTGTAAGTCACCTTTGATGCCTTGTTCCCCTCCATCATAGTATTTGATGCATCGATGTAGAGATGATGGTACCATCCTCGTTTTCATGTATCCATGGTCGGCCCGAGTAGAGCGTTGAACGACGTTTCGAATCAATTATGTGAAATTTTGCGGTTGTCTTTGCTAAGTCACCGGTCTTCATTAGTAGCGTTATCGACCCGAGGGCTCTTTCTCCTTTCTGGTTGAATCCTCTTAATAACATTTTGTCGGCTTCGAGTTCGCGAGCATCAATTTCCAAGTATGCTAGCGTTCGGAGACTCATTATATTGATTGATGCTCCTGGATCCACCAATACTCGGAGAGTGTAAATTTTCCGATTGTAATCGAAATGTACAACGGTCGGTTGTGATCTCGCCGTCCCAAGTAGTAGGTCATTGTCCGTGAAGGTAACACCTCATTGTTCCTTTAACGAGCAAACCTCATCTAAGGAATCTCCGGCCATTTGAGCTAAGCAAATTTCCAGATCAAGTAAGGCCTTGATCAGAGCTTCTCTCATCTCCTTTGATAAGATGAGGGCATCGTAAATGCTCGGTTGGCCGGTAGTTTCCTAAGATGGGCTAGCACGTTGTAGTCTACTTTATTTCCATGTGTCTCGGCTTCTTCTCGAATGGGTATTTCTTCGCTGGGGTTGGTTCTTCTTGAACAACCACCTGCTTTCCTTTGTCCTTTGGACCCATTCTCGGAGGTAGAACTCTTCCACTTCTTAAGTTGACTTCTGTAATTTCTTCTGAATCTAGTGTTGAGCTTGCTGGTGTTTCTTCTTGAATTGGAATGACAGGTTCTTCTGGATTAGCTTCAGAATCTGAAGGCTCTAACTCTATTGTGACTGGAGCTCCTCGAAATTCGCAGATAGATTCGTTGCTTGTTGAACTCTCGTAGCCTCCTTGATGGATGTCTTCTTCGTTATTTTGATCGTCGAGATCGTGTATGATTTGAGAATTGTCGTTGGTATCGAAATCGATGTCCGAATTGTCGCTAGTTACGTAATCGTTAGAAACAGTCAAAACGTAGCCAACGCCATCACCCTTATCATTATATGATCCCACCGAAGTGAGCAGATAATCATACAAAGTCAGAGGTTCGATGGATTTCTCCCCCGAATTAGAAACAACTATCCTAGGATAAGCAGCCCCTAGTCTAGCCTTAGGAGTCTCGGTCCTCTCTTCTTCGTCGATTTTCTTCTTCTCTTCAATCGTCTCCTGTTGAGGTGGTTCTTCTATCGCAAGTGATAGTACCGGCTTAACAGGTCTCGAACTCTGAATTGAAGCTCGCACCGAAGCGGTTTGGATGCTGTCTAAAATCTTTTTGAAGACCTTGTGCGAGCGGTAGTCCATCCATCGTCGGTCGTATAGGGATCTATCGGAATGATGGGATCGGTTGAGATAACATTGACGGAACCTCCTTTACGGGGTTCCTTCATGTACTCCTTCGGGATCGTTATATTCCCTTTCAGAAGGTTGTCGTTGAGCCAACTTTTGAAGGTAATGCAATCTTCTATCTTGTGCCCAAGCATCCGGTGGTAAGGGCAAAAGTTGGGATCACCTTTCTTGTTGACTTCCTCCGGTCTTTTAGGCTCGGCGGTGGAAATGCGGAGTCTTCATCGGACTACGAAACATTTTCGACACCGCTTCATTCTTGAACGGATATTCTCTCGCTCGAAGCTCCCTTAATGTACGTTGCGGACGAGGCGGTTGTTCATCTTGTGGAGATGACGTGATAGGCTGGGTCGGGGGTTCTTGGTAGTTCCGTTGTGGTTGTTGTGGCCGTTACGGTGGTATTTGCATCGGTTGCTTACCTTTGTCAACTGCTTGCAACGATCCTCGGATTTCTTTTCAAAAGTCTTCACGAGGCTTTTGCTTGTCCGTCTTGTCAGCGAAACTTAATTGTTTCGCCTCCTCTTGCAAGCTTCCGGCCTTGCTTAACAACTTCTCGAAAGTTTTAATAGTGAATCCTTTGAGGAGAAGTGCTATCGGGCCGTGAATGCTTTTAAGTGAAATGCCGACTGCATGTTGTTCTTGCAGTTGTGGTTCACACTTCATGCTTAAGTTCCTCCATCGAAGTATGTAATCCACCAAAGTTTCGTTCGGCCTTTGTTTCTCTACCACCAAATCATCTATAGTGATGTGGTGCTGAGCTCCGGCGAATTGCTTGATGAAGAGGTTCTCTAGTTCTGAGAACATCTTCACCGAACCATTTAGTAATCCCGCATACCCGGTCGAAGGCGATTCTGACAGTGCCGCCGACGAACCGTCGGAAGAGTAATGCGGCGCTCCCGCCGGCATTGCAACAAGCCGGCACGAAAGTGTGCAACATGCTTGTTGGGGGTTCCGGTTCCATCGAAGGTCTTGAACAGAGGGTGGTACGAAGCCTTTTGGGTGCTTGGACGAGCATCGAATTCTTACGGGTAAGGTCTACCTGTCCGGATGGATGTCCCGCTCTTTGATTGTGCTAAGGCTTCTCGCACCTGCTTGTTCCACCAAGCTCATGATATCCTTTTCGGGGATCATACTTTGTGTTGTATCCTTTTTCGGTGATCATCCCCGTTGACGGATGTAATCTCCTTTCCTCCGTCTACGATGTGAATGACCTCACGGGGGTGTCTCTCTTTGTGGTTGCACTTGACTGCGGAGAGTGGCTAGAGCTACTGACCATCTCTTCCATCCTTTTCGCCATTTGAGCGATCGTGTCGTCTTTCTCCCGAAGCTGCCTTCTCATCGGTTATGGATCCTCTCTTCTGCGGCTGCAGGAGCACCTTGTGAAGGCGATGAAGCTCGTGTTTCGACCATGTTGATTTCCGCATATTCGTCGTCCATGAATTCCGATGAATCGATCTCGTCTCCGAACTTTTCTTCTCTTTCTTTTGCTAATCGTCGGATATCGGTTCTCGACTTTTCCATGGCATCTTCTAGCGGGGCTTTACGTGCGTCCTCGCGGTTGTCGTGCGATAGGCTGCCGGGTCCCCTTTTCACGAGTCCCCTTTATCGCGGTAGCACTTTCTTCGGATTCGAGTCTCTGGCGAGACTTTCTTTCTCGGGTCGTTGTTTCGATCTTAAGCGCCAGGTAGTGGGACGCCATACCATCCTTCTAGCGGCGAAGGTCCAGGACCGGATGGTCCGTCGGCCGAATCGTCGGAAGGTGGTATCCTCCCTAATCCGTAATCACGAGACGACAACGGGCGGACTAGCCTTCATTCTTTTACTTGGCTTTTCGTCATGATGGCGGGTTCTACTCGGGGCCCAAGACGGGATTTGACGGCACCCGCCCTATCCTTCGTAGAATCTCCGATACGGGGCACTTTTCCTTCTTTGCCGACTTTTCACCAAAGTTTGCGGTCGAGCGAAACGGCGTAGTTCTAGTCCTTTTCTTGCGGCTATCGTTGTAATATGCGGGTCGAGGTAATGCGGCGGCAATCTTGCGAACATTTTCTTCATCTTCTGCGGCGGAGAGGGGATGGAACCTGCTTCATCCCAAAAGTGGTATGTATTCAGCAGCGGTGTATATTCCAGCGGCGGTGTATATTCGCGGCGGTGTATATTCGAGCGGTTACGGGATTTCCTCCGGGAAAGCAATTTCGGCGGCTACGGCTTCTCTAGCAATCCGTCTACTTCTATTTCTTCTTTGGGTCCTTGTCAGTGATGGAATCCTTGAACTGGACCCGATTTTGAAAACAGAAGGTCTTACAGGAAGATCTGTACCCTCCACGGTAACAGGTTCACCATAATTCTGGATTTCTTTCCCCTTTAATTTGGCGAGAAGTCGGGGTAGGTGCGAAACAACTAGACCGATGGGGGTAGTAAGAGCCGGTCCTCTGCGGACGGCGGTACTCCTCTCGATCGGGATCCTTTGCGGGGAGGAAACTCTTGGGTCGACTGAGGTTGAACTCGATCGGCGGCTTCTTAGCTTCGGATACCTTGTTCGTCGGTGCGAAAAGGAAACGTCGGTGATCTTGACATTCGTGTTTTCAAATCCTTGCCCAAATCGGATGATCCCATTGTCGGGCAGCTCATCCTTATAGACAGCGAAGTCCAGTCCATTGGTGAAGGAGAAAATCAGTTTTGGGGCTTCCATTTCTGCAGGGTAGATTTTGGTTGTCGATCCGAGTTATGCTTCTTTTCTTTAGGATGAAAAGAAAGGAATTGAAAAGAGTCCGAACACATTCTTATTCATGTATTTATAAGAAGGAATCACTTATTAGAGGGTTTGTTTATTTAGAACGGAATGTTCAAAGGTGTAGAGAAGGTAAGGAATCTGATTCGGAGTTGGAATGGAAAAGAAAGTCTTATGCAAGACTTCTCGACTCGAAGGATCACTCCTAAACTAACACCTATTGGGGGTCCACTCCACCTCAGAAATGAGGTAAAAGGATCTCGGAAACTCTCTGTTTAGGGGTGTCTAAGCAGGTGGCTCCTAAATACGAGAGAATGTTGGTTATACTTGTTCGAGGTAGAAATGAACATAGCATCCCAACGGAAAGAAGGGTAGTTTGACCCATTAAGGACATGGATACACTATCGATTTTTGAAAGCGGAATTATTTGATTAAAATGGAGAGAGGAATTTTCCCCAGCGGAGTCGCCAGAAGTTGTCGGCATATTTTAGGTTGTATCGTATTTTGAAAAGGGGTCGCCTACAGAAATTGTCGGCAAATTTTTAATTTAATTAAATTAAATAATTTGAAAAGTAGTATTTGATTTTGAAAATAATTTTAAATTTGAAGGTTTTAAGATATGAGATTAAACCGATCTCACATCCCAAATAGTTTATATAAACGAGCACCGTACCACAAACCGTATATCTATCCCTAAGGATAGACACACCGCTATGACGGTGGGGCTCGATTAAATAAACTAGAAGATTTGTGACGTTCGTTTGGTCCGCTAACCAATTTTATAAGCCGACAAATTCCCGCTTAACATGAAAGCATTAAACGGGGTTTATATTACTCAGGTTCTTTAAAATTCCCTATAAGGGCAAGCCCCTATAGTTAATTACATCTTAAGTGACGGGAATCACCTAAGAAAACTCTCGATAATAATCAAAAATTCTACTCTCAAGAATTTCAAAGTTTAAGTTTTCAAAGGATTGAATTTTGGAATTTCAATAGGGAATGGATCAAATTTGGAACATTTTGTTTTGGGAATTCGAAAGGAAGAAAAGTAGGAGAAATTACGGACTCGAGCGAACTTCGGTAATTTCCCGACTATCCTATTGTTTGGCTTGAATTTAGGGAATTCCTAATATTTATTTAATGTTTTAATCTTGCCAATTTTAATTGATTAGGGCTTATATTTATATGACGTAATCATACAAATAGCCTCGAAGATGTGAGGGTTTATGTCATATCGGACGACTACCTCGGAATCCTAAGACCAGGTTAGGGCTTAATTTGCAATGCAAATGCTAACGAAGAGTTGAGGATTTATGTTGCGCTAGCGAAACTACCTCGAAGTCCTATGGCTTCGTTATTTAATTCTAGGAAAGTTTTACGATGTAGACTTAGGTTTTCGCGATGACGATGGTCGTGCTGCCCACCATGCTCCGAGCTCCTTGTTGTTGCAGAGGTTTAGTTTTAGAAGTCATAAATCGGGGGATGAGAAAAGTGTTTTGGTTTAGAGAAAATCTTAATTTCCAAGTGTTTTTTCGTGTTTTAATTAAAACAAATCTTAAAGTTGATTATAACGACACCGGTTAAGATCCCGCGGTTCCATCCTTCGGCATCATTATTTTTATCGGATTCACTTAGTCCGAGATGAATTTGCTAAACTCAACTAAATGAGTTCCACACTTTCATTTAGACCGTGGGAAATCCAGTTAGCAACACGTAGGTTACATCATCCGAGGTATTCCCGATCATCCAACGAGAACATTTTAATTTAATTGTAATTGTAGTTTTGTGTTACGTTTGTGATTAAATTTTGAGTTGTTTTATATTTTGAAATGTTGTGGCGGTGAATTTTATCTTGCAATAACTTTTAACTTAGTTTTGGTTTCAGTTTTAGGGACTATCCTAAAGGTGTGGGTTTTCATGCAACAGTTGTTTATCATGCAAGAAAAGTTAGTGCAATGTGATTAATGAAATTGCAATAATGTAAATTGCAAGAAAGTAAATTGCAATAAAATAAAAGCGTACCTGAAGGGTCTTCCCGTCATCCCAAGCTGCACTTAAAACACAATTAGAATATTTAAGCAAGTTCCTAGGTAAAGCTAAGGGAAGGGTTATGGTTTTCTACCAAATTCCTAATCCTATAGCTAGTCATTTCCTATGACGTCTAGGTTCCTTGTGTTTTGGTTTGAAGACAATTTTCTTCATCGAAGAACAATTAAATTCAATTGTTCTTATAAACATCCTATCATATTAAGAAAGTGTTTAAGAAGAATCTTAAACATCTTTTCAATATTGCTTAGAATTGTTTTAAGTCCAAATGGATTCGATTACATAAATGAATTAATCGTCAAGAATCTCGAGTTTTGTTATCTTGCTCGGTGAACTAGGACATTTGAATATCCTATAGGTGAAGTAACATTTCATTTAATATTCTGTTTAGGAGTTATGATAAATAAAGCTTTTGAGGGTAAATTGGTGTTCAAATGGTTTGTGATTTAGTTTAATTTCAATTAATGGGTTTGATAGTGTTCAAGTTATTTTAGATTTATTTTGAATTCTTTATGTCTTTGATGATGTTATATTTAGTTCGACTTAATTTAATTTAATTTAATTTAATTGAGTTTTAATTCTATTTAATTCAATTTAATTCAATTTAGTTTGATTTGATGTTAACTTAATTTAGTTTGATTTGATTTAATTTTAATTTAATTTAATTTAACTTAATTTAATTTAATTTAATTTAATCTTTAATTTAATTTAATTTAATTTTATTTATTTATTTAGTTTAATTTAATTTAATCTAATTTAATTTAATTTTATTTAATTTAATTTAATTAATTTAATTTAATTTAATTTGTTAATTTAATTTAATTTAATTTAATCTTTAATTTAATTCAACTTTTAATTTTGATTTAATTTAATTTAATTCAATTTAATTTACTTAATTTAATTTAATTTTTAATTTAATTTTATTTTTAATTTTAATTAGAATTTTTTTTTAAAGAGTTTAATAATTTAATTTTAGTTTAATGATTAAGTTTTTTTTAATATTTTGAATTTGAGTTATTATTTTAATTAAGAATTGAATATTGATGAGATGATTAATTTAGGGAATTTTAAATTAAAGAATAAATCTCTTCCTAATAATATCCCTATTTTAATAATTCCAATTTTATTATTCTTCCAAATTTAATCAATTATTTAATTAAGGTTTAATTATTTTAAATTGTTTAATGGGTTTCTACCTTTTAATTATTTAAATTTCAATCATCCAAATCAGATTAGGATCAAATATTTTACTTGTTAATTTTTTTTATTAAACCTAAAGTTTTAATTAAGGATTAAAAATTTTAATTACCACTTTACCCTTTAAGCTTAATAATTTCATAACTCACTAAATTGAACTCAAATGAACTTGAAATTTTTATGTGACTTCACTCATATGTCAATAAAGACATGAGAGGAGAAAATGTGATTTTTCTGTATTTAATTTATTTATATAATTACTTTTTGGTAGAAAATAGAGATTTCCAAGGAAAATTTAATAACATGACCAAGGGAAAGTTTCTATCCTTAAGAAAATTAGGGGACATTCCTAATGACTAGAGAACCACTAGGACCAATTTTGGTGATTTTTTGAATTATATTATTTTTATTATAATTATTTTAAGTTTTGGAGTATTAATTAATTTAAAAATAAAATAAATGTTAAAAAATGAATTTTATATTTTTAAAAAATCTCTCTAATATCAGGGAAATTAGAGAATCAAATTTTACAATTTTTTGATTTTTCTATGATTTATTATAATTATTTTAGTGAAAATGCTAGAAAATACATTATTTTAATTTTAAAATTACCCTAGAGCTTTAAAATTTAATATCTCACTAAATAGACCTAAGAAAAATATGGGGTTTGTTCCTAAGTGATTAAAATTTAAAATGTGACATTTTGGTGAATTTTATTATTTTTGTGATTTTTATTATTTTTTAATTATTAAAAATATTAAAATAATATTAAAAATCAACTTTTTTAGAAAATTGAAATTTTAATTTTCTTAAATTCCCCTAACATTAGAGAGGCTCCAAAACCAATTTGGTGAATTTTTGAAAGATATTTTGAAAGTTATGAATTTTTAAAGTTTAAAATGACTAAGTGGCTTAATCAACCCATTTAGTAGGGCTAACCAAGTCCAATTGACCTCAAATTTTTATGGTGGGTTCCTCTGATCCTAAAGGTCAGTGGAGAATTGATTTCAAGTCAATTTGATGTATGTTTAGCTCTAATTAATTAGAGATCCATTTTGGGTGTTTAAGCCAATTAGGATTGTTTTAAATGAACTAACTCAAAACCTATTTTTCCTAGGGTCCTCTGGTCATAAGGAACATCACCAAATTTTTCTAGGATTTATTTCACAACATGCTATTTATTGGAATTAAATTACTCAAAACAGTAACATGAATTTGAAAAATCAATAACTTTTCATAGGGATGGCCTCTGACTCTGGAAAATTCAGGGAATGTTCCCAAATTCAGAGGCTTCAAAAGCCCTATGGTCTCATGCCATGGTGAATTGTTTACATGCATGGAGAATTAAAAATATGCAGAGAGTAAATAAATTATTAAAAATAAAATACTTGATGAAATTAAGTAATTTCTTTTTCACATTATTCTCCTCTGTTCACTGAGCAAGAGGGTATTTTTATTTTATTTTTATGATTTTCCTACACAGAGTTATGAATTTTTGAAGTTTAGGGAATTAAATAAATAGAAAATACCCCTAATTTTCTATTTATCCACGCGACACCACGTCATCCTCGGCATCTCCGAATGCACACGCGTCGCGCTCCCATTCGACACCGCCGCTTTAGTCAGCAGCCCGGGCCCCGCGGTTCTCGTACCGTCTCCTGGTCCGACGCCATCTGAGCCGTCCGTCCGCGCATGTATTGAATGGACGGCATCCGTTCATCGTCCCCTAGCGTCCTCACCCGAGAACCGTCCACACTAAATCCCTAATATCTCACTCGATACTCGATGGATTTTCACGTTCTTATGCTCTATGGATTCGTCTTGAGAAGACGAACATATCTATACAGTTTATATGGGGTGAAATTCACGCAATAGAAATGGAGAATGTTCAGAAGCTCGGGAAGAAGAGTGAGGCCATACCTTTGCTCAGAGAAGTGTGGCTTCGATCTGAGAGTTATTGCACCTTCGATTGGATCCCGGCAAGCTCCGGATGAAGTCTCGTGGTCCAGTGAATCGCCTGAGTAGGATTTCGACCACGGCCGATCACAAAGCTTGGAGGCTGGAGCAATCGGGTGGCTCGGAGATGGGGCTTTTGCCTGTGGACACCTTCCCTCGGTCCGGTGAAGGTGTAGAACCAATCAATTTGGGGATTGGCTCACCTGTGGAGAAGTGTCCTGGTTTCGGGCCTAGATTTCGACTACGAAATCGAGCTCGCGAGAGAAGAAATGGCAGGGGGATTTCGGTGGAGATCAAGTGCTCGTGTATGAGGAGGAGTCCGGAACAATTTTGGCGAGTTTCCTTAAGGTTTTTTTTTCAGCACCTCTCATGGCCGTGAGGGGTGGTGTTTAAATAGGAGAGGGTGGAGGGCCTCCCAGGGAGAGTTAGGGCTTGGGATCAGCTACTCTTGGCAAGAGAAGAACAGCTATGGTGGCCATTGGGCATGGGGCGGCTCGGCGAGGAGAATTCAAAGTTGGCTCACATGTGAGCTCTCGGCCTGGTGGTTTCCGGCGGGCGTGGTGGATGGCCGGCCGAGGTCGGGTCACCCTCGAGGTCGGGGAGGTCGAGGTCGGAGGTTTGTTCAGTCAATTAGCCATGGACATGTGTAAAGGAGTTGAATTGAAATGGAATGGGGGATGAGCTCATTTTGGGTCCAAATGGGTCAACCCACCTTTTGGGCTTGGTTCACCTCCCCATGGCTGATTTGGTCTGAGGGAGGATCGGATGGATCGGCTAGGAAAGGGTGGAGAAGTCACCATCCATGAATATTTTGATTAAACATGGATTAAGGTGAAGCATTAAAAGGGTTAAAACCTTTTTAAGGGGGCTTAAAAGAGGCTCCTCCTTTTTCCATTAGTGGCTTGATCACATGTCAAGCCTTCCATGGCTTCATGTGGCTTGTCCATGGCTTGCATGGCTTGTCTTTGGCTTGGCAAAAAGTTTGGTCAATTTCATGAAAATGGATTTTAAGGATTTTGGATAATTTGGTGGAAATTTGGATGAAGCCTCATTTAGAATTATTTGATCATTGGTTTAGGACTTAGGGATGATTTTAATTGAAGGTATGATGAGGGGAAATGTCATATGGGCTTTGGTATCAATTTTGGGCTTTTGGATGTGGTAAAAGATGGGCTTTTAAAATGGTTTAAGGAATGGGCCTTTAAGTTTAAGAAAATGCATTTATGGATGGGAATTTTGTAAAGAGGTTGGGCCAAATAAATGTTGGGTTTAGCTCATGGATGTGTCATGAGTGACTTGAAGCAAATTGGGGGTGATTTGGGTTTGAATTGGGTTGAATTGGGGTTCTTTTGGTGAATGGGCCAATATAGGTCCAAGTGGGCCAAGTTGGGCCAATGTTGGGATAGGGTTGAAATTGATGTAAAATTAATGTTGAGAAATGTTTATGGGAGTGTTTCAAAGAGGTTTTGACTTTGATTGGGCTTTGATTTTGGGGTTTGGGCTCATTTGGGTTAGGTTTGGGTTTAGGTCAAAATTGGGCCTTTTAACTTTGGGTTGAATTTGAGTGGGGTTTGGGTCTAAATGTTGGGCAAATCATGTTAGTTTTTTGCTTGTAGGAATATTAAGGAAGATTTAGAAAAGATTTGGGGTTAATTGGAGTTGAATTGGGTGAGTTTGGGTTAGGTTTGGGTCATGGGTCCAAATTGGGCTTTAAGGCCAAAAGTAAAATTGGATCCAAATGTCAATCAAATTGGACTTGGATTTGGTCTAAATTGGTATTGAGAATGTTGAATTGAAGTTTAGAATTGAATTGGATCAGAATTTGGGTCAATTGGATAGGTTTGGTTTGACATTGGGTTCACTTTGGGTTAAAATGGGTCAAATTGGGGGTTTTGATAAAAGTGGGGTAAATTGACAAAATTGGCCCATGATGTAGTTGAACAAAATGAAATTGGAAATATTTGGGATTTTCTGGAATTTTTTGGGAATTTTCTGAATTTTTGGATTTTTGGGTCAAGATGGGTATTTTGGGTATTTGGAGGGTATTGGGAGGTATTTTTGGAATTTTTGGTATTTTTGGGTATGGATGATCAATTTGAGTGATGTGGAAATATTTGGGATTGATTTTGAGGAATTTTGGGTAATTTAGGTGATTTTGCAAATTTTGGGTAGTTTCAAGGGTTTTGGGTAGGCTAGGCGGGTGTAGGGTCCCAGGGGTCAAAAATTGAAAATTTAGAAAATTGAAGATTGGGTAAATTTGAATGGAATGAAATCATTTTGGTTGAGCTATGAAGCCACATCAAGCACACATGAGCCATGAAGGGACTCATTTGAGGCATTCATCTATGTTGTTCACTAACCTCTTGCGCAAGGGCTTAGGGGTTAAGGACCATCCATGTGAATCACCTACATGAATCGGGAGGTCAAGTTAGGTATGGGTGTGGTTTTAGGAGGTGTGTGAAAGTGTAGTGTATAAGTGTAGTGTGTGTGTAAGTCAGCCCCTTCACCGGACCGGGCCACCCGAGGCGGTCTAAGGCGAAGAGTCTATAGGAACTCATCCTTTAAACTTCCACATTTGATTTCGACCCTCTAGGTGATTAGGGGTCTATAGTCGAGTTTGTGGAGTTTGCGGGGAGTTTAGAAGTTCTTTGAATTTCTAAAAGGTGGGTCCCAATTCTAGTCCTCTAAGATAGTCAAAGGAAAAGCCTAAGGCTAGATCCTAAGTACTAAAAAGAAGAAGAGAAGACCTCATCAAAAATGAGGTCAACATTTGGTTAGAGGAAAGCCGTGATTTCTATATCAAGAAAGTACTTATATCTAATAACCGAAGAGAGAAAATAGATGTCATTTTCTATTTTCCTCAAAATGTCAATGTCAAGATTTGGTTAAAGGAAAGTCGTGATTTTCGTATCAGGAAAGGACTTATATCCAATAACCGAAGAGAGAAAATAGATGTCATTTTCTATTTTCCTCAAAATATCAATGTCAAGATTTGGTTAGAGGAAAGTCGTGATTTCCGTTTCAGGAAAGGACTTATATCCAATAACCGGAGAGAGAAAATAGATGTCATTTCTATTTTCCTCAAAATGTCAATGTCAAGATTTGGTTAGAGGAAAGTTGTGATTTCCGTATCAGGAAAGGACTTATATCCAATAACCGGATAGAGTGGCGAACTCATTAATATTTTTGGTGGGAATATCCGTTGGGGTTTTGACTGCATGAAGTCGAAAGTTAATTCTCATGTTTGATTATCATAAATTATTCATTTTGTCATTTATTGATTTCAGGACCTATCGACATATCACAAACAATGGGGATATATTTTTTCTTCAACACTTCATTTTATTTCCATAAAAAGTCACCAGTACATATTTATTATAAACAAAAGCTTACAGTACATACATTTGTACATGTCATATAGCACGCTGCAACAAACTACTGATATTTTACATGTCAACAGCTACTGATATGTCACACATCGACAACTATAGATATATTATATGTCAAGAATTCTTCATATTATGTCATAGATTTGGGGATTATCAGATCGTCCATAAACGTCCTACACTCCAAAACATCATTCGTCGAACATGTTTCGAGTGTTCGGACATTTATGGGATCACGAGCGAGTTCCAAGGCTTTAGTCCTTCGAGCTCTGGTATTGGTTGATATCCGTCTGGTCATTTGTCAGGTTTCATTCGTCGCAAGGTGATGGAGATTCGTGGCTTGTTAACACTGGGTATGCAGTGTTTTACAAAATCTGCACCGTTTCCTTGGAACGGAAGAACTGATCCTCGGGTAAAAAGGACGCGGCATGTCCCTTCAAATTCTCCGAGTCCCAAGATTTGTATCTCTCTTCCGAATATCACAGAGCAACGATTCATTAAAGACAGAGTACAAAATGGTCTTTCAAAATCATGACTGTCGATGTGAGGAGGGATATAATCCCCTTTATCATACATATTAATGATGCAGCTATCGGGAACACAATCTACAGGTATGATCCCCCAAGTAACAAGTCGTCTGCTAATTTGGATTATCACCACGGGTAAAGGGTCGACTTGTTCATGTCGTAGAATCCCAGGAAGATTTCCTTCTCTATCTCTTGCATAGTTATAGCAATATCTATATTGAACGGTTTGCCTGCCCTTGCCGCGAATCCATCTACTAGGTTCAGAATAGGTCCTCCTTCGAAGGCGTCCAGCCCTACCCTGATCTCGGGCTTCTATGATGTGGTTGATGATAGCAGCCTGTTCAGTTTCATCAAATATTATGGTAAAAAGTTTAAAACCATCCAGAATATTTATTGTTCTTTTATTCACATATTTATATTGGTCGAAGGTTCTCCACTCAATGGCGTGAATTCGTCGTATCTCTTCCTCCGAGTGATTCTTTTTGTCTGATATTCTTAAATATTTAGCAGGTGTGACCGATGGTGGAGTGATGACTGCTTTGCCATCCTCTTTTTCTGTAAGGTCTAGATTTGTCATTTCCGATATTATTTCCTTAAACGGAGTATTGATAGTTCACGATTTTAACTGACTCATATATTCCATGTCTTGTTTCTCTTGTAATTGTTTTTGTCGTTTTAGTCGTTTATTGCGATTTCGTCTTTGTGATCTGGTGAATCCTGTCATCGGATTTTTGGTTCCTGATGTTGATGCTCCTTGTACCGGGGCAGTCATGAATTCTGCTTCATCTGAGCTACCACTGATGGTGAAGTCATATTTTTCGGGTTGTCGGAGTTTGAATTCTATCAAAGGTGTTTGCAGATTAACTTCACTGTGATTCACCAGATAAAGTAACGATCCATGATATATGGATTCAACCTGTAATAGGTCAAAATCAAAGTGAACTCTGGTCCCCGCGTCTATATGTCAACGGTCCAAGACAAAAGTCATATTATTTCGGAATGAGAAAAATAATCTATCTTCAGGCATTTTTCCTGAAAATATCAAGACAGAGTATTATTTTAGATTTTTAAATGTTCGTTTAACAAATGAAAGAGATGTCACACAACATCAAAGATAATTTTTGAAAGGAGAATTTATTGTCCCAGTTTATAAATAAGGCTTTATTCATTTCTTTCTTTTTTTTTATGTCGCGTAGTATTTCTTTAGAAAACGCCTGATCGATTGGAGGTAGGATTCTTTCTCCTTGACAATCCACCAATTGGTAGGATCCTCCAGAATATGTCTTTTCAATTACATATGGACCTTCCCATATCTGTTTAAATTTGCCACCTATCTTTCGATGAGCTAGTATAGGTATCCGAAGAACTAAAACTAATTCACTGATTCGAAAGGTTCTAGGGCGAACTAGTTTGTCGTGAGCTTGTATCATTTTTGCTTGATATAGTTCGAGATTTTGTTGGGCTTGTAGACGTTTGCCTTCCAAACTTTCAAGTTCTTCAAGTCGTAGTCTAGCATTTTCTTCTTTAGTTATTTTATCAGTTATTGTGATTCTGAGAGAAGGAATTTGGACTTCCAGAGGCAAAATGGCTTCAGAACCATATACTAAAGCAAATGGTGTAGACCGTGTTGGAGTTCGGTATGTAGTTCTATAAGCCCATAAAGCTTCTATTAGTCGTTCATGCCACTGTCTCGGGCTATTACTTAATGTCTTTTTCAAGATTTGAACCAACATTTTATTGAAAGCTTCTGCTAATCCATTGGCCTTAGGGTAATAGATTGTGGAATATCTCCCGTCAATCCCATGTCTTTGGATAAAGTGATTCATTTTTGTGTTTTTGAAGGCAAATCCATTGTCTGATATGACTCTTCGAGGAATCCCAAATCTATAAACGATATGTGTTTTAAAGAAATGGAGAACTTGTTACGCCTTGACTTCTCGAAGGGGTATTGCTTACGCCCATTTAGAAAAATAGTCGATAGTCGCCGGAATAAATTTATGGCCCTTGGAAGATGGAGGATCTATAGGGCCTACTATGTCAGTACCCCAACATTCAAATGGCCATGATGCAATGGTTGGATGTAGGACGTTTGGAGGTTGATTTAAAACTACTCCATGTATTTGACATTGATGACATTTCTTTGCAATGTCAAGACAGTCGGTCATCATTGTTGGCCAATAATAACTCATTCTTTTTATTTTTATTTTCATTTTGGGCCCAGATTGATGTGCACCACATAAACATGAATGAACTTCCTTAACAATCTCTCGAGCTTCAATTTGGTTTAAACATCTTAACCACATTTGATCAAAAGATCGTTTATAAAGGCCGTCATTTATTAGAGCATATGATAATGCTCTTTGTTTAATTTGATTGGCAATAGAACTATTTTCAGGCAATTTTCCAGTTTCTAAATATTGGATGATTGGTTGTCGCCAATCATCCTTCTCGTCACTTATTGTCATTGTCATATTTTCACCGATTTTATGAAAATTATCCATATCAATTTGAGAAAGAACTTGTCGTCCTTTTATAGAAATCGGTATGTCATCTTCTTCTGGACACGCAAATTCCTTTGCAAGTTTGGCCAGAGCATCCGTTAGAGAGTTATCTCGTCTCGGGATTAAGAAAAATGTTACATCAGGAATTTGTTGAAGTAATTTCAGAGTGTAACGAGAATATTCTTCAAGTCGTGGTTTTAGAATTTTGTATTTGCCAGCAATTTGATTGATAATTAACTGGGAATCTCCGTAGATATCAATTTTCTTAATTTCCATTAATATTGTCAAATCTAGACCGGTTATGAGCGCTTCATATTTGGCTTCATTATTCGTGCATGGTTCTGTCAAATGATAGGAAAAACACATCATCATTTTGTCTGGAGTAATGAAAATTAATCCTACTCCGGCTTTGCCTGGTATGATTGTATGTTTATCTTTGTCTTTCCATGCAGATGATGCTTCGTCAAAGTAGAGTTCCCATCATTGCATGTTAGAATTTTTTACTTCTGATATTTGTTCATCAGGTAGATCGTCATTAAGGGGTGATCCTGTTGGAATTGGGTGTGCCGCTAAAAAATCTGCTAGGATTTGTCCTTTAATAGCACGTAACGGTACAAATGTTATGTCGAATTGTAACAAAATCATTGCCCATCTTGCTAATCTCCCAGAAAGTGTCGGTCGTGTTATTAAATATTGTAACGGGTTAACTCTTGAGATAAGAGTTACCTTATGAGAAAGCATATAATGTCTTAGCTTTTGAACTGTGAAGATCAGGGCTAAACAATGCTTTTCAATTGTTGGATATTTTATTTCCGTTGGAACTAAACAACGACTCAAGTAGTATAACGCATTTTATTTTCCTTCATCATTTACTTGTGCTAGTAAAGCTCCAAGTGAATTGTCCAATGTCGCGGTGTAAAGGATTAAAGGTCTTCCTAATACATGGGCTGCTAAGACAGGAGGGGTTGTCAAATATTGTTTAATGTCTTCGAAGGCATGCTGGCATTTTTCATCCCACACAAATTCGGCATCCTTTCTAGTAAGGGCAGTAAGGGGTTGACATCTACCCGATAGATTGGAAATGAAACGTCGTATATATGCTAATTTTCCTTGAAAGGATCTCAATTGAGTTAGATTTTTAGGAGGAGGCATATTTAGGATAGCTTCGATTTTGAGCTGATCAATTTCTATCCCACGATGTCGAACTACAAATCCTAAAAATTTTCCTGAAGTGACACCAAAGGCGCACTTTAAAGGGTTCATTTAAAGATTATATCGTCGTAGTCATTCAAAGACAAATCTTAAATCGTATATATGATCGTCTTTTTGTTTATTATTGACAACTAGATCGTCGACATAACATTCAACTTGATTATGTATTAGTTCATCAAAAATATGTGTCATGGCTCTTTGATAGGTTGCACCGGCATTTTTTAGTCCAAATGGCATAACCTTATAACAATATATGCCCATGGGTGTTCGGAAAGCTGTATTTACTTCGTCTTCCGAAAACATTTTTATTTGGTTATATCCTGATGATCCATCCATGAAAGAAAATATTACATATTTTGATGCAATATCAACCATTAATTCAAGAATTGGCAAAGGAAATTCATCTTTTGGACATGCTTTGTTCAAGTCCCTGTAGTTTATGCAGACTCTTATTTGTCCATTTTTCTTTTTAACCGGCACCACATTGGCTAGTCATGTTGGATAATTTTCTTCTCGTATGAAGTCAGCCTCTAGCAATTTCTTGACTTCCGCAATAACCTGTTGCACTATTTCGACACGCATCCTTCTTGGAGCTTGTTTGACTGGGTTTATGATTTGGTCTATCCCGAGTTTATGGACTGTGACTTCTGGAGATAAACCATGCATCTCATCGTAAGTCCAAGCAAAACAGTCTTTATATTCGATCAACAATTGAGTCATGTCTTTTATTTCCTCATCATTAAGGAATGAACTAATAAAAGTCGGTTTTAGATTTTCATTAGTTCCTAAATTTATTTCTTTTAGTTCATCAATTGTCGATTTAATTTCTTCTTCCAATTCCGGGGGAGCATTTCCAATTGGAAGATCAGGCAATGATTCAGAGTAACATTCCTCTGTGACAGTCAAACAAAATTCTGTATCATCTAATGGTCCCAAATATCCAAATCCAACACCTTTTTTAGAGTTAGAATTTTGTTTATTATCATTCCACATTTGTTCAATGAAATGTGGTTGTTTTAAAGACCATTGTTTGAGCATTAAACTATTTTGAATGAATTTTCGTGCCCAAGGAGAATACAACTCAAAAGGAATTTTCATTGATTGTGGAAGATTTTCATCTTCTATTTTTACATCATTTTTAATACAAGAAGAAGTAGAGCCAAGTCTAAACTTAATTGGCTTTTTGTCTTTATTATATACTTCTTTAACTATTAAATTCTCAATCTTAGCAGTGGAGATTGGATTTAGAGTCATAGAATGTATATAATGATTGATTTTGTCATACATAGATTCAAATTGTTTCTCTTTATCTTCTTCTTCTAGAGATATTTTTAATTGGGGTTCCTTTGCAACCACAGATGTCGTTTCTTCTTTAGAATCTAGGTGGATTTTGAACTTTAGTGGTTTCTTCATTGTGACAATTGGATTTTCTCTCCCTCGTCCTCGTTCTCAGCCTCGACCTCGAGTGCGAGTCTAACGGAAATTAGTCTCTTTTATCTTTATTGAAGAAAAATCCTTTTCATTTATTTTCTTTTCTTTGTTCTTTTCTTCCATATTTATCGTTGTCTCTTTGGAATATATTATTTTATTTATAGGAGCATAATATGCTGCATCTTCATGTATACCGATTTCATGGATTGAAAACGGTTGCAGATCTCCTATAATACGAAATTCTTATCCTTTTCGTAAATATTTGATACATTGATGTAATGAAGAGGGTACCATTATATATTCATGGAGCCATGGTCTGCCAAGTAAGGCATTAAAAGAGGTGTCTGAATCAATAATATGAAATTTTGCTGTTGTTGCCAAGTCGGCTATTTTTAAGAGCAATGTTATTGATCCAAGGGCCCGTTCTCCTTGTTGATTGAACCCTCTTAACATCATCGTATCCCTTGATAGTTGAGAGGCATCAATGTCTAAGTATGCAAGAGTTCTCAGATTCATAATATTGATTGAAGCACCTGGGTCAATAAGAACTCTCGAAAGTATTGTGTCATTGATGTTTACTGTAATATATAATGGACGATTGTGTTCAGTTGTTCCGAGCAACAAGTCATTGTCAGAGAAGGTAATCTTTGTTGATTCCTCTAACGAGTAAGCTTCGTTTTGGGTAGTAATAGCAAGTTTAGTTAAGCAAATGTCAGGGTCTGAAAGGGCCTTGATTAATGATTCTCTCATTTCTTTGGAAAGTATGAGAGCGTCATAGATGCTTAATTTTGCAGGTAATTTTCTCAAATGGGCCAGTACATTATAATCCACCTTGTTGTGAAGATCATCTTTATTTCCTTCAGAAGTTCGGGGATATATTGGAGGGATGATCTTATCTGGTGTAATTATTTGCTTTTTTTTTCTTGTGGAATTATCCTAGAAGGTAAGATTTTTCCACTTCTCAAGTTAATTTCAACTATTTCTTCAGGTTGATTATCCGATTCATTTGTTTCTGAATTCGAAGATTCCAATTTTATAGAAATCGGAATTCCTTGTAATTGAAGCGTAAGAATGTCATCTTCATTTTTGTCGTTGTCAGATATTTCATTTTCATTTTTATTATTTTGGTTGTCTTTAGATTGATCATATACGATTTGAGTATTGTCTATAGGGTTAGAATTCAAATGGTCATTCTCAGAAACATCATCCAGAATAGACAAAATGTATGCAAAACTAGGATTGTTATTATATGGTAAAAAGAAAGTCATACAAAGTTATCGGCTTGAGGATTTTTCATCCTTCGGCCGATATAACTATCCTAGTACAAGAGTGAAATGAACTAGAAGGTACAAAAGGAGTTGCAGCCCACTATGTCTGGAAGACCTCTAATCTTTTCCATTTTCTTGATTTTCTTTTTCTTTTCTTTATTGGGAGATTTTTTAACTTGGTATTTAGCGAAGATCTCTTCAGAAATTCTATCCTTGTTTTTGGGATTAAGTTCCTCCGTCGAAATCATATTGACTATTCCCTTTTCAGGTTCTTTCAAATATTCTTTCGGGATGACTATATTTCCATCTTTGAAATTACGCTCTAACCAGTCTTTGAAGACAAAAGATTCTTCAATTTTATGTCCGAGCATCCTGTGATAAGGGCAATAATTAGGATTGTCCTTCATGTCAATTTCTGCTGGCCTCTTAGCTTCTGGTAGCTTAAATTCAGGTATTTTAAGCAATCTACGAAATATTTTGCTGACGGCTTCTATTTTAAATGAATATACTTTATTCATTCTTTGAGCCATTGTTTTCTTTTCAGTTGATACTGGGATTGGTTGTTGAAGTTGTAATTGAGGTGACGTATGTGATGTCGAAGGATTTTATCGTTGCTTCTTTTGCTCCGGTTGGATTTGCATCACCTGTTTGCCTTTTTCTGCAATATTCCCAGGTTTCTTTTCAAAAGTTTTGATAGTTTTTGTCTTTTCAGTTTTCTCCATTACACTCATCTGCTTAACCTCTTCTTAAAGATTAGCAGCTTCACTGAGTAATTTTTCAAAAGTTTTTATCGTAAATCCTTTAAGCATAAAAGCTATAGGACCATTGATATTTTTAAGCAATATTCTAACAGCATGTTGTTCTTGTAATTGTGGCTCACATTTCATGCTGAGATTTCTCCAGCGTAAAATATAATCTACCAAGGTTTCTCCTGGTTTTTGTTTCTCTACTACCAAATCACTAACAGTGGTATGATGTTGTGCTCTTGCAAAGCATTGAATAAAAAAGCTTTCAAGCTCTATAAAGGTTTTGACAGATCCATTGGGAAGTTCTGCATACCAGTCGAAGGCAACTCCCGTGAGACTGTTAACAAATTGTCGAAATAGGAGAGCATCATTTCCTCCAGCATTACAACAGCTTGCTCTAAAATGTGCTAGATGTTGTCGGGGATTTCCCGTTCCATCGAACATTTTAAAGACAAGAGGAACAAAACCCTTAGGATATTGAACATAATCATATTCCTCTGTGTATGGCCTACCCTTTGGAGTTAATGCTCCAGCATTTGCCTGAGCCATCGTTTCTTTAATTTCTGTTCCACTATTTTTGTAATATCCTTTTCTGGAGTTTCATTATGAGCAGAATTCTTTCTCTTTCGAGTGCTTTCCTCGACATCCATTAGTTCTTCTCTGCTTTCAAGGATGTGAATAGCCTCCAGTCTAATGATTTCAATAGCTGGAAAAGGGTCTGCTGGTGGTTTTTGCAAAGTCGCTACCAGTTCTTCCATTCTTTGTTCAACACGACTTATTTGTTCATCTCGTTGTTGTATCAACTCTCGCAATTCCTCTTCATTTGATTCTCGTGCTAAGGAAGTAGATCGGGTTTCTACCATGTTAATACTAGCAACCTTCTCATTAGAGCTGTCAGAAGTATTTTTTCTTTCTTGTCCTGAAAGTTGTTTAATATCTTCTTTTAATTTCTTTAATATTTCTTGAAATGATTTTGTAGAATGTTTTCTGCAAATCTCTTCTTGTGAACTATTTGCAGGAGTGTTGGTGGTATTAGAATTCCTTTCAGATGATTTTTGCCTTCATACATTATTTTTAAGTATAGGGCGGGAACTCTCAGGTGGTGTATCATATCCGGTATAAGGATAATTTGCTTTTTGTAGCATCTGGACCAAGTCCGTCATTTTAGCAGTTGTATCCTCTGCTTCTGTCATTAGTTTGTCATATCAAGTTTTGTCATTGGTGACCACTACATCTTTTATTCTAGGGCCCAATCGAAATTTTACTGGCACTCGAACACAATATTTATCAGTTGGGAATTGATAAACAGTTTCTTGATGATCAGAATTTTCCATTGCTAAAATTCTCCTTTTCATGGTGTTGGAGACTCGCATGACCCATTTTATCTAATAACTTAGATAATGAACATTTTTCTTTTCGTGCTAATCTCTTAAACACTGAATGTACAGCACGAAATGGAGGAGATCTTTTAGGTTGCAAGGAATTGTCAGTGTATTCAACAGGAATTGGGATATATTGATTTTCTTCTAAGAATGAAGAGTTTCCAAAAATATTCTGTTGAAATTCAGGTGTTTCAAAATTATCATTTTCGTTCCACCTTTTCTTTCTTTTAAATGAAGGAGTTCTATGAACGTTCCTTGAAGAAGACCCGATTTCATACATAGATGATGGTGGAACATCATCTTCCTCGTAAACTTGTTTTCCTTTCTTGTCATTCTGTCTTTTCATTTCTTCAAGGATATAAGGTTTTTCAGGTGTATATTCAAGTAAATTTTCTGTAAAATTTAGAAAGTCTTCATAAGGTTGCAAGTCAAATTCTTGAAAAGATTGAGTATCAGTTTGATATGGATTATCTAATATGAATTCCGTTTTACTAAATAATTCATAATCATTGTGATAAAAAGGAGGATTTTCCTCTATTGGTATGCCAAAGTCTTGAAAGTAAGAAAAGATCGAATTCGGAGAATCCATTGCGATTTTTTTGTAATTTCAAGAAAAGCGAATATTATTGACTTATTTATAAACTGGGAACTTTTTTTTTTCAAAATTTTGAAATGAAAACAAATGATAACAAAAGATGAGAAGAAAGATTATCCCCAGCGGAGTCGCCACTCTCATTTGGTGGTGGTTGGAAAATTTAAATGTTGTTGGGTGTCGGTAGGGTGTCATATCATCGCCATCCATTTCTGTATCATGTCAATGTCAAGGAGTCGCCATCTAATATTAGCCTAGTTTTATTCATATAAATCCCTTGAAGGATTTAGAAAATTTTTAGGACTAATAGTAGAAAAGGATGTTTATGATAATTCTTATATGAGGATATTCTAGAATAACACATTCTATAATTTTCATATTAAGAAAATCATCGTAAACCAGAGATTTCTATTTCGGGTTCTTTTAGATCTCCTATAGAGGTAAGCCTCTATTGTTAATTACATCTTAAACAATTTTCAATTGTTTAAGAAAACTTATGATTAATGTTAATCATTTGTTTTCTCAGAATTTATTTTAAGGAGAGATGTACCCACTATCACTCCCGAATGTCGTTATATCATGTTATTGAATACTTTAGGTATTATGTCTAACCTAAAGGTTCTGGTTTTGTTGTCAGTGTTGTCGATTTGTTGAAAAATTTTAGGTTATATGTCTAACCTAAAAGTTTTGATTTTGTTTTTGTTGTCAATGTCATTGTTTTGTTAAAAAGTTTCAGGTTATGTGTCTAACCTAACAGTTTTGGTTTTGTTTTTGTTATCAAAAGTTTCAGGTTATATATCTAACCTAAAAGTTTTGGTTTTGTTTTTTTGTTCGCCTAGAATGTCGTCCTGCAAAACAGAGTTAGTACATCCTATAACATGTAAAGAAAATCTAAGCGAAATTTCTTATTTTCACCCTGCAAAGAAAACGTTGTCAGAAATAACATCACAGAATATTTGGATATGTCTTGGATGTCAGTTTATGTTGAATTATTTTGAAATGTCAATTTTGTTGTTGATTATGTCAGTTTTGGTTTAAAAATGTTGAATTTATATCTTGATCTTACATTCTGAATTAACTTGAGTTCATGTCTGTCTGAACTCTAAGTTAAAAAAGGGTTTGAAATTAGATTCAATATTGATTGAATTAACTTGGGTTCATTTCTGGTTGAACCTAAGTTAGATTTAATGTTGATTGAATCTATTTAAATTGAGTTCATGTCTGTCTGAACTTAAGTTAAAAGGTTTGAAATTAGATTCAATATTGATTGAATTAACTTAGGTTCATGTCTGGTTGAACCTAAGTTAGATTCAATGTTGATTGAATCTATTTAACTTGAGTTCATGTCTGTTTGAACTTTAGTTAAAAGATTTGAAATTAGATTCAATATTGATTGAATTAACTTGGGTTCATATCTGGTTGAACCTAAGTTAGATTCAATGTTGATTGAATTTATTTAACTTGAGTTCATATCTGTTTGAACTTAAGTTAAAAGGTTTGGTTTAGAATACATTTAATTAAGTTTTAAGTCTTGTTTAAATAGGACTTAAAGGTTAATCAACTCTAATAAATTAGACTCAATTAGATTTGCAGACCATCAAAGTCCCTTTTAGATAAGACTTAAGTTTTAATTAAGTCTATTTAAAGTTAGACCTAGACTTAGGATTGAACTTAAGTTGGGTTTTAGTTTAGATTCAAGTTAGGTTGAGCCTAAGGCTTAGGTTAGACTTAGGTTTATATCATGTTAAACCTAAGTATGGTTTGACTTAAGTCTAGTATGGGTTAGACTTAAATTAGGTTTTGGGTTAGGTTCATGTCAGGTTGAACCTAAGTTTGGTTTGACTTGAGTCTAATGTGGGTTAAGTTAAAATTTGATTTGAGTTTAAGTTAGGTTGAATTCAAGTTTAGTTCAGTTCAGGTTAGGTTCAATATGGGTTGAACATAAGGTTTTAGGTTAAGTTAGGTTCAATGTGGGTTGAACCTAAAGCTTAGGTTAACTTGAGTTCAAGTTAGATTGGACTCAAGTTAGGTTAGGTTTAGGTTAGGTTCAATGGGGGTTGAACCTAAGGTTTATATTAACTTGAGTTCAAGTTAGGTTGGGCTCAAGCTAGGTCAGGCTTAGGTTAGGTTCAATGTGGGTTGAACCTAAGGTTTAGGATAACTTGAGTTCAAAGTAGGTTGGACCCAAGTTAGGTTATGTTTAGGTTTAGGTTATGTTGGACTTAGAATAAAAGGTTGGATTTGGGTCTGATTAAACCTTAGTTGATTAAGGTTTAATAATTAATTAAGTCTAATGTAGTAGACTTAATTAGGATTTGTGTTTGATTAAACCTTAGTTAGTTAAGGTCTAATGGTTTAGACCTAATTAGGGTTTAAGTTTGATTAAACCTTAGTATTTAAGGTCTAATGGTTTAATTAGGTCTAATGGTTTAGACCTAATTAGGGTTTAAGTTTGATTAAACCTTAGTTAGTTAAGGTCTAATGGTTTAATTAGATCTAATGGTTTAGACCTAATTAGAGTTTAAGTTTGATTAAACCTTAGTTAGTTAAGGTCTAATGGTTTAATTAGATCTAATGGTTTAGACCTAATTAGGGTTTAAGTTTGATTAAACTTTAGTTAGTTAAGGTCTAATGGTTTAATTAGGTCTAATGATTTAGACCTAATTAGGGTTTAAGTTTTATTAAACCTTAGTTAGTTAAGGTCTAATGGTTTAATTAGGCCTAATGGTTTAATTAGGTCTAATGATTTAGACCTAATTAGGGTTTAAGTTTGATTAAACCTTAGTTAGTTAAGGTCTAATGGTTTAATTAGATCTAATGGTTTAGACTTCAATTAGGGTTTAAGTTTGATTAAACCTTAGTTAGTTAAGGTTTAATGGTTTAATTGAGTGCTAATGGTTTAGACTCAATTAGTAGTTTAAGTTTGATTAAACCTTAGTTAGTTAAGGTGCTAATGGTTTAATTAGGTGTAATGATTTAGACCTAATTAGGGTTTAAGTTTGATTAAACCTTAATTAGTTAAGGTCTAATGGTTTAATTAGGTCTAATGGTTTAGACCTAATTAGGGTTTAAGTTTGATTAAACCTTAGATAGTTAAGGTCTAATGGTTTAATTAGGCCTAATGGTTTAGACCTAATTAGGGTTTAAGTTTGATTAAACCTTAGTTAGTTAAGGTCTAATGGTTTAATTAGGTATAATGGTTTAGACCTAATTAGGGTTTAAGTTTAATTAGTGTGTAAGGGGATTAATTAAGTTTTAATGTGTCTTTAATTAAGATTTGATTTTTATATTAAAGCTAATTTAATTAAGGTTTAATGAATTAATTAAGTTTAATATGTCTTCAAACTTAATTAATCTTTAATTTTTATATTAAGCCTAATTTAAGTAAGGTTTAATGATTTAATTAAGTTTATTATGTCTTTAAACTTAATTAATAAGTTTAATTTTGATTAATTAAGTTTAATATGTCTTTAAACTTAATTAAGATTTAATTTCTATATTAAACCTAATTTAAGTAAGGTTTAATAATTAAGTTTATTATCTCTTTAAACTTAATTAAAAAGTTTAATTTTGATTAATTAAGTTTAATATATCCTTAAACTTAATTAAGATTTAATTTTTGTATTAAACCTAATTTAAGTATGGTTTAACGAGTTAATTATTATCTTAAATTACGTTAAGTCCAATTTGGTCATTTTGGACTTAAGTGAAATTTCTCACTAGTCTATCATAGACTAGAAACATTTTCAAACTTTGATTATTGATGAAAATAGGTTAAATTTATAAAAGGTTATTTTTAGGATTAATATTATTTAATTAATAAAGGATTTTAACCCTAAATTTCAAAATACCATTCAAAATAATTATTATGACTTAAAAATAATTTTCTTAGGGTTATTTTCTGTTGCCCTATCATTTCTATCCATTTGCATTTTTATTTTCCTTAGTTTTCAATTTTTATAATTATTATTTGAAATAATTGTAAAGAAACTTGAAAATTAAAGATAAGTATCCTAGGCATGTTTTCTGTCCTTGGAAAAATTATGGAAGGTCCCTAAGAACATAAAGATAAAAGCCTCCAAGTTTCATAATTTTTTTATTTATAAATAATTTTTAATAATTAAAATACTCTAGAGAGTATTTAATTAATTAAAAATTAAATACTGAGAATAAAATTATGATTTTAGTCTCATAATTTTCTCCTCTTCAAGAGCTTTCCAAATGTATTTTTATTTTATTTTTATGACCTCTGGATAAAAAGATATGAATATTTGAAGTTTTTAAGGATTTAATAGATTTTTCTTTTTTTTTTTAAACTGCGCCGCCAAACTTACCGTCGTTCGACGGGTGCCCTCGTACGCGTCGAACGGGGGGGGAGGATCTGGTGTGCGGCGTGGAATAGCAAACACCGCAGGCGCAGATCAGCGCCGTCCGTTCCAAAATACGGGAACGGACGGCTGAGATAATTCGCTGGTTTAATTTGAAAAATCCCGAACCATTAAACTTCAAATGATAATATCTCTCTCATTTCTTGATGAAATTGAGTGATGTTTTTTTTTAAAATGATCATCTGGATGAGAAGTATCCATCCATACGGTGATGATACACTTCTGGACTAGTATAACACATGATATGTCGAAAATAAAATTTATTTTTTAAAGAAAAATTCCATACCTTTGCCACAAGCAAATCAAGCTAGATCAAACCTTATGATTGCATTCTAAGACTCTAATAGAAGGTTATTGCTGCAACAATTTGATCCAGAAGTCGAGCTTGGGGAGGAATTTTGAAGAAGTACCTAATTTGGGACTGTTTTTAAAATTTGGTCAAATAGGCTCAAATAGGCTCAAACTATAGCTTGGATTTGATCCTCAAAGATTGTTGGGACTCTTAGGAAGACTTTTTATGTTGGGAGCGGGTGGATTTGGGCAGCCTATAGTTCTCCCTCATTTTTTCTTCTTCTTGCTAGGTTCGGCCATGGGGTCCTATTTATAGCAAGGGGAGGTTATGGCTTAACTTAGGATGTTCTAGGGGAGTAGTTACCTCCTCTATCAGCCCATTGGGTGAAGGAATTGGCTGAAGATAGGCATTGATGCTTCTCCCTAAGTTTTCCATGATGAATCTCATTGCTTTGGCTCTCACCCATTGGTTCATGCAAGAGGTGTTTTGTGAGCTGTCCTTGCACCTCCTAATGAGCTTACACATCATTTCTTAAGCTTGGCAAATGGTGACACACAAGCTCATCCCTCATCATTGCTTCTAACCATGGTAAGGGGGGGTTTCATGCATTGTTTTCCTTCCATTGGGTGGCTTGGGAGGTGGGAGGTGAGGCCTCATGTTGGCCGGCCACCTCATGACTAAATGAAGCTTAGGTTGAAGGAGAGAGTGACACCTCACCCCATGCATCATGATGAGTACTAACCCATGGCTAAGTGGTCTTAATGTGGGCTTAATTATGTGTTAATTAAGCCTTAAGATGAGTTTAGCCTAATTAATTATGAGAATGCTATATGTCTTTTCATTTCTTTTTAATTTCCCATTTTAAATAATTATTTTATTAATTAAAATGGTTGGAAAATATTTTATTAATCAATTTATTAATTGAAAATAATTTCAATTTAATTAATTGATTAATTTTATCATTTTTGTCATTTTATGATTTTAATTTAATTTTCATTTTAATTAATTATGTCATTTAATTAAAATATTGAAAATTAAATCATTAATCATTTTAATTAATCAAAATAATTTTGAAATTAATTATTTATTTAATTTTGTTATTTTTATTTCATTTTTATCTATTTTAATCAAAATAGATAGGTGTTGACCAATTTTGACCTGAGTTGACCCAAGTCAGCCCAAATTGATGAATTTAATTTTAAAATGTCCAGTATTTGTAATTTTGTCATTGTGGGGCTTTAAATGTGTCATTGGATGAAAGGGTTGACTTATGGTTCAACAAGATTGGTCATTAGGTCTGCTTTGACCATTTTGACCACAGTTAACTTTTTAGGTCATAAGGTTGACCTATGGGGTCAACAGGGTAGGTCATTAGGTCTGGTTTGACCAATTTGACCAAAGTTGACTTTTTAGGTCAAAGGTCGACCTATGGGGTCCACGGGGTAGGTCATTAGGTCCGGTTTGACAAATTTGACTAAAGTTGACTTTTTAGGTCGAAAAGGGTGACCTATGGGGTCAACGAGGTAGATCATTAGGTCCGGTTTGACCAATTTGACCAAAGTCGACTTTTAAGGTCGAAAAGGTGACCTATGGGGTCAACGGGGTAGGTCATTAGGTCCGGTTTGACCAATTTGACCAAAGTCGACTTTTTAGGTCATAGGGTTGACCTATGGGGTCAACGTGGTAGGTCATTAGGTCTGGTTTGACTAATTTGACCAAAGTTGACTTTTTAGGTCAAAAGGGTGACCTATGGGGTCAATAGGGTAGGTCATTAGGTCCGGCTCGACCAATTCGACCAAATTTGACTTTTCAGTCATAAGGTTGACTTATGGGGTCAACGAGATGAGTCATCAGGTCCGGTTTGACCAATTCGACCAAAGTTGACTTTTTAGGTCATAGGGTTGACCTATGGGGTCAACGAGGTAGGTCATTAGGTCTGGTTTGACCAATTTGACCAAAGTTGACTTTTAGGTCATAGGGTTGACCTATGGGGTCAACAGGGTAGGTCATTAGGTTTGGTTTGACTAATTTGACCAAAGTTGACTTTTTAGGTCAAAAGGGTGACCTATGGGGTCAATAGGGTAGGTCATTAGGTCTGGTTTGACCAATTTGACCAAATTTGACTTTTTAGGTCATAAGGTTGACCTATGGGGTCAACAGGATAGGTCATTAGGTCTGGTTTGACCAATTTGACCAAAATTAACTTTTTAGGTCATAAGGTTGACCTATGGGGTCAACAGGGTAGGTCATTAGGTCTGGTTTGACCAATTTGACCAAAGTTGACTTTTTAGGTCAAAAGGGTGACCTATGGGGTCAACAGGGTAGGTCATTAGGTCTGGTTTGACCAATTTGACCAAAGTTGACTTTTTAGGTCAAAAGGTTGACCTATGGGGTCAATAGGGTTGGTCACTGGGTCTGGTTTGACCATTTTGACCAATGTTGACTTTTTAGGTCATAAGGTTGACCTATGGGGTCAACGGGGTTGGTCACTGTTTCTGGTTTGACCAATTTGACTAATGTTGACTTTTTAGGTCATAAGGTTATCGACTCATTGTAAAATGAGGTCAACAAAGGGATTGAAGTTGATCAAGCAAAAGTGAAAATTATTCATTGAACTGCAACCACCTATTACTGTTACTGATGTGAGAAGTTTTCTGGGTCATGCTGGATTTTATAGAAGATATATAAAAGATTTTTCTAAAATTGCTAAACCTCTTAGTTATTTATTGGGAAAAGAAGCTAAATTTGTATTTAATGAAGATTGTGTTAATGCTTTCAATATTTTAAAAGAAAAATTAATAACTGCGCCTATAATTATTGCACCTAATTTGAATAAACCTTTTGAATTAATGTGCGATACAAGTGATTTTGCAATTGGAGCTGTATTGGGACAAAAATATGAGAAAATTTTCAAAGTTATATGTTATGCTTAGTAAAACTCGATCGAAACTCAAAGAAATTACACTACTACTGAAAAAGAGCTTTTAACTGTAGTTTATGCCTTTGATAAATTTAGACCTTATCTTCTTGGTACCAAATGCATAGTTCATACTGATCATTCCGCTATTAAATATTTAATGTCAAAAAAAGATGCTAAACCTAGACTGATAAGATGGGTTTTACTTCTGCAAGAATTTGATTTTAAAATAGTGGATAGAAAAGGAACTGACAACCAAATTGCTGATTATTTAGCTAGAATTAAGAATGAAATTTTTATTGAAGAAAATATAAATGAGAAATTTCCTGATGAACAGTTATATGTTATTCAAGGATGCCAAACACCTTGGTATGCGGATATTGTTAACTATTTAGTTGGCAATATTCTACCTTATGGGTTGAATAACAAATAAATTAAAAAATTTAAAAATGATGCTAAATCTTATATTTGGGAAGATTCTCATTTTTTTAAATTGGGAAGAGATTCTGTAATTCGAAGATGTGTACCTTTTGAAGAAACTTTTGCTGTTATTCAAAAATATCATGATTCCGAATTTGGAGGACACTTTGGAGTAGTTAGAACTGCATTTAGAATTTTAAATTCAGGATTTTATTGGCCTACCTTGTTCAAATATGTGAGACATTATGTTAAAACATGTGATCGATGTCAAAGGATGGGAAATATATCTAGGAAAGATGAAATGCCTTTAAACTAGATATTGGAAGTTGAAATTTTTGATATATGGGGTTTAGACTTTGTGGTATCATTTGTACCATCATCTGGAAAGATTAATATTTTATTAGTAGTTGATTACGTTTTAAAGTGGATTGAAGCTGTAGCTTTACCTAACTGTGATTCCAAAAGTGTTTCGAAATTTTTAAAGAAAATGATTTTTTCTAAATTTGAAATGCCTAAAGTAATTATCACGGATGGTGGAAGTCATTTCGAAATATAAGAATTCAATCATTACCGGAAAAATTTGGAATCAAACATAGAATTACAATCGCTTATCACCCACAAACAAGTGGAATGGCTAAAGTATCAAACAGAGAAATTAAAAGAATTTTAGAGAAGACTGTTAATCCTAAAAGATCTAATTAGGTTGATAGACTTGATTCTGCATTATAGGCTTATAGAACAGCTTATAAGACACCAATCGGAATGTCACCTTACCGATTAGTTTATGGTAAACATTGTCACTTACCTGTTGAACTTGAACATAAAGCTTATTGGGCGATAAAGGAGTTTAATTTTGATTTGAATACTGCAGGAGAAAAACGATTATTACAATTAAATGAGATGGATGAAATAAGAAATGAGTCATATGAAAATGCAAAGATTTATATAGAGAAAATGAAGATATTACATGATAAAAAGATTTCAGGAAAAATATTCGAGCCTAGACAAGAAGTATTATTATTTAATACTCGTTTAAGTTTTTTTCCTGGAAAATTAGGATCTTAATGGATGGGATTATATATAATTGAGAAAGTATACCATTATGGAGATGTGGATATTAAAGACCCCAAGATGAGAAAAATATTTAAAGTTAACGGATTAAGACTGAAGCCTTATTTGGGAGAAATAAAAATGATTTATAAAGAGGCTTACAAGTTAAGTCTACTTGATTAAAGACATAATTAGGTCGGGCTAAAGACGTTAAACCAAGTGCTTTGTGGGAGGCAACCCATAGTTATTTTTGTGTGTTTTTTTTACATTTTAATGCAAGATTATGCCTCGGTCTTGACTAGTTTTATATAAATTTAGAAAATTGGATGCTAACAAGTCTTTATTGACTTAAGCTAAAGATTATCTTGAAGTATATAAAGTTTGGACTTTGGATCACTCCATTTTGTATGTGAGTAAAATGGTGATTAAATTAACCTTCATTGTTTTAATTACTGAGTTTATATTAATCTTATCATTCTAATTTACCTATTTTTGAGATCGAAACTTTGAAATTTGACGTTAGGCGAAACGGAGTCGAACATGGTTCCAGCGCCTAGGCGCCATAATTCAGCGCCTAAGCGCCGAAGTAAACTATGTGTCGATGGGTCCGGCGCCTAGGCGCCAGAATTCAGCGCCTAAACGCCACAGTTACTGGGTCGTGTAAAAATAGAAAATTTTCAGTTTTTCACACGATTTTCTCCTATAAACTACCCCATCTTCATCCCCAATCCCTAAGCAACCATAGTTACGACCTTTACACTTCATACTTGAGGAGATAAGAGAAGATTTTGAAGAAATGGAGAGAAGAAATCACGGAGAAGAGGCTAGAGATAAGTATTCTAAGGATCCTCAACCTTACTTTAATGGTTTCATTACTGTTAGTTTGGTGAAGTTTTCGAGTCGTCAAGATAAGTTTGAAGTAGAATTCAAAAGCATTGGACATCTCCTCCATGAGATGTATCATCAAATCGAGCATCTACAATGGCAGACAAAGCTTCAATTCGATCATCTAGCGGCCTATCAAGATGCTGAAGTGGAGATGTATGCGAAGAACAAATGGATCGACGAGAAAATGGCTACGGAATTTCCAAGGGTGTTAGTGTTCTTCCCAAGTAGGACAAGTAATCTTCATTACGATGAAAATGGAAATTTCTAATTTGAAGATTAGATAGTAAATATGGTTAGATCGAGACTTTATCTAGTGTGTCGTTGTATCGATTTGGTAAATCGATTGTGCTGTTTGTGTGTTTGTTTTATTGTTCAATGTGTGTTGTATTTGCTTTGAAATTGTTTTGTTTGATTGTTAGTAAGACTTGAATCTTATTATTGTACTTATCTGAAATGTGTTGAGCCCGAAATTGAAGATTATGAATGTAATTAGAAGAGTTTGACTTATACTTGTATTTAATTGATGGATTTAATTTTTAATTTTTAAAATTTTTGGAAAATATTTTGGAAGTTGGAAACTGAAGCAATACTCTTATATGAGTAATTAGAAGTTGAAATTGTGAGTTTTGGTGGAAAATTAATTTTTAAAAATGATTTTTGTAAAAGGCGAGTCTGGCACCTAGGCACCAGAATTAGGCGATTAAGCGCCGATTCGGCTTGCTACCCAAAAATCGAGATTTAAACCCCCAAAAGCCATGGACGACGCCTAAGCTTCATCCCCTTCCTCATTTTCACGAAAATACACCCCTTAGATCCATCTTGACGTCAAAACGACTCGTTTTTTTAGCCCGAATCACTCGATTTCTTCGTCTTAAGTTCAGATCTACCTTCTAATCCATTTATTTTTTATTTATACCATGGATTTTCCTATTTTGCTAAAAACTGAAATTTTGGAGAAAATTTTTTATTTTTAGAAATTCTCCATGAATTTTCTTAACTCATTTTAAGTTTCTCAAGCTTAAAAGAGTTTAGATCTTTGATTCCTTTATTTATTTGTATTTTCTTTCACGTTTAGATGACACCTAAATCTAAGCGCGGAAAAACACGAGAAAATTTCGACTGCAGCAAGTTCATTACTGCGGCAGCACACTTTCGTTATCACGAATTTGCGTCAAAAAGGAAATTTATCTCGGAGTGCAGTTTTTACAATCCTGGAGAGATGATCGTGAACACGATCGTTGCACACAACTGGCAGTGATTCTGTTATTTCACTATTGTTGCTGTTATTCCTGTTGTGCGAGAGTTTTATGCCAACTTTATGGATGCGGAAGACTACGAAGTCTTCGTTAGAGGTGTCGGAGTGGGATTCACTCCAGAACAGATCAATATTTTCTACGGCCTACCACCTACCGTCGAGTGCTACTATTCTGGTCCATCTCCATCTGAAGGAGATCTGGAGATGATTATTACATATCTGACTGATGACACTGGAGCTTGAAAGATCCAGAACTACAAACGGGTAAACTTTAAATCTTCTAAGCTGAATGGTATTTCAAAGGCCTGGCACTATTTTACTTCTTCTAGACTACTTCCTTCTAAACACCTGAGTGAAGTTACCAGAGATAGAGCTATTCTAAACTACTGCATTCATGAGAGAAAGTCGATAGATGTTGGCAGCATTATCTATGATTCTTTGGAGTCTATTGCAAGATCCAACACTTCTGTGGGATTAGGATTCCCATCCTTGATATATTATTTATGTGTGAACAATGGAGTTATTGCTGATATTTCAGAGGAAAAGTGGAAGACTACAAAGCCTATTGGGAAGGAGAGTGTTAGTATTTATGATCATCTTCGCAGGAAGAGATCTACTGCTCCTTCTACTTCTGTACCTACTCCAGGTAGAGCTTCTACTTCTAGACCTTCTACTTCTACTGCTGAGCCACCATCTAGTTTCTAGGAATCAATGCATGATCAATTTTTGGAGCAGCAGAATGAGTTATTTCCAACTCACTGCAGAGTAGATACTATACACAACGAGATTGATCATCTATCTGAATATACACAAAGAAAAAGTGATTATGATGCTGAGTATTCGGAGTCTTTAGTTAGATTCTTGAAGGGTGAGCATGATGTTCAGTTCCCTACCTGTCCTAGATTTTCACCTTATGTTGATCCAAAGGATGTGGAATTTTTTTTTGGTGATGACGATGACGAGGCTACAGATAGTGATTAGTAGCTTGAATTACCTGTGGAGATGAGTTGATTCTGTTTTTAGTTTATTTCTTATTTGTTAGTACTGATTAGTTTGTTGTTAGTTAATGTCGATTTGTTTAAGTAACTTTGTGTGGATTTTTTTTTATGTTTAGACTGTTTCTAGAGTATCTAGTTTGATATATGTTTAAGACTGAAATATGGATGAATTTTTTTTTAATTTCTATGATAAATGTTTATTTCTGTTTTCAGCCCTACTGTTTAGTATTTTTATATAGTTATTGATGTTGTTTTGTTTATGTTATTGTGATTAGTATAGTCGTTTAATTTTGCTAATGGTATAAAAATTTAGTCTGCTTACTTTTATATATGCTTCATTATTTCAGTAATATTCATAAAAAAAACATGTGTAGAAGTAAATTTTTCTTCGTAGACTGTTTTTACATACTTATAAAAAAATTCCTTTTTAAAATATGCCTTTCTTTCTCTCATACTTTAAAATTTTTCATGATATATCAAAACTTAAGTTTGGGGGAAGGGAAAGTACATGCAAATTTAAATTTTATATGTCCTTAAAGTGCTAATATTTTCTAAAAAAATATTAACATAACATAAGGAATGAAAAATCTATTTAAGATCACTTAAATTTTTGAAATTATAAATAATTTAGTAAACTTAACTAAAATTTTAATAACTTTGATTAATTTTAAGAATAGAATTATTCAACTTAAAGATGAGTAAGATTAAGAATTTTTTTTTATTCATGATAGAGATAATTCAATTTTAGAAGTATTAAGAAATCAAGAATTATAACATGAAAAAGAAAAAGAGTGAAAGTCTTTTTGAAAACTATTCATGTTATAGTAATTAAGTGAAAATGTATAAGTTTGAAAATATAAGTTAAGGATAGTGAAGTTCAAAATCATTAACAGGCTATCCAGATACATTAATCCTCACTGTGAAAAAAAAAAGTGATGAGAAGCTTGAGGAGATGCCTAATCAAAAATTGGCTTCACTTGAATTATCTTATGAAAAGAAAACTAATTACATATTTTTACTTAATTTTTATGCATGCATCTTTATTAGAAAAGATTTTCATGAAGAGTTTTTTCTTGTAAATAATTTATGTGATCTTAATATAATAAACTACAATTATTTTCGAAATCAATGAAAAATTTTTGAAGTCTTACAATTTGGTAGTTAAATATTCTTTAAATTCTTAAAATTAAACTTAGTTAGTGAAATTTGGTTAATGATTTACTAAAGCCTTTATAAAATCAAAAATTAAAAGGAATCTTAAATATTTACCTTTATTCCAAATGTTATACATTTTATATAGTAAAAAGGGTTACTTGAGGACAAGTAACGTTTAAGTTTGGCGGATTTTGATCCATGAAAAAATACCTATTTTTATGCCTTGATTTTTATCAAATTTTTAAGGATATTATGCTTTAATGAAAGGTATTTTATGTTTTTGGATGTAGGTGATGCAAAAATGTTCAAAAAGGAAAAAAAGATGAAAAAGAATGAAAAAGGAGCAAAAAGAGCAAAAATGGAGCCAAAATGAAAAATTGCCAAAGTATTGAGCCTGGCGCCAGAATCCGGCGCCTAAGCGCCAGCTCGATACCAAATCTGTGACGGTTTTTGTAACTACTTCGGAATGTTATATTGACGGTTAGAGCGGTTATTGAACAATTTAGAAGAATGGCAGTTATTCCTGGATTATAGGACATGTGATACATTGTATTTAGACGCTTTGAAACGGTTTGGATCGTGAAGAGATACGATCCAAAGTGAAGAGGTGTGAAGAACTGGACGTTTCTAGAAGATTCATTGAACTTGGACACATTTTGAAGAGGTGCCTTAGGCAACCCTTGAAGCCTATAAATAGGAGACTATTCCTACAGAGAAAAACGCCCACCCCAAGTAGCCTAATAAGAAATCCAAAAATTAGAAAGATAATTTTAAGGGCCATACTTTTAGTTTATTTTCCTTCATAAACTAGTGAGTTTATTTTATTTAGAGTTTGTATTGAGAGTTTGAAAGAGTTGGTGCTTTTGAAGTCTATTTCACTTTGGAGTCTGTAGGAATCAGAGGTTCAGTTGGAGAAACACTTGAGATAAGTACTTGTAATTTTATTCAAAGTTTTATTTATATGTTTTGTTATTTAGATTCAATGTGTTATGAGTAGTTACTTTACTTTCTCCTTTCAATTATGAAAAAATAAATAAGATAATCTTAAATTCGTTGAGAATTAGAAACTAAAATATGTTTTAAATATTGTGATGATATTAATATTGGATCTCAATTTACTATTTAAATTGGCCATTTAAATTGTTAAAATCTATCAAGAGTTTTGAGACCTGAAGGAGATGAATTCTTAACTAGTAGATATCACATGAATCCTTGGGTAGTCGAAGGCCTTGAGCGGGGTATTCAAGGTGAAGTGCAAATAAATAGGAAAATATTATTCAATGGGCGTAGAATTGATAAGTTTTTAGAGTGACATACTAAATTCTTGTAGTTTGGTTTATAGAGAGGGAACAGGTCACTAGTAGGGCCAACCATAGCCACCCTTGGACATCTAGTAGTGTGAGCCTAGATTAACCCATTCTACTAACAATACATCCAGACCTGATCTATAGATAAGCCAATGTTCTTTATAATATCGAGCGAAGGTAAAGAATATTAATGCTTCTATTTGGCACAATCCATTAATTTATATTCTCCACGAATATTATATTATCTAATAATTCTTGGATTAATTGAAAGGAAGAAAGTTGTTTGCTTATTATTATTTACATCACTCATTATTTTAGTACTGCTTTAATTCTGCTTTTAGTAAATTAAATATTAAATATTAAAACTTTAAAAGAAATACATAAAAATAAAAATTAAAAATATTTAAAAATCTATAAACCTCCTCGTGGGATCGATACTGGAGTTTTTATTTAAAACTCTATATTACTTGAAACGATACGTATACTTGCATAGTATCTCTAGTGTGTAAAATATTTTCCATAAAATTATATTTATATACATTAGCCATTATTATTATTTGGGTCGAAGTATTGACTATAACATATTTTTGAGAGCATAAATTACTACGTTGTTTGCGGATTGAGGTCATCTAGACACGTTATAAAAGAGGATATAGGAACATATTCTCAATCTAAGAGGTACATAAGGGCGACTTGATCAGGATAGGTGAGATGGGCATTTAAACTGAAGACAAGTCAGGTGGTCAGTTCAAAGTAGGTAGTTTAGGGACTAATGTCTACCCTAAGCTCTGACCCGATCCTCCTAGAAGTAGAATATTGGGCTTTTGGTTTCTAAGGGTCCTTCTGTGGTGTGCAATGACTGTACCAGAGAGTTAAACATACTTTAATGGTTTTACAAAGTCAAGACATTCACTTATCGAATCTTATGTGGAATCGAGGTCAATGAACTGATAAGTAGGAAATTGTGTGTGTTGTATTGATTTGTGTCTGTTGTTGTTTTAAGTGTTCAATGACTAAGATTAAGAAAGGTTCCTAGCAAGTTTGTTGTTTACTTTTGACTTTGTTTAGATTAGTCAAGGCATTACTTTATCTTAACCATAAATATAGTGAAATTAATAAACCAGATTGCTTAGTGTGGGGGTCTCTTCAAGGTTTAACCCCCATAATCGAGAGCTAATGCTAGCCTATTCTTCCAGTCCACACTAGACAGGCTTAGCGATCCTAATTTGGTTGTGTGTATTGACTATACTACGACCCATCCTAGATTTACATAGCAACGTTGTCATTCCATGCTGAGGCAGTTGTTTTAACAAAACTAACGAACTTGAGAAAGGAAAGATATACTTATGGTGCCTAATGAGCTAGACTATGTTAATAAGTTTTATCTCAACTCAAAATATTATAACTCAAAACATTAACCAACATCGGTAGCCGCAACTGTGCTAGATTATTGAACTTGATCATATCGTGATGGTGCATTATGAGGCATGCTCCAACTTCAGATGGATCATCACCTAGATCTGTAGAAAGGAATGATCAAGGCCAAATCAAATCAAGGCCAAGGTGTTCAGTGCCTGTACTAGAGGATAGTACTTATACTCTAGGTTTAACCAGTCAAAGCATAGACTGTATATCCGACCTATTGTTGAAATCCTACGAACCTGGAGAAAGGAAAGAGTATTTTGCAGGGGTTCAATAAACTATGTGATTTAGAAAGGTGCCAATTGACCAATCCTAGATTTACATGTCGAAAGTGTTGAATTGATTGGACCCGGATATTTGTCGCCAACAGCTAGCCCTACCGACATTAGTGAGGTAGTCCGCTCTAATAATGACAAACTCTATGGAGTAGTTACATAGACATAACCCTATCCTAGTTTTAGTTAGCTAAGGTGTCAATTCCGTTGGGGCCAGATGTATACCAAACACAAACTAAGAAGCTCTAAAGGAAGGAACAAAATATCTAGTTAGTGTGCGATAAGTTGGACTGAGAGAAAGTCTGTTAGGAGATTTACTTTAACTCGGAATTATCAAGTTAAAGGATAAATCCACAAAAGCAACATTGACCGACCTAAATTATTCATCCTAGTCATATTGTGATGGTGACACGTAGAGATGCTCCAACTTCCAACATAGTTGTATAAGAAATGATTTTAATTTATTATAATTAAATGAAAATTCGACACTCAATAGGACATAATGAAGAAAAATGATTCATGTCTCAGACCCCACTTAATAGGAAGAATACTTGTTGTCATTGTTGTTATATTTTATCTAAATTAATTGATATCTATTATGTTAGTGTGAGAAGTGTTTGAGCATATTAATTCAGATAAATATATGCTAACTAAAATTTAATAGAAATAATACAATTATATGTAAGGTGATAATCTGTACAAGTATTAAATGTAATTCTATGGAATAGTTATTTTATCCTTATTAAATAACGAACCCAATCAATAATATTGAACTCAGCCTTTAAGATCTCAGGCATTTGAACAAAATAAGTGAGGGCCGTTCATGTAAAGTTTATGGAGAAATCAAGCAAGTGAGGACTAATCAAATAAAGTTTATGGAGAAATTAAACAAACAAAATAAGTGAGGGCTATTCATGTTATTTTATCCATCTTTGTGTCCAAAGCCCGAATTGGGACTCTTTCGCTGGCCTCTGTTGCCCTTGCATATTACCCTGTCGCATGCTCTCGCTGCTTCAGTTGGAGTGCTTTTTCATCCCAACCAGCTTTTGGTTTCTGTCGGAGTGCTTCTCCGGCCCTGCTTCCTTCTGCTGCACGGTGCCCTCTCTCTTTCTCTCTTCCCTCTCTCTCGTCAAAATGCCATGTAAAAATTTGAAATTTGAGTGTCTATGGTTCGATTTTGTAGCTGGAATGGCGTACGCGGCTACTTAATTGGAGCTTTATAGAGTGTTTAACTGCTGATTCGCCTCTATTAGTGTTTGTTTACCGATTTTTTGAATTTTACTTCATGATCTATTCTTTTTCCCGATTACCTAAGGATTTTGTTTGTGCTCTGTTTGAACTTTATTTTTAGGGTAAAAATGATTGTTTGTTAACTTTTAATGCTGAAAGTTTGTAGCTTTGACATATATTTTCTTGGGATCTGATTGAGGGTTTCGTGTTAACTGATTCTGTGCAGTGGGTTTCGATCGACCTGTCAAGTGTTTCTGCTTTCAGTGGCCACTTCAACTCGAACACCTAATTTATGTTTCATTAGGAGATTTTGTGGGAGTTTGGCACAATATTTGAAGTTTAAACGTTCTCTGCAATTTAAACTACCGGTTGAAAGGGTCAAATCTCCATACTGCCGTAGGATATCGCCACATTTGCTGCTTACTTGTGTTTCCTTGTTAGTTCAAGATGATGCAGAGGCCTCTTCGCCCCGAAGATTACTCTCTGAAGCAGACTTCTCCTCACCTTGGTGGCGGAGGAGCTGCAGGTGATAAGCTTATCACCACTTATGACCTTGTCGAGCAGATGGAATATCTCTATGTCCGTGTTGTCAAAGCTAAGGACCTCCCTGCAAAGGATGTTACAGGCAGTCTTGATCCATATGTGGAGGTCAAGCTGGGTAATTACAAGGGAACGACCCGTCATTTCGAGAAGAAGACTAATCCTGAATGGAACCAGGTCTTTGCCTTCTCGAAGGATCGGATCCAAGCTTCCATACTTGAGGTTCTAGTCAAGGACAAAGATTTTTTGAAGGATGATTTTGTCGGGAAGGTTACTTTTGATTTGAGTGAGATCCCGAAAAGGGTTCCCCCTGATAGCCCTTTGGCTCCTCAGTGGTACAGATTGGAAAATAAGAGCGGTGATAAGGTTAAGGGGGAGCTGATGTTGGCAGTGTGGATGGGCACTCAAGCAGATGAGGCATTCTCAAATGCTTGGCATTCTGATGCTGCGACGGTTCCTAGTGATGGCCTTGCTAATATAAGATCAAAGGTTTATCTAACTCCTAAGCTTTGGTATGTTAGGGTTAACGTCATTGAAGCTCAGGATTTGCAGCTTAGTGACAAGGGCAGGTTTCCCGAAGTATTTGTGAAGGCATCACTTGGGAACCAAGCCCTCAGGACCAGGATATCTGCAATCAGGAACATTAATCCTATGTGGAATGAAGATTTGATGTTTGTAGCTGCGGAGCCATTTGAGGAGCATTTGTTCATAAGTGTTGAAGATAGGGTTGGGCCGAACAAGGAGGAGGTCCTTGGGAAGACTATTATTCCACTTCAGAATGTTGATAGAAGGTTGGACTACAAGGCCGTGCCGAGCCGATGGTATACTATTGAGAAACATGTGGTCATTACAGAAGGTGACAAGAAAAAGAATTGAAGTTTTCTAGCAGGATTCATCTCAGGATATGCTTGGATGGTGGGTACCATGTATTAGATGAATCCACACATTACAGCAGTGATTTCAGACCAACAGCAAGGCAACTGTGGAAGCCAAGTATTGGAGTTCTTGAATTAGGGATCTTGAACGCTCAAGGTTTGTCGCCAATGAAGAACAAGGATGGAAAGGGAACTGTTGATGCGTACTGTATTGCAAAATATGGACAGAAATGGGTTCGAACAAGGACTATTATTGACAATTTTGCTCCAAAATGGAATGAGCAGTACACTTGGGAGGTATATGATCCGTGTACGGTTGTGACAATTGGGGTGTTTGATAACTGTCACTTACAAGGCGGTGAGAAGGCTGTGGGAACCCGGGATTCCAGGATTGGTAAGGTTCGAATCCGACTTTCAACCCTCGAAACAGATAAAGTTTATACACATGCATATCCTTTACTTGTTTTGCTACCTTCGGGGGTGAAGAAGATGGGAGAGGTGCAACTTGCCGTCCGGTTTTCTTGTTCTTCGCTGCTTAACATGATGCACATGTATTCGCTGCCATTGCTTCCGAAAATGCACTACCTTTTCCCCCTTTCTGTGACTCAACTAGATAACCTGAGGTACCAAGCTACTCAGATTGTTTCAATGAGACTTGGCCGTGCAGAACCGCCATTGAGGAAGGAAGTTGTTGAGTATATGCTTGATGTGGACTCTCACATGTGGAGTATGAGAAAGAGCAAAGCTAATTTCTTCAGACTGGTGGATGTATTTAGTGGTGTTATTGCAGTTGGAAAGTGGTTTAATCAAATTTGCAATTGGAGAAATCCTTTGACTACAGTGCTCATTCATGTCCTGTTTATTATTCTTGTTCTGTATCCTGAGCTTATACTTCCAACAATATTCTTATATCTGTTCCTAATTGGAGTATGGTACTATCGACGGAGGCCGAGGTATCCTCCTCACATGGACACTAGACTCTCCCATGCAGAAACCGCTCATCCTGACGAGTTAGATGAAGAATTCGATACTTTCCCTACTTCTAGACCCCCTGATATCGTCAAGATGCGATATGATCGATTGAGGAGTGTTGCTGGTAAGATTCAGACGGTTGTTGGAGATTTTGCGACCCAGGGGGAGAGATTGCTATCATTGTTGAGTTGGCGGGATCCAAGAGCAACTGCACTTTTTGTGATATTTTGTCTGATTGCTGCTATTGTGCTGTATGTTACCCCATTTCGGTTGGTGGCTTTTTTGGCTGGAATATATGTGCTTAGGCATCCAAGGTTCAGACACAAGATGCCATCTGTTCCTCTTAACTTCTTCAGGAGGTTGCCTGCTAGGACAGATAGCATGTTATGAGAAGGTCAGATCTGTCTTGTATGGCTGTTTTTAAACAGTCCTTGAATTGCTAGCTTCCTCCTTTGTAGCTGGAGATTTATCAGCCTTGTCTGTAGCATGTTCTTTCTTTATTTTTTTCTTTGCTGTTTATTTTTTGTTGTGTTTCCTCAATATGTGAACTTATCTGCTTTCTGTTTAATGTTTTATCATATCGTGTAATTTCATTTGGCATGTTCTTCATCCCCACATTGTTAGAAGTGAAACCAATGAATATATTAGGCTGAGAATTATGATTATTGATCTGAGCCAAAATGATAGAAATTCATTCCAAAACATATTCTATAGTAATGTTTATGTTGGCAAGCATTGCTTCTGTTGTAGGACTAGGTATATGAGATTTGTAGTTCACACAATAAGCCAAATTAATTTACCTTGTGTTGTTGATTTTAGCCCCTGAATTTGGTTACAAGCTGGATGATGCAGACACAGGGAATAAAGTGGGGCAAAGGAAAGGATTCCTTAAGAATTATTTTATTTATGTAAATGTGTAATGATTTGGCGTCGGGAATATGACAGCATTCCATAAATTGCTATATAAATAAATTTGTCATGCTTCTCAAGCGACCTTTGATTTATTGATTATAAAATATCGATTTTAATTCATTCAGCGTATGAGACCTTATAATTTCTTAATATTTTAAGAATATCACTTGTTACGTTGTAGCAGTTTTTCTACATTGTCTCATGGTGTGTTTGGGTTAGCATTATAGTGTAGCGACCGCTAGAAAGTTGAGGTCTGATTTTTTGAAATAACAAATCTTATGGCGTACGTAATATTCGATAAAATCTTTTAATGATTTACCTTAAATTCTTTTTAATTATAAACATATTGTTATAAACAACTCTGGCTATTTGGATAATTAAAAGGATATTAAAATGAAAGCCGCCGTGCTGACCTGGTCTCTCTAACGAATCGGAGTGTAGATTGTATCCTTGCTTATTGATGTACTCAACAATCACTGTTTAGTTCATACGATGGTTCTTTAACTTGTTTAGTTTTAAATTGTGACATCAATCATTTGTTGATATAAAAATATGCAGTAGCTAATTTGTGCATATCATAAGAACATAAATTTAAATTAAAATATTTATGCTGATGACAGCAATAAAGAATACTATGATGCTTAGAAACCTGCATTTTCTCGTACGTGATAGGGGGACGTGTCTAGATGCAGACCGTTAATTTTAACTTCAGGGAGATAGAAAAATTTGGTGGTCCTCTGAATGCTGTATTAATCTGAATTTTAAAATGCGTCTGACTGAGTAGGTCTTATCAAACTTATAGTATTATTATTAAAATTTGTTAAGGACTGTTAGCACATGAACAGAATATATTAGTTTTTATCTATATACTCAAAACATTACGTCTGATTATTTCAAAAATTTTGAAATTCTATTTTGACTTAATTTTCTATTTATATGAATTTTTTACGAAAGAAAATAATTAAATTATTATAGTTGTTACTACCGGCACTTGAGGGAAAAATATTCTGTCCGGAGTCCACGAGAGATGCATCCGACTCCAATCACAATACAGCGAGGGTGGGGCCATTACGTGCGTAATTTTGCTTTTTTTAATTTTTTTATTAAATTTATTATTTATTATTTTTTTACTTTTCGTGGTGGGGCCGCTGTATTGTGATTGGGAGTTCGGATGCATCTCTGCGTCCGGACTCCAGACAGAATATTTTTCCGCACTTGAGGCACTTTAGACCTCTTAAATTTGTTAATTCAGATCTTTCAAATGAGAGTGAGAGTGAGAGTGAGAGTGAGAGTGAGAGAGAGAGAGAGAGAGAGAGAGAGAGAGAGAGGTTTAAAATAATGTAGAATTTAAAAAGCTTTACTCTTTTTCTTTTGGGAAAGGTGAGCCTAATAATATACACCATTTTTAACTCTTGACTTCAAAGATTACACCTTCAATTATTATGTTACAAATAAATGCAAAAATAGACTTTACTCTACAATCTTAAAATTGATATTAATTATAATGTCGATTTGTAAATATTCAATTAAAAGCTTCAACGATTAATATAAATAAATAAATACATGTACAACTTAAATTTAAATGTAGAAAAGTTGACAAAATGATTTAAGTGCAATTTTACCCCCAAACAACTTTCATCTATGCCAAAGCCTTCCATTGACTTACAATTAATGTCAACCTAGGTTTCATGGCACAAGTTGATTCTTGAGCTCAACAAGTAAGCAACAAAATTCTACGTTATCTTAATTTGAGCAGTGGGCACTTACTTGAGCTGAGAAGTACACTTGTTAAATTCCAAATGGCATAGCATGAAACTTACAATATAGATCGAATCGTAAGTTTCTTGATGATGTGGTTCATTATAAACTTCTTACTTGGTGTATGAAAAGCAAATAATTAACTTGATTTTTTTTCTTTTCCTTTTAAATCATGTTTATGTGTAGTAACCCGAGAAGGTGTTTAATTATTATTTTTCTTATATAGTAATTTGTTATGTGAGTATATCATTATATATCTTAAGAGTTGCACAAAGTTGTTTACTATAAAATGAAATTCATAAAGGGCTCTCACTTGTACATCTTTAACACTCAATGTGGACTCATCAAGGTGTGCTTGCAATATACTTACCGATCAAGTTATAAAAGAACTCGTTAGTCAAGCCTTTGAAGAACTTGCTAGTTGGGGTCATGATAGATTTACCCACTAGGGTTGAGGCAAACTAATCGGGCAAATTCAAGGAAAACTCAATTCTTATGTTCTTGGAAAGCTCAACAAACATATAATAAAACTGATGGAAAATCAATCTCAACCATTCATCCAACCTTGGGTGCCACTCTACTACTTCTAAAAGAACCAACAACATCATCTTGACTAGCTGGTTGAGTACCTATCTAAGTATTTAGGCTACATTTCTTTTATATTTTTTAGCAAGTAATAAATTAGTTTCACTCTGCACTTTATCATATATGTAGAGTAACTCATATCTTTTTATTAAGGTCTTATAAACACCAATCCCTAACTATAAAGAGGTTTTCATGAAAATTTTGAGGATTATGTTATTTGGCATATTTTTACCTAAGATCATGATACTCTTAAGCTTTATTATGGAATAAATGTAGAATAATTCAGAGCTTTTCTCTATTCTCTTCTTTAATCTTCTGTCTATATTTCTATTTCTCTTTCAATGTTATATAAGATTCTAGTGTAATTTAGGGATAAATCAAGATCCAACACCTTCAATGGTGTGCTGAGAATGAATTAATGCCATGAATTAGAATTGATATTCAAAAATGTATAAATAGATCTCTAAAGAATCAGCCTATAAAAAAGCCGATGCAGAACAATGTAAAATTATTTATGTAAACGAAAATTTTATTTCATATGAAATAGGACTGAGTAGTATAATAAGATTTGATTAAGCTCTCAAAAGATTACAGGAATACATGTCATAAGCATGTTTGCTCAAGTAAAGAGAGACCTAAGTAAGAGTACATGATAGAGCCCAAGCATGTGCCTAATCATGTTCCATTATAAGAGAATAATCAACAATGAATAAATTAAGTTCAAATTTTATTATTTAAAATTAAAATTTTTGTTTAGTCTTTTTAGCTTATTTAATTTAGGAACATAAAAGTGTTAACAAATAATAAATACTGGATGATAAAATAGTTAATGATGGTAGCTGGTATGTTCCAAAATTAATTGCTCTCTACCACATTTCTCTCCAAAAATTTTCATTTCATAATTCAAATTTTACCTAATATAATGTCAATAATGTTAACCACCATACCAAATTTACTTTATAATCTGATTAATTTATTTAAAGGTGACTATAATGATGTATAATGATTAAAGAATCACACAAATCAAAGAGTACTGAAAATGCTTCAAGAGCGCAAACTCATTGAGGCAAGTGTCGTTTGAATACAACATCATATAAAATGAACTAGATTGTTTAAAATGCTATTAAGGTTGCCCAAATATTATTTGATTAAAAATGGGCTAGGTTGATGTGTCTAAGAGGTTCAAATTACTCAAATACAATGAAAATGATGACCAACATATATGATGACATGCATTTCAAGTTTGAATTACCTCAATGATCAAATGGCCAAACAATGCTTATTCATAAAATGGATTGCTCTTGCATATCAAAATTATAATAATTAGTTAAAAAAGGAGAATAAGAGAAAAATATTGATCTAAATGTAATTTTCAAATAAATTTTTTTTGAAAATGGTCAAAATTGCTCAAATTGTTTTTCTTTAAAATGAATTATACCTATGAATTTAAAACAACAAACTTAATTAAATGACACTTATTTTGACTAGATCATGCACTCAAGAGATTGTCACAAATTTGAGTGACATAATTTAAAAATAATCTATCCTCTTTCACCTTCTTGATTCACTCAATCTTGTTCACCATTCTTATTTGAACCATCTTCCTCTTGCCCTTAGTTTACTCTTTTGAATCTACTCCATCCCATCTTCTATGATAATCCTACCTTACCTCAGAAACCGAAGCTCCCTCTTAATTCCTTTCAACTCATATTGTACAAAGAAGATGTACAATTCCCTCTAAGTTTTGCATTTCTCTCATGCTTAGCTTCCTCCTCCCCTTTATTTCTTCTTCCATAACTAAGAAATTAAACAACTCTCTCACTGATCCGATATAAATATATGCGTACTAAAATCTTCTTCCCTGACAACGGTGCCAAAAACTTGACTCGAAGTCCTCTGAAGATCAACGTACTAATTAATGCTTTAAAAAATATATGTTATAAATAATAATAGCGACTAGTGTATATAAATATAATTTTCTGGAAAATACTCTACACACTAGGGGTTCTACGCAAGTATACGTATCGTTTTAAGTAATATAGGGCTTTAAAACAAAGACCCCAATATCAATCCCACGAGGAGAGAGATATAAATTTATAAATATTTTTATTTTAAAGTATTTCTTTTATAATCTTGAATTTACTAGATGCAATAATAAAGCAGGAATAAAATAATTGATGTAAACAGCAATAAGAAAGCAGCGTTCTCCCTTTCAATTAATCTAAGATTTTCTAAGAAAATGATAATATTCATGGAGAATATAAATTTATGGTATTGTGCCAAATAGAAGCATTCATATTCTTTACCCTTTCGATCCAGGTACAAAGAACATCGAGCTAGCTTATAGATCAGTCCGGATGTATTGTTGGTATAATGGGTTAATCCAGGCTCACACTACTAGATGTCCAAGGGTGGATATGGTCGGCCCTACTAGTGACCCTTTCTTTTTCTATAAACCAAATCACAAGAATTTAGTCTGTCACTCTAAAAACTTATCAATTCTACGCATATTATATAATATCTTCCTATTTATTTGCACTTCACCTTGAATAACCCTCACAAGGCCTTCGACTACCCAAGGATTCACGTGATATCTACAAGTTAAGAATTCATCTCCTTCTAGGTCTCAAAACTCTTCAACAGGTTTTAACAATTTTAATGGCCAATTTAAATAGTAAATTAAGAAACGATATTAATATCATCACAAAGTTTTGAAAATATATGATTTTTAATTCTCCGACGAATTTTTTATTATCTTATCTATCTTTTCATAATTGAAAGGAGAAAGTAAAGTAACTCCTCAGAACACATTGAAATTAAATAACAAAACATAATAAATAAACTTTGAATCAAAATAAAAATACTTATCTTAGATATTTCTTCTACTGAACTTCTGATTCCTACTGACTCCTTAGCGTAATGAACTACAGATGCACCAACTCTTTCAAACTCTGAATACAAACTCTAAAATAAACTCACTAATTTATGAAGCAAAGTAAAAAGGTGGCCCTAATATGATCTCTCTAATTCTCTCTCTAGATAGGACTCCAGATAGGGAAGGGTAGATGGGGTGTTTTTCTCTGAAGGAATACCCTCCTATTTATAGGCTTCAAGGGTTGCCTCAAGGCACCTCTTCAAAATGTGTCCACATTCAATGAATCTTCTAGAAGGTGTGTCTGGCGCCTAGGCGCCGGACACTGTGTCTAGTTATTCGTACCTCTTCACTTTGGATCGCACCTCTTCGCGATTAAAACCGTTTTGAAACGTCCAAATACATTATATCACATGTCCTATAAACCAGGAACAACTACCAGTCTTCTAGAAGGTCCAATAACCGCTCACACCGTCAAAATAACAGCCCAAAAGTCGTCAAAAACTTAACAGTTTTCTGTATCGAGCTAGCGCTTAGGCGCCGGACTCTAGCGCCTAGGCGCCAGGCCAATAATTTCGAAAATTTTGCATTTTGGCTCTATTTTTGCTCCTTTTTTCTCCTTTTTCATATTTTTCTCCTTCTTGAACATTTTTGCATCACCAACATCCAAAAACACAAAAATAATTTTCATTAAAGCATAATATCCTTAAAATTTAATAAAAATCAAGGCATAAAATAGGTATTTTTTTCTTGGATCACTCACCCCTCTCTTATCCATTCTCCTATGCTAGTCTTACTTTCTCTGATCAACCTAAACTCCTTCTTAAATCTCTCCCAACTCATATTGTACAAGAAATATGAACAAACCCCGTCTAAGTTTCACATCTCTCTCATGCTCGACTTCCTCCACTTATCTATCACTTCTTTCTTAACTACACTATTCATCACCTCTCTAAACCCCATATTGCATTTCTCAACTAGTCACAAAATATTCCTATCGCTATCATACATGAACTCAGATTCTTTTTATCCATCTCAATCTAGAATGTTACTCAACACTGGTGACCTTATACTCTAGCCTTCTAAGAGTATATAACGCACCACTCTCTCTCTCTCTTTCAAATGCAAAATTAAGTTCCAAAAACTTAACCCCTAAACCAAAATAGTAGAGCCATCTTTTTTTTTTTTTGCTCTTCTCTCCAAACCAGCATACCCACAAGGTTGTCTCCAAGTTATTGTACTACTAGACTTGCCACCTTAAGCTTTGGTCATCTCTTATTTTTTGCATTATCATATCTTGTAGGTCATACCATATCTCATTTTTCTCATCCCTCCTTGTATTTTTTTATTTTAACATATGTTGAATATTGGCCTCAATCTGTAATCATACACTCCAACACCTAATCCTTCAGTCACTCAATTGAATTGAGCCCCATCTATTTGTAGTAGCCCCAACTCTCATCACATGAGTAGTCCCTAACACTATATCTATTCCTTTAATTCCTTCTTACATTTGCTAATTTTGAGCAAGTTTGCTTCAGATAATCATGAACTATATCCATTACATCCATTAATTTTCATTGGTTTGCATGTTATTTAAAACTTCTATTATTCTACTAATTTAAATATTAATTTAGTAAATTATTTAAGAAAACTATTTAAATTGATAAATATATGCCAAAAAGTCACATTCAACGAAATCAATAGATAAAAAGTTTTTCTGGAATGAAGAAGAGAAAAATAGAAGCTAGGACCCTAATATACCCTGACTTGCTAACTTTAACTGCCTAAGAAGCAAGTTAGGAACTTCAACACTCAGCTAAGAGCCCTAGTGCCTGGTAGCATGTATAAGATGAAGAGCTAGGTGCCTAGGTTCCATCTAAAGTTCCTAGGTGCTAGTGAAACACCCAAGCACAACTCTAATCTTGCAATTCCCTACTTGAAGTTCCAAGATAGAGAGCTTGATGCTTAAATTTTTTGATAAAAACACCTAACTGCCATTTATAAAGCCTCCCCAGGAACTAATGTAGGGCACTTAAGCATCAGATTCAATAGTTTAAATAGAAAGCTCAAATCCTATGAGCCATAGAATTGCCTTTCATAATTTTAACAAAGTTTTCACTATTCATTGCCTTTATTAAAGCATATTACATCCACCTTATTTAAATAAACATTTGGAATAAATTAGGAGACATTTTGGCAGCTATAAGCAATTTTTAAATAAGTTTTGCGTAAAGCTTTTCTAAGAAATTAAAAAGAGAAGCATTGGATCTTTTTAATGTTAGATTTGCAAAAGGAGATTGATTGATGAAGCCACAACATGAGCCATCTACTTTAGTTATTATATTCCTTTCTATGCTACTATTTTGTTATAACCATGTTCAAATAATTTCTATTTTATGTTTTTTTTTTCTTATAGACATGAACTAATACCCCATTGTGGGGGTTACATGAAACATTTATTTTGATGTTTTTATTTGTTTTTATGTAAAGTATGCGATGTTTTAGTTTTCTATATTTATAATTCATTTTCTTCTCAAAAGGAAAAAGTATTCATTACATGGACACTCGTTAATATCTCTAGTGTTTTGTTAGATACAAAGAGATGTAAAGAAAATGCATAATAAGTATAAACACCAATGTGAATGGATTGTAGGTTTGAGATGGTATCTATAATGAATTTGTGTGATCCATGTTGAGATCTCATGAACACTAAAAACTTCACCTATGTTAAATCTATCACTGAAAGGTAGGTATGTTATGTAATATAAACTAGAAATCATAAGCTTTTTAGAACAAAGTATTAGCCATATTTTGTTAGACCATAGTACCATGCAACCAAAACATTCCTCAATTTGATTATAAATTAGCCTTCCTACCCATGTGAAATCAAACTACTAGAAATCTCATGTCCCGATTTCAATCTATATGAACCATCCATTTCATTGCAATAATATTTTTTCTATTGATTCGAAGTTCCATTTTGGTTATCGCTATGCCCCAAACTAAATATTTGGATAATAATTCACAAGTTTATTTCTAATACTATCGTCTCAATTCTCATATGACGACGCACTTACTCACCCTTCATTATTTATGCAACCACTTGCTCTTGTGCATGTGTTGAGTGAGTAAATTGAATTATATTTTGATCTAATGTTTAGTTAAAATGGTAGAAAAGTATGATTTAATATTACTAAAAATATTATTTTTGATAGAAATTTTTGACTTTATATGCGATGAAGATGTTATACCGAGATGCCAAGATAATGGTGCTAATAAAGCGATAATGAAACAAAAAGATAGGAAATGGTAAAAATGAAATACTAAAATTACTATAGTAGTATTGGCACTCTAATAGTAATAATATATAAATGTTATTGTAATTATACTGCAATGATACTATAAAATTTTTAAAATTTAAGAGCTTGGCATCAATTTCCATAATTTTGAAGATTTGTGCCTCATGATGTAGGCGTAGCATGGCAGTGCTGCCAACGTGATGTCGTATTGCTGATCTGTAATATTGTAGGGTGACAACATGACAAAATAGTCTGAAATCCATTTTGGAGTATGGTTGAAAGTTAAGGAGAATTTTTTTATAGTGGTTATGATCTTAGCGATATGTATTAATATGTGGGAATGAGTAGGGAGATTAATAGAGTGTTAACCAGTGTGTGTGTGTGTGTGTGTGTGTGTGTGTGTGTGTGTGTGTGTGTGTGTGTGTGTGTGTGTGTGTGTGTGTGTGTGTGTGTGTGATATTGTGTGAAGATCCAAGAGTTAGAGGTAACATAAATGATTTTTAGAGGTTGTAATTGATCTAGAAGCCCAAACGCCCAGTTCAATCTTTCTTAATGACTTTATTTTGTTTATTATTGTTTTTAATTCCTTAGTTTATTTTGTGTTTTATTTCTTGAATACATTTGTTAGCTAAGACTAAATTTAAATTCATGGGGAATCTTAAATTTGTGATTGTAATGTGTTGGATTTGGTTAAATAAGATTCTTATTTTATTGTTATTTTCTTGGTCCTCATTTTCTAATGATTTGATAAATTATTTCTTAAAATTTTGCATAAAAATATAAATTACAAGAACCATAATAGAATATACATTGTAAATAAAAACAAATATTTTTAAGCATATAGGAATATAATATTTAATAATTTTCTATCCTTTTGAAATATTATCTTATGTTGATTAAGATAGAATATACTCATACATTGTGTATGCCAAAAAGGTTGTGGTCACTATGTATGAAATTTTGCCTCAACTGATAACCTCTATATATTACCACTTTTCTTTACCCCTAAAAAAAACCACTGCACAAGTCACCTTCACCTTAACTCCGTCAAACTCACTACTTAATTGACGTCAATAGCCTACCACTAAAGGTAACTTGTAATAATCTCTCTAATTCTCTTCCAAAAGAAAATAAACAAAATAATAAATTTTAAAAAAATGGATGAGAGAATAAGAAGGTATAAAAAATAGAGGATAATTATTGTATATTTACAATTGTGCCTTATCCTCGGGTATTAGAAATTATAACATTAAAACTCAAAATCACAGTGTATTTATCATGAAAATTAGAATCTCATAGATACCTTATATAGTATAGTGAAAAAAATTCATATTTCATATTCATGATGTATTGAGTAATAATTGTATGCATTTTTTATAACGTACCCCTAAGTACCTATATCTATTTTTTATAGTGCTTTCGGAAAATATATGCACATTTTCATGTAGGTAACCCATGTATGCTTTTATAGACATGGTGGGGGATGAAATGAAGCATTTTGTATTAATACCACTGATCCATTAAAAAAAGTACCTATTTTTAGTGTTCATTTCATGCCCACTTTATGCATATTTTTAATGATATTACACTATAAAGGAATGTATTTTGCATAACTTTGCATATTTTTGTTTTCAAGTATAAAAATATGATTTTAGAGAAAATGAAGCAAAAACTATGCAATTTTTAGCCAAAATGAGCAAGAAAAACAAATTCTAACTTAGCACATATTGATATGTCTTTCTATGCTTAATATTTTTTATATTTCTCACATGTTTTGAATGAAATTATACTTTTGAGAAAAGTTGTTTTTATGTGTATCTTGTAGGTGAAGATGTTAGGAACGCAACGCAACTAAAATAGGGCGAAACGGAGTTGAAACGGAGCCAAACGGAGCAAAACAGTGGAGCTAAGCACAGGGTGGCGCCTAGGCGCCTTAACCCAGTGCCTAGGCTCCAGAATCATCCAGAAACGGTTATTGGATGGATTTCTGATGACTTTGGGAGTTATTTTGACGGTGTTAAGTAGTTTCTAGACCTTCTAGAAGCGTGGAAGTTATTCCTAATATATAGGACATGTGATACAATGTATCTGGACACTTTGGAACGGTTTTAATCGCGAAGAGGTGCTACCCAAAGTGAAGGGGTGCAAAGACTTGGTAAAAGACCAGAGTCGGTTTCTAGAAGATTCAATGAATGTGGACTACTTTTGAAGAGGTGCCTTAAGCAACCCTTGGTCATTTTCAGAACTCTATAAATAGGAGATATTTCTACACAAAAGAGGGCCTCTCTTGCCTCTCTCTCTCTCATGTCTCTTCTTGGTGTCTCTTCTTTATCTCTCTCTCTCTCACTCTAGTCTCTCTCTCTCTCTCTTTCTTTTCTTCTTTAGTCATTTTAGAGTCATGAAGATGTAAATTTTTACATCTTATGGAGAGATTGGTGAGGGATTTTGAGATTTTGATGTAAGGGATGTACGAGCAGTGCATGGATCGGTGGGAGACTTTGGTGGAGAGATCTTCTTCTTTCCTTCAGAGGGAAAAAGCTAAATATTGTGTTCTTCATTCTCTCGTAATTGTTGTAAACACTTTCTAGTGGAATTTCTTTATTTTAAACTAAGTTTTCTGTCATGATTTATCCATGCTTCGTAAGTGATTTTCTTTACTCTTTCGTTTAATATGAAGTAGTGGCATGTGCAGGAAAATTATTTTTTTGATAGAATTATCTATTAGATGCTTCTAAGTGACATATAGTTGCATAAAAATAATAGAATACTAATGAAATAAGTTACTTGTTGGCACTTAATTTATTACATAATTCTATCAATGCTTTTATTTCTTATGTCATTAATTTCATTTACTTTTATTTTGTAATGAAATAGATACATGATTAGGAATTAAGATTTGCTTAGATATTCTCTTTTTAAATTATGGTGATGATATTCATACCAGATCTTCATTTACTTTACAAATTGATCTCTTGTATTGTTAAAATCTGTTGAAGAATTCTGAGACCTATCCGGAGATGAGTTCTTAAATAGTAGATATCACATGAATCCTTGGGTAATCAAAGTCCTTGTGCGGGTTATTCAAGGTGAAGTGTAAATAAATAAGAAAATATTATTCAATGGGCGTAGAATTAATTAGTTTTTAGAGTGACAGACTAAATTCTAGTAATTTGGTCTATAGAAAGGGAACGGGTCACTGGTAGGGCCGACCATAGCCACCCTTGGATATCTAAAAGTGTGAGCCTAGATTAACCCATTCTACTAATAAAACATCCTGAACCGATCTATAGATTAGCCAATGTTCTTTATGCCTGGACCAAAGGATAAAGAATAGGAATGCTTCTATTTGGCACTACTACATAAAATTCTAAGCATTTCTTTCCTACACATGATCTATGTAATTGTAAGAGAAAGATAGTCTTTAACATCTCAAAATTCTCCAAACCAATTTATCCATAAGATATCTTTTTATTTAAGAACTTTATTTAGGATTAGTTATTAAAAAAACTTTTTAATCAAAATTCTAAATTTAGGCCTTATAGAAATAGACTGGAATTAGCCTACAGGATTGCTTACCTTGCTTCTTTGTGGTATCGATACTGGGGTTATAAAAGAAAACCCTATATTACTTGAAATGATACGTATACTTGCGTAGTACCCCTAGTGTGTAAAATATTTTCTAAAATTTTATAATATTTTAATTTTATACTTTAGCCGCTATTTATAAATTGGGTCAAGTTTTTAGCCATCTTTTGGATACAAAAATGACTGCATTATTGGGGGTCGGGTCAAGTTTTTGGCGCCGTTGCCAGGGAAGCTTCGGTAAGAACTTTAGGAGAATTTTAGTTGAAGTAATTAGGTTTAGACTTGGAAAACTGTAGAGTCATAAAAACTATTTTTTTGTGAAAACGTGTTTTGTTATATGAAAAAGTGTTGTAAAAGAAAATTTATTTGTGTGAAAGATAAGGTGTTTGTGAAAATGTTTTGTTGTGTTGAATATATTTCATCTATTATTTGTTTAATTTTTAATGTATTGTTTGTTGTGCTATGTATGCGAAACAAAGGATCTGCAAGACTTGTGCCTTATGATCCCGAGTTTGAAAAAAATAAAAAATTAAAAATACAGAAAGGACTCGAAAAACTAGAAATGGAAATGGAAAACTTTCAAGATAAAAACTTGGAAAATCATCATACTTTATTGAGGGATTACGTAAATCCTACGACAGATGAAATTCACTCAAGTATACAAAACTGTCTGTCATAGAAGGCGACTCATTTGAAATAAATCCCGAGATTATCCAACCGGTGCGAAACAATCGGTTTGGGGAACTCCTTTGGAGGATCCCAATTTACACTTATCATGTTTTCTAGAACTATGTGCTACATTTCGTTATAACGGTATGTCAGAAGATGTTTTTAGGCTAAGGCTTTTTTCCTTTCTCACTAAGGGATAAGGCTAAAATATGGTTATACTTGTTAGCACCTCGCTTTGTTAGAAATTGGGAGGAGTTAACTCAGAAATTCCTTGCTAAGTATTTTCCACCTTCAAGGACTATTAAACTTAGAAACGATATTATCTCATTTTGTCAATATGAAGGAGAATCAATATACGAAGCCTAGGAAAGATTTAAGGAATTCCTAAGAAAGTGTCCACATCATGCTCTACCCGATTGGTTAATCATTCAAACTTTTTATAACAGGTTAGTAGGATCCCTTAGGTCTATAATTGATGCTACTGCCGGTGATTCATTAATGTCAAAATCAATTAATGAAGCGTATGCATTAATTGAAAAAATGGCTACAAATTAATTTCAATGGCCCTTTGCAAGTGTAAATCATAAAAATGTAGCTAGTGTTCATGATACAGATGTGATTACAATTCTTGAATCTCAGCTTGCCGCAATATCAAGGAAGTTGGACCAATTTGGAATGAACCAGCCTCAATTTACTTCTGTAAGTGAGGAAAGTTCATTAGGGCGTATAATTGATTCTAGCTTATCATATGATGTTTTAAATACCATAAACAACCCATATTCTAACTTTTACAACCTGTGTTGGGAGAACCATCCTAATTTTAACTGGAATCATACTACTGATGATTGAAACCAAAAATGAGAAAATAATCATGTGAATCTTAATGGAAGTTGGAATAATCAGCGGAATACAAACTATAGACCTTCATATCCACTAGACTCTAATAATGATCAACAATTTGAGGATAAGAAGATGTCTCTGGAAGAAGTGGTATTGCAAATGGGAAACCAGTTGCAAAGTCAAAATGCTGCGATTAAAAATATAGAGAATCAAATGGGACAAATTTCTAATTCACTTAGCAATAGACCCCAATGAACACTTCCCAACAACATTGAGATCAACCTTAAAGAGAACACTAATGAACAAGTAGAAGCTGTCCAAATAAAAACTAGAAGAGAGATAAAGGATGTGGTTAGAAAAGGGAAAGATGTTGTGAGAGAAACAAAGGAAACTAAAAGACCTGAAAAACATGTTTCTAAGGGTTTGGAAAAATTAATTTCTCCAACTAAAATCAGTTTGGAAAGACCACCACCTCCATTTCCTCAAAGACTTAGACAACATGAGTTGGATAAGAAATTTTCAAAGTTCATGAAAGTGCTTAAGAAGTTAACGATAAATATTCCTTTCACTGAATCTTTGGAATAGATGCCAAGTTATGCAATGTTTATGAAGGAGATATTAAATAAGAAAAGGAAATTTGGGGATAATGAGACATTTCCACTAAGTGAGGAGTGCAGCGCTATACTTCAGAAAAATTTTTCTCAGAATTTTAAAGATCCTTGTAGCTTTACAATTCCTTGTGCAATTGGAAAAAGATTATGTGGAAAAGTTTTTTGTGATTTAGAAGTAAGCATTAATGTGATGCCTCTATCTATATTTAGAAGGTTAGGTTCAGTCGATATTTCTCCCACTACTGTAACCCTTATGTTAGCTGATCGATATATAATTTATCCAAAAGGAGTTATAGAAGACGTGCTTGTTAAAGTGGATAAATTTATCTTTCCTTTGGACTTTATTGTATTAGATATGGAGGAAGATAAAGAAATTCCAATTATTTCAGGGAGACCTTTCCTTGTTACTGGACAAGCTATGATAGATGTGCAAAAAGGAAAGTTGACTATGAATATTAATGACCAGAAAGTCACTTTTGATGTATTAAAGATTATGAAATATCCAACTGAGAGAAAAGATGATTGTTTTTGGATAGATAAAATTGATTATCTAACTAAAGACCATTTCTAAGAAAGTTTTGAGAGTAAGTTAACAAATGAGATTGAAATGGATTTTCATGATGATTCAAAAATGTTATTTAAAGAAGACTGTATGTATGTTCAGGAGAGGTGTGAAATGATGGACGATACCAAAAATAGTAAACTTCTAATTCCATTTGTTGAAAATCTCATAAACATAAGATGGATGTACTCCATACAATTTTAAAGTCTACCTATTTAGGGAATTCGTCTACACTACCAGTCTTTATATCTTTTGATGCGACTCAATCACAAGGAAAACTTGAATTGAATGATGAACATGATAAAGTTATTGAACTAGGACTTAGAAGACAATTTGAGGATATATTTCAATGGAACTTTAAGTTGAGAAAAGAGGATAAGGATATTGGAAGACCATTGGAAGAAATTCCTAAGGAATTAGAAAAACCTATTTCCTCAACTAAGATAGATCCTCCATCATTTAATAATTATGAAGGGGAAGAGTTGGAAGATGATTTGAAACATAAGAGTAACATAAAGGATACTGATTCAAAATCTGAATTATCGAAAGAGAATCCGATCCAAAATTTGGGAGATATTGAAGTATCTTATGAAGATCCATTTCTTATAAATTTTTAGGATGATATTAATATGCAAATTAAAAAAAGCAATAGAAGAATATTTGATCTAGAAAGAAATATGAGGAACAATGATAAATCAAATTGAAAATGAAGAGCTGAGAGAAAAATTAAAATTTGAGGATTTTATAGGAATCCCTAGATCTGGAAATGATTGGGCGATTGATCGAGGATTACTTAATTGGAATTTTGATCCATGAGGAATCATATGTCGGGCCCACGACGTTAAAACTAAGCGCTTTATGGGAGGCAACCCATAGTTATCAGTGTGCTTTGATTTAGTGTGCTTGCGAGTCATGATTATTTATGTGTTGTTTTGTGTTTTCTTTAGTGCAGAATAGATTAATGTTGTAAGGTTATGCCTTGGTCTTGACTAAATTTGTATATGACTTCTGGTAGTAGCAGGCTGACGAGTCTGTTATGACTTAGTTCTCAACTGGAGCTGAGCATTATCTTGAAGCATGTAGAGTTTAGACTTGGACCACTCCATCTCAACTCTATTACTTCCTTTATCTGACTTTGTTTTCACTAACTAAGGTCATGAAATTGCTTAATGAACAACATATGAATGAATTGCACTATTTTTTTTATTTATCAAATTATCATTATTAGTGTAGTTCATTTCGTTAGAAATTGAAAGTAAGGAGGGAAAATGTCAGTATAAAGGAGATCCAATTAACCTCAATTGATATTTCTTTATGAATCTACGAGTCTAGGTATTTTAGTTTATGTGTTTGTGTTTGTGTTCGTGTTACAACAATTAAGAGATTTGAATAACACTTAAATATGTTCCTATGCCAATACATGTCCTGCTTATTTAATCTTTCTTTAGTTTAATTTTATTCTAGCATGTTTTAGTTTAGATTTACTTTCTATTGCAAATTATTATGTCTTGATGAATATTTATAGATGTTTTTGAAAAACATTTGTGATAGATAGAATTTCTGAACTATTTTTCTTCCTGCTTATATTTTCTGTCCTGAATGATTCAAGTTTGAAAGTATGAAGAAAAATATATTTTAAATTTAATATAGTTCCTTTAAGTTTAATATTATAACAAGCATGTTTAGGCTAGATTTACTTTCTTCCACAATCATTCTATCCTAATTATGCATGTATATAAATTTGATAGGATGTTGTAGTAGTTAGTAGATTTATCTTTTATTTTTCTTCCTCCTACATTTTATGGAATTAATTGCAAAATATTTTAAAATTCAAGTTTAGGGGGGATGAAAAATGATTTTTGAAAAACTTAAATTTTATTTGTCCTAAAAAATGCTATAAATAAATTTGATTTTTGATTGAAAAATAATTATGTGTATGAAGTTATTTTAGGAAAATAAAATTTTGAACATAGAAATGAGTAAGAAAAATTAGGTAAAATTTATAGTAGTGATGAAAAATTTAAAGTTAAATTTTTCTTAGTGAAGAAATGATAAATATTGTGTAACTATCTTTAGTAAGAAAAGTTGTATTTTTGGAAAAATAAAAGGATTAGACTTTTGTTTTCAATATTTAAATTTCTTTTATTGAAAAATAATTTTCAAAACTGTTATTATATTTCTAAGTAAAAGATATATATCTAACTTATGCTTTAGGAAAGGAAGGGTGGAATTCAAAATTATTAAAGGCCTATCCAGATATAGTAATCCTTGCCTTAAAAAAAAGAAAAGGAAAAGAAAAAGAAGAAGAAAAAGAAAAAGAAAAGAAAAGAAAAGAAAAGAAAGTATAGTATGTGAAAAAGGAAGAAGAAGCTTGAGGATTAAAGGGCCTAATCAAAAATTGGTTCCACACCTGAGCTTTTTAAAGTATAAGATTTGATAAAATCATAAGCTTAAAAATATAATATAGTTAGTATAATTATTTTTAAGAAAGGTTCTTAAGTAAAGAAAATAAAATGCCTAACCCCTATATTTTGAAAAATTTACAAGTATTTCTGAATTAGATAGCAACACATATTTTCATACTCTTTCATCTAAGAGATTTCTAAACTTCAAATTGGTCTCATTTACTAAAATTTTTTTCTAAATTGGACTACCACATTTCTAGAAAAAATTTTAGAAACTCCTCAAGAAACTAATACACATGATTTGCTTATGTGGTTTTACATGATTATAGTGTTACTTGAGGACAAATAACGTTTAAGTTTGGGGGATTTTGATCCACGAAAAAAAGTACCTATTTTTAGTGTTCATTTCATGCCCACTTTATGCATATTTTTAATGATATTACATTATAAAGGAAGATATTTTGTATAATTTTGCATATTTTTGTTTTCAAGTATAAAAATATGATTTTAGAGAAAATGAAGCAAAAACTATGCAATTTTGAGCCAAAATGAGCAAGAAAAGAAAATTCTAACTTAGCACATATTGATATGTCTTTCTATGCTTAATATCTTTTATATTTCTCACATATTTTTGAATGAAATTATACTTTTGAGAAAGGTTATTTTTATGTCTATCTTGTAGGTGAAGATGTTAGGAACTCAACAAAACTGAAATGGGGTGAAATGGAGTTGAAACGGAGCAAAACAGTGGAGCTGCGCAAAGGGTGGCGCCTAGGCGCCAAAACCCAGCGCCTAAGCGCCAGAATCATCCAGAAACAGTTATTGGATGGATTTTTGATGACTTTGAGAGTTATTTTGATGATGTTAAGTAGTTTCTAGACCTTCTAGAAGCGTGGAAGTTATCCCTAATGTATAGGACATGTGATACAATGTATCTGGACACTTTGGAACGGTTTTAAACACGAAGAGGTGCGACCCAAAGTGAAGGGGTGTGAAGACTTGGTCACAGGAGTCTGGCACCTAGACGCCAGATCCTGGCGCCTAGGCGCCGGAGTCGGTTTCTAGAAGATTCAATGAATGTGGACTACTTTTGAAGAGGTGCCTTAAGAAACCCTTGGCCATTTTCAAAACTCTATAAATAAGAGATATTTCTACAGGAAAGAGGGTCTCTCTTGCCTCTCTCTCTCTCTCGTGTCTCTTCTTGGTGTCTCTTCTTTATTTCTCTCTCTCTCTTTCTTTTCTTCTTTATTCATTTTAGAGTCATGAAGATGTAGATTTTTACATCTTATGGAGAGATTGGTGAGGGATTTTGAGATATTTATGTAAGGGATGTACGAGTGGCGCATGGATCGGTGGGAGACTTTGGTGGAGAGATCTTCTTCTTTCCTTCAGAGGGAAAAAGCTAAGTATTGTGTTCTTCATTCTCTTGTAATTGTTGTAAACACTTTCTAGTGAAATTTCTTCATTTTAAAAGTTTTCTGTCGTGATTTATCTATGCTTCATAAGTGATTTTCTTTACTCTTTCTTTTAATATGAAATAGTGGCATGTGTAGGAAAATCGTTTTTATGATAGAATTACCTATTAGATGCTTCTAAGTGACAGATAGTTGCATAAAAATAATAGAATACTAATGAAATAATTTCCTTGTTAGCACTTAATTTTTTACATAATTCTATCAATGCTTTTACTTCTTATGCCATTAATTTCATTTACATTTATTTTGTAATGAAATAGATGCATGATTAGGAATTAAGATTTGCTTAGATATTCTCTTTTTAAATTATGGTGATGATATTCATACCAGATCTTCATTTACTTTAGAAATTGATCACTTGTATTGTTAAAATCTGTTGAAGAATTCTGAGACCTATCCGGAGATGAGTTCTTAACTAGTAGATATCACATGAATCCTTGGGTAATCGAAGGCCTTGTGCGGGTTATTCAAGGTGAAGTGCAAATAAATAGGAAAATATTATTCAATGGGTGTAGAATTAATTAGTTTTTAGAGTGATAGACTGAATTCTAATAATTTGGTCTATAGAAAGGGAACGGGTCACTGGTAGGGCCGACCATAGCCACCCTTGGACATCTAGAAGTGTGAGCCTAGATTAACCCATTCTACTAATAAAACATCATAAACCGATCTATAGATTAGCAAATATTCTTTATGCCTGGACCAAAGGGTAAAGAATAGGAATGCTTCTATTTGACACTACTACATAAAATTTTAAGCATTTCTTTCCTACACATTATCTATGTAATTGCAAGAGAAAGGTAGTCTTTAACATCTCAAAATTCTCCAAACCATTTTATCCATAAGATATCTTTTTATTTAAGAACTTTATTTAGGATTAGTTATTAAAAAAAACCTTTTTTAATCAAAATTCTAAATTTAGGCCTTATAGAAATAGACTGGAATTAGCCTAAAGGATTGCTTACCTCGCTCCTTTGTGGGATCGATACTGGGGTTATAAAAGAAAACCCTATATTACTTGAAACGATATGTATACTTGCGTAGTACCCCTAGTGTGTAAAATATTTCCTAAAATTTTACAATATATTAATTTTATACACTAGCCGCTATTTATAAATTGGGTCAAGTTTTTTGTCATCTTTTGGATACAAAAATTACTGCATTATTGCGGGTCGGGTCGACCACCTATAATTATTTTTTGTAACATGATTGACAGATCCAAACTTCCAAAGGTACCCTCAAACGTGTGGATAATGTTAGGGGCTATTGGACTTTATATTAATGAAGAACTTAAATAAGACTAAAAAAAGTGGTTGTATGCATATTAAATGACTAACTGATTGGTTATTTATGTTTGGGGGGGGGGGGGTAAATAAGATTTAAAGAGCTTGTATGAATATTAAATGACTGAATGAAAGATAAAATAAAGATTAAAGATTTAAAATATGCATAAAATATCTTGCTAATCATAACAGTGAACTTAAATAAACAAAAATGAATTTCTTATAAAACTTATTAAGAACATTAGTGTTTGCTTTGAATGCAGAGAAAACTTCCTCACCATTGTTAGGACTTTCCCACATTTAAAACCTTTAGGGAATATGGTAAATAAATGATATTAAAATGTTGGAAGTGAAAATATTCTCCTATTAAAAGAAATCAAAAGAGTTATACCCTATTTGCACTGTTATGGTGGATCACTCAAAAGAGCTTTAAATTTTCTATCTTGTAAAATACTTTTAAATCAAAGAATAGTGTACCACTCTTAGGGATAAAAATACTTTTTTAAGATGGATCCAATCCTAAAGTGATTATTTTTCTACTATGTTAGATGGTATATCAAAAAAACTTTCCTTTTTATTAAAATGATAAGGTTTATTTTTAATTATGGGGTCTGATATTAATAGAGAGCGAAGCCTTCTAGTTTAACATTTAGTTTCCAAGATTTAAAGTGGTTATCTTAAACTGGGAACTATTCTTATTAGAAGCCAATGAATGAGTAGGGGGCATTAGATAATAAGATACCTGGTGATTACTTTAGTCTATTCCATGGTTTAGCTTTACATCGTAGAAATTTAAATGATATTTTAGATTTTGTTTTGCAATTTTTAGAAGATTAGGTCTTATATTTGATCGATTGATAAATCAAAAAGTTTAAGAGAGGTTGATCCTCTAGCAAAGACTAAAACCACCCTATAAACTAAAATAAGGTGGGAACTACTGACATAGAGTAAAAAGCTTGAGCCTAGCCCATGAAATTAAAACTTATAGGTCTCACTCATACCAAGAAGTGAACCTAGCATTACTCTCTTAAACCTATAACAAGCTTGGATAGGTTGTTAGCTTTGATCAATTGTTTTTTTGCTTTAAACTCATGATGATGATCACATGCATGTAAAGAATGATAGTTTATTGTTGTTTCTAATATTACTTTGGGACTCATGGCTTGATTGTGAAGCTCAATGCCCTAGGCAAATATATGAGCCTAAATAATGTAATTATTTTACAATTTAAAATTTAAAATTTTATTTTTGGATCAATATTGCATCAAATCGAATGAGTTAATAGAGGAACGTTTGACTTGATCAATAAAAAATAACTGCCAAAAAAACATTAATTCATTCATTTTAAATCATCGTTATAATTTTGATTGTATAGTGTAACATGCGAAAAGAGATGAAAATTCTAAATTTTGTATACATTAAAATGCCTTAAGGCCTAGCAATGTATGAAAGGTAAATTTAACGCTTAAGGGTGGTAATTCAAATAGGTCTGCTAACCCTTTTGAGCAATGGGTGAGACTAAAGAGGAGTAGAATCAAAATGATGTAGATATGCATATGGTTCAACTAATTGATTGAAGTACTAAGGTATGATTCGTCTCTTTTGTTTTTTTTCATGTTTTTTATTTTTTTATTTTTGGTTGTGAATTAGATTTCAAAAAATATTGGTTGTTTATGTTGAGTCCTAAAAGCCTAACAGAAATTCAGGCTAAAGCATATAATCACAAAAAAATAAAAAAAAACTATGAAAAGAATGTTAATTCTATTGCGCACACAAGTAAATAATATACATGCAAGTTCAAATAAAATTAAAACAAAATTAATAATATGTAAGACAAAGTCAGTTTCATCAAGTATCATTATACTTCCCAAAAGAAAAAAAAATAGTCGAGCTCCTACCAATGTTCACCCTAAAGTATCTATAGAACTATGGTGATCTGTATATTCTTCTCTTAATTAAGATAGTTCTCCTCCTATCAACGTAATGATTCACATTTTTTAGGCATCATTATGTCTTGTTCAATAACGGCTCATCCTTACTCATCTTGTACACACAAGCCCTAGCCTAGTCTTATAAAATACATAAAAATGAATACCTTACTAAAACCTATAAAATAGACATCAACATAATAATTCCTAACAAAAGTAGTACATACATAAGTGAAGTAAGTCATATGGACTTAGCACCCTCAGGCACCAAGCTTCATTTCCTACTTGGTCATGATTATGTGGAGGCATAGGCAAGCAAGCACCAATAAAAACTATTACATGCCCCCTCTTTAATATGATTTATCATGAATACCTATATAGAACATATTAGTCTAGTAAATATAATCCTAACATCCATTCTATGCACATAGAATGCAGCTAAGGTGTTCATCTACAACTACAAAAAACATAAAGACAAACTTATGCAATCATTGCATGAAAATGCAAAGTAATGCACACATGATTCATCATCAGACTAACTTAAGCAGGGTTAGTAAACTAGAGAGCTATGTAAAAGCATGGTATGTTCTTTAGGAATTATAGTCCTTATATTTGAGTCAAAGTTCAATATTTTGATTTGATTTTGTTACCTTTAGATGGTTTAGGTTGGTTATATGTTGTGTGAGGATTTTAAATTTTAAATTTTTATTAATGTTCCACTTTTCCTAATTTTTTATTACAATGAGTGTGATGAGTAGCAGAACCCACCTAGCTTGAAGGTCCCATCACTCAAGACAACTAGGGCCTAGTAAGATGGGGAGAATCATAATCAGAAAAAGTAACACATCACCATAAATTCTAATTGATTTAATAATGAATTCCTTTATTTGAGTTGGTTGGTCTACTTTAGGATGATTTATGTTGTTATATAGATTCAATCTTGATTCTAAGTTTTAATGCAAAGCTTTGGTTGACCACAATTGACCAAGATATGTCACTTGGTTAACCAAGTTTGTCTAAAACACTTGCTTACATAACAACACAAACCACTTCGTAAGTAGAAAACATTGGTCATGAAGGCTCATGAAGGGTAAAAATGAGTTTTGAAGTTGAACTTAAATATAATGATTTTTTTATGGTTTGTTTCATATTTGATTTATAGCCAAGCATTAATAGATGAGGGTTAACTCAAGTTAATTAACTTGTAGACCGCTCCAAATTAACCTTCCATTTAGGTGATGAATTCCTTTAAGTGAGTTGAGGTGTCTAAATTTGGTTAAATATAGGTCCTAAATTTGATCTTTATTAAATTTTAAGCTTCATCCTATGAAAAACAAGGTCAGTTAAACACCTTGTAGAATTAATTTGAGTTAAGTTCTTTATTTTGTTTAGTTTTAGTATGGAGCCAGTTAGGACTCCCATAAGTTACACATTGGACTTTAGGCTTAAATTGTAAAAAATGTTTTAATCCTTCAAGTCAAAATTTGATAAAGTGACTTAATTAAAAGTTAAAGATTTAACAATTCAAAATTAATTCAAATTTTTCTCCAATCACTAAGAAATTGTTCTGTAGAGTCAAGAGATATGAAAAGACAAATTTAAGATAATTTGGCAATTTTTTTTAATTAAGCTGTATTTCAAGAATTTTATTAAATTTAGATTAATTTAATTAATAAATACATAATTTAATTCCAAATATTTTAAAATATTATAGGGAGATCATGGATAGCTTCCTGGCCTTACTATAATAATTTTAAACTAATTGGACATGTTTTATTTAAGTCATGATTTATTTAAATTTGAATTTTAAAATTTTAATTTTTTTAAAAATATTATTTTTTACATTTATATATTTTTTTTCTACCATTTTCATTTGGTTGTAAAATTTTATTTGATGCGGATGAATAAATTAATTTATGTTGAATTTTAAGGTTCTATTATTTAAGGTTAATCAATAATTATAATATATTTTTCTAATGGAATTAAATGTTTTTATAGATTCATGTTTCATTATGTTATCATATGAACTCCAAATTTGATGAAACTTAGCCCCAAGTGGAGGACCTCTACGGTAATTTGTTATAAAAGTTTGGAATTAATTTGACAAAACTAAAATTTTATATGATATTCTTAATTAAATAAATAAACTATATTATTGAAAATTTGATTAATATCACATAAATTTGGAAACTTCTAGAAATGCTATAAATGAGGCCCCACACTTCCAAAAAATAATTTCTGCCATTTGAACTGCAGTTCATCAGTTATAGCTTATTTAGAGTTTCTTAATTAAGTAATTTTTTGTATTCTAAAATTTAAATAGTAATTAAAATATCTTGATCTCTCTTATTAAGTGTTAATTATTTTAATATTATCCTTAAGTTATTTATTAGGGTTTATAAAGGTATAATTTTGGGGATTTTTTATATTTTTGATGCTTTATTAGGATTGGATTATTTGGTTAATTAATTTAATTAGGCTTTATTAAGTCAATTTTAGGGGTTATACCAGTAAAACCCTAGACATAGGGATCAACTATTTGAACCTAAAGAAGTCCTAATTTGTCTTTGAGGTTCATATTTTTGGTCATTTCAAGTAAATTTTTAGGGTTAATCTAATTATTATCTTGAAATTGGGTTAATAAAAGTGATTTGAGCCAAAAGTGGGGAAATTCTTAATTAGGCTTGAGAGAAACTATGAGGAAAATTTTAGAAGTCTTTAAAAAAGTGAGAAATAATCTGCGAGGAGTTGAGTGTGATTTTATGATAATTTAGGGTCAATTTAAATTTTTATATTTTTAGTATTTGATAAATTAAAACTAATTTGGCTAATTTATTTTAGGTTTTTTTTTCTGAGATAGTACTCTATGAGAGAATTCATTTGAATAATTTTATGATTTTCTAAATCTTCCAGTATTTTAAATTATTTTTCAAAATATTATGATTAATTAAAAAATCTATCAATTAATTATACCATAATTATTTCTTTTCCACATCACATATGGACTTTACACATGAAATGCACTCATTGGTCTCATAGTAATGAGGTGAATACTATAGAATGTCCAATTTTATACGTGGCTTAATATTGAGTGTTGAATTCCAAACAAAAAAAATTGAACACTCGTGATTTCATCTATTACCTTTGGCAGGGGAAAAATGCCATCTAAGAGGAAGTCTGTGATCTATGCATCAATGGGCCTAAATTTTAAGCCTTTGATTTCAGAAGGATCAAGATAACCTAAGTTCCTAGATGCTATGGTGAAGGAGACTTATATACTTTAGAAAGAATAAAAATTGAAGAATAAAAATGATGAATTTAGGAATTATCTTTGTAGTATGGTAAGTATCCAATTTCATTAGCTCTAGCCACAAGAGGAAACCACAAATAATTCTTCTTTAGACCACAAGGGTTGAGGAGCATTGTGTTGAGCTGCATACCAACATCATGGACCAGTGTATATGATGTAGGATTCTTGAATAACTTGGGAGCTATGTGAATGAGAGGAAGGTAGCAGTTAGATTCCTTTAGTGTGTGGAATGACCCTTTCCTCCAGATTCAAATTAAAAGGGTACCAAAGAGAAATTTTGATTTCACTTGCCCTTTTGGCAATGGTGGGTGGACCAGAAGAGGTCGATAGGCATTGCGCTCTATATGACACTCGATTGAAGAATCAAAAGTTAATTTTACTTTTTCCTAAGTAACCCAATACTCATGGAGGCTAAAGTAGAGTGGAAGACCCAATAGTATGTTTGATGAGAACCTAGCATAGCGAGGGTGGCTCAACCAGTACTTGGGCTAGACTTATAGATTTTAGGGAGTCATAAGAGTCTGATCAAGATGAAGGTTAAGACACCTTAAAAAATTTGTTAATGAGTTAACAAAATAGTCAATTAGAGCTTGATTCGTGGCACTAAGAGCAGATACGTGAACTAATATGGCTTGTGTTGCCTAAGGAGCCAAGCTAATCCATATGTACTTATTGTATGAAAAAAGGGTTAGTATAACTTACTGGATTGTGTAAAATAAGTGGCTTAGCTATAAGGTTTGGGTAGTTTGACACATTAACCAACTATAATGGTATGAACATGCTTCCGAGCAAGCTATTAAAGGGGCTGGGTGAGGCATAGCTTGAGCATTAAAGTGTCAATTAGTTTAGGCTTAGATTTTAGTTTAATGGTTCTTTGGCTTTTGATTATGATATATATATATATATATATATATATATATATATATATATATATGAAAGGAATCGGTATTTGAGTCTGGTGGGCCCCAAATACCGATTCCCCTTTGTGCTAGGTGACATGCCTAAAATATTTATGTTTTTTGCTATATTATTTTAATTTTTTTAATGATATTGCACTTTAAAGGAAGTTATTTTATATGTTTTTAATTTTTAAGTACAAGAAATGGTGATTGGAGCAAAAGGAAGCAAAAACGGTGCAATTTGGAGAAAAAACGAGCAAGAAATGAAATTCTGCCCTGACAACTCTCGATAAGTCTTTTGATGCTTAATCTATTTTACACTTCTTGCATATTTTTAAATGGGATTACACTTTAAAAAAATGTTGTTTTATGCTTATTTTGTAGGGCTATCTGTTACCAACGCAACGCAACTGAAATAGGGCAAAACAGAGCTGAAACGGAGCCAAACGAAGTGAAACGGTGGAGCTGCGCAGCAGTCTGCTGGCCGACAGCGGCCTCGATCTTGCCAACGGTGAGAATTTCCAGAGAACACTGAAAAATGCCCAAAAAGCTCGCCGACGCTGACCTCAAACCCGTCGACAGCGCCCGGGAAGGTTCTAGATCGATTTTTGGCAGTTTTGGGCCGAAATTCGACGTATTTGGACGCTTTTTCGAAGGGCTGCTTACGAGATCTATTAGAAATTCATCCAGAGTCTTTAAATTAGTGAATTTAGTAAAAAAAGAGAAAAAAGTGGAGAAAAAAGAGAGGAATGTTTAGGATTCTTAGATTAGGAGTAGAAATGTAGATTTCTACCCCTTTTGGAGAGATTAGAGAGGAGAATCTAAGAGAATTTGTAAGGGATTCTGCTAGCATTGCATGGATCACCGAGAGACTTTGTGGGAGAGATCTTTGTCTTTCTTTCAAGGGGAAAAAGCTAAGTATTGTTCTTCATTATCTTATAATTTTGTAAACAATTACCTAGTGGATTTTCTTTGGTTAAATGAAGTTTCTGTTGTGTTTTCTTCGTGCTCTGTGAAGAATCTCTCTTACTCTTTCTTCTTCTTTGGAAATAGTGGCATGAGAGGATTATGCCATTCTTTTCATTTTACTTTTCTTTTGCATTGAGTAGGATTCATGCTTAGGATTTTGGGATGCATGCTAGAAGAAGTTTTAATTATAAATGTGATGGTTTTTACTTGCACTTCATTTACATTGCAATAAGGGCCCATTGTAATGTTAAAATCCATTGTGATTGCATTAAGTCCAGAAAGGGCATATGTAATTCTCAACAAAGTGGAACCACATTCAAATTCCATGGATAGTGAAGTTTATGGGGATTGAATGCAAATAAATAGGGAAATATAATTATCGGGCGTAGAATTGGAGATTTTAGAGTGACAGGCTAAATCTCAATTCGGTCCTATTGTTTGGGTGTTGAAGTGTAGATGTTATCCCTCAAGTGAGGGGAACATGGGAGCTCCGAAGTGGGAGCCAGTATCCTCCCAGCCTAGCCGCAGATTCAACAACCAAGCATAGGATTAGTCAATGTTCTTTATGCCTGGACCAAAAGGTAAAGAATAAGATTGCTCATATTTTGCACATACAATATTTAGTGCATCTCATTCATATAAATTATCCATTTCATTACATAAGAATAGTAGTTTTTATTACCTCAAAATTCTCCAAACAAATTCATTCAAAAAGGGTTATCTTTAGAATTAATATTTGTACTTAGTTGTAGTTACTATCTTTACATTTACCACTTGCATTTAGGAGTAGTTGCTAGATAAAACTCAATTTTAATCGAAATTCCAAACTAAGCATTATTAGTAGTTGACTAGAATTTGATTAAAGACCTCTTACTTCACTTCCTCGTGGGATCGATATTGGGGTTTTTAAAGAAAACTCTATATTACTTGAAACGATAAATATACTTGCGTAGTACCTCTAGTGTGTAAAATATTTTCGATTTTTTATATCATTTAAGATTTTGCACGCTAGCCACTATTTATAAATCAAGTCAAGTTTTTTACCATCTTTTGGAAGTTAAATTACTGCGTAATTACGAGTCGGGTCAAGTTTTTGGCGCCGATGCTGGGGAAGCTTCGGTAAAAACTTTAGGAGAATTTTAGTTGAAGTAATTAGGCTTAGACTTGGAAAACTGTAGTGTCGTAAAAACTATTTTTGTGTGAAAAGTGTTTTGTTGTATGAAAAAGTGTTGTAAAAAATTTTTTTTATATGAAAAATAAGGTGTTTGTGAAAATGTTTTGTTAGGTTGAATATATTTTTGGTTTTATTTGTTTTATTGTTAATGTATTGTTTGTTATTTTGTGTATACAAAACAAAGGATCTGCAGGACTTGTGTCTTATGATCCCGAGTTAGAAAAAAATAAAAAAATAAAAATACAGAAATGACTAGAAAAACTAGAAATGGAAATGGAAAACTTTCAAGATAATAACTTAGAAAATCATCATAATTCATTGAGGGATTACGTAACTCCTACGACAGATGAAATTCACTCAATCATACAAAACCCTGTCATAGAAACTAATTCATTTGAAATAAATCCTGAGATTATCCAACTGGTGCAGAACAATCAATTTGGGGGAACTCCTTTGGAGGATCCCTATTTACACTTATCAAATTTTATAGAACTTTGTGCTACATTTTGTTATAACGGTATGTCAGACGATGCTGTTAGGCTAAGGCTTTTTTCCTTTCTCACTAAGGGATAAGGCTAAAATGTGGTTATACTCATTAGCACATGGCTCTTCAAAAATTGGGAGGAGTTAACTCAGAAATTCCTAGCTAAGTATTATCCACCTTCAAGGACTACTAAACTTAGAAACGATATTATCTCATTTCTTCAGTATGAAGGGGAATCAATATACAAAGCCTGGGAAAGATTTAAGGAACTCCTAAGAAAGTGTCTACACCATGCTCTACCCAATTGGTTAATCATTCAAACTTTTTACAATGGGTTAGTAGGATCTCTTAGGTCTATAATTGATGCTGCCGCTGGTGGTTCATTAATGTCAAAATCATTTGATGAATCGTATGCAATAATTGAAGAAATGACTACAAATGAATTTCAATGGCCCTCTGCAAGGATAAATCATAAAAATGTAGCCAGTGTTCATGATACTGATGCGATTGCAATTCTTGCATCTCAGTTTGCTGCAATATCAAGGAAGTTGGATCAATTTGGAATGAACTGACCTCAATTTACTCTTGTAAGTGAGGAAAGTTCATTAGGGAATATGATTGATTCTAACTTATTATATGAGACTTTAAATACCATAAACAACCCTACTCTAACTTTCACAACCTAGGTTGGGAGAACCATTCTAGATATACTTGGAATCATACTACTAATGGTGGAAACCAACAATAGGAAAATAATTATGCAAATCCTAATGATAGTTGGAAAAATCAGGGGAACACAAAATATAGACCTTCATATCTACCAGACTCTAACAGTGATCAATAATTTGAGGATAAGAAGACGTCTATGGAAGAAGTAGTATTGCAAATGGGAAACCAGTTGCAAAGTCAAAATGCTACGATAAGAAATATAGAGAATCAACTGGGAGAAATTGCTAATTCACTTAGCAATAGACCCAAAGGAACACTTTCTAGCAACATTGAGATCTATCTTAAAGAGAACACTAATGAACAAGTTGAAGCTGTCCAATTAAAAAAGTGGAAGAGAGATAGAGAATGTGGTTAGAAAAGAGAAAGATGTTGTGAGGGAAACAAAGAAAACTAAAAGACCTGAAGAATATGTTTTTAAGGATGTGGAAGAATTAATATCTCCAACTAAAATCAGTTTGGAAAGACCACCACCTCCATTTCCTCAAAGACTTAAACAACATGAGTTGGATAAAAAATTTTCAAAGTTCATGAAAGTACTTAAGAATTTAATGATAAATATTCCTTTCATTGAAGCTTTGAAACAGATGACAAGTTATGCAAAGTTTATGAAGGATATATTAAATAAGAAAAGGAAATTTGGGGATTACGAGACAATTGCACTAAGTGAGGATTGCAGCACTATACTTCAGAAAAATTTTCTTCAAAAACTTAAAGATCCTTGTAGCTTTACAATTCCTTGTGCAATTAGAAAAAGATTATGTGGAAAAGCTTTATGTGATTTAGGATTGAGCATTAATGTGATGTCTCTATCTATATTTAGATGGTTAGGTTTAGTCGATATTTCTCCCACAACAGTAACCCTTCTGTTAGCTGATCGATCTATCATTTATCCAAAAGGAGTTATAGAAGACATGTTTGTTAAAGTGGATAAATTTATCTTCCCTTTGGACTTTATTGTATTAGATATGGAGGAAGATGAAGAAATTACAATTATTTTAGGGAGACCTTTCCTTGTTACTGGACAAGCTATGATAGATGTTCAAAAAGGAGAGTTGACTATGAATATTAATGATCATGAAGTTACTTTTGATGTATTAAAGACTATGAAATATCCAGCTGAGGAAAGGGATGATGATTGTTTTTGGATAGATGAAATTGATTATCTAAGTAAATACCATTTCCAAGAAAGTTTTGAGGGTAAGTTAACAGATGAGAATGTAATAGACTTTCATGATGAGGCGAAAACGTTATTTAAAGAAGACTGTATGTATGTTCAGGAGAGGTGTGAAATGATGAACACTACAAAAAATAGTAAACTTTTAATTCCATCTGTTGAAAAATCTCATGAACTTAAGATGGATGTACCCCATACAATTTTAAAGCTTATCTATTTAGGGAATTCATCTACACAACCAGTCTTTATATCTTTAGATGCAACTCAATTACAAGAAAAATATGAATTGAATGATGAACATGATAAAATTATTAAACTAGGACTTAGAAGAGAATTTGAGGATAAATTTCCAAAGAACTTTGAGTTGAGAAAAGAGGATAAGGATATTGGAAGACCACTGGAAGAAATTCCTAAGGAATTAGAAAAACCTATTTCCTCAACTAAGATAGATCCTCCATCATTTAATAGTTATAAATGAGAAGAATTGGAAGATAACTTGAATCATAAGAGTGACATAGAAGAGTCTGATCCTGAATCTGAATTATCTAAAGAGAATATAATCCAAAATTTGGGAGATATTGAAGTATCTTATAAAGATCCATTTCTTATAAATTTCACGGATGATATTAATATGCGGATTGAGAAAATCAATAGAAGAATATTGGATCTAGAAAGAAATATGAGGAACAATGATATAAATCCAACTGAAAATGAAGAGCTGAATGAAAGATTAAAATTTGAGGATTTTGTAGGAATTCCTCGATCTGAAAAGGATTAGGCAATTGATCGAGGATTACCTAATAAAAATTTTGATCCAGGAGGAATCATTTGTCCGGCTAACGACGTTAAACCAAGTGCTTTATGGGAGGCAACCCATAGTTATCAGTGTGCTTTGATTTAGTGTGCTTGAGAGTCATGATTGTTAGTGTTGTATTGTGTTTGATTTGGAGTGGATAGACTTGATCTTAATGTGTCATTATGGATTGATAAGTTTGATTGTTGATTGGTAGATGTTTGGATTATTAGTGCTTTCATCTGATCTCTGTCTGTGTCTTGAGGGAAGTGATTCCTTAACTTCTTATTATGGCTAAACTTGATCTCTTGTAGTAGTTGGATTGATGAGTCCACTATGACTTGGGTCTCACCCAAACTTGGGTTTTACAAGAGAAATCATTAATTTCAAACAATGTTAGATCCATCTTAAATTTGTTACTTCCTTTTTGCAACTTTATTTTCATTAGGTAGGAGTCGCGAACCTATTTGATGAATACCATGTGGATGATCTTATACTATCTTTATAACTGTTAGAGGTGCTTAATTGTAAGGATTAGATGATGCCTGAGATTGGCGCCTAGAAGCCAATATATCAGGGATAATCTTATCTTTGGGATTATAATTTATAAAATCATTTGAAAGTACCTAATTTACTAATGTAGTGATTCCGCTAGAAATTGGAAGTAAATCAATGTGATGCGATGAGTTAAAGGATGAATTGACCTCATTTATCTTATGTGTGTTTTTGTTTGTGTTACAACTTTATTTTGGTCTTGAAGAACATTTTTATATTCCCATGCTGATACATGATATGCTATTTAAACTTTGGTTTAGTGAACTTCATTCTGACATGTTTAGTTTAGATTTACTTTCTGCTACATGGTTTCTATCCTGATTAATAATTGTAGATCTTTCTGATAAGCATTTGTGGTAGATAGAATTTCTAAATTTTTTTCTTCTTGCTTATATTTTCTGTACTAAATTCTATATATGTTAAAAATTAAGTTTAGGGGTAAGAAGAAAAATAAAATTTTAATGTGAAAATACTTCCTTTTAGTGTAATTTTATTACAAGCATGTTTTAGGTTAGATTTACTTTCTCCTATAGTTATTTTATCTTGATTATGCATGTATATGAATTTGATAGGATGTTGTAGTAGTAAGAAGATTCAGCCTTTACTTTTTCTTCCTGCCATATTTTATGGAATTAATTGCAAAATATTTTTGAAATTTAAGTTTGGGGGGAAGAAAAATATTAACTCTTATTTGTTCTCAATTGTTATATTTTCAAAAATTATTAGCATAACTTCTGGCAGTTGAACTTCGCTTGAGATAATTAAAACCTTTTATTTTAGTTTAATATTATGAAAGGATTGGATGAAAGTTTTTAGTAATAAAGGTTAATTTTATAAGGGTAAGATATTTGGTATGAAAAAATTTGAATATACTTAACTATTTAAAGTAAAGAAAACTGTATTTTTGAAATGTTAAGAGACTTAAAGTATTGTGTGTTAAGAAGAGATTGTGACGTTATGATGAATAGTAAAGCTCATACTTAATTATAAAGTAATGATGTGTTTCAAGTTTGAACTTTAGAAAGAGGAGAGTGAAGTTCAAAATCATTACAGGCTATCCAGATATAATAATCCTCATAAAAAAAGAGGAAAAAAAGAGAAAAAGAAAAAGAAAAGAAAAGAAGGATTGAAAAACAATCCTAAAAAAAAGAAAGAAAAATATTTATGAGGAGAAGCTTGAGGAGATGCCTAATAAAAAATTGGCTTCACTTGAGTCACCCTAAAGGGAGAACTTGATTTCATTTCTGAATTTATATTTAAAGTATTGGCCTACATTCTGATGAAGTTTGCATAAACTCCTTTTTCACATAATCTTTCAAGGCATTCTTAATGTAACAAATTATGGTTTATCTTGAAATAAATAGAAGACTAGAACCCTTAGACTTGATTGCTGAATATTCTTATACTTGTAGTGTTAACCCGAGTTACTGAATTTCTTTCTAAAAGTCTAACCAATATATTCTTTTAAATGAAAAATTTTAGTGACTTACAGGTAAAAAGTACATTGCCTTGAGTTATATTTTTATGTAGTAAAAGGGTTACTTGAAGACAATTAACAGTTAAGTTTGGGGATTTTGACACACCTAAAATATATACGATTTTTGCTATATCATTTTAATTATTTTTTTATGATATTTCACTTTAAAGGAAAGTATTCTGTATGTTTTTTGGTTTTAGGTACAAGAAATGGTGATTGGAGCAAAAGGAAGCAAAAACGATGCAATTTGGAGTAAAAACGAGCAAGAAATGAAATTCTGCCCTGACACCTTTCGATAAGTCTTTTGATGCTTAATCTCTTTCACACTTCATGCATATTTTTGAATGAGATTACAATTTAAAAAAAGGTTATTTTTATGCTTATTTTTAAGTGTTATCTGTTACGAACACAACACAACTGAAATGGGGTGAAAGGAGCTGAAATAGAGCCAAACGGAGGGAAATGGTGGAGCTGCGCTGCAGTCTGCTCGCCGACAACGGCCTCGATCTTGCCGATGGTGAGATTTTCTATAGAACACCTAAAAATGCCTGAAAAGCTCACCGACAGTGACCTCGAACCCGCCGACAGTGCTCGGGAAGGTTCTAGACCGACTTTTGGTGGTTTTGGGCCGAAATTCGACGTATTTGGATGCTTTTTCGAAGGGGTGCTTAAGGGAAATCTTAGAAATTCGTCCACACTCTTTAAATTAGTGAGTTTAGTAGAAAAAAAAGAGAAAAAAGTGAAGAGAAAAGTGGAGAAAAAAAGAGAGGAATGTTTAGGATTCTTAGATTAGGAGTAGAAATGTAGATTTCTACCCCTTTTGGAGAGATTGGAGAGGAGAATTTGAGAGAATTTGTGTGGGATTTCGCTAGCATTGCATGGATTTCTAGGAGACTTTGTGGGAGAGATCTTTGTCTTTATTTCAAGGGAAAAAAGTTAAGTATTGTTCTTCAATATCTTATAATTTTGTAAACAATTACCTAGTGGATTTGCTTTAGTTAAATGAAGTTTTTATTGTGTTTTCTTCTTGCTTTGTGACGCATCTCTCTTCCTCTTTCTTCATCTTTGGAAATAGTGTCATGAGAGGATTATGCCATTCTTTTCATTTTACTTTTATTTTGCAATGAGTAGGATTCATGTTTAGGATTTTGGGATGCATGCTAGAAGAAGTTTTAATTATAAATGTGATGGTTTTTACTTGCACTTCATTTACATTGCAATAAGGGCCCATTTTAGTGTTAAAATCTGTTGTATTGCGTTAAGTCCTGAAAAGGCATATGTAATTCTCAACAAAGTGGAACCACATTCAAATTCCATGGATGGTGAAGTTCATGGGGATTGAATGCAAATAAATAGGGAAATATAATTATCGAGCGAAGAATTGGAGATTTTAGAGTGACAGGCTAAAATCCTTAATTTGGTCCTATCGTTTGAGTGTTGAAGTGTGGATGTTAGTCCTCAGGCAAGGGGAATGTGGGAGCTCCGAAGTGGGAGCCGGTATCCTCCCAGCCTAGCCGCAGATTCAGTAACCAAGCATAGGATTACTCAATGTTCTTTATGCCTGAACTAAAGGGTAAAGAATAAGATTGCTCCTATTTGACACATACAATATTTAATGCATCTCATTCCTATACATTATCCATTTCATTACATAAGAATAGTAGTTTTTATTACCTCAAAATTCTCCAAACCAATTCATACAAAAAGGGTTATCCTTAGAATTAATATTTGCACTTAGTTGTAGTTACTATCTTTATATTTACCACTTGCATTTAGGAGTAGTTGCTAAATAAAACAGAATTTTAATCAAAATTTCATACTAAGAATTATTAGTAGTAGACTAGAATTTGACTAAAGACCTCTTACTTCACTTCCTAGTGTGATCGATACTGGGGTTTTTAAAGAAAACTCTATATTACTTGAAACGATACGTATACTTGCATTGTACCCCTAGTGTGTAAAATATTTTCTAATTTTTATATCATTTAAGATTTTGCACGCTAGCTGCTATTTATAAATCAGGTCAAGTTTTTTGCCATCTTTCGGAAGTTAAATTACTGCGTAATTGCGGGTCGGGTCACTAGGGCACATGTGGTTGGGTGTCTGCACCATGTGCCTATTATTCAAGAACCCGCACCACAGAGGATCGAACCCTTCACCTGAGGGGAAATTTAGTGAACCTTGCCAACCAACTAGCCACAGTTTGCGACACACACACACACACACAAATATATATATATATATTGAAACAAGAACTTATTATTAGATCAAGGAAAGTCTATTACATCTCAAATAAGGGATAGACATAAGGTCACCATGCAAAAGTAAACTAAAAGCAAAGTAAATAGAAGATCTATCATAGAGACCATTATAAGGATAGCAAACAAGAAAATTCAAAGAAGAAGCTCTAGTGGCAAGCCAATTTGCTGGTTGATTTCCTTCTCTATACACATGACTCCACTTGATATGTATAGTTGATGCAATTTGATTGATTTTGTTGATCCAAATTTGAATGTACCAAGGAGTTGTAGCCTTCTTCAGTAGAATATTTATCGGGGTAGATGAATCGGTTTCAATATGAATAAAAGGATGGTTATTTATTAAAGCCGCTTTCAGTACCCCAAAAAATAGCTATGACTTCGGTTATAAGAGCATTATTGGCAATAATAGGAGCTGCTGGAAACCATAAGCATTTACCATTATGCTTTCTACCAAGACTACCAATACCACCTACACCATCATTGTAACTTCCATCAACATTGATCTTAATCTAAGGGAACAACGAAGGAGTCCACTGAATTAACAAAGGTTTAGCTGCCATTTGATGATGCTTTACATTAAAATGCTTCCTTATCTTGAATATATAAGCCAAACAGTGATTAATTACCAACTGAGAAGAGAACTCTTTATCTTTAAATAACACACCATTTCTTGAAAACCAGATAAACCAGAAAACTATTAACGGAATATAAAATTCTGCAGTTCCTTTCCAAATCAGCCAGCAAGCGATAATAAAGTTCCACAATGAGAATTTAACTTTTGTATTGTAGCTACTAATAATAGAATTCCATATTTTCTGAACTTCTGGACAATTCAAGAAAAGATGATAGATGGATTCTTCATTGGAGGAACAAAAGATACATCTAGAAGGACCTCTAATACTCTTTAATTTTAATATATCATCAGTAGGTAAAAAAATTTTGAACAACTTCCAACAAAAAAATGACATGGAAGGAGAAATGTATTTATTCCAGATAGATTTCCCCCAGTCATTATTAGAGGAAGATTCATTAGAAAGTAGAATAAATTTTGATAAGCTTTGATAAGATGGGGCTTTAGTAAGTATTCTGTCCTTTCTATCTTCCATAATAGGCACAGTTAAAATTTTCTCCATGGTCTCCTTGTTAACAGCAGATTGAAGAACATATTTATTCTAGGTTCCATTAATCCAGCAATCAGAAACTTTATTAATTGCTGAGAAATGACTGTAATGTGATAAAAGAGATTCATTAAACAACCAGTTATCTTTCCAGAAATCAATCTGACCATCTACAACCTCCCAAACAAAAAGTTGTTCAGAAAACTCTCTAATCTTCAACAGCTCCTTCCAAGTTCTTGAGTCACCCAGTTTAGTTATAGTTTGAGTAGGATAAGAGTTATAATAATATTTCCCATGCATAAATTTAGCCAATAAGGAAGAATTAGATCTGAAATTTAACCACTATTTACAGAAATAAGCAAAATTTAAATGCTAAACACTTTTAAAACCTAAGCCTCCACTGGACAATGGTTTGCATAACTTCTCCCAACTCGACCAATGGAAAAGCTTATGTTGACCTTCCCACAAAAACTTATTGAACATTATGGAAAGTAACTTTTGAGTACTTTTCTTCATTTTAACCATCTGAAGAGTGTAAAGAGGAAAGGAAGTTAATACACTTTTAAGTAGATTTATTCTACCTCCATTGGATAAAAAAGAGTTAGACCAGCATTGGAGTTGGGAAGAAATCTTAGAGACTACATCATCATAATGTGATAGTCTCCTTCTACCTTTAATCAAAGGAAACCCCAAGTATTTAAGTGGATAACAAGCTTCTTTAAATCCAATAAAATAAGAAATCCAATTTCTTATTTGGACATTCATACAGGAGCTAGGAAGAAATTGACATGTGGATTTATTGAAAACCATACTAGAAAACTCTTCAAAGCTGGCCAAAGTTTTCATAATGTGTTTAATAGAGCCTTTGTTGCCAATACAGAAGACGATGACATCATCTGCATAAGCCAGATGACTAATTAGTTGATTAGATCTATGCTGGAATTGGACATGTGAATGGTTGAGTCACAGTTGATTCAAAGATTCTAGAGAAATAGTCAAATACCAATATAAAGATATAAGGGGATAAGGGATCCCCTTGTTTAATCCTCTACCGCATTGAAAGAATCTATGGCTACTTCCATTAATCAAAATACTATAATAATTGTTTTGAAGCCATCTAGAAATCAGGTTACAGAAATCAGTACCAAATCCTCTAGCAGCAAGAACCTCCAATACAAAAGCCCAACTGACAGAATCAAAAGCTTTGGATAAATCTAATTTAATAATTATGTTAGAGCCTCTACAAGCTTTATCAATGCCAGTGAGTAGTTCCTGTGCTAAAAGCACATTATCAGAAATATTTCTTCCTTTAATATAAGTAGATTGATTAGTTGAAATCAGTTCAGATAGAAAAGGCTGCAGTCTTTCCATAATAATCTTGTTGAGAATCTTAGAAAAAATGGAAGAGATACAAATGGGTCTAAAATCATGCCAACTAGTTTTAATTTTATCTTTAGGAATAAGTATAATGGAGGAAGCAGCAAAGTATTTAGGGAGCTCTACCCCCTGAAAAAATGCTTTAACAGCAGGAATCAATTTGCCCTTGATTACACCCCAATATCTTTTATAGAAATCAGATGAAAACCCATCAGGAACAACAGTTTTATTAACATCCATGGAGTTAATAACTTTAAGTATCTCCTCCTCATCAGGGATCTGGATTAGATTATCACCATTACCTTTGAAAATACCATCTCTTAATAACTCAGCAGAAAATAAATCAGTATTGGTGGATTTGAAAGAAAATAGCTTCTGAAAATACCCAATAGCGTCATTAGCAATATCTTGAGAGTTATATAACCAACCCTTTAGATCAGACTTGATTTTAAAAAAAGTATTAATTGATCTCCTGTATTTGATTACAGCATGAAAGTATTTGGAATTTTGATCTCCATAAAGAAAATGATTAGCAGAAGCTTTTTGTAATAGGAATAATTCCTCATTAGCTATAGCAGTACTTAATTTTTCATTAGCTTATACAGTTAAGATTCAACACAAATACCTAACTCCACCTCTATCTCCTTAGCTTTAATAAGGTTTTCAGCTTTGATGATGTTTTCAGTCAGATTACCAAAAACATTCAAGTTCCAATTATTTAAAGCCTTAGCCAATATTTTTTGAGATTGCCAAAGTTGTACCATAGGATCAGCCTTTGAAAAAACCTGAGGACAGACCCAATTGTCCTCAATCATTTTTTGGAAAGAAGTATGAGTAGACCACACATTTAAGTATCTGAAAGATTTATTCCTAACAACAGGCGTTATAGAAAAGATAGCTAGCAAAGGGGCACGATCAGAACCAATTCTAGCAAGATGCTGCACCTTGGATATGGGGAACATATCTAACCAAGCCTAATTAGCTAATAGCCTATCAAGCCTTTCATAAATATTACCTCTCTTCCAAGTGAAAGGAGATCCTTCAAATCCAAAATCAAATAGATTAGCTTCTCTAATATGATTGGAGAAATTGAGCATATCCTGTAATTTTGGAGTCTACCACCCTTCTTCTCACTAGGATGAGCAATAGAATTAAAATATCCCCCAACAAGCCAACCTTGATCAACATTCTGCCCAATAATGTGCAAATGATTCCATAGCTGCTTTTTATCATTGATGGAAGAAGCAACATAAATAAATGTAGCAAAGCCACTGAAATGCTCCAGCTCAAAATGAAAATGCAGAAATTGAGAATGATCTAGAATAATATCAATTTTTAACTCTTTCCTACAGAATAACCAAATCTTGTTGGAAGAGTTAGAAATAAAGTTGAAACCTTTGAATTTATTAGTAAATCTACCAAGATAAGATTTCACCAAAGGTTAAAGTAGAACAACCACCCAAAATTTATGAATCCTGTTCAAACTCATTAATCTATTAAGGGAGCCAGGATTTGCCACTCCCCTAATATTCCAGCAGATGAATTTAATCATTAGGCATGACTCTTCCCCCTCTAGTCAATCTTGAGAAGGAAGGAGTAGATGCACTTGAAGGTATGATATTAGCATAAAAAAGATGTTTCAATTCCAAAGATTTTTTCTTGTTACTTTTCTGCACTACCCAGTCACTTTGTAATTCTTTATTTATAGCAGCTGTGTTGATAGTTACTTCAGTACTGATTTGATCCTTATGCTGAAAAATAGGATAATTGGTATTCTGATGTAATGCTTCCCCAGCCATATGTGTAGCATTCTTATTAGCATCAGTTGAATTTTCAGAAACAGGAGCAGTAGATAAACCCATAGAATCTTTACCAAAATCCACAACAGACATCTCTTTTTGTGGCTCAAGAGCAGGATCAATCACAATATGAGTCAATAAAACCTCAGAGTTACTAGGCATATTGTCATCCAAAGCAGTTTCAGTGGAAGGTACAGTATCAGTAACCAATTCAGTGACTGTAGAATTTTGGACAAGAATAGAATTCCCCACAACATTGTTGTCATCAGAAATAATAAAAGTTTGCTCATTACCTCCAGCAGTAGTAGTATCTAGATCATTAACAATCAGATTTCCCTTCACAGCATCACTATTTAAGTTATCAGCTTTACTTTTAATAGGTCTCAGGTTAGAGTTGAAGTCTGTAACAAAGATCCTTGGAATGCCCAAACATCTTACAATGATGGCAGTACACAGGTCTTTGTTCCATCACAATAGGTTGCCAATACCCATTATGTGGAGAGCCTAGCCAAATCTCATCAATATCAGGAAGTGTGATGTCTCTTTCCACAAGCGTTCTAGCCAAAGAAGGCCTAGACAAATTGAAGGTGGACATATCCAATTTTAGTGGCCTTCCAATTGCAGTCCCAATGGCATAAATAACTTGGTGGTTAAAGAAGTGCAGTTTCAGATTAGGCAATCTATACCAAATGGGAACAATTGGATCCTATTGATTAGGATCAAAATCTGGAGACCATTTCAGGATCTTCATATATTTCCCCTCTATCACTAAAACCTTCTTTGAAAATAAGTTGGCATAATCTTCTTCTTTAGAAAAATGTATCATTATATGCCTCCCATCAAAAAGTCCAACCTTCCAATTACCCATTAATTTGAAATCCTCAAAACATTTTCTAATTAGATCCATCTTTGGATGTCCATATTGGAATTTACCAATCAATCTAAACTTATGAAGATCAACTGAAGAGGACAGCTCATTATCAGAGAATATGAGGGCAGGTTTACCCCCTTTCTGACCACTCGCTTAATGAAAGGGAAGTCACCCTTTCTAGCAGCAGTATCATGATAAATTTGAGGGAAGATAAGCTTATCATGATGATTCCCCAAACCATTCCCAATAACTTCAAGGAAAGAAGCCTTCACAGGAGGAGCAGCCATCAGAAAATGATCAAGAAAGGATCAAGAATTCCCAAAAAGAAAAACACAACAACACCCCAAGATTCTCCAGAAATCTAAGGACTAGAATTCAACTAGAATTTTGAAACAATCGAAAACCGAAAATCACCAGAACCAATGAAGGAAGAACTGTTAGATCTCCAAAAAAGGAATCCAACAGAACCAGAATTGAAAAATAAAGCCCGGGAAACAGAAGACAAGCAACAAGAAGATTTTGAAATTAAAAGAAATAATTTCAAACCAAAGAAATAGCAAGGATCAAACAATCAAAACTCAACGAACCGAAAGAAAATGAAGATCACCTCAAGAATCCTTCCTAAAAATCCGGAGCTTCTCTCTCATCCCCCATATATATATATATATATATATATATATATATATATATATATATATGTATATACATACATATATATATATATATATATATATATATATATATATATATATATATAAGCAATCAAGAATGGGACGACCACTAAATTAGCTTTATTCCATTGCTGCACAGCAGTGGATATGTCCTTCCAATCAAGTAGAATAGTATTTATGTTTAATAAATTGATCACTCCCCTCCGTACTTCCCGAGAGAAGTAACCGTTAAAGAAAAGATGTTGCAGAGATTCGAGCAGCTAGCTCCTCCGTGGAATGTGACTCGCCACTATTCTCGCAATACTTAAAAAACACTCTCCATCCTCCTTGGCATCTTTCAAATTGGATACATAAGATCGAAGACTCTCCCAACAATGTAATATCCAGGTTCTCTTTCATTTACGGAGAAGGTAATAGGCCCGCTAATTGGCTAGCTAGGAAAGCCCTCCACTCTCAACGAGTCCTTGTGTCACCGCCCCTCCTCCTACCCTCGTCCTACCTTTTGGATGCGGACCTTGTACGAGCTTCACATTTTAGATTGGTGTCTATTAGTGGATGACATATGTTTTGCTTTGGTTTTTCTTTTTCGTTGGAAGTATACTGGTGTCCGTATAGGGTGTGGTGTGTAGCATCTTATACAACCATAGTTATTTTTGGATACTTCAATCGGGGTATGTAATTGTTTTTTTTCTCATCATTAACATGTAGGGAGCTACTCTAGCTCTTTTCTTTAATATATATATATATATATATATATATATATCATCTTTTTTTGATGTCATTCTTGAAAATTGTGGGATCTTATTTATTTTTTAATAAGATTACCATAGCTAAAGGTATCCATTAAGGCTCCCTTGTACAAATTTAGAGCACGAAAACAGAATCTAAATTAACACACCCGTGATAGAGACTCGCGCACCCATTGGCATCAATTATTGATGTTACACATGTTAGATGTTTATTTACATGTTATGGGATCATATTGCATTCATAATTAGCCTCCCATTGTCCAAGGAATCCATAAAATTCTTTTGCAGACATTTTGAGCACAAAACTAGGGTTTGAGTTGGTGCTCATGTCCGGAAGTGGTTATCCTTATTTGGCATTGATTTTTGATATTACACATATTTGATGTTCATTATAATATTTAGGGACCATATTCCATTCATTGGTAGCCTCTCATAGTCCAAGGAATCCATAAATCTTTTGGACATGTATTTATAACACAAAACTGTGGTCTAAACTGGCATAGCCCTAGCTAAAAGTTGCATAACCACACCACCAATAGCTAGTATAAGTGTGAGCACACCCAAAAATTGCATGATCACGACATGATTGGCATAGCCACACCCAATTTTTGTGTGACCATGCCAACCTTCAGCAGTCATGGCCGAAATTGTTGAATTTTGGCCAATTCAGGTTAAGATTAGCCTTTAGATGGCTTGTAAATGGAAGGTTATTTTGAAGCTTCCACTTTTCCAGAGACTAATAGGGAGGTTCCAGCGTGGAACATAGCCATTTTATTATGGACACTTTAAATTAAAAATTGACCAATGTAAGGAGATATAAGTTTTCATTCCATTAGGGTTGAGGAGGGTACGGTGATTATCTCAACACTAAGACAGAGCATTTGGAGAGCTATGGAAGCTGAGTGATTTATTGAGAATTAAAAGCTCTAAGGAGAAAGTGAAGTCATCCTTCTCATTTTTCATCCATTTTCTTCTTCCAATTCATTTTCCTCCTCCATCGAACTTATTTATTTCTTGAGAGAAAAGAGAGGAGTTTTTCTTCTCAAGTGTTCCCTTGGAGAAAGGATTTCATCTACTTTCTTGTGCAAAGAAGGATGGGAGAAAAAGAGAACAGGTTATCAACCATCATGGCGATGAGATTCTCTCCCAAACTCCTTTTTTTTGCAAGCCTTTTAAGCTAATTTAGAGAGCTTAGGGTAAACTTATGTTAGAGAAACCTTCAGGTTAGGTGGCCTTTTTCTTACTTTCACAACATTTCATGAGTGTTTGTCCAAAAGCACCATCCTTAAACTATGATATTTTCAATTTTAGTGATTTCATGTTTGTATTTGGAAGTTTCATCTTTTAGTGGACAAGGTGAATACTTTCGATAGAAGGAAGAAATTTCTTTGATCCTTAATTCCCTAAATTATGATGATTGTTCTTCATAGAAAAATCCTTATTCTCCATGGAAATCTCTTCATGTTATGAAGATTTTTCATCATGAAAAATCTTTGTTTTCTTTTTTCCAAGCAAACCAAGGTGGGATTTCTATCATCTTATGCGATAAAAGGTTGGTACACCTCACCATCCTTGAGCATAGATCCCTGAAAGGTCATTTAGGAAAATTTTTTTTGCCATTATCTTCATAGGTTCATTTGAAGTGTGCACATTTATGCATTTTCATGTGCATGTGACAATTCGAACTATTTCTTAAGATATTTGAAGTATGTCATTAAATAAAATTTATTTTTCTTTGCTTATGTTTTAATATCATGATGACATGCGAAATGATATTTTATGTCCTTTTTATGACCTAATTTAAAGCACGAATGTGTTTTCCTTGATGCTTAGGAATGAACCCCTTCATGCCCAATTAAATTAAAATTAAAATCTAAATGAAAAAAATATTGAAACTATATAAACTAAAATAGACCAAATATAGCCATCTTCAAATAAACACTAAAATTGACCTACAAACCAATATAAACCAAAATAAACAATAAATTTATGATTTTCTCCAAAAATAATAATAGATCATAAAAATTCATTATAATTATATTCAATTATAAAGACCATGCAAATAAGTTTGTTGATTATATGACACAATTTTTATGTAAAAAAATACTTTGTTTTTTCACGCATAAATAATACTCTTATTATTCCAAAATTGTTGTTTTGTCCACAGGTCAATACAGTGCTCAAAATTTTTGGGTTATTTATCTGTGGAGAAAATTTTTGTTGTCACAGATCAATTGAAATTTCATTGAACAATTTTATCTTGAGACAAATGAGTTTCGATCAAATTTTTTTGCCATAACCTTCTGCAACTCCTCATAACCACCTTGCTATTTTAAACTGAAATATCTTGAGATAAGGCCCACCTTGACCAAAACCAAAAACGTCATTATGCCCCTCTCATTTTTCTTTATCAAATGAGATAATGTTTTATTTTTATCCATAAGCACCACAACCATCATTTTTTAAATTGCCTCACAAATTTTAAAAATTTTCTCTTATTTCATCCTTAACCATTCCCATAATTTCTTCGCCCATATCTTTAATGAAACTCTCATCCTCCTCATTCTTATTCATTCCTCTCAGTCTCCTTTAGCCATCACTCCACCTCACTCCTCTCTTCCCCTTCACTCTTTGGTCGAGCCCCCTTCTACCTCTCCCACCTCTCTTCTTCTTCCAACTTTGGTTGAAAAATACCGTCATCCTCTTCCCCTCTCTTCACTAAGGAAAGGGATAATACATCATCCAAGAAAGAAAATCAAGGACTTATCTAAGCAAGGTATACTTTATATTTTCCTTTATTAAATCAATTATATTTGATGATTTTTGTATAAACTAAAAAATGATTTTGTGAAAGTGTTTCTTATGTGAATTTCCTAAAATTTATATTTATCTCCCTCTCTTTTTTAATCTCTTGGCTAAGCCCCTTCTTTCCCTCTCCCTCCCTTTTCTTCCTTGGCTTAGGCCCTTCCGTCTCTCTCACTCTCCCTCTCTTTTCTTCCTTGGTTGAGCCCTTTATCTCTCCCTCTACCTCTACCTCTTTATCCTTAGGCAAAAAACCCCTCCATTCAACCTCTCTCTCCCTTGTTTTACTAGGCTAAAAACCCCACCATTCAAACTCTTCTCTCACTCATTATTCCAAGATTTAAAATCCCACCCCCAAACCTATTTCTTACTCTTTAGCCCCTTAACTGAAACCCTAACTTTATCCTTATCCTCCTTCACTCCATTTGTTAAAACCCTAATTTAAGTCTTCTCGCCACACACTCTCTCTCTCTCGACCAAAACCCTAAGTTAAGCCTTCCCCGCACTCTCCCTCACATCCTTGACTAAATCCCAAGCTATGTCTTCCCAGCTCTATCTCTCACTCCCTTAGCTGAAACCCTATCATAAGCTTTCCCCATACTCTCCCTCACTCCCTAAGTCAAAGCCCTAACCCAAACATTCCCCACACTCTCCCTCAGTTCCTTAGCCAAAATTCTAACCCAACCATTCCCTATTCTCTCCCTTACTCTCTTAACTGAATCCTAACTCAAGCCTTCCCCAAACTCCCTCTCATCTTTCCCAATGCACCAAAATTCAAATCTTGCCCACATGGTTTACACTAAGAACTGAATATTTTCTACAAGGCTTACTTCATTAAAAGAAAAGAATTTCATGAATGTGCTATTATTAACACTCATGTTTAGGACTTTTAACTTTCCTATGATGTTTACACATGTTATATATGGTTTAACACTCATGCTTAGAACATTTTAAGTTTCCATAAAGTTTACAGTTATTATTTAAGACTTAGTACTCATATTTAAGACTTTTAAATATCCCATTTTACACATGTTTAATATGAACCAACATTCATATATAGGTCTTCTAGGCTGCACACGATTTTTATACATATTTTATACAAGTTAGCCCCCATGCTTAGGATAATTTGCATATTTATGTGATGTTTTAGGTATGTCCATGTTTATGTGAATTATAAAACAAAAGAAGATAAAAAAATTAATGTTCTTGTCTTTACATGTATATTCCATGTGTTTAGGATTCATGTACATGTGTAATTCATCTTTAGAATTCATGCATAGGGTATTTGGATTTTATGCGATATTTAAGCAATAACAATGAATTAAGACCAATGTTTAGCTTACATAAGTCTCATGTGATGTTTATGTGTATATATTTACTTTATAATTAAAACAAGTCATGTTTATGTTTCATGAACACTAAGCAATTCATGTGTATATTTCATGAAAACCAAGAAAGTTGTGTTTATGTCTCATGAAAACCATATAAGTTGGGTTTCATGTTTCATGAAAATATATATATATATATTGCAAACTAATTTATCACACATAAGAAGTCTAATATCATAGCACAAGCAAATATACCAACATCCACAGTCTCTAGAAAATACAGAATAATTACATCCAAAATAATAAAGTTTCCAAAACAACAAACTAAACAAACTAAACAAACTAAATAAAGGCTCTAAACTTCTGCATCAAAATTCCAAACTATGTCATCTCCCTGATCTCCAGGCTGAGAAGGCTGAGTAGGCTGGTATTGTGAATAACGGGGGCACTCAGGAAAGACAACATCTAAATCACCACTCCTATATCGACGTTCAGCCTCATAGTATGCAATTTCGTATTCTGAATGTCCCTGGATATATTCGCTATCATAATCGTGTCTTCTTTCCAAGCCTCCGATCCTTTGGTCTATATGCTCAAATATTCTTTCCATATTTTCTCCAAATAGCTCAAAACTTTTTCTACTCAGAGTCAGCTCATTCATCAGATCTTGAAGGGTAGGAGTGGTGTACTGAGTGGGTGGATCATAACTAGTAGAGGGTATATCTCTACTTGAAGAAGGTACATAATCCCTTATCCCAGATCTCCATCCTTCGTAGGATTCATATTTCTTTATATTAGCCTGAGTAAGGGGTTTCATAGGTTCAACCCATTCCTCATTATCTCTTACCTCTACCCCAGATAATTGGCAGAGTGCATAGATAAGACCAGGATGTCCTAATCCTCCTCCACTTTCATTTCTAGCAGTGACTAATATATTCTTATAAATAACATTCCCCACATTAATGCTCTTCTGGTTCTGAATACAGAAATTCAGAATTGCTCTATCTCTTGTTACCTCACTATGGTGGTAGGTAGGTAACAAAGTAGAACAAATAAAATAATGCCAAGCTTTAGATGTTGCATTTAACATAGAAAGAGGGAAGTTTACCCGTTCCCGCTGCTTTATCTTCCAGACTCCTTTCCCATCAGTGAGAAAGTCGATCACCTCTTCCAGTGGTCCTTCCATAGTTCCAAAAGTTTCATACTCGCTGGTGTAGGTGTCTCATACTTCATAATAAGCGTTTATTCTAGCAGCATTGAATTCTACGAAAAATCCTCTAACCTTAACCGGTGCATCTTCAGCCTATGTTAAATTTTCATAAAATTCCTTTACTACTTCTACAGCTGCTCTGTTAGTCACGAAACAGAAATTTTCCTATCCTCGCTACCTAATGATTCGCTCAACTTCTCCTCCTGGATTCTTGAAAACTCGATCTTGAATGCATTTTCTAGATTAGATATTTTGAAAATATCGATTTTGCGCTCTTGCGTTTATGAATCGAGTTTCGTCATAATCTATCCTTCGCTTTTGTCGTGGAGCCATTTCTCGATCTGTGAAATTTGCAAAAATCTTAACTAAACTCCAAAATATTACTAAGAAGGCTTCCTACAACATCTAAAATCCATTTAAATCAATTTTCATGAAATTCTTCCAAGTATTTTCTCCACATTTCAGATTTTTTCAAAATTCCCCAATGTAGAAGAAATCCATGGTGAAAATAAAAAATTTTTGCATAGGAGTGAAGCTCTTACCAAGGGAAAATGAAATCCGGTGTCAAAAAGTGTTGAAATCGCTTCAAATCCGAGATCTCTCAAGCCCTAGGTCGGTTTTTTTTTGAAAATTTGAGGAAAGGGATGATGAATAGTGTTGGTTGACCGGTCAAATATAGGTCTTTCCGCGATCTCACTGTCGGCGAGATTTTTGTCGCCGTCGGCGAGCTAATTAATATTATAAGGCAAAAGTTTCGGGAAAAATCCACCCTCGGTGAGCTCGGTCTCGCTGTCAGCGGGTTTTCTCGCTGTCTGCGAGATAATTCTCGCCATCGGCGAGATCCCAAAATTTTAAAATTTTTGAAATTCGTCAATCATTTTCAACCTCGATTTGCCTTTAAATAATCTTCCGATCACTTAATTTAATAATAGTATGAAGATTAGATACTTCTACTTACAAAAAGTTCACACAACACAAACAATATAACTTTATATATGAAATCCATGAAACTTACAAACTCCATACTAACAACTTAACAACATACTTAACTTAAATGTTCAAATCCATAATATTCAGCATCACAATCCACACCACAACACTCTAAATTCTGAGACATAACAATTACATAAAATCTCATCAAATCTGAGATGATCAAATCAAAGTTCGACTCATAATAAAATCTAAATCCAAATCAACACATATATACACAAATATATGAAATAACATAGAAATCTTTCCTACTCTTCAGTGTCTGAACTATCTTCTTCTCTGATATTCCCAATGCGACGCAGGTGCACAAATAAATTGTAGAAAGGCCTGAAAGAGAATTCGCAAGTAGATTCTTCATTAATCCACCCTTTCTGTCTCGGTAAATGAATAAAACTGGCCTCCGGATGTCCAAGTATGATCAAAGTGCTCCTTCATCCTCCAGATCAATGTGATCAAACATATCGTAGATATTATCGATGGAATTCATCACATTTTGCAATTCTTTCTCCAATCCTTTAATCTTCTTCAGAATGAAATTAGTTTTATCAGTAAGGGGCCTTGCTAAAGGATTGTTCTGTGATGCTCTGTCAGAAATAATGGTAATCTCATGGTTGTTATCCAAAGTTGGAAACATATCCGTAGGATCAAAAGGTTTCCATGGTAAAAGTACTTTTTCCCAAGCTTCATAAGAAACTTGGTACTGACTACATAAAGCAAATATAGTAGAAGGGTGTCCAAGTCCATGAACTGACCCATGCACAATCAATCCCAATGCAGACTTTACTATTATTGATCCACATCGATAGGTAGTCCAATTTGAATACAGTAGTTTAATATAGCGCATTCCTTTAAAACTTTATTGACCCTCATAGTAGGTAATAATTTTGATGATATAAAGAAATGCCAATGCTTCGAGATAGGGTTAAGAAGTGATGCAGAAAAACTGACATACTCGTCTTCGCGTAACTCCCAATCATCAAGTTCGTCGGTCAAGTATCTATAGATCTCGTTCATATTGTATCTTGAAGGCACAAAGTTGGAATAATGACAAACAGAGGTATTCTCAATAGAAAATAATTCATTTACCCTTGAAGGAGTAAATGTTACCCATCTTCCTCTAACGTAGACATTTCCATTGTTGACCGCATGTAAATTAGAGTAAAACTCTTTAACTACTGGAATAACTACAACGGATGTCGTATAACAAAATACCTCCCAATGTCGCTTTGCGATCATTTCTTCGATTTTTGTGGTGGAATTCTCTACTCCTCTGTTGACAAATCCTCTTTCTTTAATAAGTCTTTTCTTCATCAAGCCTTTGTTGAAGATACGCTGTGCCTCCGAACTGACGAATTTTCTTTGGTTGAAAACTTTAGTTTTTGTGGTTTCTAAGAGTTTGGTGGCCATTTTGGATCAAAAGGATTGGTCTCTAGTCATTTCTAAGGAAGAAAGCAGTGTAAAATTGGAATTGGGATAATTTCTTAAGAAGGAATGACTTAGATTCGTCCAAAAGCGCACAAAAATTCTTAAGAAACCAAAATTTCAACTGCCTCGCCGTCGGCGAGAAGTTTCTCGCCGTCGGCGAACTAGTTATAAAACTGAATTAAATCATGGCACACGATCTCGCTGTCAGCGGGCTCGGGCTAGCTGTCGGCGAGATTCGTAAAAATCACCCAATTTTGCTCTAGTACGAATATTTTCTGATCTCATCATATAGGTTCAAATTTGTGATGATTCTAATTAAAAATTTGAGTAGTAGGATTAGTTTTAATAATATAGACTCACTAATTTGTAGATAATTTAAAATAAAAGACTACTATGGGTTGCCTCCCATAAAGCGCTTGGTTTAACGTCGTCAGCCCGACCTAATTTCAGTTAGTAATCAGGTTGATTAAGCATTAAAACCTCTTTAAAATTTGGTCTTCTACCTTCAAAATATGGTTTTAATCTATGTCTGTTTACCTTGAATCTATGTCCTGTTTTTGGATCTTCAATTTCTATAGTTCCATATGAAAATATCTGAGTTACGGTGAAAGGTTCTAACCATCGAGATTTCAATTTCCCAGGAAATAATTTCAATCTAGTATTATATAGGAAAACTTCTTGTCCTGGTTCAAAATTTCTCTGATTAATCTTCCGATCATGCCATAATTTCATTCTTTCTTTATAAATTCTATCATTTTCATATGATTCATTTCTTAATTCTTCCAATTCATTTAATTGCAACAATCTTTTCTCACCAGCTTCTTTCATATTATAATTAAATTCTTTAATCGCCCAATATGCTTTATGTTCTAATTCAACTGGTAAGTGGCAAGTTTTTCCATATATAAGCCTATAAGGAGTCATTCCAATCGGAGTTTTATAAGCAGTCATGTATGCCCATAATGCAGTATCTAGTCTTATAGACCAGTCTAATCTACTCTTTGGCATTTATCATAAGTTTTTATATATCTATATACATCTCTAAATAGAGTAGGCCAGTAGAATCCTGATTGTAGAATTTTATACGCAGTTTTATGTGTCCTAAAATGTCCTCCAAAATCAGAAGGCACGCATCTTCTAATAATTAGATCCTTACATTACTTATATAAGTAAGGTTCATCCCAAAAGTATGTTTTTGTATCATGAATGAATTTTTTCTGTTGTTGCAAAGTTAACATAGGTGGTAAAATGTCACTTACTATATAATTTACTATATCAGCATACCAAGGTATTTTCCACTCATTTATATTATAAAGTTGTTCATCAGGAAAACTGTCTAAAATTTCATTATTAATATCAAGTAATTCATGATTTTCTAATCTTGATAAATGATCAACAATTTGATTATCAGTTCCCTTTTTGTTAATGATCTCAAAATAAAATTCTTGCATTAATAATATCCATCTGATTAATCTTGGTTTAGAATCTTTCTTTTACATTAAATATTTTATAGTAGAATGATCAGTATGTACAATACATTTAGTTCTTATTAGATAATGCCAAAATTTATTAAAAGCATATACAACTGCTAATAATTCTCTTTCAGTAACTGTATAATTTATTTCAGCATCATTTAGAGTTTTACTAGCATAGTATATAACTTTGAAAATCTTATCATATCTTTGCCCAAGAACTGCTCCCATAGCATAATCACTCGCATCACACATAAGCTCAAATGGTTTTTCCCAATTAGGTGAAACTATTGTAGGTGCTGTAATTAATTTATCTTTTAATAATTCGAAAGCATTCAGGCATTCAGTTGTAAAATCAAATTTCTTGTCCTTTTTAAGAAGTTGGCATAGAGGTTTAGTTATTTTTGAAAAATCTTTTATATAATGTCTGTAGAATCCAGCATGTCCAAGAAAACTTCTTACCCCTTTTACCGAAGTTGGAGGTGGTAATTTAGCTATAACTTGAATTTTTGCAGGGTCTACTTCCGTGCCTTTTTCTGAAATTTTATGCCCTAATACAATGCCGCCTGTAACCATAAATTGACATTTCTCCCAATTAAGAACTAAATTAGTTTTCTCACATACTTCAAATACTTTTTCAAGATGATTTAAGCATGTGTCAAATGTTGTTCCAAATACGGAGAAATCATCCATAAATACTTCTATTCCATTATCAATTAACTTACTAAATATAGACATCATACATCTCTGGAATGTTGCAGGTGCATTACATAATCCAAAAGGCATTCTTCGAAAAGCGAAAGTTCCATAAGGACTAGTAAATGTAATTTTCTCTTGATCCTCAGGAGCAATTTGTATTTGATGATAACCGGTATATCCATCTAAGAAAAAAAAATATTTATGCCCGGCTAATCTATCTAACATCTGGTCTAGAAATGGTAAAGGGAAGTGATCTTTCCTGGTGGCCGTGTTTAATTTTTTATAATCAATACATATTCGCCATCCAGTAACTTGTCTTATAGGGATAAGATCATTATTTTCATTAGCTTTGAGAGTCACTCCTCCTTTCTTAGGTACACTGTGGATTGGGCTTACCCAAACACTGTCAGAAATAGGATATATAATACCATTATCTAACCATTTTAAAATTTCCTTTTTAACTACTTCTTTCATTATTGGATTTAATTTCCTTTGCGGATCTGCTTTAGGCTTATGTTCATTATCTAAAATAGTTTTGTGCATACAGATTGAAGGACTGATTCCTTTAATATCTACTAAAGTCCAACCAAAAATTTTCTTATATTTTTTTAAAGTATCTAAAAGTTTTTGTTCTTGAGATTCATTTAATTCAGAAGAAATAATAACTGGTAGAGTTGAAGAATTACCTAAGTAAGCATATTTTAAATGATTAGGTAACATTTTTAATTCATGTTCAGGAGGTTTAATAATTGATGAAACTATATTATTTTCAGTGTTTTCTGTGTTATCCAAAAATTTAAATTTCGCTTGAATATAATCTAGTTCTTCATTTATATCGGCTTTTTAAATTAATTCAGTATTTTATTTTTCTAATTTTTCTTCATAATATTCCTTAAAATATTCTTTATGTAAATGATCAAGTACTTCCATTCGAAAACACTCATCATCTTTTTCTAGTGCGGGATATTTCATTGATTTAGCAATATTAAAAGTAACTTTTTGGTCATTTACTCTCATAGTTAATTCTCCTTTCGAACATCAATCATAGCTTTCCCAAGTGGCTAAAAATGGTCTTCCTAAAATGATAGGAATTTCTTTATCTTCTTCCATATCTAAAACAATAAAATCTACAGTGGAAGATAAATTTATCCACTTTTACTAATACATCTTCAATAACTCCCTTAGGATATGTAACGTAACGATCAGCTAATCGAAGAGTTATCGAAGTAGGTGAAATTTCTCCCAATCCTAATCTCTTAAAAATTGATAGAGGCATTAGATTGATGCTAGCTCCTAAATCACACAAAGCTTTTCCATAGAATTTTTCTCCAATAACGCAGGTATAGTGAAACTACCGAGATCTTTTAATTTTTCAGAAGTTTTTTTGTATAATAGCACTACACTCTTCACTAAGTGCGACCACTTCATTGTAGGTAAATTTTCTTTTTTTATTTAGAATATCTTTCATGAATTTTACATAGTTTGGCATCTATTCTAAAGCTTCTACGAAAGGAATATTTATCGTTAATTTCTTCAAAATTTCAAGGAATTTAGCAAATTGTTTATCTTTTTTATGTTGAATTAGTCGTTGAGGAAATGGTGGTGGAGGTTTTTCTATAGGATTTTTCATTGGTATTAAAGGATTTTCTAAGTTTAGATCTTGTTGATTCTTTTCCTTTTCAATTTCCACTTCCTCTTTTTAACTTTCAAGTTCTTTTGTAATTTGAGGTTCTAATTCTTTTTCACTTCGTAATTGTATTGCTTTAATTTTTTTCATTTCCTTTGTATTTGGGATTTATTTCCACATTACTAGGAAATGTTCTAGGTATTCTATTATTAAGTACGGTAGCTATATGTCCAAGTTGAGTTTCAATATTTTTAATAGCTGTTCCTTGATTTTGTAATTGGTTACCTTGTATTTGTAATTGATTTCCTTGATTTTGTAAATGTTGACCCATATTTAATATTAATTTTTCTATTGATAATTTCTTATCTTTAAATTGTGGGTTATTATTATTAAATCCAGGTGTATAATTAGGTTTATAATTAGAATTTCCTTGATTATAAGGAATTCCTAATGATTGTGTTATGTTATTCATCCATGGTTGATTAGTTGTGTTATTATTCCAATTAAAATTAGGATGATTTTTCCATCCAGGATTATAATAATTCGCGTACGGATTATTGGGTCTGTTATTAATTGCATTTATAGTTTCATATTGAGATTGGGATTCTATAAGTTGTCTAGATGAATTTTCTTCTGATATAGTTGGAGAGTAATTCATTCCAAAATGATCTATTTTTTTAGATACAGCAGCTATTTGCGAAGCTAACATAGATATTGCATCATTTTCATGAATACTAGCTATCTTTTTTGGATTCATTCTAGCAGCAGGCCATTGAAAATTATTGGTTGTCATTTCTTCGATTAGTGCATAGGCGTCATCAAATGGTTTTAACATTAATGATCCTCCAGAGACGAAGCATCGATGATTGATCTTAAAGATCCTACTAATCCATTATAGAAAGTTTGAATAATTAACCAATCTGGTAACGCATGATGTGGGCATTTCCTAAGAAGTTCCTTAAATCTCTCCCAAGCTTCATATATTGATTCTCCATCAAACTGACTAAAAGAAGTTATATCATTTCTAAGCTTAGCAGTTTTAGATGGTGGAAAATATTTGGATATAAATTTTTGTGATAATTCTCCATAAATTTTAATAGATCCAGGTGCTAACGAATTTAACCACATTTTAGCCTTATCCCTTAAAGAAAAAGGAAAAAGTCTAAGTCTAATAGCATCGTTAGATACTCCTTCATATTTGAATGTAGCACAAAGTTCTAAAAAACTAGCAAGATGTAAATTAGGATCTTCAGTAGGTGAACCACTAAATTGATTATTTTGTACCATTTGGATAATTGCAGGTTTAAGTTCAAATGAGTTAGCAAGCTACATCGGGTTTTGAATAGTTAAATGAATTTCATTTAATGTAGGGTTGGCATAATCTCGTAATGGTCTTGGTTGATTGATATTTTCATTTTCAGGAATATTTGCCATTTGCGTTAAATTTATAATTTCTCTTTTTGTTTTCTAATTCTTTTAATTGTACGCTCTAATTCTGGATCGTATGGTATTAAATTTTCGTTTCCAAATTTTCGCATACAATTTTATAAAATAAATTTTAAAATATTCTTTTACTCTAGTAAATAATTTCTAAACTCCTCGGCAACGGCGCCAAAAACTTGACTTACTTTTTAATATGTTTGCAAATTAAATATTTTTATGATGGAATGTATAATGTGGATTCTACGCAAGTAAACGTATCGTATCAAGTAATACAGGGCTCTAGTGGAGTCCTGGTTATCGATCCCACAGGGAAGATTTTAACAGATTTGTATCAGCTAAATTTAAAGGAATTACTTACTAATAAAGTAAACATAATTTTAAAGTAACTAAAGCAAACTAAAGTAAACTAATGCTTGAAATAAAGTTGATTTAAATAATTTAGAAAAAGTATCATTCTCCTTGTTTTTTTAGAAAATTACGTGAATGACGAATTTAAATAGAATTTTTGAATTGTATTGTGACAAATAGGAGCATTCCTATTCTTTACCCTTTGGTCCAGGTGCAAAGAACATTGACTAATCCTAGGTTTGATTACTAAATCTGCGGCTAGGTTGGGAGGATACTGACTGCCACTTCAGAGCTCCCACGTTCCCCTCACATGAGGGCTAACATCTACACTTCAGCTCTCAAATAGTAGGACCAAATTGAATATTTTAGTCTGTCACACTAAAATGTTCAATTCTACGTCTAATAATTAATATTTCCCTATTTATTTGCACCCTCCTTCTAAGGTTTTTGACTTCCCTGAATATTGGATGTAATTTTTACTATAGTTGATAATTCAACATATTTTAACAACTCAATTGGCCAGATTGAAAGTAAATTAAGTCTTAAGTAAAAATTATCACAATTAATTTTAATATATTAGGTACTTCTATTTAATTTCATTAATTCACATAATTTTCATAAACAAGGAGAAAGACTAAGAAAACTACTCAGAATGCATGGGAATAAAACAAAGCATGGATTTCATTTAAAGTTAACAACAACAATAAAAGATACTTATCTTCATTTCCTCCCCAAGCAGACTCCTTGAAGTTCCTTTGACTTTTCCTTCCAGTACAGCAAACTTCTAACTAAATCGCACTCAAATACAAATAACTCAAGAAACTCACTAATGACACACAACAAACACATTTAAGACACAAAAAACAGACACACCAATGACACACATCACACTAGAATTCAACCTCTATTTATAGAGGTAGGCAAAGGTCCAATGGATGCTTAAAACACCTCTTCAAAAAGCGTCTAGGTTCAATGTATTTGCATTTTGAACTGTCTCTCCGTCGGCGGGAAACGACCTCGCCGTCAGCGTGGCTTCTAGAAGGTTTTCAAACCTCACGATCTCGCTGTCGGCGGGCTCGGGCTCGCTGTCGGCGAGGTAGTTATAATTCCTTCGGAAATTCTCCTTATGATCTCGCCGTCGGCGGCCTCGATCTCGCCGTCGGCTACTTAGTTCAATTTGCATGAATTTCTTCCTTTTTGATCCAAATTCGCTCAATTTCATGCTTTTTGCTTCCATTACTTATAAATCTTTATTCCTGCAGTAAAATAAAGAAAATACTTTTCTTTAAAGTGTAATTTCGTCAAAAATAGATATGAATTTTTTAATGTATTTTTCTGTGATCACCAATCATCTCTCATATGAAATTAAATAAATCTTAACAAAATGTGCTCTAAATGGTTAAAGTATGTATTTTTATGAAAATTAAATGTATTTTAAAATCTTATGAAACTATTATTTGAAATTGAATAAAACTTAAAAAAATGTGCTCTAAAATATTAAAGTTTGTTTTTTTTTGTTTATGAAAATTATGTGTGTTTCTAAAATTAATTCAACTCACTTTTAAATTAAATAAATCTTAAAAAAATGAGCTCTAAAATTTTCAAGTATGTTTTTAATGGAAATTAAAGTGTATTATACTTTCAAGACCAATTGAACTCTCTTTTAAAATAAAAGAAATAAAAAAAAAAGTTCTCCAAATAATTATGTTCTGTAAAAATTATGTGTGCAACCATTCAAAACATTCTAAGAAGTTTTCAAAAGATGCCAAATATATTTTTCTTGTATAACAACTTGATTTTTTAACTTATTCTCCCACTATATTTCTTTTCAATTTAGTTTTCATGTATATTTGTTGATTTTTTTCTGTCAAAAAAATATTTAAGCTTTCATGACTAAAGATATGATTTTATAAATTAGACACCCACACCAATGTTACATGTATATAAATTTCTATCTAAGAACTTGCAAGTTGTATACCTAACACATGAACAATTGAAACCTAAAATCTAAATTATGTTTCTATATTTATATCTCAAATCATCCACATATTTAATTCTTTTCTTTTAGTGATAAATACTTTTGTCAAAAATATATTTTTGTATGTCAAAAGTAAAGCATAAGAATAATTATTAGAATTGAACTTGTGAATGAACCTAAGTATTAAATATAAAAGTATAAAATACCTAAATATCATACACATGAAATCTTCTATGAACTTCAACATAGAATAGTATTTATAAATTGAACCTAAGGGTAAAACTCAATGGAGAACACTAAGTTAGTATAGAAAACTAGTCAAATGCAAAAAATTGAACATAAAATATCATGTTTTTTCATTTTGATTGGCAAACTTAGAGTTAAATAAATTAATGAATTAAATATTAAACCAATAAAAATCTAACATTTTTCAACTTAAACAACAAAAATCACCCCTAAGTAGAAAACTATCAATCCTAGGTTAACTAACTTGGAAATTAAACATTGATTACACATCACCTAGAATAGTCCAAACTAGAAGCTTTGGTAAGACTATTATGTACCTCTAGTTAGAGCTAAGGATTATGACATATAAAATAATAAGCCTAAGACCCCTTTAGACTTTGTATGTTCCCTAGGATAAAGTAACCCACGGTTACTGATGAAGGCACCTAAAAATACCAAATATTAAAAGGCTACACTTGCCATCTCCATGGTGTTACACAAAAAACTCTAACTATTTGGTTAGTTAATAGTTTAAAGATACTAAGGAACCCAGAAAATCTAAAGCCATGGGTATCTTGATTGAGGATCTTATACCCAAATATTAATTTTTTCTACCTACTTAGTCTCCTTATAATTTCCTACAATGATCTTAATAGAGAAAGTGAAAATTTTGGGGTTTATGTTGACTAAAGCTAATTTTTAGGTCAATGTTAGGGTTTGATTAAAATAGGTTATATTTGGAGATAATTTAGGTTTATTTGATTTCAATTTTCAATTAATTAAATTTTAGTTTTACTAAACTAGGGTTTAGCTCAAGATTCAGCTCAAGTGACACTCAATTAAATACATGTTATGGAAAGTGTTGACTAAAAATGATGTCAATAATGCTCTTTCATAAAATCAATCTCATTCAAGGTTTAATCCTTTGTAATATTTGATGACCCACACAAATTTATCAGGAAGACTTACAAGATGACCAATGATCTTATTGCAATTTTATATTCTTTAAATTGTCATTTTTCTCTTTTGTTTTTCACCAGGATTTCACCAATTTAATAGAACTTTTGTTGCCTACTGACGCTCCTTTAAATGGAAATATACCCGACAAACAAATTATGACTATAGAAGATCAAGACAAACCATGCAGGGAATTCTACTTTGATGGCACTTAATAAGCAAATAAAGATGTTAATTCAAAGTCAATTATCCCCGAGAATGTTGGAAAATGATTGGTATTCATTATTCTTGAATCCAAAATGATGATATTCTCATATCACCTATCAGAGGCATTTACTACTATTGAGCAAGAGTATGAGTCCCTATTTATCAGTTTGCTTCTAATAATAATTGATATACAAGAATTCAAAGTCTTTAAAAATTCATAATTGGTAATTAGTCAGATAGGCAGAACATACAAATTTTGTAAACCATGACTTCATTACTATTACCAGTACACTATGAATTTACTCGAACAAATATTTAATACTGCCTCCTATTTAATATTCTATTAAAGAAATAATATTGTGAATGCTTTGTTAAGGTTGGATAAGGAGAAATATTTTTTAGAAGAGGAGTCATCAATCAAGGCTCAAGGTTGTCGGTTCCTCTCTCCAACGTGACTAAAGGATAGTGTTCCTTGAACTTAATGAAGAGTCAACTGATAGGAGACAATCATCTGTAGAATACTTGCAATAAAGAAAATTACCACAAGATAAGCAGCTATCCCGTTAATTGAAGTCTAGAGCTTTATCTTATCCTCATGAATGACAAACTCTATCAAAGGTATTTCAATCAAATGGGTTTATGTTGATTATATAAGCATCAAGCATAGAAGATCTTCAAAGAGATACACTCAGAAAAAGTGGTGCATACCCATTTGATGCAAAATAAAAGCAATGATCATAAGGATTGCGTCCTATTGGCTAGTGATGATTAGTGATTATATGGAGACCACACGATGTTGACATTAATGTAAAATACACTGTGCAGTTTTACAACAAGTGCCTAACATATTTTACCCTATGTTTGCCTCATGGCCCCTTAAATGTTGGGGGTACATACATCATTGGAATTATTGGCCCTTCTTCATTTAAGAGATGTGTGACTGATTACTTCTCAAATTGGGCGGAGGCCATTACTTCTAGAGAATTAAAATCTTATCGTGCATTGTAATTCTTTAAAAAACAGCTCGTATACCAATTTGATTTTTCCCAATGATTCATATTATAAAATGGTCCTACAGTCATAGGTAACATGCTAAAATACTTTATGAGATAACATGATTGGAGATATTCGACCATATATTACCCAGTGCAAATAACTTAGTTGAAGCATTCAACAAGTCTTAGTATAGATCTTGAAGAAAACATCTGAAGATAATAAGCAGTAGTGGTACAAGCAGTTGGTGAAGGATTTAAAAGCTTCCCAAACCACATATGAAACCCCTTCTCAATCTACCCCTTATTCCTTAGTTTATGGGTATGAGGCCCTACCCCCATTAGAAGTGAAAATTATTTCACTAAGAGTTATTACTTGCCTATAGAATTGTAAGGAATAGAATGTCCATTTACAGTTAGAACAATTTGAAGGATTAGAAGTGACATGTTTATCCACTCAAGAAAATCCAAAACTCTACCAAACACGAGTGGTTCAAGATTACAATAAAATAGTTCAGCCTAAAACATTTCATGTGGGAGAGTTGGTCTTGGCTTCTAATACTAATTATGGCACATCAATTATCAAGTTCAAATCAACATGGTAAGGCCCGCTTGCAGTAGAGAAACTTTATTAAGGAGGTTCTTATTAATCGGTAGATTGTAAGGGTGAATGTCTGATGCTTTCCCTCAATGGTTATTACTTAAATAAATACCATGTATAGTGTTGTATAAGGATCTTCCAATCAATAAAATCTACTTTTGGAATCTTAATAAGAATCTAACAACCAATAAATCTCTATGTTTTTAAACAAAAAAATAAATTATTAATATTTTGGAACCTAAGATCTAACTTCAATGAAAATTAACCTAGTGAACTTTTATTGAATTTACCCAAATCTCATTGAAATTGTTCAAATCTCATAAGACTCACTAAAATTCATCAAACTTACCCAAAATTAATTAAAGTCAGTGAAATTCCTAAACTTTAAGAGCTCTACACTTTTTTAAACTAATAATATAAAAAAAACCCAAACTCCATCGATTCTGTTTGTTGATCAAATTGAAATGTTAATTGAGGTTTGAAATAAAATGAAAAAGAAAACAATTAAAGTTTTGATTGAGCTCTAGATGATATTTAACTCTCTATTCTTATTGCAGGGAAATGTTATATGGAAAGCTCATATTTTCTTTTAAGGACAGTATCAAGTTGGAAGTTTACCAAAGATATTAATGAATAAACCTGTTATCAAGTTCTGTATTAGATTTGAATGTCTAAACATGGTTTACAACAATTAAGTGAGATAGTACCTGAAAAATAAGAACTAATTGAAGAGCAGCCATTGATTGAGTTCTTAGTAAGGGGATCAAAAATCCCCCCCCCCCCAAGCTTGTGCAGGGTCCAATAGAATATATGCGAAGTCTTAGATCAAGTCCATCATTACCAAACCCAACTTAACTAAGACATCAAGGAGAACAAGAATATAAGGACTAAAATTATGTACACTAAGATGACAGATAAAACCAAAACTACGGAACTGGAACGTACACTAGCTGTGGAGGAGTACATGCCCATAGAGTCAACTCAAACGGTTTAAGATAAAATTCAAGTTCAAAATTCCTTCCATAGTAAATTCAATTATACACCTCCTTCCCCACCTATTAATAAATGAATAAAGAAATCAAAATAACTTTCCCAAATTAAGCCCAGTATTTAACTGGCAAGGTGTATACAAATGAAGAAACAAAACTATGTGCACTTTGAATGGTTGAAAGGTAGGTTGATAAATCTACTAGAGGGCTTACTTCTTTGCATTGTGGTATTTGATGACTTATAACACTAAAAGATTTCCCATATTGTATACAAACTATGGATAAAATACTAACAGGGAACACTGAAGAAACAAACTTATTTGGAACCTAGAAGGTGGATGTAGGATAAATACAACACCACCTTATAGTTGGATGTTGATATGATTATGAGAGATATGTTTTGGTTCTTTTTAAACTTGGAGTAACCAACTTATATGCTTATCATTATATAATTCTCTTTTCTAAATAACCTTCTTTCTTAAACCATTGAAACGATGAAAAGAGTGAAGAGAACTTGAATATTGATAAAATAAATTGAAATTAGACAAACAAATTAAAAAAGAACATTGATAATTTTTATAATGTAGTATTCTTGTGATAGATCAAGAGTGTTTGCCCAAAATGAGATTGTAAAACATATCCATGAAGAGAATCATTTAGGAGCAACCCATATATCCAGAGAACCACAATTATATTTTGTTATGGGTAAAGAGCAGTACCCAAAGGAATGTGTCCCATTAATTAATTACATCTTGGAGGGTACCCAAGAATACTCTCAATTAAATTTGTCATGCTTAAACATTTGTGATAAAAGTAAATAGGTATTTCAAAAGGTTAAATAGTTATCTCAAGTATAAAAATCCAAATGTCTTAAAGTCTTACTAGTCTACAAGGCTAGAGGAAAGTCACTGTATCCTAAATAAGGATTGGCCTATTAATACATAGGGCCTACAAAATAACCTCAATGATTTGTCAATAGAAAGAAATGGGCTGAAAGAGGGTATATCAATAAATAGGGAAGTAATTCCTTAGTGGGTAGACATAGTTGGGTTAGGATTCTATAGATCCAAGCTATTAAGACTCTAAGTCAATGTGATTGTGAAGGTAGTCAACCCAACCACGAAGAGATCACTTGTTAGAAACCCATTTATTGTGTCGCTCAAGAAATTATAATAGTTGTAAAGTCAAGATAAAGAAACACTAAATTCCCTATGACCTATTTGGATGGAGTTCATTAAAGTGGGACTTATACTGACCAAAAAGTAGCCTAAAAACCCTTAAAATGAAAGAGAAAATGATAGCTTGGCTAGAATGACAAACCATTTAACAGAAATATTACACTCTACCTAAGTCAGAGGAGCCTCTAACATCCTAAACATTCAAGACAACCACCTAAGCATAGAAATTTATGCTTGGCTCATTATATTAGGAGCAATTCTTCTTGAGACATGCAAGTAGGATGCAAATATCTAATAAAATCTTTTAATATGGAGTACCTATTAATATGATTTGGGTGAAATCCATGCATGCTAAAACTTTTTAAATTCGACTTGAAGGCGATGCAAGAAAGAAAAGCATAAAGTAAAGTGCTAATTTAAAAAACTAATTCAATTTTGAATCCTAAATTTTAATTAAACATGATTTTTTATTATTAGAATTTTAGAAAAAAATTTTTTATCCTAATGATCTTAAGCTTATGAATCTCCCACACAACCCACAAGCATAAGAAAGAGTAAATTTTAACACTTATCACATAGTAAATAAAACATGAATAAAATAAATAGCAGGCTGGGTGCACTAGATCAGCAACATCTCCTTGAAAGATAATAAGGGCAGTCACGTTCTACATATCCATGCCTGATACTAATGTTTAAACTAAAAAATAAACTCATAATTAAGGTATGAGGCACAGGTATGCTGCTCCTGGTCTTTGTTGCATGGTTTTGCATATTAATCATCATTGAACATATGCTCGTAACTTATTTCTGATATAGATTTAAGCTTACAAACACTAAATAAAATACATATAAAAAAATAAAACACTCGACCTGCATCTAAAGTTAGTACGGGTTATTTACATGCAATTTATACTAAACCCTGTGATGGGAGGAGAGCCAAGCAGAACCTATAGAAAATATGTTAATTTTAATTATAAAGCACCTCCCAAATGGACATGGTTCCCTATAAAAAGACTGACCATAATATACTAGTGTGCATGTCTCCCACTCATTAAGCATGCAAATGACAACACATAAATATCATAGTTAGGCGCAAACCATAGAACAATAGCTAGACATACAAAAATCCTAACTACACCAAACCCTCTCCTAAACAAGCATCTAAAATAAGGTGACCTTAATTACATACCTCTAAGTGTGTGCAAAAGGTGTAGTTGAGGTTGGTTTATATTTTTGATGGGTTCACCATCCTTGACTTTTATCCTGCAAATTTCAGAGATCTAAAATATGTCACAAGAAGATGAAGGTTTTAAACCAAAGTTATAAAGATTGACTTCACATATGGTCTAGGTTATTGATGTTTTTATTTTAAAATAGATTTGAAATCTAGTGGATAATACTAACATAAATTATTTTTATTACTTTAAAATAAGACCTCATAAAACTTAACATAGTTTAAGTTTTGAGATAGTTTGGTTATCCTTGTCATTGGACTAACCTCTCTTAGGCTTTTTAATGACAAATTCTATCAAATAAAGTTTTAATATTTTAAAATTTAACAAATCAAATAAGAAAATTAATTTCAATTTCCAAATTGTAAAGCCCAATCATAAAATAAATTGGGACGAACGTTAGGCCTCCCAATATTTGGTACTCCATACTCACCCATTAGCTTCTAACCTGAATTGTTCCATCTTGGAGCTGACCCCTTTTCAAATACCAAATAATAATCTTGAAATCTAAGCATTGAAACTTATAGAAATGCTAGCCACTATTTTAATTGACACTAATTAATTAAAGAGGTTTGCATCTTTAAGGAAACAAGATCCTAAATTAAACTAAATCTTGTCCTGTTAAGATAAGGGGAAGACTTCTAATGAATAGCCATATGAGTTAGTGAGAAAATCACTTCATGATTATATCCTTCACAAATTAGTATTTTTATCCCACAGATTGACATATTATTGCTTAATATCGTATTCAATCACAAGTGAGAAATTTTAAAAATCTTATTTGTGGTCCTCACATACGTAGACACTACAAGCAGGACTTAGTTTATAATTGTCATCCTAACTATGCTAAATTCTATAAGTTAGGTTGACCTAACTTGATATTTTTTGTATGCATCTCTATGTACCCTCCTAAATATGACTTCAATGTATTTCCATTGAAAAAAGTACGATCTATAATTTATCATCAATGATGATAGACCCATATGGATAAATATTCAGTAAAGTAAATAATCTTGATAATATGAAATAAACTTCAATCTTCAATTAAATGACAAATTATTTCTTAACTGATGTATGATCATAAATTTTTTAAAATATTTCATTATAATTTTTGGCATTTTTATTAGCTTAAATTCTAGTTTTCTCTAAATCATTTAATTATAATTATATTTTCTCTCTAGCACCAAAAATCCCTATGCTCTAATTCTGAAGGTAAATAACAAGCAATCCAAAAAATCAAAAATAATTATATACACTTATTAAGGTTTTATAAGTTATCCTATAAGCCTGAAGATTATTTTTCAATCTCATTGACTAATCTTTATAAGTAGAATGCATTATTTTCTATAAAATCTTCTTAATGTCCATATTAGATATCTTAGCTTCTCCATTAGTGTAGAGATTAAAAGCAATAGAGATTTTATATTTTAGTCAAAATTTGCATAGTATTATATCAAATTATTTATTATATGAATGGCTAGCTTCATCACTATATATAATTTTAGGTGTTTTAAATCTAAATAAATATTCTTCTTTAAAAATTATGTCACTACCTTAGAGTCACAACTATTCAATGTTACACCTATCCACTTGGAGATGTATTATATTGTTATAAAGTTAAATTGATAGTCCCATAAATATATATTCCTAAACAATCAAAATTTTCAGCTTCTAATATGTAATCCAACGAGTTCTCATCTGTTCTAGCTATATTTCCTACCATTTGATACTAACACGCTTCCTAATATATCCATCCACATGATTAAATTAGGTAAATCAATAAAATATAGGTTATAAAATCATATATAAAGTTTTGTTTCCTAGAAAATGTTCACCATTTTTCAGGCTCATGACACTTGTTCATATGACTCTCATCCTCCTCTAAAGAGACACACCTCTTAAATTATTTTCTATACATTCCATAGTAATATAAGGTGCATCCTAATAATAGAACTTAGCTCCATGAATAAACCTTATCTTTTTTATTATAAATAAACTCATAAGGTAAATTATTTTGAACAATGATGTTGGCTAAATTGGCATACTAAAGTGCACTTTTTCTATTTTCAAATAAAAATTTTTCATTTAATTTTAAATTAAGTTTGATTCTTTTAACTCATTTCCCAAGTCTACACAAATGATCAATTACTTAATTTGAGTATATTTCTTATTCTGTATCTCTAATCAAGTTCATATAATAAAATAATCCATCTAATAAGTCGAGATTTTGAATCCTTCTTACCTACAAAGGACATTGAATAGGATAATGATCCTCATAAACAAAACCTCGTTAATAATGAAGTAGGGTCTAAACTTATCAAAGACAATATATAGTTAATAACTCCCTTTTACTGTTGTTATAGTTGCTTCAAGCTTTATTCAATGTCTTACTAACATAGTAACTCATATGAAATATTAAATATTTACCTTAATATTGATCATATAAAATAATTATTAACATCACACATAAATTTAATATGATTTTTTTAATTAAGAGTTCAATTAATAGGTGTATGATTATTTTATTTTTAAGTGTTTCAAAAGCTTTTAGGCATTCCTTGATAAATTCATAAGTACTTTTCTTAAATAAATGAAAAAAAATACTTTGCAATTTTAAGAAAATCTTTAATAAACCTTTTATAAAACATTCATGTCTTAAGAAGCTTCCAACTGCTTTTGTAGATAAAAGTGGGGACACTTTTATATAACTTTAAATTTTACGTAATTTGTTTCTATCTCCCTCTCTAAAATATTATGGCCTAATATAATGGCCCCAATACCATAATATAAAATTTTTCTCAGTTTAGAACTACATTTATTTTTCACATCTTTGTGAAGCAAATGTTAGGTGTTCAAGACATATATCGAAATTGGTGTCAAACACAAAAAAATTATCCATAAAAATCTCAATGGCCTAGTCACTTAAAACATAAAATAAACTCATGTACTTTATAGAAGGGGTAGGAGCTTTACATAATCTTAAAGTCATTCCCTAAAATACACAAGTGTCGTAAAAACCAGTGAAAGTAGTTTTGACTTGATTATCAAGTGATATATGAATCTAGTGGTATTTTGAGTATCCATTTATGAAGCAAGTGAAAGGGTGCATAACTATTCTATTAAGCATTTTTCAATAAAAATTAATAAAAAATGATCCTACCTAGTAATTTTATTTAGTTTCCTATAGTCAATGCAAATACTAGAGCTAATAATATCCTTTGTAGGAATCTATTCAATTTTCTCATTTGTTATCACTCTTAAACCCACATTATCAAATAGATCATGCATCAGACTAACCTAAAAACTATTTAATATTAGATAATAGTCACATCTTCTAAATACATTAAAATTTCTTTCTTCACCATCTTTTTCATAACTTGGTTTAGTCTTCTTAGGGACCCATCTTTTGGTTAATAATTTATTTCCATTAATGTTTCATACATACATAAAAAATGGATAATTCATTTGATATCGATAATATTCCAACTAAAAGTCTTTCAATATATCGTTAATAACATCATTAATTTTTATTCTTGAATTTTATCCAATTACAAAGATATTATACTTGGTAAAGTTGATGTTTCTCCTAAGAAGGAGGAATTGAGCTAATCGGGCAAAGTCTTTAATTTTAGGATAGGTGGCTCAATAATATATAGTTTTAATTGCTTCACTATTGATGTATCTAAGGTTTGAAATATCTCTTTATACAATTTAGGGGTAGCATCTAAATATATATCAATATATTTCCTATCTTCATATAAAGTATCAAAGTTAGCACTCGCTCAATTAGGAATAAAATCCATAAGTCTATGGAATTGTTTTTTTCACGTAGTATCCAGTAGTTAGACTTTATTCACTGCTAGAGTCATTAGAGAATTGCACTAATTTAAGCACATTAAATATAACTTCCTAATCTTATACTCATTACTGATTCTTCTTATTAAACATCAATCATAACATGTGGTCAAGCTAAGATGATTTGTATCTTCGTATGATCCTCCATATCCAATATATTGAAATCAATTGGAATATAAACTTATCTACCTTAATAAAAATATCTTCTAATAACCCTCTATGACAAGTGAATGAACATTCAACAAACAAAAGAATCACTATGGTAAGTTACATTAAATGCCTTTCTAAAAAACCCAACATCAATAGTGAAAGGAATTGTAAATATCTAGATCTTATAATTTTTTAGGGTTCTTATTATAATGATGTACTCTTTAGTTAAGGCTATAGTTTCATATTCTCCTAAATTTTATTTTTCATAAAATATGTCATTCATGAATTTTATAAAAGTAGTATTTGTACATGAGCTTTAGTAAATGGGATATTGATTGTATGCTTTTTGAACATCTCATATATATATATATATATGTGTGTGTGTGTGTATATATATATATATGTGTATATATATATATATATATATATATATATGTATTTATCTAAATGTTTGTATTAAATTTTTTAGAGAAATGGTGGTAGGGGTCTTCTAATTTAATTTTTAACATGTTTTTAATCTTCTAAAATGTGTGCATTATATTTTTTTCACCATTATAGATTGGTTTTTGTACTTCCTAACTTATATCTTATCATCTCACTTAACTCTTTTCCACTTTTTAATTGGATTTTCTTACATCATTTACTTTCCATTTCATTCAAGATCACCTTAGTGCTATTAAATAAATGTTTTTTTTTCTGTATATTGGTCACTGAATTGATCAATTATCTTCGTTAAGTTTCAATATTTCTAATAGATGCAACTTGATTTTGCATGCGTTCCCATATGTAATACTAATTCTTTCAATGGTAATTTATTCCTTAAATTATGGGAAATAAAATTGAATGTATGGTGGCATAAAAGTTTCATACAGGGTTTTCTATATTGTTTTGTTGATTATGATTTTTATGTTGAATTCATTAAGATATTACTTAAAATGCATGTTAGCATTAGTTTTTTGGTGTCATAAGTGTAAGATGTCCACCTGCACAACTGGTGATGAGCTACAGTTCATAAGTAGGATCCAATAGCTCAAGAAACCCACCTGGGAGTCTTTAGCACTTGTACGGGGCAAGAAGCTGGAGTTCATGGCAACTTGGTCGTACCCAGGAGAAGCTAAAATTGGAGGGGTCATTTTAAATGTGATACATGCTTGGTGCCTAATTTGATGATTGTAAGTCACCACACATCCGTTTGGAGCCTCTCACAGCCAACAGAAGCCACAGTGTCATCCTATGCACACTACAAGAAAATTAGTTGTGATTTTGGACGATCGTTGGCACTGATTTATCTGGAGAAAGACTGATGAGAACACTCAATTCCAGAGTTATGGGACTACTTTTCACTCATACAGAGTATCTCATAGCTTATAGATTTAAAAACAATCCTCCATCAAGAATTCCCTGGGAAAATCAGGGGTTTCGAGCTAGACCGGCGTCTCGGCGTCGACCTCAGGCACCTACATACTAGAAATTCTTTCTTAGACATTGAGCATAAACATCTAATGGTTTGGCACTTTTTTTGGCACTTGAACACTTACCAGGCACCTAGGCACCAATACTGGGCTCCTAGGTAACCAAAGCAAGCAAAATATAGCCATTTTTCTTGAGAGCCCAACATTTTGAAGCCACTTGGGTGGCACCTGGGTGCAAGATCTAGAAAGTAAGTGCCAAAAGCCTGGCACCATACATGCACCGAGGCACCTAAGGATTGGGAGCTTAGGCATCCGTCACATCTCAGGTGACAGAAAAATGTTGTTTTGATGCCAGTTTTAATCCCTGATGTTTTCATTGTGTTGATGAGCCTTGAGGCAGGAAAAGGTGTGTGAAATTTCCAACCCCCTCTCCCCTACAAAAGCTTCTCATGCCTCTTTTTGGGGGTGTTTTGGTCATTTAATGGGAGGGCAAGCTGAGCTTAACTGATATTGTCCCCCTCATTCAAGCCCCAGCCTCATTTTTTCTGAGAGGGGGTATCCCTCTTGCTCTGACTCTCGATCTCCCTCTCATCTTCTTTGGTGGGGTGAGCAAAGTAGAAAGGCATCACCATTTTTAGGGGGCATAGGAGAGCCAGTGAGGAGCATTTGGGCAGAGCCATGGCTCCTTTTGGAGAGAGAGTAAGGGAGGACGAAGAACTCCTCTTCCCTCCTTCTTCTCCTCTTTTATATCCTCCCCTCCTCATTTCCTTCATCTTCTTCCACATTTTTTGAGGCTATGGGGAGGTATTTTTTAGGAGTAGATCATCGTGAAGAGAGCTTCCTCCTAGCTCAGGGAAGTTTCGTCAGACGATCATTGGAGCATTGCCGGAGCACCGTAGGTAACTTGTAATTATCTCTTACTGATGGGATAACTTCCTCCTATGTGAAGAAATGCATCCACAACCTTCATGGTGGTGACAGTCTCGAACTTCCAGTTGGCCCTATGATTACTTAAGGCTAGGCATGTGTGCTTAGTCTCCCACGCAGGGTGAGTGTGTCAGCTGACGATTGTCGTTACGGCCACACCGCCTTTGTGATGGGAATTTTTTACTTAGGGGAAGCCTAATGAAAGGAGTCCTCTTGTGTGGACAAGTCCTAGAGAATCAGAGAGCTACCCCTATGTGAACCTTAAGTCTAAATCTTAATGGGTGGGAATCCCAATTTCCAATGATTTTGGTGCTCCCAACATTCCTTGGCGGGGTTGGAGAGTCTGATCTTTAAGGATGGGAAAAGCTTTCTAACTAGCCCATTCTACAAGATCACGAGCATTCGTAGGACAGAAAAAGCTTTATAGCTAGCCCACACTACGAACGGTGAAGGACTTCAATTATGAGAAATTTGAGGGTGAGATCCTCCACATTCCACGCTAATGCTAGATGTGACTATGCCACGGATCCAAGAGCATCAACCCTAGGTTCCTACATGAGTTCATTAGGACGAGTTCAACGTACTGTAGAGCATTTTTTGTTGCATCGCATATGCATGGACCATCTCATTACATTTTGCATGAAGCCATTTGTTGCATCATATGTGTTTTTGTGTGAGTACTTCAGTTCGACCGACCTCCCTTACACGATTAACTGATCCTTTGGCTTAATCGGCTGCCCCGCGCAATGAACTGATCCTCTAAGTTTTATTGATCTTGGGTCGATCACCCTTTCCATTAGGTTTGATTGACCGCTACATTGGATACCATTTTAGGTTCAATTAGCCATCCTGTGCTAATCACCAATCCTTTTGGATTTTATCGACTATTATACATCGATCGCCAACTTTGAGTTAAATCAGTTGTGCCTGGCCAATCACCCTATCTCTTAGGTTTAATCAACCCCTACATGTTGATCACCCATTCCGAGTTCGATCGGCCATCTCGGGCTGATCACCCTATCAATTAGGTTTGATATCCTGCTACGAGTCGAACAACTGCTTTAGGTTTAATCGGCCATCCCAGGACGATCTCTCTATTTTTGTGGGTTTGATCAACCATTACAAGTTGATCACCTACTTTGGGTATGATTGGCCATATCAGTCTAATTATCTTATCCTTTAGTTTTGATCAACTTTTACAAGTTGATCACTGTTGACCTCATTTTTGATGAGGTCTTCTCTTCTTCTTTTTAGTACTTAGGATCTAGCCTTAGGCTTTTCCTTTGACTATCTTAGAGGACTAGAATTGGGACCCACCACTTAGAAATTCAAACCACTTCTTAGCTCCCTACAAACTCCACAAATTTGATTGTAGACCCCTAATCACCTAGAGGGTTGAAATCAAATGTGGAAGTTTAAAGGATGAGTTCCTATAGGACTCTTTGGCCTTAGGACTGCCCTGGGTGGCCTGGTCTGGTGAGGGCTGACTTACACACACACTATATTTATACACTACACTTTCACACACCCATACCCAACTTGACCTCCTGACTCATGTAGGTGGTTCACATGGATGGTCCTTAACCCCTAAGCCCTTGGCTAAGAGGGTTAGGAACAACATAGTGAATGCCTCAAATGAGTCCTTCATGGCTCATGTGGGCTTAATATGGCTTCAAGGCTCAACCAAAATGATTTTATTCCACTTATATTTACTTAATCTTCAATTTTCCAAATTTTCAATTTTTGACCCCCGGGACCCTACACTCGCCTAGCCAACCCAAAACCCTTGAAATCCTCCAAAATTTCCAAATCACCCAAAATTCCTCAAAACCAATCCCAAACATTTCCAAATTACCCAAATTGATCATTCATACCCAAAAATACCAAAAATTCCAAAAATACCTCCCAATACCCTCAAATACCCAAAATACCCCTCTTGACCCAAAAATCCAAAAATTCAGAAAATTCCCAGAAAATTCCAAAAAATCCCAAATATTTCCAATTTCATTTTATTCAACTACACCATGGGCTAATTTTGTCAATTTACCCTACTTTTATCAAAACCCCCAATTTGACCCATTTTAACCCAAAGTGAACCCAATGTCAAACCAAGCCTACCCAATTGACCCAAATTCTGGTTCAATCCAATTATAAACTTCAATTCAACATTCCCAACACCAATCTAGACCAAATACAAGTTCAATTTGATTGACATTTGGATCCAATTCCACTTTTGGCCTTAAAGCCCAATTTGGACCCATGACCCAAACCTAACCCAAACTCACCCAATTCAGCTCCAATTGACCCCAAATCTTTTTTAAACCTTCCTTAACACCCCTACAAACAAAACACTAACATGATTTACCCAAAATTTAGACTCAAACCCCACTCAAATTCAATCCAAAGCTAAAAAGCCCAATTTTGATCTAAACCTAAACCTAACCCAAATGGACCCAAACCCCAAAATCAAAACCCAACCAAAGCCAAAACCTCTTTGAAACACTCCCATAAACATTTCCCAACATTTATTTTACATCAATTTCAACCCTAGCCCAACATTGGCCCAAGTTAGCCCAATTTGACCTACATTGGCCCATTCACCAAAGGGGTCCAAATCAAACCCAAATCACTCCAAACTTGTTTCAAATCAATCATGACACATCCTTAAACCAAACCCAACAATTATTTGGCCCAAGCCTTTGCCAAAATTTCATCCTAAAATCCATTTTAAAATCCAAAAGCCCACTTCCCTAAACCATTTTAAAAGCCCATCTAAAGCCATTTCAAAGAGCCCAAAATCTACCCTAAAGCCCACATGACATTTCCATTTGCCATCCATTTAATCAAAGCCATTCCCTAAGTTCTAATCCCATCATCAAATAATTCCAAATCAAGCCTCATGCCAAATCACCCCTAAATTCCAAAATTTTTCTTAAATCCATTTCCATGAAATCGACTCAACTTTTCCCAAGCCAAAGGTGAGCCATGAAGCCATTCTTAAGCCACATGCAAGCCATGTGAATTGTTTGACATGTGACCATACCACATTGGGTAAGAGGAGAGGGAGCTTTCCTTAATTCCTAAAAGTCTTTAACCTCACCCATGATACCCCTTAACAAAGATTTAATCCAAATATTCTTGGATAAGGACATCACCACCTTTTGATCAGCCTAACCTAACCGATCTTCTCACCTCAAGGCTAGCCATGGGGAGGTGAACCCAGACCAAACAAATGGGTTGACCAAACCTAGCCAAAATTAGTCATATCCCCATTCCATTTTGATCCAACCATTTTACACTTGGCAACCGCCAATCGAATACACTAAGCCCCGCCCACGACCTCCCCGAGCTTGATGGTGACCAATGCCCGGCCGGCCAGCCACTGTGTCGCCGTAAAAACCACACCCGAGAGCTCACATGTGAGCCCAAACTCGAAATTCTCACCGCCGAGCCGCCCCATCCCCAATGGCCATCGTAGCTCGTTCTTCCCATGCCCGGAGCAGTTGATCCCATCCCCTGGCCATCCCTGTGAGGCCCTCTAGCCACCTCTATTTAAGCCCGACCCCTCACGGCCATGAGAAGAGAGTTGCACAAACCTTGCCGAAACTCTGCCAAAATTGTTCCAAACCCTTCTCCATACTTAGAGCAGTTGATCCCCAGTGTCAATTTGTCCTAATCCCCATCAACAGAATCCAATTTCTCAACTGAAATTTCACCCAAAACGAGGACACTTTGCCACGGTGAGCCAATCCTTAAATCGATCGGTCCTACACCTTCACTGGACCAAGAGGAGAAGTTCCCCACTGAAAGCCCCATCTCCAGGCCACCCAGTTGCTCCAGCCTCCAAGCTTTGTGATCGGTTGTGGTCGAAATCCTACCTAGACAATTCACCAGGCCAAGGGACTTCATCTGGAGCTTGCTGGGATCCAATCGAAGGTGACACAACCCTCAGATCGAAGCCACACTTCTCTGAGCAAAGTTATGGCCTCACTCTTCTTCCCGAGCTTCTGAACACTCTCCATTTTCATTGAGTCAATTTTATGCCACATAAACTGTATGGATATGTTCGTCTTCTCGAGACGAATCGATATAGCATAAGAACGTTAAATTTGGTCAAGTATCGAGTGAGATCTTAGGCCTAGAAGACGGACGGCTCTCAGGTCAGGACGCCTGGGGACGATGAACGGATGCTGTTCATTTAATACACGCGCGGACGGAAGGCCAAGATCGCGCCGGATCAGGAGATGGAACGACACAGCGGGCCCCCGGAGCGCTGAGTCAGATGGCGGCGTCGAATCGGAGAGCGCCACGCGGCGTTTCGGAGCTGCCGAGGTTGACGTGACGCCGTGTGGATAAATAGAAAATTAGGGTATTTTCTGATTTATTTAATTCCCTAAACTTCAAAAATCCATAACTTTGTGTAGAAAAATCAGAAAAATAAAATAAAAATACGCTTTTGCTCAGTGAATAGAGGAGAATAATGTGGAAATGAAATCATTTAATTTTATCAAGTATTTTATTTTTAATAATTTATTTCCCTTCTACATTGTTTTAATTCTCCATGCATGTAGGAAATTCACCATGGCATGAGACCATATGGATTTTGAAGCCTCTGAATTTGGGAACATTCCCTGAATTTTCCAAAGTCAGAGGCCATCCCTATGAGAAGTTATTAAGTTTTCAAATTCATGTTACTGTTTTGAGTATTTTAATTCCAATAATTAGCATGTTGTGAAATAAATTCTAGGAAAATTTGGTGATGTCTCTTATGACCAGCGGACCCTAGGAAAAATAGTTTTTGAGTTAATTCATTTAAAATAACCATAATTGGCTTAAACACCTAAAATAGATCCCCAATTAATTAGAGCTAACCATGCATCAAAATTGACTTGAAATCAATTCTCCACTAACCTTGAGGATCAGAGGAACCCACAATAAAAATTTGAGGTCAATTGGACTTGGTTAGCCCTACTAAATGGGTTGATTAAGCCATTTAGTCAATTTGAACTTTAAAAATTCATAACTTTCAAAATACCTTTTAAAAATTCACCAAATTGGTTTTGGAGCCTCTCTGATATCAGGGGAATTTAAGAAAATTAAAATTTCAATTTTCTAAAAAAGTTGCTTTTTTGGTATTATTTTAATATTTTAATAATTAAAAAATAATAAAAGTCATAAAAATAATAAAATTCACCAAAATGTCACATTTTGAATTTTAATCACTTAGGAACAAACCCCATATTTTTCTTAGGTCTATTTAATGAGATATTAAATTTTAAAGCCCTAGGGTAATTTTAAAATTAAAAAAATGTATTTTCTAGCATTTTCACTAAAATAATTATAATAAATCAAAGAAAAAACAGAAAAATGTAAAAAATTGATTCTTTGATTTCCTTGATATCAGAGAGAGTTTTGAAAAATATAAAATTAATTTTTCAACCTTTATTTTATTTTTAAATTAATTAATAATCCAAAACTTAAAATAATTATAATAAAAATAATATAATTCAAAAAATCACCAAAATTGGTCCAAGTGGTCCTCTGGTCATTAGGAATGTCCCATAATTTTCATAAGGACAGAAACTCTCCCTTGGTTATGTTATTAAATTTTCCTTGGAAATCCCTATTTTCTACCAAAAATAATTATATAAATAAATTAAATACAGAAAAATCACATTTTCTCCTCTCATGTCCTTATTGGCATATGAGTGAAGTCACATAAAAATTCAAGTTCATTTAAGCTCAATTTAGTGAGTTATGAAATTATTAAGCTTGAAGGGCAAAATGGTAATTAAAATTTTAACCCTTAATTAAAACTTTAGGTTTAATAAAATTAAAGAGTAAAATATTTGATCCTAATCTGATTTGGATGATTGAAATTCAAATAATTAAAGGGTAGAAACCTACTAAATAATTTGAAGATAATTAAAATAAACTTTAATTAAATAATTGATTAAATTTGGAAGAATAATAAAATTGGAATTATTAAAATAGGGATATTATTAGGAAGAGATTCATTCTTTAATTTAAGAATCCCTAAATTAACCATCTCAATAATGTTTAATTCCTAATTAAAATGATAATTCAAATTTAAGTTTTAAAATGTTAAAAGACTTAAATCATTAAAATCAAATTAAAGTCAAATTATTAAACTCTTTTTAAATTTTCAATTAAATTAAAATTAAAAATAAAATTAAGTTAAAGATTAAATTGAATTAAATCAAACAAATTAAATTAATTTAAATTAAATTAAATCAAATAAATTAAATTAAATTAAATTGAACAAATTAAATTAAATTGAATTAAATTTAATTAAAATTAAATTAAATCAATTAAATAAAATTAAATTTAAAAAATAAATAATAATATAATTAAATTAAATTAAATTAAATTAAATTAAATCATATTAAATTAAATTAAATTAAATTAAATTAAATTAAATTAAAATAATAAAATTAAGTTAAAATTAAAATTAATTTAAATTAAATAAATTAAACTAAAATTGAAGCTAAACCAGATTAAATTAAATTGAATTAAACAACATCACCTAAGACATAAAGAAATTCAAAAATAAATATAAAACTACTTGAACACTATTCCAAATTTAAACCCGTTAACTAAAATTAAATTAAATCACAAATCATTTGATCATCAATTTGCCATCGAAAGCTTCGGTTATCATAACTCCTAAATAGAAAATTAAATGAAATGTTACCCCACTTATAGGATATTCAAATGTCCTAGTTCACCGAGCAAGATAACAAAACTTGAATTCTCTGGACGATTAATTCATTTGTATAATTAAATTCATTTGGACTTAAAACAATTCTAAGCAATATTGAAAAGATGTTTAAGATTCTTCTTAAGCACTTCCTCAATATGATAGGATACTTATAAGAACAATTGAACTTAATTATTCTTTGATGAAGAAAATCGTCCTCAAACCAAAACACAAGAACCTAGACGTCATAGGAAATGACTAGCTATAGGATTAGGAACTTGGTAGAAAACCATAACTCTTCCCTTAGCTTTACCTAGGAACTTGCTTAAATATTCTAATTGTGTTTTAAGTGCGACTTGGGATGACGGGAAGACCCTCCGGGTACGCTTTTATTTTATTGCGATTTACATTATTGCAATTTCTTTAATCGCATCGCACTTACTTTTCTTGCATGATAAACAACTCGTTGCATGAAAACCCACACCTTTAGGATAGTCCCTAAACCGAAACCAAAACTAAATTAAAAGTCATTACAAGATAAAATCAACCGCTACAACATCTCAAAATATAAAACAACTCAAAATTTAATCACAAACAGAACACAAAACTACAATGACAACTAAATTAACATGTCATGTTGGATGATCGGGAATACCTCGGATGATGTAACCTACGTGTTGCTAACGGGATTTCCCACGGTCTAAATGAAAGTGTGGAACTCATTTAATTGAGTTTAGCAAATTCATCTGGACTAAGTGAATCCGATAAAAATAACGATGCCGGAAGGATGGAACCGTGGGATCTTAACCGGTGTCATTATAATCAACTTTAAAATTTGTTTTAATTAAAATATTAAAAACGCTTGGATTTTAAGACTTCTCTAAACCAGAACACTTTTCTCATCTCTTGATTTTCATCTTCTAAAACTAAACCTCTGCAACAACAAGGAGCTCGGAGCATGGTGGGCAGCATGACCATCGACATCAGCAAAACCTGATTCTACTTCAGCAAAAATTTCCTAGAATTAAATAACCAAGCCATAGGATTTCGAGGTAGTTTGCCTAGTGCAACATAAATCCTCAACTCTTCGTTAGGCATTTGCATAGCAAATTTAGCCCTAACCGGTCTTAGGACTCCGAGGTAGTCGTCCGGTACGACATAAATCCTCACATCTTCGAGGCTATTTGTGTGATCATGTCATACAAATATAAGTCCAAATTAATTAAAATTGGGAAGATTGAAACATTAAATAAACATTAGGACTTTCCTAAATCTAAGCCAAATAATAGGTTAGTTGAGAAATTACTGAAGTTCGCTTCGGATATGTAATTTCTCCTATTTTTTCTTCCTTGGATTCTTGAAACAAAATGTTCCAAACTTGATCCATTCCCTATTGAAATTCCTAAATTCCCTTGAAAACCTTAAACTTTGAAATTCTTGAGAGCAGAAATACTGATTATTATCGAGAGTTTTCTTAGGTGATTCCCGTCACTTAAGATGTAATTAACTATAGGGGCTTGCCCTTGTAGGGAATTTTAAAGAAACCGGAGTAATATAAACCTCGTTTAATGCTTTCATATTAAGCGAGGGAATTTGTCGACTTATAAAATTGGTTCGCGGACCAAACGGATGTCACAAATCTTCTAGTTTATTTAATCGAGCCCCACCATCAAGCGGTGTGTCTATCCTTAGGGATAGATACACGGTTTCATGGCGCGGTGCTTGTTTATATAAACTATTTGGGATGTGAGATCGGTTTGATTTCATATCTTAAAATTTTCAAATTTAAAATTATTTTCAAAATCAAATACTACTTTTCAAATTTTTTATTTAATTTAAATTAAAAAAAATTCGCCCACAATTTCTGTTAGGCGACCCTCTTTTCAAAAATACAACACAACCTAAAAAAAATAAGTCGTACAATTTCTGGAGACTCCGCTGGGGACAATTCCTCTCTCCATTTTAATCAGACAATTCTGCTTTCAAAAATCGGTAGTGTATCCATGTCCCTTGTGGATCAAGCTACCCTCCTTTCCGTTGGAATACTATGTTCATTTCTACCTTGAACGAGTATAGCCAACATTCTCTTGGATTTAGGAGCCACTGTTTAGACACCCCTAAATAGAGAGGTTCCGAAATCCTTTTGCCTCATTTCTGAGGTGGGGTGGACCCCCAATAGGTGTTAGTTTAGGAGTGATCCTTCGGGTCGAGAAGTCTTGCATAAGGCTTTCTTTTCCCTTCCAACTCTGAATCAGATTCATTACCTTCTCTACACCTTTGAACATTCCGTTCTAAGTAAACGAACCCTTTAATGAATGACTCTTTTAACAAATAACTCCTCCTTATAAATATATGAACAAGAATGTGTTCGGACTCTTTTCGATTCCTTTCTTTTCTTCCTGATGAGAAGAAGCATAACTTGGGACTGACAATTAGAATCTACCATGCAGAAATGGAGGCCCCAAAGCTGATTTTCTCCTTCACCAATGGACTGGACTTCGCTGTTTACAAGGATGAACTGCTCGACAATGGAATCATCCGGTTTGGACAAGGATTCGAGAACACAAATGTCAAGACACCGACATTTCCGTTTTCTCGCTGACAAACAAAGTATCTGAAGCTAAGATGCCGCTGATCGAGTTCAACCTTAGGTCAACTCGAGAGTTTCCTCCTCTGCAAAAGATTCCAACTGAGAGGAGTACTGCTGTCTATAGAAGGACTGTTGTTGCTACCCCCACTGATCTAGTTGTCTCTGCACCTACCCCGGCTTCGCCAAATTAAAGGGGAAGGAAATCCAGAACTACGGTGAACCCGTTACCGTGGAGGGTACAAACCTTCCCGCGAGACCTTCGTTTTGAAATCGGGTCCAGACTCGAGAATTCCATCACTAACACGGACCCAAAGAAGGAACAAGTAGCAGAAGATTGCCGTGAAGGCCGTAGCCGCCGAAGTTGCTTTCCGGAGGAAATCCCGTAAATCCCCGAGTACACACCACTACCCGAATACATACCATTGCTCGAAGATACACCCTTTTTGGAAGGAAGTAGATTCCACCCCTTTCTGCCGCAGTTGACGAGGAAAATGTCCGCGGGATTGTTTCTACATTACCTCGACCAAGCATACTACAACGATAGCAGAGAAGAAAAGGGCTAGGATCACACCATTTGCTCGACTACGTATCGTGATTGAGAAGCTAGCAAAGAAAGAGAAATGCCCTGTATCAAAAATTTTGAGAAGGATAGGGCGGGTGCCAGTCAAATCCCGTCTTGGGCCACGAGTAGAACCCGCCATCGTTACAGAAAAGCCAAACAAAAGGATGAAGGCTAGTCCGCCTGTCGTCGTTTCAGGGTTACAGATTAGGGAGGATACCACCTTCCAGCATTTGGCTGACAGACCATCTGGTCCTAGACCTTCTGCTGCTAGAAGAATGGTATGACATCCCACTACTGGGCAATTAAGATTGAAACAACGTACCTAAGAAGGAAAGGCTAGTCAGGAGACTTGAATCTGAAGAAAGTGCTACTGCAGTAAAGGGGACTCGTGAGAAGGGAACCCGGCAACTATCACATGACAACTGCGAGGATGCACAGAAAGGACCGCTAGAGGATGCTATGGAAAAGTTGAGGACTTATATTCGACGATTAGCAAAAGAAAGAGAAGAGAAATTCAGAGACGAGATTGATTCATCGGAATTCATGGACGATGAGTATGCAGAAATCAACATGGTCGAAACGCGAGCTTTGTTAGCTTCACAAGGTGCTCCTGCGGCACCGCGGAAGAGAGGAGCCGGAAGTAATGAGGAGGCGAGCTTCAAGAGAAAGACGATACGATCGCCTAAATGGCGAAGAGGATGGAAGAGATGGTCGTAGCCCTAGCCACTCTCCAAAGTCAAGTGCAACCCCAAAGAGAGACACCCCCAGAGGTCATTCACATTGTAGACGGAGGAAAGGAGATTACATCCGTCAACGGGGATGATCAGCTAAAGAAAGATACAACACAAAGTATGATTCCAGAAAAGGATATCAAGAGCTTGGTGGAACAGCAGGTGCGAGAAGCCTTAGCACAATCAAAGAGCGGGACATCCATTCGGACGGGTAGACCTTACCGGAAGAATTCGATGCTGTCCAATACCCAAAAGGCTTCGTACCACCTCTGTTCAAAACCTTTGATGGAACCGGGAACCCCCGAGAGCATGTTGCACACTTTCATTCCAGTTGTTGCAATGCCGGCGGGAGCGATGCATTACTCTTCCTACAATTCTTCAGCAGCCTGTCAAGGATCGCTTTTGATTGGTATGCAGAATTACCGAATGGTTCAGTGAAGACATTCTCAGAACTAGAAAACCTCTTCATCAAGCGATTCGCCGGAGCTCAGCACCACATCACTATAGGTGATTTAATGGTAGAGAAGCAGAAGCCGAACGAAACTTTGGTGGATTACATACTTCGATGGAGAAATCTAAGTATGAAGTGTGAACCACAACTACAAGAACAACATGCAATCGGCATCTTACTTAAAAGCATTCATGGCCCGATAGCACTTCTCCTCAAAGGATTTACCATTAAAACTTTCGAGAAGTTGTTAAGCAAGGCCGGAAGCTTGCAAGAGGAGGCGAAGCAATTAAGTTTCGCCGACAAGACAGACAAGCAAAAGCCTGTGAAGACTTTTGAAAAGAAATCCGGGATTGTTGCAGCAGTCGACAAAGGCAAACAACCGATACAAATATCGTCCGAAGGCCGCAGTAACAGCAACAAAATTACCAGCAACCCCGACCTAGCTATCAGTCATCTCCACAATATGAACAACCGCCTCATCTGCAACGTACATTAAAGGAGCTTCTGAGCAGGGAATATCCATTCAAGAATGAGGCAGTGCCGAAAATGTTCCGTAGTCTGATGAAGAATCCAGATTTCCAGCTGTCAGAGCCTAAGAGACCAGAAGAAGTCAACAAGAAAGGTGATCCCAACTTTTGCTATTATCACCGGATGCTTGGGCACAAGATAGAAGATTGAATTACCTTCAAAAGTTGGCTCAACGACAACCTTCGGAAAGGGAAAATAACAATCCCGAAGGAGTACATGAAGGAACCCCAGAAAGGAGGTTCCGTCAATGTTGTCTCGACTGATCTCATCGTTCCGATAGATCCCTATACAACTGATCATGGATGGACTACCGCCTGGACGAGGTCTTCAAAAAATATTTTAGACAGCATCCAAACCGCTTCGGTGCGAGGGTCAATTCAGAGTTCGAAACCTGTCAAGTCGGTACTATCACTTGCAATAGAAGAACCACTTCAACAGGAGACGACTGAAGAGAAGAAGAAAATCGACGAAGAAGAGAAGACCGAGGCTCCTAAGGCTAGACTAGGGGCTGCTTATCCTAGGATAGTTGTTTCCGATTCGGGGAGAAATCCCTCGAACCTCCGACTCGTATGATTATCTCGCTCACTCCGGTGGGATCTTATAATGATAAGGGTTATGGCGTTGGCTACGTTTTGACTGTTTCTAACGATTACGTAACTAGCGACAATCCGGACATCGATTTCGATACCAACGACAATTCTCAAATCATACACAATCTCGACGATCACAATGACGAAGAAGACATCCATCAAGGAGGCTACGAGAGTTCAACAAGCAACAAATCTGTTTGTGAGTTTCGAGGAGCCCCAGTCACAATAGAGTTAGAGCCTTCAGACTCTGAAGCTAATCCAGAAGAACCTGTCATTCCGATTCAGGAAGAAACACCAGCAAACTCAATACTAGATTCAGAAGAAATTACAGAAGTTAACTTAAAAAGTGGAAGAGTTCTACCTCCGAGAATGGGTCCAAAGGACAAAGGAAAGCAGGTGGTTGTTCAGGAAGAACCAACCCCAGCAAAAGAAATACCCGTTCGGGAAGAAGCCGAGACACATGAAAATAAAGTGGACTACAACGTGCTAGCCCATCTTAGGAAACTACCGGCCAAATTGAGCATCTACGACGCTCTCATCTTATCAAAGGAGATGAGAGAAGCTCTGATCAAGGCCTTACTTGATCCAGAAATTTGCTTAGCTCAAATGGTCGGAGATTCCTTAGATGAGGTTTGCTCGTTAAAGGAACATCGAGGTGTTACCTTCACGGACAATGACCTACAACTTGGGACAGCAGACAACAACCGACCGTTGTACATTTTAGTTATAATTGGGAAATTTACACTCTCCAGAGTATTGGTGGATCCAGGAGCATCAATTAATATAATGAGTCTTCGAACGCTAGCATACTTGGAAATTGATGCTCGCGAGCTCGAAGCGTACAAAATGTTATTAAGAGGATTCAACCAGAAAGGAGAAAGAGCCCTCGGATCAATAACGCTACTAATGAAGACCGGTGACTTAGCAAAGACAACCGCAAAATTTCACATAATTGATTCAGAAACATCGTTCAACGCTCTACTGGGCCGACCATGGATACATGAAAACAGGATGGTACCATCATCTCTACATCAGTGCATCAAATACTACGATGGAGGAGAACAGTGCATCAAAGGTGACTTACAACCATTCTCCGTACACGAAATTGGAATCCATGAAGTTGCAGCTTACTATGCACGTCCGAAGAAAACAATCTTCTCCAGAGATACCATAACGAATGAAGCAAAGAAAGTTCGGGACAATGAAGAACCTGAAGTTCTAGTCCAACAGTCACTCACCACTCCCTTACGGCGAGATGGTGAAGGTTTCTCCACAACTCGCATCCGAGGTCGAGGCCGGGGACGAGGTCGTGGTAGAGACGTTAGGACGAGCTGGACGAGAGGAAGCCGACCATCAATGTTGATTGGGAAGACAGTTCTGAAGAAGAAAAGAAATCAAACAAGAAGCAGCGACAATAAGTCGGAAGAAGCCACAATTCAAGATCTCTCTCGAAGATGAGAAGAATGAAGAATATAAATCAATGTACGAGAAGATTAACCACTATGTACATACTATGACCCTAACCCCGATCCATTCTAATAAGGTCGAGGGTATGGTGGTCAAAGAGGTACATAGCGGCGGTGCAAAGCCAATCAAATTTTACCGTGGTGCTCCTTCCTCCAAAACTGAAAATAATGTACAATTTGAAGATGTCACTTCATCGAATTAATGGAATTACCTTTTGAGTGGTACTCTCCCTGTGTTCAAAATTTAATTCAGCGTGGTTTCTTACCTCGAAAATGGACGAAAGGTCAATCACAACATTTTGAAAAATTATGGAATAACTCCGGTCGTCCACCCAATTCAAAGCATGGTCTCGGATTCGGCACGAGTAGGATCGGCTGACGATACCGAATTTTGCTTGGTTGTCACTTGCGAGCCTAATGAAAACCGCATGGAAACTACGGACGAACTCGAAGATTTACAAATTGGAGATGCTCCACCAGAATTCGAAGAAGAAATTAAATCTATAATAGATGAGTTAACGGAAGTTAACTTAGGTACTAGCGAAGAGCCTAGACCTACCTTTGTTAGCTCCTTACTCAATAAAGAAGACTCCGAAGAAATAATCAAGTTATTAATGGAATTTAAAGACTCGTTTTGCTTGGAGCTACAATGAGATGCTAGGATTAGCTCTAGAGGTCGCAGATCCATAAGCTAGGAGTGGATCCTCGCTTCGTCCCGCCGACAAGGTCCCGGAAGAATGCGTCTAGAAATCGAACAACAAGTCATAGCTGAAGTTAAAAAGCTAATAGACGCTAAATTTGTCCGTGAAGAACAATACCCGACTTGGCTAGCCAATGTAGTGCCGATCGAAAGAAGAATGGTCGGATCGAATTTGTGTGGATTTCAGAGATTTAAACAAGGCATGTCCAAAAGACGAATTCCCTCTACCGATCCCAGAACTAATGATCAACATTGCTTCGACACATGAAATATTTTCATTCATGGATGGATCTTCAGGATACAACCGAGATAAGAATGGCTCCAGAAGATGAAAAACTTACGAGCATTCGGAACGCCGATCGGAGTATATTGCTACACAGTGATGCCATTCGGACTGAAGAACGCAGGAGCAACCTACCAGAGAGCAATGACAAGAATTTTTTATGATCTCATCCACAATCAAATCGAATGCTACGTGGACGATGTGGTCATCAAAAGCAAAGTAAAGGACAACCACTTGTATGATTTGAGAATTGTTTTCGAACGATTAAGACAATTTAACCTTAAGATGAATCCCTTAAAATGCGCCTTCCGCGTCACCTCCGGTAAATTCTTAGGATTCGTTTTCCGACATCGTGGAATTGAAATCGACCCGGAAAAGATTAAAGCTATCTTAGAAATGCCGCCTCCCAAAACCTTAAAACAACTACGATCTTTTCAAGGGAAGCCGACATATCTTCGACGCTTTATCTCAAACTTGTCGAGTAGGTGTCGGCCTTTCTCGGCACTAGTTAAAAAGAACGCCAAATTTATTTGGGAAGAGAAATGCCGTGAAAGCCTTTGAGGACATTAAACAAAATTTAATGACACCTCCCGTCTTAGCAGCCCCGATCTCGGGTAGACCGTCGATACTTTATACCGCGGCTTTAAACGACTCTCTCGAGCCCCGTTAGCCTGAGTCAATGATGAGGGTAAAGAAAATGCTCTTTATTACTTAAGCCGTCGTTTACTGCCGACGGAAATAAGGTATCCCGCAATTGAAAAGCATTGTTTGGCCCTGATCTTCGCCGCTCAAAAGCTCAGGCACTACATGCTTTCTCATAAGGTCAACTCCGATCTCGAAATTTAATCCATTGCAATTCTTGATGACTCGTCCAACACTTTCCAGCGGACTTGCCGGATGGTCAATGATATTATTGCAATTCGATATAACTTTCGTGCCTCTTCGTGCCGTAAAGGGACAAGTCCTAGCAAACTTCCTCGCAAAGCACACCCTTTGCGGCAGAATCTCCTCTCAATGACGATTTGCTAGATGAACAAATAATGAGCCTAGAAGACCCTGATGATCGACGTTGGGAATTATATTTCGACGGAGCATCTTCAGCACACAAAGATGAAGAATCGCAAGTGATAGTGCCCGGTAAGGCAGGAATCGGATTAATCTTTATAACACCGGAGCGGGGGTTGTTAAGATACTCCTACCACTTGATAGAACCGTGTACAAACAACGAAGCAGAATACGAAGCCCTCATAACGAGACTGGAATTAACTATTCAAATGGGGATAACGGACATCAACATCTACGGGGATTCGCAGTTAATCATTCAACGGATCGCCGGGCAGTACAAAATTTTAAAACCAAGACTCGAGCAATACTTCCAGTATGCCATACAGTTGTTGGAACAGATTCCGAATGTGACAATCTATAAAATTCCCAGAAAAGAAAATGCTTTAGCAGATGCGTTAGCTCGTCTCGCAAAAGAATTTGCCTGCTTGCAGGATGAATCAGTGGAAGTGTCAGTTCACGGACGTCAGGTCCTATCACAGCTCGACATAGACACAATACACAAATCGGAAAAAGAAGAAGAATCAATTGCAATAGTGACAGAAAACACAGAAGATTGGCGACAGCCATTGATAGACTACCCGCAAAAAGAAAACTGCCGGACGATAGGTCGCTAGCCCATCGGATCAAGAAAAGAACTCCGTCTTACGCATTAATAAACAACACGTTATACGTAAGGTCTTTCGATCAAATGTGGCTAAGGTGCCTAAGCTGGTCCGAGGCCCGTGAAATTGTTAAAGAGGTGCATTCAGGACTCTATGGCGCTCACCAGTCGGGTCCGAAGATGAAAATGAAAATTAAAAGACTATGGTACTACTGGCCCTTGATGATGACTGACTGCATGAAAATCACCAAGAGCTGTCACCAATGCCAAGTGCACGGAGTGGTTCTACACCAACCTCCAAATGTGTTACATCCAACAATTGCATCGTGGCCATTTGAATGTTGGGGCATGGATATAGTGGGTCCAATAGAACCACCATCTTCAAAAGGACATCGCTTCATTCTTACAGCTACAGATTACTTTTCCAAGTGGGCGGAGGCGGCTCCACTCGTAGAAATGAAAGCACACCACGTGCTACGCTTTTCAAAACCAAGTTGTCTACCGTTTCGGAGTGCCGCGCAGGATCATCTCGGATAATGGGTCGGCATTCAGAAGCACACAAATCAACAATTTTGTCAGGAGACACGGAATCGACTGGCGATATTCAACAATTTACTACCAAAGAGCAAACGACCTGGCTGAGGCTTTTAATAAAACTCTTGTTCAAATCTTAAAGAAAACTTCAGACGATAATAAGAGAAATTGGTACGAGAAGTTATTAGAAGCCTTATGGGCCTACCGGACAACCTTCGAACTCCTACTCAAGCTACACCTTACGCTCCGGGTGTAAGGGTCCGAGGCGAGTGTTACCCTTAGAAATTCGGCCTTCCTTCACTCGAATTGCGATTGCAAACAAAATCACGACAGAAGAGAATGCCAAGTTACGACTAGAGGAATTAGAAAGCCTGGAAGGGAAAAGACTTACAGCGCAGCAGAATTTAGAACTATACCAAGCTAAAATGGTTCAAGCCCATGACAAATTGGTCCGCCCGAGAACCTTCAAAGTTGGTGACTTAGTACTCGTTCTCAGAAGACCTATTCTTGCACACCGCAAGATAGGAGGAAAATTTGAACCCACTTGGGAAGGACCGTTTGTGGTTGAAGCAGTGTACTCAGGAGGCTCCTACCAGCTAGTGAATTTCCAAGGAGAACAACATATGCTTCCGATCAATGGACAATACTTGAAAAAGTATTACGCTACCTGATGTTTCGAAAGAATGAATTCTTCATCCTTAGAAGCACAGGCGAAGTAATTACTTATGACTGGGTCCGAACCCAAAAATAATAAAAAATGTGATAAAATAATAAAATCATGATAATAAAGCTTTCCTTGTTTTCTCTTCCATATCAAAATCTCTTTCCTGATCTTATCCCACTTCATTCCTGTTAAATTTAAAACTACAAAAAGTAATAATAAAAAAAAACTGTCTTTAATAAACATTTTCTTAATGTTCTTGTTCTTAGTATAGTCCCTAATCCTTTTCCATGTCTTTTTGCAGGGAAATGTCAAACGGGCGGTTGGTCCTGAACTTTAGAAAAGGCGTAAGCCTTGCACTCGACGAAAAGAGGGTGAAAGATGGAATGATAATACAGAATGACTCAGATTTCGCACCAGCAGGCCTGTAATATGAAGAAAGTGACTAGGTCCCAGTTGACCGAGAGAAACTACCCAGTCATACATGAGAATGAAAGTGGGTGGCCTAAGCCACCAATCCAGAAACAAGAAAAGGAAAATAAGCACTAAAGAAGACAAGAAAATCAAGTCTGTAGTCGCTACAGCAGAGGGCAGGCTTGTCAGCGCCGCATCCACAGAAACTCAGGAAGTTCGAAGAGCTACTCTCACAGCAACGCAACGAAGAAATAAAAATCGCCGTATTCGCAAGATGTTAACCAAACTAGCAGCGGACCAGCGCGACGAGGCAGTTGCTACTGCCAGTACATATACCTCAAGGACGCCGACTCACCGGGTACCGAAGAAAGGAGGCCGGCTCCTAGGATAACGTAAGGGACTAGGGAAATCTCAAGAAGATCGAAGAAAGAAGGCTACCACGCCACCGGATAGAACGACCGGCAATGCATAACCTTGTTGCGAAGCAACCCCGGAGGATGTCCCGACGGACATCATCCCCGAGGAGCTGAGGTATGCAGGAGAACGTGGAGGGATTGAGCCGTATATCCCATAATACGTCACCAGGGCCCGCCATTTGCAGATTATTTCAGAGTACGAGCTGGAAAGAATGCAGAATGTCGAAAAGAAAACTTTTGAATACTTCGAGAGAATCAGAGGCAGAAGGATCAATATACTAGAAGGCCTTGAGCTACATACAGACGTGTTCTCAGAATACGAACAACAACAAATCGTGGACTGCATCCGGGATTTGAAGAGAATGGGCCGAGCGGGCCGCCTAAGAGAAAACACCTACTCAGAACCCCGGAGATGGATGCCAGGGAAGGGAAGAATTACAATACAATGCGGATGCTGCTACAACTTCGCAGAAGACAGGAAGGGGAACCCACCGGGGATACTCCATCATGGCCAAGTGGATCCAATGCCATTAGTCATCAAGAGAATGGTAAAAAGATTGATAACATGGAGGGTACGCGCCAGATTGCATACCCAACGACTCGCATTATTAATATTTACAAGCAGGGTGACTGCATACCCCCGTACATAGATCACCATGACTTTGTGAGACCTTTTTGCATGGTTTCATTTATGAACGAGTGTAATATCATGTTCGGATCTGACCTCCGGATAGCAGGCCCAGGTGAGTTCCGAGGGCCGGTGAAGATACCATTACGGGTAGGTTCCGTCATGATACCGAAGGGCAACGGAGCGGATGTCGCTAAACATTGCATACCGGAGTACTAGTGAAGCGGATCTCGGCTACTTTCAGAAGGATGGACGACAGGAAGACACCTTACCACTTCCAGCTAGACCCGGAGCTAGAGAACCTCCGGCCTTACGAGCTGTGAGTTACATGGAAAATATCACACCTCCAACGCACATCCATACGACATCCTTGCCAAGGATGGCTTGGAAGGTGATGTTATTGACCGTGTACTTCACTATTCAGACATGGATTTCTGACAGATGCCTTTTTGGATGGATCGACAAAGATCATACATAGTCCGTTTTGAATCTACATGGATTGTATGAGATGTATTCCAGATCGAGTTGTATGATGTATCTTCAACATAATTGGAATGAAAGTGACCATGTCACATTTTTGGCCTTCACCTCTTTTGTGCAAATTGACTCGGAAACTCCATTAAAGTTAAGTGAACTTTGAACAAAGAACAAAAAAGAAATAAAAAAAGAGAATAAAAAAAACTTTCCGTAAAAAATCTAAAAATAACGAACACCAAATTCACATGAACATTAAATGAATGGTAAAATAAATTTGAATCGTTAAAAGACAAACAAAATGAACATAAATTTCAAATCAAATCTAAATCAATTTCAAATTCAATCTTTCCAGATTCCAAATCTCAATCAAATCTCAAATTCAATCTTTCCAAATTTCAAATCAAATTTCAAGCGAGTTCAAACTCAACCTTCCAAATCTGAAATCTAATCCGTTCTATTCTCTCCCTTGTCTGGGATGGAAGCGGTTGATTCCATTGACACGGATCAAATCTGATGGCGAGGAAATATATCCAATTCAAACCAGTGACTTCCGATTAACTCTTTTGAATGGGGTATGTAACATCTACATATTCCCTCCTAATATGTTTCCTTCATGAAAGTCTTTTACAACTTTCATGAAATTCTGGAAACACCAAAATTCCACACTTTTCAAATCAACACTACAAATCTTTGCAAAGTCAATGACTATTCAAATTCAAACTTTTGGAGTTGAGGATTTTACATCCGAGACTGCATTGCTTTAGGATTATTTCCCTATCGCAATGAAATACATCAAATTCAAACTTTTGGAGTTGAGGATCTTACATCCGAGACTGCATTGCTTTAGGATTCTTTACCTATCGCAATGAAATACATCAAATTCAAACTTTTGGAGTTGAGGATCTTACATCCGAGACTGCATTGCTTTAGGATTCTTTCCCTATCACAATGAAATACATCAAAATCAAATTCTTGGAGTTGAGGATTTTACATCCGAGACTGCATTGCTTTAGGATTCTTTCCCTATCGCAATGAAATACATCAAATTCAAATTTTTGGAGTTGAGGATTTTACATCCGAGACTGCATTGCTTTAGGATTATTTCCCTATCGCAATGAAATACATCAAATTCAGACTTTTGGAGTTGAGAATTTTACATCCGAGACTGCATTGCTTTAGGATTATTTCCCTATCGCAATGAAATACATCAAATTCAAACTTTTGGAGTTGAGGATTTTACATCTGAGACTGCATTGCTTTAGGATTCTTTCCCTATCACAATGAAATACATCAAATTCAAACTTTTGGGTCGAGGATTCTACATTCGAGACTGCATTGCTTTAGGATTCTTTCCCTATCGCAATGAAATACATCAAATTCAAACTTTTGGAGTTGAGGATTTTACATCCGAGACTGCATTGCTTTAGGATTCTTTCCCTATCGCAATGAAATACATCAAATTCAAACTTTTGGAGTTGAGGATTTTACATCCGAGACTGCATTGCTTTAGGATTCTTTTACTATTGCAATGAAATACATCAAATTCAAATTTTTGGAGTTGAGGATTTTACATCCGAGACTGCATTGCTTTAGGATTCTTTCCCTATCGCAATGAAATACATCAAATTCAAACTTTTGGAGTTGAGGATTTTACATCCGAGACTGCATTGCTTTAAGATTCTTTCCCTGTCTCAATGAAATACATCAAATTCAAACTTTTGGAGTTGAGGATTTTACATCCGAGACTGCATTGCTTTAGGATTCTTTCCCTATCACAATGAAATACATCAAATTCAAATTTTTGGAGTTGAGGATTTTACATCCGAGACTGCATTGCTTTAGGATTCTTTCCCTATCGCAATGAAATACATCAAAATCAAATTCTTGGAGTAGAGGATTTTACATCCGAGACTGCATTGCTTTAGGATTCTTTCCCTATCGCAATGAAATACATCAAATTCAAATTTTTGGAGTTGAGGATTTTACATCCGAGACTGCATTGCTTTAGGATTCTTTCCCTATCGCAATGAAATACATCAAATTCAAACTTTTAGAGTTGAGGATTTTACATCCGAGACTGCATTGCTTTAGGATTCTTTCCCTATCGCAATGAAATACATCAAATTCAAACTTTTGGAGTTGAGGATTTTACATCCGAGACTACATTGCTTTAGGATTCTTTCCCTATCGCAATGAAATACATCAAATTCAAACTTTTGGGTCGAGGATTCTACATCCGAGACTGCATTGCTTTAGGATTCTTTCCCTATCGCAATGAATACATCAAAATCAAATTCCTGGGGTTGAGGATTTTACATTCGAGACTGCATTGCTTTAGGTTCTTTCCCTACAGCAATGAAATACATCAAAATCAAACTCTTGAGGTTAAGGATTTTACATCCAATACCGCATTTCTCTGAGATCTCTCCTCATTGTAATGGTTCAATCCAATCAATTCAATTTTCTTTTGAGGTTGAAGATGTTACATCTAAGACCACAAAATTCCAATTTTCATTTCAACTTCAAATCCCTTCAAATTTATTTTGACAAAACTTCAATCTAAATTGAAACTCAAACTAAAATCTGAGCTCACACATCAAAACTTAAACTAAAACAAAATAAAATCTAAATTGAAATTCCCCCAGATCATGTGATTTGGGATTCACCTCCTTTCCCTTTCCCAGCCGAGAGTTCGGGAATCTCCGAGTCTCGGAGATATACTTGACACTCCCCGGCGGAAACTCTTCTACTTTGTCCTAAGTTTGTCACTTGGACGTTTGTGTTGGTTTTTTTGATCGCTTCGATCAACGCCAATACGTGCGGTGTGCTCCGTCACTCACCACACCTATTGGGGGTCCATTTGTCGACCTCATTTTCGATGAGGTCTTCTCTTCTTCTTTTTAGTACTTAGGATCTAGCCTTAGGCTTTTCCTTTGACTATCTTAGAGGACTAGAATTTGGACCCACCACTTAGAAATTCAAACCACTTCTTAGCTCCCTGCAAACTCCACAAATTTGATTGTAGACCCCTAATCACCTAGAGGGTTGAAATCAAATGTGGAAGTTTAAAGGATGAGTTCCTATAGGACTCTTTGGCCTTAGGACTGCCCTGGGTGGCCTGGTCTGGTGAGGGCTGACTTACACACACACTATATTTATACACTACACTTTCACACACCCATACCCAACTTGACCTCCTGACTCATGTAGGTGATTCACATGGATGGTCCTTAACCCCTAAGCCCTTGGCTAAGAGGGTTAGGAACAACATAGTGAATGCCTCAAATGAGTCCCTTCATGGCTCATGTGGGCTTAATATGGCTTCAAGGCTCAACCAAAATGATTTTATTCCACTTATATTCACCCAATCTTCAATTTTCCAAATTTTCAATTTTTGATCCCCGGGACCCTACACCCGCCTAGCCTACCCAAAACCCTTGAAATCCTCCAAAATTTCCAAATCACCCAAAATTCCTCAAAACTAATCCCAAACATTTCCACATTACCCAAATTGATCATTCATACCCAAAAATACCAAAAATTCCAAAAATACCTCCCAATACCCTCCAAATACCCAAAATACCCCTCTTGACCCAAAAATCCAAAAATTCATAAAATTCCCAGAAAATTCCAGAAAATCCCAAATATTCCCAGTTTCATTTTGTTCAACTACACCATGGGCCAATTTTATCTATTTACCCTACTTTTATCAAAACCCCCAATTTGACACATTTTAACCCAAAGTGAACCCAATGTCAAACCAAGCCTACCCAATTGACCCAAATTCTGGTCCAATTCAATTATAAACTTCAATTCAACATTCCCAACAACAATCTAGACCAAATCCAAGTTCAATTTGATTGAAATTTGGATCCAATTCCACTTTTGGCCTTAAAGCCCAATTTGGACCCATGACCCAAACCTAACCCAAACTCACCTAATTCAGCTCCAATTGACCCCAAATCTTTTCTAAACCTTCCTTAACTCCCCTAAAAACAAAACACTAACATGTTTTACCCAAAATTTAGACTCAAGCCCCACTCAAATTCAATCCAAAGCCAAAAAGCCCAATTTTGATCTAAACCCAAACCTAACCCAAATGGACCCAAACCCCAAAATCAAAACCCAACCAAAGCCAAAACCTCTTTAAAACACTCCCATAAACATTTCCCAACATTTATTTTACATCAATTTCAACCCTAGCCCAACATTGGCCCAAGTTAGCCCAATTTGACCTACATTGGCCCATTCACCAAAGGGGTCCAAATCAAACCCAAATCACTCCAAACTCGTTTAAAATCAATCATGACACATCCTTAAACCAAACCCAACAATTATTTGGCCCAAGCCTTTGCCAAAATTTTATCCTAAAATCTATTTTAAAATCCAAAAGCCCACTTCCCTAAACCATTTTAAAAGCCCATCTAAAGCCATTTCAAAGAGCCCAAAATCTACCCTAAAGCCCACATGACATTTCCATTTGCCATCCATTTAATCAAAGCCATTCCCTAAGTTCTAATCCCATCATCAAATAATTCCAAATCAAACCTCATGCCAAATCACCCCTAAACACCAAAATTTTTCTTAAATCCATTTCCATGAAATTGACTCAACTTTTCCCAAGCCAAAGGTGAGCCATGAAGCCATTCTTAAGCCACATGCAAGCCATGTGAATTGTTTGACATGTGACCATACCACATTGGGTAAGAGGAGAGGGAGCTTTCCTTAATTCCTAAAAGTCTTTAACCTCACCCATGATACCCCTTAACCAAGATTTAATCCAAATATTCTTGGATAAGGACATCACCACCTTTTGATCGCCTAACCTAACCGATCTTCTCACTCAAGGCTAGCCATGGGGAGGTGAACCCCTGCCCAAAAAAATGGGTTGACCAAACCTAGACAAAATTAGCCATATCCCCATTCCATTTTTATCCAACCATTTTACACTTGGCAACAGCCAATTGAATACACTAAGCCCCAGCCCTGACCTCCCTGAGCTTGATGGTGACCAATGCCTGGCCGGCCAGCCACCAGGACGCCGGAAAACACCACACCCGAGAGCTCACATGTGAGCCCAAACTTGAAATTCTCACCTGCTGAGCTGCCCCATCCCCAATGGCCATTGTAGCTGTTCTTCCCATGCCCAGAGCAGCTGATCCCAACCCTTGGCCATCCCTGTGAGGCCCTCCAGCCACCTCTATTTAAGCCCGACCCCCTCACGACCATGAGAAGAGAGTTGCACAAACCTTGCCAAACTCTGCCAAAATTGTTCCAAACCCTTCTCCATACTTAGAGCAGTTCATCCCCAGTGTCAATTTGCCCTAATCCCCACCAACAGAATCCAATTTCTCAACTGAAATTTCACCCAAAACCAGGACACTTTGTCACAGTGAGCCAATTCTCAAATTGACTGGTTCTACACCTTCACTGGACCAAGAGGAGAAGTTCCCCACTGAAAGCCCCATCTCCAGGCCACCCAGTTGCTCCAGCCTCCAAGCTTTGTGATCGGCCGTGGTCGAAATCCTACCTAGACAATTCACCGAGCCAAGGGACTTCATCCGGAGCTTCGCCGGGATCCAATCGAAGGTGACACAACCCTCGGATCGAAGCCACACTTCTCCGAGCAAAGGTATGGCCTCACTCTTCTTCCCGAGCTTCTGAACACTCTCCATTTTCATTGAGTCAATTTTATGCCACATAAATCGTATGGATATGTTCGTCTTCTCGAGACGAATCCATAGAGCATAAGAACGTTAAATTTGGTCAAGTATCGAGTGAGATCTTAGGCCTAGAAGATGGACGACTCTCGGGTAAGGACGCCTGGGGACGATGAACGGATGTCGTTCATTTAATACACGCGCAGACGGACGGCCAGGATCGCGCCGGATCAGGAGATGGAACGACACAGCGGGCCCCCGGAGCTCTGAGTCAGATGGCGGCGTCGAATCGGAGAGCGCCACGCGGCGTTTCGGAGCTGCCGAGGTTGACGAGGCGCCGCGTGGATAAATAGAAAATTAGGGTATTTTCTGATTTATTTAATTCCCTAAACTTCCAAAATCCATAACTTTGTGTAGAAAAATCAGAAAAATAAAATAAAAATACGCTCTTGCTCAGTGAACAGAGGAGAATAATGTGGAAAAGAAATCATTTAATTTCATCAAGTATTTATTTTTAATAATTTATTTCCCTTCTGCATTGTTTTAATTCTCCATGCATGTAGGAAATTCACCATGGCATGAGACCATAGGGCTTTTGAAGCCTCTGAATTTGGGAACATTCCCTGAATTTTTCAAAGTTAGAGGCCATCCCTATGAGAAGTTATTGAGTTTTCAAATTCATGTTACTGTTTTGAGTATTTTAATTCTAATAATTAGCATGTTGTGAAATAAATTCTAGGAAAATTTGGTGATGCATCTTATGACTAGAGGACCCTAGGAAAAATAGGTTTTGAGTTCATTCATTTAAAATAACCATAATTGGCTTAAACACCCAAAATAGATCCCCAATTAATTAGACCTAACCATGCATCAAATTGACTTGAAATCAATTCTCCACTGACCTTGAGGATCAGAGGAACCCACAATAAAAATTTGAGGTCAATTGGACTTGGTTAGCCCTACTAAATGGGTTGATTAAGCCATTTAGTCAATTTGAACTTTAAAAATTCATAACTTTCAAAATACCTTTCAAAAATTCACCAAATTGGTTTTGGAGCCTCTCCGATATCGGGGAAATTTAAGAAAATTAAAATTTCAATTTTCTAAAAAAATTGCTTTTTTGGTATTATTTTAATATTTTAATAATTAAAAAATAATAAAAGTCATAAAAATAATAAAATTCACCAAAATGTCAAATTTTGAATTTTAATCACTTAGGAACAAACCACATATTTTTCTTAGGTATATTTAATGAGATATTAAATTTTAAAGCCCTAGGGTAATTTTAAAATTAAAAAAATGTATTTTCTAGCATTTTCACTATAATAACTATAATAAATCAAAGAAAAATCAGAAAATTGTAAAAAATTGATTCTTTGATTTCCTTGATATCAGAGAGAGTTTTGAAAAATATAAAATTAATTTTTCAACCTTTATTTTATTTTTAAATTAATTAATAATCCAAAACTTAAAATAATTATAATAAAAATAATATAATTCAAAAAATCACCAAAATTGGTCCAAGTGGTCCTCTGGTCATTAGGAATGTTCCATAATTTTCTTAAGGACAGAAACTCTCCCTTGGAAATCCCTATTTTCTACCAAAAATAATTATATAAATAAATTAAATACAGAAAAATCACTTTTTCTCCTCTCAAGTCCTTATTTGCATATGAGTGAAGTCACATAAAAATTTCAAGTTAATTTAAGCTCAATTTAGTGAGTTATGAAATTATTAAGCTTGAAGGGCAAAATGGTAATTAAAATTTTAACCCTTAATTAAAACTTTAGGTTTAATAAAATTAAAGAGTAAAATATTTGATCCTAATCTGATTTGGATGATTGAAATTCAAATAATTAAAGGGTAGAAACCTACTAAATAATTTGAAGATAATTAAAATAAACTTTAATTAAATAATTGATTAAATTTGGAAGAATAATAAAATTGGAATTATTAAAATAGGGATATTATTAGGAAGAGATTTATTCTTTCATTTAAGAATCCCTAAATTAACCATCTCAATAATGTTTAATTCCTAATTAAAATGATAATTCAAATTTAAGTTTTAAAATCTTAAAGGACTTAATCATTAAAATCAAATTAAAGTCAAATTATTAAACTCTTTTTAAATTTTCAATTAAATTAAAATTAAAAATAAAATTAAGTTAAAGATTAAATTGAATTAAATCAAACAAATTAAATTAATTTAAATTAAATTAAATCAAATAAATTAAATTAAATTAAATTGATCAAATTAAATTAAATTGAATTAAATTTAATTAAAATTAAATTAAATCAATTAAATAAAATTAAATTAAAAAAAATAAATAATAATATAATTAAATTAAATTAAATTAAATTAAATTAAATCATATTAAATTAAATTAAACTAAATTAAATTAAATTAAATTAAATTAATAAAATTAAGTTAAAATTAAAATTAATTTAAATTAAATAAATTAAACTAAAATTGAAGCTAAACCAGATTAAATTAAATTAAAGTTAAATTAAATTGAATTAAACAACATCACCTAAGACATAAAGAAATTCAAAAATAAATATAAAACAACTTGAACACTATTCCAAATTTAAACACGTTAACTAAAATTAAACTAAATCACAAATCATTTGAACATCAATTTGCCATCGAAAGCTTCGGTTATCATAACTCCTAAATAGAACATTAAATGAAATGTTACCCCACTTATAGGATATTCAAATGTCCTAGTTCACTGAGCAAGATAACAAAACTTGAATTCTCGGACGATTAATTCATTTGTATAATTAAATTCATTTGGACTTAAAACAATTCTAGCAATATTGAAAAGATGTTTAAGATTCTTCTTAAGCACTTCCTTAATATGATAGGATACTTATAAGAACAATTGAACTTAATTATTCTTTTATGAAGAAAATCGTCCTCAAACCAAAACACAAGAACCTAGACGTCATAGGAAATGACTAGCTATAGGATTAGGAACTTGGTAGAAAATCATAACCCTTCCCTTAGCTTTACCTAGGAACTTGCTTAAATATTCTAATTGTGTTTTAAGTGCAGCTTGGGATGACGGGAATACCCTCCAAGTATGCTTTTATTTTATTGCAATTTACATTATTGCAATTTCTTGAATCGCATCGCACTTACTTTTTCTTGCATGATAAACAGCTGTTGCATGAAAACCCACACCTTTAGGATAGTCCCTAAAACTGAAACCAAAACTAAATTAAAATTCATTACAAGATAAAATCCACCGCCACAACATCTCAAAATATAAAACAACTCAAAATTTAATCACAATCAGAACACAAAACTACAATCACAACTAAATTAATATGTCCTGTTGGATGATTGGAAATACCTCGGATGATGTAACCTACGTGTTGCTAACGAGATTTCCCACGGTCTAAATGAAAGTGTGGAACTCATTTAGTTGAGTTTAGCAAATTCATCTGGACTAAGTGAATCCGATAAAAATAACGATGCCGGAAGGATGGAACCATGGGATCTTAACCGGTGTCGTTATAATCAACTTTAAAATTTGTTTTAATTAAAATATTAAAAACACTTGGATTTTATGACTTCTCTAAACCAGAACACTTTTCTCATCTCTTGATTTTCATCTTCTAAAACTAAACCTCTGCAACAACAAGGAGCTCGGAGCATGGTGGGCAGCACGGCCATCGACATCAGCAAAACCTGAGTCTACTTCAGCAAAACTTTCCTAGAATTAAATAACCAAGCCATAGGATTTCGAGGTAGTTTGCCTAGTGCAACATAAATCCTCAACTCTTCGTTAGGCATTTGCATAGCAAATTTAGCCCTAACCGGTCTTAGGACTCCGAGGTAGTCGTCCGGTACGACATAAACCCTCACATCTTCGAGACTATGTGTGATTATGTCATACAAATATAAGTCCAAATTAATTAAAATTGGCAAGATTGAAACATTAAATAAACATTAGCACTTTCCTAAATCTAAGCCAAATAATAGGATAGTTGAGAAATTACCGAAGTTCGCTTCGGATCTGTAATTTCTCCTATTTTTTCTTCCTTGGATTCTTGAAACAAAATGTTCCAAACTTGATCCATTCCCTATTGAAATTCCAAAATTCAATCCCTTGAAAACCTTAAACTTTGAAATTCTTGAGAGCAGAATTACTGATTATTATCGAGAGTTTTCTTAGGTGATTCCCGTCACTTAAGATGTAATTAACTATAGGGGCTTGCCCTTATAGGGAATTTTAAAGAACCCAGTAATATAAACCCCGTTTAATGCTTTCATATTAAGCGAGGAATTTGTCGGCTTATAAAATTGGTTCGCAGACCAAACGAATGTCACAAATCTTCTAGTTTATTTAATCGAGCCCCACCATCAAGCAGTGTGTCTATCCTTAGGGATAGATACACGGTTTGTGGCGCGGTGCTCGTTTATATAAACTATTTGGGATGTGAGATCGGTTTGATTTCATTTCTTAAAATTTTAAAATTTAAAATTATTTTCAAAATCAAATACTACTTTTCAAATTATTTATTTAAATTAAATTAAAAAAAATTCGCCCACAATTTCTGTTAGGCGACCCTCTTTTCAAAAATACAACACAACCTAAAAAAAATAAGCCATACAATCACTTGCGTTGAGTTCGATCGACCGTTCTGAGCTGATCACCTTATCTTCTGAGTTTGATTGACTGCTATGTGTCGATCGCACGCCTTGGATTTGATTGACCGTTTGGGGCTAATTATCCCATCCTTTGGGTTTGATTGACCGCCCCAAATCGATTAACCCATCTCTTTTATTTAATCAGCCACGACGACCCGATATAGCAATCAATTGTATTCTTGTATGTTTTTGCATCACATTGCATGTTTGCATATGTTTGGTTATTATTTGGGCAAGGTGTAATTCTCTTCAGAAATCTTAGACAATCGAACACAATACTTCTTGTGTTGCATGTCATGCATGACATTATCAAATGCTTTTGTCGCATCTTGAGTGTTCATTCACGTACTCACCACAATTATGTTATTCTCCCCAGTGAAGATCACAATCCCCAGATCATTGCCTCTTTGGCATACCCTTTTTTTAGGTATATACCTCCAAGACATGCCCATCCTTCGATTCACTGCCTCCTCAATATACCCATCTCTTGGGTCGCTACCTTCACGATATGCCCACTCTTGCGGGTCACTACCTTCTCAGCAAATTCATTTGTCAGGCTGCTGCCTCCATGGCATGGCTATCTTTTCAAATCACTGCCTCCTTGGCATACCAGTTTGTTAGGCCTCTACTTTCACAGCATGTCCATCCTTTGAATCACTGCCTCCTAAACATACTCATTTGTTGGGTCGTTGCCTTCTTGGCTTTCCCATCATGTGGGTCATTGCCTCTTATTCATACACATATGTCGGGTCACTGCCTCCACGGCATGCCCATCCTCCAAGTTGCTACCTCTACAGCATACCCATCCTTTGAGCTGCTACCTCCACGGTATGCCCCTTTGTCAAGTTGCTGCCTTCATAGCATGCCCATCCTCTAGGACATCTCCTCTTCCACATGACTATATTAAGGCTCACTGCCTCTTCGACATACCCATCTATCGAGCCACTGCCTTCACGACAAGCTCACCCTTTCTGGTCACTGCCTCCACGACACACTCATCCTTTGGTTTGTTGTCTTCACAGCATGCTCGCCCCTTCAAGACAGTGCCTCTACAACATACCCATCTTTTGGGTCGCTGCCTTCACGGTAAGCCCACCCTTCTTAAGTCTATGCCTCCATGGCATACTCACCCTCACAACTCTTGCACATCTTGCATGCTTGTTGCATATCTTGTATGTTTACATGTGTTCTCGGTGAGTGCCTCTCTAGTATGGTGTAAATCCTCTTCATATGTATCCTTTTATATACAAACCAACTTATAGTTGGTGTCTTCTAGTAGCATGATGCCTCAGGTCCCCAGGCAAGATTAATTCCTCTCAATAGGTAGCATGATTTACTAATACATCCCATTTTTGTGTGTCATGTTGTATGTAGCATCCTACAGACTTTTGTGTGATGCGTGCTTCGCCCTTCTGGGTGCCTGATCCCTCTAACATATTTATTGTATGTGAATTATATGATTTATATATACATGATATAATTTTCTATTTTCCTTTAATAATTTTTTTTTCTTTACAACGGTGCCAAAAACTAAACTAAGATGCAAATAAGAGTTCAACTGTTAATTTAAATTTTTGGATTCTACTCAATTATATGTATCGTTATCAAGTAGTATAAGACTTTCTGATTAAGCCCCGAAATATCGAGCCCACAAGGAACTTTTAAATTTTTAATAAGGTGTTAGAACACAAAATTTATTCAGAAAAAGATACTTACTTAAACTATGGATATTATCATAAGATTGAAAGTTTGATTCTTTTTGGTATTTTTTTAATATTTTGAAATAAAGTAAACTATTAACTAATTCTAACGAGATTTTTTTGAGGTAAAAGAAGTATAAATCAAAATATATTTTTCCTTATCATGAATAAGTAATAATTATAGGAGTTCTGTTATGGAGGTATTCAAAATGTGTTGTGCCAAATAAAAACAATATTACTCGTTACCCTTACTAGAGATGCTCTAAAGAACATTGGATAGTTTAAAGTTTGAATAGTTTTGAAGACGAGTAGGGAAGATATTAGCTCTCACTCTAGAGCTTCCCCATTTCCCTCCACCTATGGGCTAACTTCTCGTATCAAAACCTAAAATAATAAACCAAATTGGGGGATTTTGTTTGTCGCCCTAAAGTTCTCTAATTCTACACCATTTAAAGTATATTTCCTTATTTATTTGCACTCAATTATATGAATTACATTCTAAACCATAAAATCTCATGTGATTTTTACCAATAGTTGATCGAGGCAATACCATCACCGATCTTACATGTTCTCAGACCAAATGCTAACATCTTAATTGGCTAAATCAAGAAGTAGATAAAGTACTAGGATTAAATCATCACAACTTATTCCAGCATTAAAGATCAATACTTCCACAACTTCCATCCAACACTTAGTTACTTCTCATTTTAAGAAAAAAGATAAATAAAACTACTCAGAATTCTTGGAGAAAATAAAAAAAAACAATTAATTTTAAAAGTGGAAATCATGTAGAAACACAAGAAGTCAAACTTAAAACCAAATTTAGTATAAAGATAAAAACTTATCTCAAATTCCTCTCCACCAAACTCTTGATGTTCATTTGAACATCTTCCTTTCTCTTACAAGACTCCCTAGGACTGGTCACCCAACTCTAGAGGGTTAAAATCTCTCTAATTCATTAACAAACAATGGATTCTTACTTAAAACTATCTACCCATTCACTGGAATGAGATGAGTGAGAAGAACCTTAAGTAATAATCCTACAACTCCTTACTTTAAACACCCAAAATTTAATCTTCAAGTCTCCTATCTTTTCATATCTCCAAATCCTTTTTTTATAGTTTTTCAAAAGGTGTCTTGGTGTATGTTCGAAATGTGTCCACATTCAATGAACCTTCCAAGAGATGCCTCCTTTCAAGAGCCATTTGAATGCATTTTCACGATCATTATCAATTCTTCACATTTTTACCAAGGGTTGCCCCAAACACCCCTTCAAAATTTGCCAAAATTTTTTTAAACTTTCATAGTAACTACCCTTTGCTTAAGCGCAGCCCTTTGGCACTTAGGCGTGGCTTTCTCTGTCTGCTAGCACTTTTGCGCCAAATCTGGCCACATAAGCGCCCCAGTTCATTTTCACAACATCTTCATTCTTACTTTAAATTTGATCCTTTTTCACTCATATTGCCATATTTTATCCATTTAATTGTAACTGTAAGAAAAACACACAAATACCTTCCATTAAATTGAAATATCCTAAGAAATAAGTACAAAAATGTGTACATAAATGTTATATATTATAGGTATATCCAATTCTCCCAAACTTAAAATGTTACTTGTCCTCAAGTGACATTACAATCTTTCAAAACTAATGTAAGCAAATTATGTGAATGAGTTTCTTTAGGATATTCAAAAACTTTGTTCTAGAAATGTAGTATTCCAATTTAGACAAAACTTTAGTAAATGAGACCAACTTAAAGATTATAAATCTTTAAAGTGAAAAAGTATGAAAATATGAGTTTTTATCTAATTCAGAAAAACTTTTATATTTTTCAAATATAGAGTTTAGGCATTCTATATTCTTTACTTAAAAATTTTCATTAAAAATAATTATACTTACTATATTATATCATTAATTTTAAGAGTTTCTCAAGTGTTATCCTTTAAAAAGATTAGATATGGAACCAATTTTTTATTAGACACTAATCCTCAAGCTTCTCTACCCATTTTCACATATTATACTTTACTTTTTCTTTTCTTTTCATCTTTTTTTCTGGTGAGCATTACCATATCTGGATATGCCTTTAATGCTTTTGAATTCCACTCTTCCTTTCCTACAGCAAAGGTTGGATATATTTCATTTACTTAAAAATATAATAATAGTTTTGAAATTTATTTTTAATAAAAAAATTTAAGTATTGAAAATAAAAGTCCAATCCTTCTATATTTTTCAAAAATACAACATCTCCTGCTAAAGATAGTTACACAATATTTAACATTTCTTCACTAAGAAACTTTTAACTTTAAATTTTTAATTATCACTATAGTGTTATAACTAAATTCTTTTACTCATCTGTATATTCAAAATTTTATTTCTCTAATATAATTTCAAACACATAGTCGTTTTTCAATCAAAATTTATTTGTAGCATATTTGAGAACAAATAAATTTCAAGTTTTGAAAATTGGCTATTCATCCCCCCAAACTTAAATTTTTAATAAAATAAAACAATATAGCATATCGTATATATAGGCAGTAATGAATAATTAAAACATCATGCTTACAAGAATTTTCATATCCTAAATATACAAGTATAAAAATTAAAGACAGGAGTAAAAATAAGTTGATCAATTTTTATTTTAATTTTAATATATATGAGATTTAAAAAGACTTTTATGTAGTGGAAGATAACATAAAAGCAAATCAACACAAACTGACATAACTTTACTATCACAACAGAAAGAAAATACATTGTAGTAGATTGAAAATTAAGCATGAAATTTTTAAGTGAAAGTTAGCTCTATTCTAAACATCCATAATACATAAGGAAAAAGTTCATCATAACTCAACAAAATACACTCAAATAAAAATTTTAACGCATTTACTACCACATACACAAAACATAACTACTCATCACAACATAACCACATACAACACTATTTAACATAACAACAAATAATACAATAGTAGTCTAAGAAACAATGATAAGTAAAAGTTCAAACTCAACTACAACATACTTATATCACTCCTCATCCTTCTTATCATCATCATCATCATCCTCCCAGAAACTTGTAGACTCATAGTGAGGGTAATGTGGATATAAAGAAAATATCACACTCTGATCACCTCAGATAAGTTTCTCCAAAGATGTGTGATATTTTTCTACATAATCACTATGTCTTCTCATATAAGTGTTAATATGATCTACATAATTTTCTAAATTTTGTACATTGTCTATAATATTCAAATTCCCTATCTTATATCTTATCATCTCTCTTAACTCTTTCCCACTTTTTAATTGGATTTTCTTACATCATTTACTTCTCATTTCATTTAAGATCACTTTAGTGTTATTAACTAAAATTTCTTTTGGTATATTGATCACTGAATTGATTAATTGTCTTGGCTAAGTTTCAATATTTCTAATAGATGCAACTTGATTTTGCAAGCGTTCCCATCTATAATACTAATTCATTTAATGATAATTTAATCCTTAAATTATGGGACGTAAAATTGAATGTATGGTGGCTTAAAAGTTTCATACACGGTTTTCTATATTGTTCTATTGATTATGATTTTTATGTTGAATTCATTAAAATATTACTTAAAATGTATGTTGGCATCAGCTTTTTGGTGTCATGAGTCTAAGGTGTCCCCTTGCACAACTGGGGATGGTCTACAGTTCATCAGTAGGATCTGGTAGCTCAAGAAACCCACCTATGACTCTTTAGCACTTGTTCGTGGCAAGAAGCTGGAGTTGACGGGGAATTGGTCATACCCAAGAGAACCTACCATTGGAGGGGTCATTTGAGATGTGATACATGCTTGGTGCCTAATTTGTGATTATAAGTCATCACACATCCATCTTGAGCCTCTCACGGCCAACAGCACTAACAAAAATTAGTCGTGATTTTGGATGATCGTTGGCACTAATTTATCTTGAGAAAGACCGATGAGAACACTCAATTCTAGAGTTATGGGACTACTTTTCACTCTTACAAAGTCTCTCATAGCTTATATATTAAAAAAAATATTCTTCATAGAACATTCCCGGTGAAAATCATGGGTTTTGGGCTAGACCGGCGCCCCGTCATCGACCTCAAGCACCTACATGCCATAAATGCCTTCTCAGACATTGATCTTGAGCTTCTGAAGGTTTGGCACTTTTTTTGGCACTTAGACACCTTACCAGGCGCCTAGGCACCAATACAAAGCTTCTAGGTGCCCAAAGCAGGCAAAAAATAATCATTTTCCCGAGAGCCCGACATTCTAACGCCACTTAGGTGGCACCTGGTGAAAGATCTAGAAAGTAGGTGACAAAAGCCTAGCACCATACTTTCACCGAGGCACCCAAGGACTAGGAGCCTATGCATCGGCCATGTCTCAGGTGACAATAAATGATTGTTTTGATGTCAATTTCAACCCCTGATTCTGTAGTCATGATGATGAGCCTTGAGACAGGAAAATGGGTGTGAAATGTCCCCCCTATAACTTCTCATGCCTCTTTTTGGGGGATTTTTGTTCGTTTAATGGGAGGGCAAGCTGAGCTTAACTGATAGTGTCCCCCTCATTCAAGCCCCAACCTCATTTTTCCTGAGAGGGGTTATCCCTCTCGCTTTGACTCTCGATCTTCCACTCATCTTCTTTGGTGGGGTGAGCAAAGTAGAAAAGCATCACCATTTTCAGGGGGCCAGAGGAGAGCCAGTGAGGAGCATTTGGGAAGTTCCATGGCCCCCTTTAGAGAGAGAGCAAGGAAGGACGAAGAGCTCCTCTTCCCCTCCTTCTTCTCCTCTTTTATCTCCTCCCCCTCTTCATTTCCTTCATCTTATTCCACATTTCGTGAGGGTGTGGGGAGGTATTCTTTAGGAGTATATCATCAAGAAGAGAGCTTCCTCCTAGCTCAGGGAAGGTTCACCAAAGAATCATCGGAGCATCGTAGGAGCACCGCAAGTAACTTGTGCTTCTCTCTTACCGATAGGAGAGCTTCCACCTATGTGAAGAAAAAAGTCCACAACTTTCATAGTGGTGAGAGTCTCCAACTTCTAGTCAGCACTATAATTAGTTGAGGCTAGGCACGTGGGATTGGAATACCATGCAGGGTGAGTGCGTCAGCTGACAATTGTCGGTACGACCATGCCGCCTTTGTGATGGGTCGTTGTTTTTTCTAGAGGAAGCTATATGTTAGGAATCCTCAAGTGTGGCCAAGTCCTATAGAATCAGAGAACTACTCCTCTGTGAACCCTAAGCCAAAATCTTAATGGGTGTGAATGCCAATTTCTAACAATTTTGGTGCTACCAACCATCCTTGGCGACATTGGTGTGTCTGATCTTGAAGGATGGGAAAAGCTTTCTAACTAGCCCATTCTATAGAATCGTAAGCAGTCATAGGGAATGCATGGGCTATGAACAGTGAAGGACTTCTCCTATGAGAAATTTGAGGGTGAGATCCTCCACATTCCTCTCCAAAGCTAGAGGTGACTATGTCGCGGATCTAAGAGCCAACCCTAAGTTCCTAGGTGAGGTCATTAGGACAAGTTCAACATATTGTAGAGCATTTTTTATTGCATCGCATATGAATTGTCCATCTTGTTATATTTTTTAATGAGGCCATTTGTTGCATCGTACGTGTTTCTGCGTGACTAATTCAATTCAATCTGCTACTGATACACCTAAAAATATATAATATTTCTATGCATATTTTTATACCTATTGTCGGCACATTTTTAGGTTGTGTTTTATTTAAAAAGAGGGGGTCGCCTAACAGAAGCTGTCGGCGAATTTTTAATTTAATTAAAATAAATAATTTGAAAAGTAGTATTTGATTTTGAAAATAATTTTAAATTTGAAGGTTTTAAGATATGAGATTAAACCGATCTCACATCCCAAATAGTTTATATAAACGAGCACCGCACCACAAACCATGTATCTATCCCTAAAGATAGACACACTGCTTGACGGTGGGGCTCGATTAAATAAACTAGAAGATTTGTGACATCCGTTTGGTCTGCGAACCAATTTTATAAGCCGACAAAATTCCCCTGCTTAATATGAAGGCATTAAACAGGGGTTATATTACCTGGGTTCTCTAAAATTCCCTATAAGGGCAAGCCCCTATAGTTAATTACATCTTAAGTGATGAGAATCACCTAAGAAAACTCTCGATAATAATCAATAATTCTGCTCTCAAGAATTTCAATGTTTAGGATTTTCAAGGGATTAAAATTTGGAATTTCAATAGGGAATGGATCAAATTTGGAACATTTTGTTTTGGAAATCCAAAGGAAGAAAGGTAGGAGAAATCACAGACTCGAAGCGAACTTCGGTAATTTCCCGACTATCCTATTGTTTGGCTTGGATTTAGGGAAGTCCTAATATTTATTTAAAGGTTTTGATTTTGCCAATTTTAGTTAATTAGGACTTATATTTATATGATAGAATCATACAAATAGCCTCGAAAATGTGAGGGTTTATGTCGTATCGGTCGACTACCTCAGAATCCTAAAACTGGTTAGGGCTTAATTTGCAGTGCAAATGCCTAACAAAAGGTTGAGGATTTATGTTGCACTAGGCAAACTACCTCGAAGTCCTATGGTTTTATTATTTAATTCTAGGAAAGTTTTACTGATGTCGATTCTGGTTTTGCTGATGTAGATTCAGGTTTTGCTGATGACGATGGCCGTGCTGCCCACCATGCTCCGAGCTCCTTGTTGTTGCAGAGGTTTAGTTTTAGAAATCATAAATCAGGGGATGAGAAAAGTGTTTTGGTTTAGAGAAGATCTTAATTTCCAAGTGTTTTTTACGTTTTAATTAAAACAAATCTTAAAGTTGATTATAACGACACCGGTTAAGATCCCACGGTTCCATCCTTCCGGCATCATTATTTTTATCGGATTCACTTCGTCCAGATGAATTTGCTAAACTCAACTGAATGAGTTCCACACTTTCATTTAGACCGTGGGAAATCCCGTTAGCAACACGTAGGTTACATCATCCGAGGTATTCCCGATCATCCAACGGGACGTTTTAATTTAGTTGTAATTGTAGTTTTGTGTTCTGTTTGTGATTAAATTTTGAGTTGTTTTATATTTTGAAATGTTGTGGCGGTGAATTTTATCTTGCAATGACTTTTAACTTAGTTTTGGTTTCGGTTTTAGGGTCTATCCTAAAAGTGTGAGTTTTCATGCAACGAGTTGTTTATCATGCAAGAAAAGTAAGTGCGATGCGATTAATGAAATTGCAAGAAAGTAAATTGCAATAAAGTAGATTGCAATAAAATAAAAGCGTACCTGGAGGGTCTACCCGTCATCCCAAGCTGCACTTAAAACACAATTAGAATATTTAAGCATGTTCCTAGGTAAAACTAAGGTAAGGGTTAAGGTTTTCTACCAAATTCCTAATCCTATAGCTAGTTATCTCCTATGACGTCTAGGTTCTTTGTGTTTTGGTTTAAGGACGATTTTCTTCATCAAAGAACAATTAAGTCCAATTGTTCTTATAAATGTCTTATCATATTAAGGAAGTGCTTAAGAATAATCTTAAATATCTTTTCAATATTTCTAGGATTGTTTTAAGTCCAAATGGGTTTAATTATACAAATGAATTAATCATCCGAGAATTCAAGTTTCGTTGTTATCTTACTCAGTGAACTAGGACATTTGAATATCCTATAAGTGCAGTAACATTTCATTTAATGTTCTGTTTAGGAGTTATAATAACCAAAGCTTTCGAGGGTAAGTTGGTATTCAAATGATTTGATTTAAGTTAATGGGTTTAAATTTGGAATAGTGTTCAAGTTATTTTAGATTTATTTTGAATTCTTTATGTCTTTAGTGATGTTATATTTAATTCAACTTAATTTAATTTAATTTAATTTAATTGAGTTTTAATTTAATTTAATTCAATTTAATCCAATTTAGTTTGATTTGATGTTACATTAAATTAATTTAATTTAATTTAATTTTAATTTAATTTGATTTAATTTAATTTAATTTAAATTTAATTTAATTTAATTTAATTTTATTTAATTTAATTTAATTTGTTTATTTAATTTAATTTAGTTTAATTTAATTTAATTCAACTTTTAATTCTAATTTAATTTAATTTAATTTTTTAATTTAATTTTATTTTTAAATTTTAATTGAAATTTTTAAAAGAGTTTAATAATTTAATTTTAGTTTAATGATTAAGTCTTTTAATATATTTTAAATTTGAGTTATCATTTTAATTAAGAATTGAATATTAATGAGATAATTAATTTAGGGATTTTTAAATTAAAGAATAAATCTCTTCCTAATAATATCCCTATTTTAATAATTCCAATTTTATTATTCTTCCAAATTTAATCAATTATTTAATTAAGGTTTAATCATTTTAAATTGCTTAATGGGTTTCTACCCTTTAATTATTTAAATTTCAATCATCCAAATCAGATTAGGATCAAATATTTTACTTGTTAATTTTTTATTAAACCTAAAGTTTTAATTAAGGATTAAAAATTTTAATTACCACTTTACCCTTTAAGCTTAATAATTTCATAACTCACTAAATTGAACTCAAATGAACTTGAAATTTTTATGTGACTTCACTCATATGTCAATAAAGACATGAGAGGAGAAAATGTGATTTTTCTGTATTTAATTTATTTATATAATTATTTTTTGTGGAAAATAGAGATTTCCAAGGAAAATTTAATAACATGACCAAAGGAAAGTTTCTGTCCTTAAGAAAATTAGGGGACATTCCTAATGACCAGAGGACCACTTGGACCAATTTTGGTGATTTTTTGAATTATATTATTTTTATTATAATTATTTTAAGTTTTGGAGTGTTAATTAATTTAAAAATAAAATAAATGTTGAAAAATGAATTTTATATTTTTGAAAAATCTCTCTAATATCAAGGAAATTAGAGAATCAAATTTTACAATTTTCTGATTTTTCTATGATTTATTATAATTATTTTAGTGAAAATGCTAGAAAATACATTTTTTTAATTTTAAAATTACCCTAGAGCTTTAAAATTTAATATCTCACTAAATAGACCTAAGAAAAATATGGGGTTTGTTCCTAAGTGATTAAAATTCAAAATGTGACATTTTGGTGAATTTTATTATTTTTGTGATTTTTATTATTTTTTAATTATTAAAATATTAAAATAATATTAAAAAATCAACTTTTTTAGAAAATTGAAATTTTAATTTTATTAAATTCCCCTAATATCAGAGAGGCTCCAAAACCAATTTGGTGAATTTTTGAAAGATATTTTGAAAGTTATGAATTTTTAAAGTTTAAATTGACTAAATGACTTAATCAACCCATTTAGTAGGGCTAACCAAGTCCAATTGGCCTCAAATTTTTATGGTGGGTTCCTCTGATCCTAAAGGTCAGTGGAGAATTGATTTCAAGTCAATTTTATGCATGGTTAACTCTAATTAATTAGAGACCTATTTTGGGTGTTTAAGCCAATTAGGGTTGTTTTAAATGAACTAACTCAAAACCTATTTTTCCTAGGGTTCTCTGGTCAAAAGGAACATCACCAAATTTTCCTACAATTTATTTCACAACATGCTATTTATTGGAATTAAAATACTCAAAACAGCAACATGAATTTGAAAAATCAATAACTCTTCATAGGGATGGCCTCGACTTTGGAAAATTCGGGGAATGTTCCCAAATTCGGAGGCTTCAAAAGCCCTATGGTCTCATGCCATGGTGAATTGTATACATGCATGGAGAATTAAAAGTATGCAGAGAGTAAATAAATTATAAAAAATAAAATAGTTGATGAAATTAAATGATTTCTTTTCCACATTATTCTCCTCTCGTTCAGCGAGCAAGAGGGTATTTTTATTTTATTTTTCTGATTTTTCTACACAGAGTTATGAATTTTTGAAGTTTAGGGAATTAAATAAATAAGAAAATACCCTAATTTTCTATTTATCCACGCGGCGCCAACTCATCCTCGGCATCTCTGAAACGCCGCGTGTCGCGCTCCCATTCGACGCCGCCATCTGAATCAGCAGCCCGGGCCCCGCGGTTCTTGTACCATCACCTGATCCGACGCCATCTGAGCCGTCCGTCCACGCGTGTATTGAATGGACGGCATCCGTTCATCGTCCCCGAGCGTCCTCACCCGAGAGCCGTCCACACTAAATCCCTAAGATCTCACTCGATACTCAATGGATTTTCATGTTCTTATGCTCTATGGATTCGTCTTGAAGAGACGAACACATCTATACGGTTATCATGCATTGAAATTAAAGCATTTGAAATGGAGAATCTCCGAAGCTCGGGATGAAGAATTAGTTCATACCTTTGCTCGGAGAAGTGTGGCTTCGATCCGAGAGTTGTTGCACCTTCGATTGGATCCTAGCAAGCTCCGGATGAAGTCTCTCGGTCCGGTGAATTGTCTAGATGTGATTTCGACCAAGCCCGATCACAAAGCTTGGAGGCTGGAGCAAGCCGGGTGGCCTGGAGATGGGGCTTTGCTGGTGGACACCTTCCCTTGGTCTGGTGAAGGTGTAGAACCAATCAATTTGGGGATTGGCTCACTGTGGAGAAGTGTCCTGGTTTTGGGTGAAATTTCAACTCTGAAATTGAGCTCACAGAGAAGAAATGGCAGGGGGATCTCACTGGGGATCAAGTGCTCTGTGTATGGGGAGGAGTACGGAACAATTTTGGCAGAGTTTCCTTAAGGTTTGTTTTCAGCACCTCTCATGGCCGAGAGGGGTGGTGTTTAAATAGGAGAGGGTGGAGGGCCTCCCGGGAGAGTTAGGGCTTGGGATCGCGCTGCTCTTGGCAAGAGAAGAACAGCTCCAATGGCCACTGGGGATGGGGCGGCTCGGCAGGTGAGAATTCCAAGTTGGGCTCACATGTGAGCTCTCGGCCATGGTGTTTTCCGGCGGCCCAGGTGGCCGGCCGGCCGAGCAAGGGTCACCCTCGAGGTCAGGTGGGTCGGGCTGGGACTTGGTGCAAGCGATTGGCAATTGCCATGTGTAAAGAGCTTGGATTGAAATGGAATGGGGGAAGACCATTTTGGGTTCAAATGAGTCAACCCATGGTTTTAGGCTAGGTTCACCACCCAAGGCCTGGTCTTGGGCTGAAAAGATCACTTGGGTCGGCCAAGAGAGAATGGTGTGGTCTCCATCCATGATGAGGTGGCTAAGCATGGTTTAGTGTGTGACATGCTTAAGGTAAAAAAGGGGTTAAGGAGGATTAGGAAAGGGGCCCCTCCTTTTGCCATTAATGGCTTGATCACATGTCAAGCCTTCCATGGCTTCATGTGGCTTGTCCATGGCTTGCATGGCTCACCTTTAGCTTGGGAAAAGGTTTGGTCAATTTAATGAAAATGGGTTTTAAGAATTTTTGGTAATTTGATGGAAATTTGTATGAAACTTGATTTGGAATAATTTGATGGTGAACTTAGGACTTAGGTAATGGATTTAATTAAGTGGATGACAAAATGAAGATGTCATGTGGGCTTTAGGGTAGATTTTGGGCTTTTGGATGTGGTGAAGTGGGCTTTTAGGAAAGTTTAAGAGGAATGGGCTTTTTGATTTTAGGATGGGCATTTGGGTGAAGATTTTGTGAAGGACTTTGTCAAATAAATGTCATAATTGGTTTAGGGATGTTCTATGAAGGGCTTGGAGTCAATTTATTGTGATTTGGGGTGGAATTGGTTTGAATTTGGATTTATTTGGTAAGTGGGCCTATGTAGGTCCAAGTGGGCCAAGTTGGGCCAATGTTGGGCTAGGGTTGAAATTGATGTAAAATCAATGTTGAGAAATGTTTATGAGAGTGTTTCAAAGAGGTTTTGACTTTGGTTGGGCTTTGATTTTGGGATTTGGGCTCATTTGGGTTAGGTTTGGGTTTAGGTCAAAAATGGGCCTTTTAGCTTTAGGTTGAATTTGAGTGGGATTTGGGTCCAAATTTTGGGCAAATCATGTTAGTGTTTTGTTTGTGGGAATGCTAAGGAATATTTAGAAAAGATTTGGGGTTAATTGGAATTGAATTGAGTGAGTTTGGGTTAGGTTTGGGTCATGGGTCCAAATTGGGCTTTAAGGCCAAAAGTGAGATTGGATCCAAATGTCAATCAAATTGGACTTGAATTTGGTCTAGATTGGTATTGGGGATGTTGAATTGAAGTTTAGAATTGAATTGGACCAAAATTGGGTTCAATTGGGTAGGTTTGGTTTGACATTGGGTTCACTTTGGGTTAAAATGGGTCAAATTGGGGGTTTTGACAAAAGTAGGGTAAATTGACAAAATTGGCACATGGTGTAATTGGACAAAATGAAATTGGGAATATTTGGGATTTTCTAAAATTTTCTGGGAATTTTCTGAATTTTTGGATTTTTTTGGCCAAGAGGGGTATTTTGGGTATTTGGAGGGTATTGGGAGGTTTTCTTGGAATTTTTGGTATTTTTAGGTATGGATGATCAATTTAAGTGATGTGGAAATTTTTGGGAATGATTTTGGAGAATTTTGGATAATTTGGAAATTTTTGAGAAATTTGGGTAATTTCAAGGGTTTTGGGTAAGTTAGCGGGTGTAGGGTCCGGGGGTCAAAATTGAAAATTTGGGAAATTGAAGATTGGGTGGATGTAAGTGGAATGAAATCATTTTGGTTGAGCCATGAAGCCATATCAAGCCCATATGAGCCATGAAGGGACCCATTTGAGGCATTCACTTATGTTGTTCCTACACCTCTACGCCGAGGGCTTAGGGGTTAAGGACCATCCATGTGAATCACCCACATGAGTCAGGAGGTCAAGTTAGGTATGGGTGTGTGAAAGTGTAGTGTATAGGTGTAGTGTATATGTGTAGTGTGTGTGTAAGTCAGCCCTTTCACCAGACCAGGCCACCCAGGGCAGTCCTAAGGCCAAAGAGTCCTATAGGAACTCACCATTTAAACTTCCACATTTGATTTCAACCCTCTAGGTGATTAGGGGTCTATAGTCAAGTTCGTGGAGTTTGCAGGGAGTTAAGAAGTGGTTTGAATTTCTAAAAGGTGGGTCCCAATTCTAGTCCTCTAAGATAGTCGAAAGGAACGACTTAAGGCTAGATCCTAAGTACTAAAGAGAAGAAGAGAAGACCTCATCAAAAATGAGGTCAACACCTATTTTTTATGATATTGTACTTTAATGAAAGGTATTTTGTATTTTTCTTACAGGTACTATTAAAATCACTGATTATGATGAAAGGAGAAAAAAAAGGATCAAATTTGGAAGTGTGAAAAATTTGCCTTTGGCAGCTAAGCGCCAAGGGCTGACGCATAGCCCATAAAGTTAAAAATATGAATTCATTCAAATTTTGTGTCATTCTCAAGGGGTATTTGAAGTAACTTTTGATTTAAACTTCCTTAATTTATTATGGGCGACAAATTCGAATGAAGAGATGCATCCTTTGGTAGATACATTAAATCTGAACATAATTTGAAGAGACACCAAAGGAACTTTTGAAGAATTATTAAAATGAAGACTTAGGGGGAGAAGTTGGAGAAAATCTTGAATTGGATGAAGGGAAAGAGGAAGAAAGAGAGTCTTCTTCTCGTTATGCATTCTTTACTTTTCCACTTTATTTTATCATAGTTTGTATTAGAATTTAGGAGAGTCAATCCTTAGAGTTGAGCGCCAACCTCTAAGGAGTTATCTAGTGGAAAGCAAAAGTTTCAGAAAAACTTCAAGAGTCTTGTGGAGATGATTTTCAGATAAGTCTTTATCTTTATTTTTATATTATGTTTTAAGTAAGACTTATTGTGTTTTCACTACAATTTCTACTTTCAAATCAAATAGTGTTTGTATTTTCTCCATGAGTTCTGAGTAGTTTTCTTTATCATTTTCCTTTTAAATGAAGAATAAATGAAATTATAGAGGGAAGTTGTGTGAAGTATAGGTACTTAATGTTGGAAGAAATTGTGATGATTCACTACCTTGCACTTCATTTACTTCTTGATTTGGCCAATTGAGATGTTAAAATTTGTTGTGAGAATATGTAAGAACTAATGCGGTATTATCTCAATCAACAATTGGAGAGAATCACATGAAATTGTATGGGTGAGATTTGTAGTCCATATGATTGAGTGCAAATAAATATGGAGATATGCTTTTTAATGGGGAGTAAAATCAGAGGACTTTAGAATAACAGGAGAAAGCCCCTAATTTAGTTTGATATTTTAAATTTTGTTTATGTGATGTTAGCTCTCAGGTGGAGGGAGAAGAGGGAACTCTAGAGTGAGAGCTAGTATCATTCTTGCCTAACCCATCTACAAAATTTCAAAACTTCAAACTAACTAATGTTTTTTATAGAACCAAGTAAGAGTAAAGGATATATTTGCTCCTATTTGGCACAACATATTTAGATACTTCCACAACGAAATTCTATAATTATTACTGATTCATTGAAGGAGGAAAAAGATATTTCATTCTCATTTACTTTCATATATCATTTATAGTCTAGTTAACTTTAGTTGCTTACTTTAAATTTGCTTAAAAGAAAATATCAAAAACAAATTTAGAACTTTTTATCTTAAAACATACTCTACAAAATCATTTCAAAAAGTAAAATGTTGCTTTTTCTTATTTCTTTAAAATTTTAGACATTTCCCTGTGGGTTCGATATCTTGGGGCTTAATCAGAAAGTCCTATATTAATTGATAAACGATATGTATACTTGTGTAAAATCCCATAATATAAAAAAATTAAAGTTGATTTCTTTGTTGCTTCAGAATCAAGTTTTTGATGTTGTTCCAAGGAAAGAGATATTATCATTGAGAAGAAATATAAAGTGTAAAATTTAAGCATAAATATCCAGCGAAGTTAAGTTTTTGGCACCGTTGTCTGGCATATTAATTAAAAAATCATTTAAATAAAGTTTAAGAATTTTTTTTTACTTTTCCTTGTTTTTATTAGTGTGTTTTATTTTATTTCATTTTTGTGTATGCGTAGTTCAGGTTCTGAAGGACTTGTGCCTTACACTTCTGAATTAGAGAGAACTATCAGAAAAATAAAAAAATTTAAAATACAGAAAAAGATAAAAATATTCAAGGAATGGCGAATATAAAAAAATCATAATGTTGAAATTCATCAAGAATTTAGATCTTTAAGAGATTATGATAACCCTACAGTAGATGAACTTCATGGTAATATTCAACACCCAGTTGTAGCTGCTAATTCATTTGAACTTAAACCTGCTATTATCCAAATGGTATCTAATAATCAGTTTGGGGGATCACCAACTGAAGATCCTAATTTACATCTTGCTAATTTTCTAAAGTTGTGTGTTACTTTAAATATGATGGTGTTTCAGACGATGCTATCAGACTTAGACTTTTTTCTTTCTCACTAAGGGATAAGGCTAAGATATGGTTAAATTTATTAGCACCTCGATCTATCAAAACTTGGGGTGATTTAGCGTAAAAATTCCTTGCTAGTTATTTTCCACCATCAAAGACTGCGAAGCTTAGAAATGATATTACATCTTTTTTTTTGAAGGTAAATCAATATATGAAGCATGGGAATGATTTAAAGACCTTTTGAGAAAGTGTCCACATCATTCGATTCCAGATTGGTTAATAATTCAAATTTTTTATAATGGATTAGTTGGATCTCTTAAAAATAGTATCGATGCAGCTGTTTGTGGTTCATTGATGTATAAATAGTTTGTTGATGCTTATGATTTAATTGAAGAAATGACTACTAATAGTTTTCAATGGCCTTCTGAAAGGTTAAATCCTAAAAAGGTAGCCAACATTCATGAAAATGATGCTTTTGTGATGCTAGCAAATCAAGTGGCTGCAATTTCAAGGAAGATAAACCAATTTAGAATGAATTTTTCTCAGCCAATTTCCATGATTGAATAAAATTCATTAGGCCAAATGGTTGATTCTCAAACTTCACTAGAAACTTTGAATGTCATAAGTAAACCAAATAACCCATATTCCAATTATTATAACCCAGGTTAGAAAAACCATCCAAACTTTAACTGGAATACCAATAATCTAGGTGGTAGTGATCAACAATGGGGGAACAACCAAGTAAACCCATTGGGGAAATAGAACAACCAAGGGAATAATAATTATAGACCAACCTATCCTCCAGGTTTTATCAATACTTTACAATTTAAGGAGAAGAAGTTGTCTATTGAAGAAGTGATGTTGTAAATGGGAAATCAATTAAACTAAAATTAAAAATAAAAATTAAATTAAAGATTAAATTAAATCAAACAAATTAAATAAATTAAATTAAATTAAATCAAATAAATTAAATTAAATTAAATAGGATTAAATTAAAATTAATAATAAATAATTAAATTAAATTAAATTAAATTAAATTAAATTAAATTAAAACATATTAAATTAAATTAAATTAAAATTAAATTAAATTAAAAATAAAATCAAATAAAATTAAAATTAAAATTAAAATTAAAAAATCAAAATTAAATTAAAATTAAAAGCCCAAACGGAATTACATTAAATTAAAGTTAAATTAAATTGAATTAAAAATAACATCGCTTTAAGACATAAAGAAATTAAATATAAAGCGGCTTGAACCTTTATTCCAATTTAAATCCGATAACTGAAATTAAACTAAATCACAAACCACTTGAACACCCAATCTGCCCTCGAAAACTTTGGTTATCATAACTCTAGCGAACATCGAATGAAATGTTACTTCATATAGGATTTCGAATATCTAGTTCGGTAATGAAGATAAAAAAACTTGAATTCTCGGACAATTAATTCATTTGTATAATTAAATTCATTTGGACTTAAGCAAATCTAGCGATTATTGAAAAGATGTTTAAGACTCGTCTTAAGCAACTTCCTCGATATGATAGGATGTTTATAAGAACGATTGAATTTAATTATTCTTTGATAGAAGAAAATCGTCCTCGAACGAAACACGAGAACACAGACGTCTTAGTGGTAAGAGCATAGGATTAGGAATTTGGTAGAAAACCATAACCCTTCCATAGCTTTTACAGGAACTTGCTTAAATATTCTAAATTGTGTTTAAGTGCGGCTTGGGATAGTGGAAGACCCTCGGGTACGCTTTTTATTTTATTACGAATTTGCTTATTGCAATTTATTTTTATACGCATCGCACTTACTTTTCTTGCATGATAAGCAATGTTGCATGAAAATGAGCACCTTTAGGATAGCTAAAACTGAAACCAAAACTAAATTAAAAATCATTACAAGATAAAATTCACCGCCACGACATTTCGAAATATAAAACAACTCGAAATTTAATCACAAACGAACACAAAGCTGCAATTCTGACTAAATTAAAACGTCTTTGTTGGATGATCGGGAATACCTCGGATGATGTAACCTATGTGTGTTCTTACTTGGGATTTCCGGTCTAAATGAAAGTGTGGAACTCATTCGGTTGAGTTTAGCAAATTCATACGGGTAAGTGAATCGAATGCAAAAATAACGATGCGGAAGGATGGGCCGTGGGATCTTGCTTGGGTGTTGTTATAATCGGCTTTAAGATTTGTTTTTAATTAAAACATAAAAACACTTGGAAATTAAGATTTTATAAACCAAAAACACTTTTCTCGTCTTAGATTTATGGCTTAATAACTAAACCTGCGGTAACAAGGAGCTCGGAGCGCTAGTGGGCGACGCTGCCGTCGTCATCAATGGCTTCTGATCCTAACGATGACCTCTACATAGAATTAAATAGCAAAAACCATAGAAGTTTCGGTAGTTTTCTTAGTGCAACATAAATCCTCGGCTCTTCGTTAGGCATTTGCATGTGGTCGCCTAGCAGGTCTTAGGACTCGAGGTAGTCGTCGATACGATATAAACCCTCGCATCTTCGAGAAGTTGTTGTGTGATTATCATACGAAATAATTAAAATTAGCGAGATTGAAACATTAAATAAACATTAGGACTTTCTGAAATCTAAGAAGCGAATATTAGGATAGTTGAAAGTGCAGAGTTAGCTTCGGATACGTAATTTCTCCTATTTTTCTTCCTTGGATTCTTGAAACAAAATGTTTCAAACTTGATGCATTCCACGTGAAATTCAAAATTCAATCCCTTAAAAATGACAAAACACTGAAGTGCTTTTTAGAGCAGAATTCACCAGTTATTATCGAGTTTCTTAGGTGATTCATTAAACAGATGTAAGTGTATAGGGCTTGCCGCATAGGGAGCTAAGAACAGGCAATATAAACCACATTTAATGCTTTCATATTAAAGCGGGGAATTTGTCGGCTTATAAAATTGGTTCGCGGACGAGCGGATGTCACGAATCTTCTAGTTTATTTAATCGAGCCCCACCATCGAGCGGTGTCTTGCTCTGGCCGGGATAGACACGGTATGCGTGCGATGCTCTTTTATATATTATTTGGGATGTGAAATCGAGTTTGATTTTATGTAAAATTTTCGAACGATCATTTTCAAAATTAAATACTACTTTTCGAATTGTTTATTTAGGTCTAAAATTTAAAAATTCGCGAGCAGTTTTGTTAGGCGACCCTTTGAAAATAAAACACACAGCTAAAAATATCTTAGAAACGGATACATGAATGGCTGGACGCCCCCGCCGTCTTTGACTCGGATGGCGGCGCCGAATCATAGCGCGTCGCGTGGCCTTTCGGAGGCTGGGGATGGCATGGCGCCGCGTGGATAAGTAAGTGAAATTTATTTATTTATTTAATTACCGAACTTCAAAAATCCATATCTTTGCATATAAAATCACGAAAATAAAATAAAAATACTCTTTGCTCAGTGAACGGAGAGGAGAATAATGTGGAAAAATCAAGTTATTTCATTAAATATTTTATTTTTAATGATTTATTTACTCTCTACGTGTTTAGTGTGTTTGCATATGCAATTCACTATGGCATGAGACCGCTTAGGGCTTTTGAAGCCTCTGAACACAGACATTCTCTGAATTTTCAAGGTCAGTATCTATGAGAAGTTATTAGTTTTCCAGTTCATGTTACTGTTTTGAGTATTTTGTTCCAATAATTAGCATGTTGAGAAATAAATTCTGGAAAATATGGTGATGTTTAGCATGACCGGAAGGGAGCACTTAGGAAAAATAGGTTTGAGTTAGTGTGGAACAGCATAATTGGCTATTTAAAAATTGAAATTTAATTAATTAGGGTTAATACATATCAAATTAACTTGAAAACAATTCTCCACTGATCTTTAGATCAAAGGAATATCACATAAAATTTGAAATCAATTGGAAATGTTTAACACTAAATGGATTAATTAAGTCACATAATCAAAATTAAACTTTAAAAATTCATAACTCACAAAATACTTTTCAAAAATTCACAATGGTTTTGGGGCTTCTCTGATATCAGAGAAATTTAGGAAAATTAAAATTGTAATTTTCTTAAAAGTTGATTTTTATCATTATTTTAATATTTTTAATAATTAAAAAATAATAAAAATCATAAAAATATTAAAAATCACCAAAATATACATTTTGAATTCTAATCACCTTAGGAATAAACTAAATATTTTTCTGAAATCCTGCAAAGATGAATATTGAATTTTAAAGGCTTAAAATAATTTTGAATTAAAAAAAATGATTTCTTTAACATTTCCACTAAAATAATTCTAATAAATCAAAGAAAAATCAGAAAAATATAAGAGATTTAATTCTTTGATTTCCCTGAAGTTAGAGAGATTTTGAAAAATATAAAAGCCATTTTTCAACTTTTATTTCTTTTTAAATCAGTGTACTCAAAATTGAAATAATTATTTAATAAATAAAATATAATTCAAAAAATCATCAAAATTAGTCAAATCTTTCAGCTGGTTATTAGGAACATCTTATGGTACTAGCAGGATAAAAACGATTAACTTTGGTCGTATTTATTGAATTTTCCTTGAAAACCCTATTTTCCATTAAAAATAATTACGTAAAAATAAATTAAATCGGAAAAATCACATTTTCTCCTCTAATGTCTTAATTGACATGTGAGTGAGGAGTTACGTAAAAATTTCAAGTTCATTTGAGCTTAGTTTAGTGAGTTATAGAACAGTAAGCTTGAAGGGCAAAAGGGAATTAAAAATTTCAACCCTTAATTAAAATAAGGATTAATCAAAAAGGGAGGGTAAAATATTTGATTTTTAAGCGATTTTGGATAAGATTGAAATAAATGATTGAGGGTAAGAAACCACCATAACCATTTCAAATATAATTAAAATAAAACTTTAATTAATTAATTAATTGAAATTTTTGAAGAATAATAGAAATTGGAATTATTATAGTAGGGATATTATTAAGAGGATATTTATTCTTTAATTTATGAATCCCTAAATTAATCACTTCAATAATATTTAATTCTTAACTAAAATGATAATCCTAACTTAAAATTTAAAATGCTAAACAATTTAGCAATTAAATTAAATTTAATTTAAGATGTTCAGATTAAATTAAATCAAAATCTAAATCAAGTTAACACCTTAACAATTAAATTAAATCAAATTTAATATATTAAGATAATAACTAAAATGATAATCTAACCAAAATTTAAAATCTTAAACGATTTAACAATTAAATTAAATTTAATTTAAGATGTTCAGATTAAATTAAATCGAAATCTAAATCGAAGTTAACACCTTAACAATTAAATTAAATCAAATTTAATATATTAAGATAAAAATTAAAATTAAATCAAAATAAATTAAATCAAATTAAGTTGAATTAAAATTAAATTAAATTAAAATTTAAAATTAAATGAAATTTAAATTTAAATTAAATTAAATTAAACCAAATTAAATTAAATTAAATTAAATTAAATTAAATCAAATCGAATTAAATTAAATTAAATTAAATTAATCTTAAATTAAATTAAAATTAAATTAAATTAAAATCATTTAACAACACACCTAAATTAAATCATTAAGAGTTAAACCGGAAACACTTAAACTAAACTTAAAACATAAAGGTTAAATATAAGATATAACATCGCCAAAACGTAAAGATTTAAATTAAATCTAAAAAAAATGACTTGAACGATATTCAAACTTAAGCTAATTTTTTTATAATTAAATTAATTAAAATTAAATCATTAAGTTTAAATCGTTAAAATACTTAATAAGTTGATTTGCCACTTTTAAAGCTCTTATTAGTATAACTCTTAAATGAGTATCAGAGTGAGTGTTACTTCACTTATAGAATATTCAAATGTCACAATTCAGCGAGAAGCGAAGAGCAAAACTTAAACCTGGATGATTAATTCACATGTGCGAAAGTAAATTTACTTGGACTCGAAACGATACCGAAATATTGAAAAGATGTTTAGGACTCGTCCCTGGCACTTCCTGCGATATGACGGGATGTTTTAGAAGAATAATTGAATCTAGTTGTTCTTTGATAGAAAAAATCTGTCAACCTTAAACCAAACAAAGAACCAAGCCGTGCGCTGGAGATGACTAGTTATAGGATTAGGAACTTGGTAAAACAGCAAAAACCCTTTAGCAGCTTTACTGGTATTTCTTGCAAAATATTTAAATGCCTTAACAAGTGTTTCAAGTCGGCTTGGGATGACGGGGAAGACCCTCCAGTGCTTATTTTATTGCGATTTACTTGTCTCTTTGTACTTTACTTTTTCTTGCATGATAAACAAAGGAAACATTGCATGAAAATCAAAACCTTTAGGATAATTAACGAGCTGACAAAACTAAAATAAAAGTCATTGCAAGATAAAATTCACCGCCACAACATTCCAAAATATAAAATAACTCGAAGATTTAATCACAAACGAGCAATATTCTACAATTGTAAACTAAAATTAAAACGTACGTTGAATGATCGGGAATACCTCAGGATGATGTAACCCCGTGTTGCTAACAAGTTTCCAGTCTAAATGAAGATGAACTCATTCGATTTAATGTTTAGCAAATTCATCCCAGACTAAGTGAATTCGATAGAAATAACGGCGGCGCAGGATAGTAGGCTTGTGGGATCTTAATTAGTTCTATTTAAACAAGTTTAAGATTTATTTTAATTAAATATTAAAAACATGGATTTTAAAATTCTCTAAACCAAAACACTTCTCTCATCTCTTTGATTTATGACTTCTAAAACTGAAACCTGTAATGATAAGGAGCTTGGAGCATAGTGGGCGGCACGGCCATCGTCATCAGCGAAAACTCGAATCTCCTTGACAAATTTTCTTAGAATTAAACAAGCAGAGCCATAGGACTTCGAGGTAGTTTGCACACAATGCGACATAAATCCTCGAAGCTCTTCGTTAGGCATTTGCATAATTATGTTGTCTGAGTCGCCTGGCACCGGTCTTAGGACTCCGAGGTAGTCGTTCGATGCGACATAAACCCTCGCATCTTCGAGGCTATTTGTATGATTATGTCATACAAATATAAGTCCTAATTAATTAAATTGGCGAAGTAAGAAACGATTAAGTAAATTCACGAAAATCTAGTAGACAATAGGATAGTTTGGGAAGTTGCGGAGTAACTTCTTAGATCGCAAATGCTTCTCTACTTCTCTTCGCTTTGGACTCTTAAAACAAGGCGATTTCCAAATTTGATGAAAATCACATTGAAAATTCCAAAATCGATCCTTTGAAAACCTTAAACCTTGAAATTCTTGAAAAGAAAAATCACTAATTATTATCGAGAGTTTCAATGATTCTCGTCATTTAAGATGTGATTAGCCTTTATAAGAACACACCGTATAAGGAGCTTTAAGAACCCGGGTAATATAAACCTTGCTTAATTCCTTTATATTAAGTAGAGACTTGTCGGCTTATAAAATTGGTTTGCGAATAGAACGGATGTGTGAATCTTTTAGTTTATTTAATCGAGCCCCGTCATCGAGCGGTGTGTCTGTTACTCGGGATAAATACGTGGTTTTTTTGGTGCGGTGCTCGTTTGCCTCCTTGTCGGGATGTGAGATCGATTTGATTCATTATCTTAAAGTTTTAAACTTATAATTATTTTGAAATCAAATACTACTTTAAAAATTATATATATTTAAATTAAATTTAAAACCTAAAATTCGCCGACGACACATGGCGACCCGCACCGAAATACGACACACAAACTAAAAAAATATGCCGACGGACGCGGACGGCGGGATCGGCGAGTGAGCGTTTTCGTGTTCAAAACGGCGAGCGGTTTTTAGCGGTTTTTAGCGAATTCGTCTTCTATAAACTCCTATGGACAGAAGTTTCTAAACACTCCGAGCTCAAAAAAATGAATGGATGCTCTCTTGAATTCTTAAATGGCTTCGATTGATAACCCGAGATTTTGAGTATACGGCGGAAAGTTCATCAGGTGCCGGGCGCGATGACTTTTAATGAGTAATCTCGAAGAAAAGATTGATTATCAATAGAGGACAAACGATTCTTGTAACCAATTGGAGAAATGATCGTGCGGAGAAGATGGGAAGTGTTTGCTAAAATGCGCGGTAGTCGTTCCGGTGGTTAAGGAATTCTACTCAATTTACATAGAATCGAGCGAGAGCGTTTATGTGCAAGGTAGTGGATTACATTGAATTCCGAAAAATTAATGAGTTATATATGCTTGAGAATGTTCGAGTATGTTATTATTCAAATTTCATGCGATGAGAGAAAAGATGAATGAAATATACCAATTTTTTACGGACGAAGACAATATTTGGAAGTTAGAGAGAATGGGTAGCATGTTAGTTCTGCTGACACTTTTAAATCCGTTTGAAACTCACATTTTCATCTGCGAAGTTGTTGTCGACGATGAAAATTGTGAGTTATGAGAAAGTGCAATTTTAAACTATTGCATTCGAATGGGATGGCCCATTGATGTTGGATCGATTATTGTGAAGTACATGTTTGCTTTGATCGTTCGGGATCATCTGAGGCTTGGACATCCTTCCGCGATTTTCTCGATTTGATTTGTTTAGTATACGTACGAGGTTTGGGAGAAGATCTTGCTTTCCCCAGAAACCCTTAGACTTGACTTAGATGTTCCGGCCATGATGGAGAGAGTGGTGTAGGCTTGATTGTGGATCGCGCATTTCGAAATTTTGTTCTGTTGACCTTTAGTAACGGAGAAGACACGGAGTAGTCTTGCGCCAGAATCGAGAATGCAGAGAATCGGGTACGGAAACGTAAGTACAATTAACATGTAGGATTTTTCGATCACATGGATTGGAGAATGAAAGAACATTTTGTTCATCTTGGAAAATTTGAAGCGAGTTTGGTGCGGTGTGGGGAGAAGGATGGTATGGATCGATATGAAGATTCGGCGAAGAATTCCCGTACGAGCCTTTCTCGACTTTATTCGTCCATGTTCAAACAATGGGAGATATCAAAGGAGAGACCGGCACTAGTTCTAAGGTATAGTAGACTTGATTAATTTATTTCATTATGTTGTGTTTGATTTGAACGGTGATTGTATGTTTGTGTGTTTGATTTCTTTAATTTGCTTTTTAATCTCGGTATAGATGAGGTCAGTTTTGAATTGTTTGTTTTCGGCGTTTTGAGTATTGTGGTTTGGATTGCGACGGCGATTAGATAGCTTTAGGTTGAAAGAATACCTACTTATGTGTGTTATGTATTGTGTGTTGCGAATACTTGAGTTAATATATAAATGTGAAGTTTGTTGTGTGTATGTTTATTTATATTAATACATCACTTAATCACTTAAATATATGATAAAAAGGATCGAATGGATGACGATGAGGCTTAAAATTAATTGAAATACATAAAAAAATAAAATAAATAAATGATCAATTTTTGAAAATCTCGCCGACGGCGCTGCGAAATTTCATAGATGATGCGACTTTACGGAGAAAGAATAGAAATTTAATTCAATAGAGCCGTAGACGGCGCGAGCAGACCCGCAACGGGCGCGATCATGAAAATTACCTGTTACCGCGATTATGGCCAGATCGAATGCCCTTTATTCTCATCTTCTTCCCATTTTTACCCGAAAAGTCGACCTAAGGCTTGATAAATCTCGGATTTGGAGCGATTTCGACAAATTCGCTTACCGGTTAAGTATTGCTTGGTAAGAGCTTCATACATGTAAAAATTTTGATTTCACCATGAATTTCTTCCTGATAAGAAAGTTAGAAATTTGGAAGGAATTCATGAAATTATTTTAGATTGTTTTGAATACAACACAGAAGCCATTGCATTATATTTTGGAGATTTTTTTGGAATTTTTGTAGTTTTGATAGTTAATGATAGCTCCGCGGCAAAAGAGAAGACTCGGAATTTGACGAAACACGATTCGTTAATGCGAAAGCACAATCGATGTGCATGCTTTTTGATATGAGAAGTTTATACGAGATAAAGTTTTCGAGAATGCGGGAGAAGAAGTGGAAAGAGTTATCGAGGAGGCGAGGTTAGGAAAACACGCACCTGAAAACAAGGCTACTTATCGAAGTTGTGAGGGAGTTCTGCTTAATCCAGGCTCGAATTGAGGACGAACTAGTCGAAGTAAGGATTTTCTATCGAGTTTAATGCTAACGCATTAACTCTTTTTACGAAGCTTCACGATTATTTTTAGTGAGTATGAACAATTGGAACAATGAGTTCGTTGAATGATGCATCGACTTTCTCAACGATGGGAAAGGAGTTTGAAAGATAAAAATCGTTAACGGATTAACTTTTCCATTGTCCATGATGAATGATAATGCTAAGGCATGACATTATTTCATGGTCGACTTTCTTGCCACTACTTAGGTGAAGTCTCGAGAGATAGAGTTGATACAGTTACGTATTCGGAAAACGATAGAAGCGATAATGTGGGGAGAATAAATACATAAGAATATTGGCCACTAAGTGAAGACGAGTGGATATTTAGGGCATCTGACCTCGTTTATGCACTTTAGTACTATCAGTTGAAGCGAGAGATGATGAGGAATGGGTATATCATGAAACCCATTAGTAAAGGAAATATAAAGACTTACGAATCCCGCTGACGGGAATGGAGAACGAGGAGTAGGAAAAGCACCTTCTCTTTTGTCGGGAATATCCCCTGCAATAGATATGACCCTTCTTCATGGATTCCTACCTTATATGATACGATGAATGCCGCTGACCACTGCCGAGAGGAAAAGTTATGAGCAGTTGGATTAAAAATTGGAAAAAATTGATCACATATGATTAAAGGATTAGAGAAAGACATGATCGTGATGAAGTGAGTATCTTGAGAGGAACTCGGATTTTGAGATGGCTTATTATGATGCTCGGGCCGGATACTGCAGAGGAGAGCTGATGTCATTTTTCTAGAATGCCCCCGTTATACTCGATATCGGCCAATCCTCTGTCTTGACTAGGGTGATGAAGACATTGTGTGGAATTTTGATGCTTGATGATTTGGTATAGTGATGTGTTGTATGTGTTTTTGTTTGTTTTTATTTTTGTTGTAGTACTTTTATTGATTATATTCTGTGGACAATGCTTGTTTCGAGATATGTGTTTGGTTTGGCAGTTTGCATTTTCATTCCTGGATATTTGTGATATTTGTGATGGTAATTGTAATGAGAACTTTTTAGTTTAAAATAATAAAATGTTTGTTGTTTGTGTTGTGAAATACATATGTCTGTGTAGTTAGTTGTCGATGTTTAGTTTTATATACTTGTTTTAAAATTTCATTACCCAGCCAATTTTCCTAAGGATTTATTATGTGTGTAGAAAGGATTTAATATTACGAGTCAGTTAAAGTTAGAAATTTTGAGAAGAACATAAATATCAAAAGACAAAATATTTATAAAGTCTGTGAGTATGAATTTTATATTTAAAATTTTTCTTTCCGCTAATATCTTATTTATTTATAGAAAAGCTTTAAGTTTAGGGGAGGGAAGAAAAATCTTAATATTATATGTTCTCGAATAATATATTTTCAAAAATTAATATGATTTTTGTGATAAAATTTAATTCAATAGCTATGTTTAGATTTTATATAAATATTATGGAAAGATTAAAGAAATATTTTTATAATGAAAATTAATCTTGTAGATTAAGATATTTAGTATAAAAGGATAAAATTATAGTTAACTATTTAAAGTAAAGAAAATTATATTTTTGAAATATTAAGAATCTTAGGAATTGATTGAGAAAGAAAAAATTGGGGGATTAAATGATATAAAAACTATAAAGTACATATAGAGTAAAAGAAAGGTTTAAAAGTATCAAATTTAGGAAAAGAAGAGTGAAGTTGAAAATCGTTAACGAAATTTATCCAGGATAGTAATCCTCGCTTTAAAAAAAAAAGAGAAAGAAAAGAAAAATAAAAAGGATTGAAAAAACGATCCAAAAGAAAAATAAGTGAGGAGAAGCTTGAGGATATGCCTTATCGAAAAATAGCTTCACTTGGATTAACTTTAAAGGGAAAAGCTTAAAAGGCATTTATGAACTTATATATATGATTGGTTTCCTTACTTAATAGAATTCTCATGAAGTTCTATCTTAGAATATTCTAAGTGAATTGATATTACAACATATAGTCTTTCTTGAAATGAATAGAAAACTAGAACTCTTAGAATTAATGACTAGATAGCCTTATACACATAGAATTAATCTAATTATTTGAAAATATTTAAGGATTCTTACTATAATATTTATTTAAATCAAAATTATAATATTTCTAAATTAAAAGTTTACTTCTGATAAATCATAACTTTTATGTAATCTTAAAAATTGCGAGGACGAGTAATAGTTAAGTTCGGGAATTTTGACCCCGAGGAAAAAGGTTAAGATTTTCATGCTATTTTATGCGATTTTGATGATATTCTGGCACAAGAAGGGTATTTTTGGTGTTTTCTTGAGGTATGAAGATTTAAGGACAAAAGAGCGAAAATATGCAAAAAGGCATTGGAGCAAAAACCAAATTATGCCAATTTATTTAAATGGCCATGTGAAAATCAATCATGTAAAACAGCGTGATTTTCGAGAGTTCAGAATAAATTGCAAGGAAAACCACCAATGACGAAAATCAAGAAACGGCCACGACAACGGAAAATCGAGCCGGCCAAGCAGCCAGAGCTGTTTTAAAAATATTTGTTTCTAGAGAGCCACGCGGCGCGGCTCGGAGCCTCCGTGACGAAGTTGACGAATCTTTCCGGAAATTTTGAAGGGTGCAGAGCCGCCAGAGAGTCCGAAGCCATCGGGGCTCTTCTCTGACTTTAAAAACGATTTTAGGCCGAAAAAAGTGTCTCCTTTACGTGTTTCTTTAGAGTCGAAGTATCGAAAAGAGTATTGTGTACGTGGTAGTAGATAGTTATTTTAGTGTAGTTATTTAGTAGTGATGAGTTGAATATAAATTTTGAGGAATTCTTCGAAGGATTGTAAGAGTGGAAGGAAGTGAGAGATCTTTGCATTGTCATTTCGAAGGAAAATTATAGTAATGTAAGGGAAGAGATTCGGAAGGAAGCTTGAGGAATTTGTTTGAGGAGGAATTTAAGATAAGTTGTGTTTATTCTTATAGATTGTAGAACTTTACTTTATTATATGAAATCCGAAGTTTTATTACATCCTCACTTCATGAATTTTGAGTAGTTGTTCTGTCTTTCTCCTTTTTTGATGTTTTTTGTGAAATGATTATATGAATTAGTGTATTAAACCTAATATAAAGAAGTTGTGATGATACTATACCTAAACTTACTTTACTGCCCAAATCGGCCATTTGTATTGTTAAAATTTATTGAAAACTCTTAAGATGCAATGATGAAATTTAAGGATTCTTAACTAGTATGTATCACATTTCTCTTTGAAAGATAGACGGGTAAACGGGTAAATCCTTGAAAGGAAAAGTGCGAATAAATAGGGAAATAATATTAATCGGGTGTAGAATTGGAGATTTTAAGTGAGCTAAAATCCTCGAATTTAGTCTATCATTTAAGTCTTGATGTATAGATTAATAGCCCTCGAGGTGAGGGAACGTTAGACTCAGTGAGAGTCGGTATCCTCCCGGCCCCCAGCGCGGATTCGATGGCAGAACGCCAGGATTAGTCGTGTTCTTTATGCTGGACTAAAGCGTAAAGATTAGGTATGCTCCTATTGCTTGACACATATAAAACTAATTCTAATCATTGCTTCACTTAAAATATCTTAACAAAGGAGAAAGATTTTCTTTATTATATATTTGAACTTAACTTTAGTAGTATTTAGTATATTGTTAGTAAAACTAGTATAGATATAAATTTCATATTATTATCGGCTTGCGTATTAGTGATAGATAGGCAATTCCGATTTAGTTGTGATTCGAATTGGTTTATATAATCTGGTATTAGGCTTTAATATATTTCACGTGGGATCGATAACCCGAGGACTCCAGAGCCTGTATTACTTGAGCGATACGTATACTTGCGTTTAAAGGTAACTACGAGATAAAAAGACTATAATATTTAATTGTTACCAAAATTAAAATTACGCTCCAAGTCGAGTTTTTGGCCCATTTGTTCTTGAGGATTTATATCTTTTAGTAGTGGTGTCGAATTCTCGTATTTTTAAGTATATTTAAAATCGCGGATCGACAACGTTCCTTTTAGATTGAGGAAAAATGTGAATTTTGGAAGTTGTCCCTCTCTCTCCCGACCTATTCATTCTTTATTTTAATTTTTTCTCTCACTCACTCTATCTCGAATAGCTCGGCACATTGGGCTTATACCATATGGACTAATAGTGAATCGAAAACGATAAAATGTAATGTTGTTCGACATAGCCACTTCGTTTTGGGAGAAATAGGAAGGTTGGCGAAATTTATTGATTTCATAAATATGGATGAATTGCATTATACGAGTGATCGATTTAGCTCACAGGAAGCTAAAAAAATGACTTTTCTAACACAGTTGACCATTATTTTATAAAAAGCTAAATTATTGTCGAGTGTACCTTCTCTCCTTAGTATGGTAGGTTACCGTTATTAAGAGTTCTCGCCTAACACTTCCTTTTTCTTGTCATCACTGTCATAAATTCATCACGACGTCTGATGGAATTGAGATGAATGCGAAATTCTTAAGACTTGGGAGCGAAAAACGATGGGTGATGTTATAGTGAACAGGAAAATCCTTGCAGGCACGATGAGGAAAGGCTTGTTGGGCGATTCTTGGCAGGGGCACATGTCGATAAATGCTCTTCTACCTGAAAATTTTGGTAGGTAAATATGAAGACGACCTAGTGCCTCATCACTACTATTAGACCATTTTGATCATTTGAAAGGTCTTTGCATTACGATGCATCTAACATATGATATATCGTTATGTGGAATAATACTAAAGGTGAAAAGATTGATATTCTTAATGAAAAATATATTTTCAATACTTCGCTCCCAATGACCCTCTTTACTTCAATGTTGAGGAAGTTGAAGGGAAAACAATAGCGAACTTATAGAAAATAGTAATTGGAGTATAAATAAACTTTAAGATTGCTTTGGTGTGGGTTGTAAATTGTGCTTACTACATTTCTCTCCACAACTAGCATTTATGTATTGAGCAACGAAACTTATTTACATCTTTATCTCGGCGAACGATACCTCTTTGGACTACGATATTATGATCCGAAATAATTGCAATTGTAGATTGACTCGAGATTGTATGATCGAAATACTTTTCTCGATAGCATTTACTTAATAGTTACGGGTAATCTGAGGATGGGGCTTTAACATCTCATAATTAAAAGAACTTTGAAGGAGCTACTAATGACTTACCTAAGATGAAATCGAGCAAGCTGGATACTTGTTTGGATACATGTTCATGTAGTTTATCATCGTTGACGTACTTACTAATCTTAATAAACATGGAAGACTACATGTTACTCTTATGACAAATATATCTAATCTTTTGGAATCTTTGACTTGCACCCATCTTTATCCAACTCTGGAAACTATAGGATTCTAGAAAATGGAAACTAGAATGATAATGATATAAATGAATATATAACTATATTATAGGGTTGGTTTCAAATTATATTAGTTAAGCTTTATATGAGTACATGAAGATTTTGTATAGATTTGTATCATTATTTGTGAGGTCGGTGAGTTAAGGATAAACTTTAGAGGATGAGTTTTAAGGAAACCGCATGTCCACATTTTCTTATTAACTTCACACTATTTAATTAGGAGGCATCAAATCTTTATCCACATCTCGCGACTACATATAATATTTCAATTTTAGATTTTGAAAATACTTAAAGGTATGTAATATTAAAGTCTGGGAGATTTTGATATGTATACAAAATGTGTTAAGTCTTGTTCTATTTTAATATGTTTTTAAGTTAATTTTATACTTTTGAAAGCTATTTATGTTGTGTTTTGCAGAATAAAGTAAATGATGGTCATCAGAGCTAAGAAACTAAAAAAATCTCTAACCGCATGAAGCACGAAAGTACGCACCAAGACGCAGAAAGTAGGCGTCACGGTCTAGAACGCAGGTGCGGGATGCAAAATTTAGTACCCACCAGACCAACACTAGTTACCCAAATATAGGTTTTGTGTGCCTGAAAAGGCTGAAATGTCCAAAAGTTCATCCCGAGAGGGCGGAAAGTAGAGCACCTGGATCGGAAAAGTGCATGCAACAACTAGTACCTTGGCACTTGAAAAGGAATGCAAGTGCAAAATTTGTGACGGCGGAAAGTAAGCACTACAGCGCTGCAGCTCTACGTGTCGGAGATTAGCAAGTAGGCACCACGGACCAACGCACAGAGTGCCGATTCACTCGGTTGGACGGCCTTTTGTAGTCCGGACACGAGTTTTTGCCGGTAGAAGTATAAAAAACATGATACGAAGAAGAGGGCTTCTTTTTATGCCATTTGAAATGTGAACTTATGAAGGGAGGAATCAATGAAGCATTTTAGAGTGAGTTTTAGAGAGAGAGAGAGAGTGAGAGAGTGTAAGAGTGCTTGTAATTCCACTATCATAAGCGTGATTTGAAAGAGATATGGCTTATGCGAGTTTTTATTTTCTCTGAAAAACAATTTGTGTAGAACTTGTGCTCGATTTTTATATTTATTACAATATTTATATTAATAAATTTTGACATGTTATTGAGTAGATTTTTGTTCTCCTTTGTAGTGGAAGTGTAGATATGATTGTTCTTTATTTAGATGTGGTTCTTTGTGCAAACATTCAGTGGTGTTAGATTAACTTAGAGAACTTATTGACTCTTTGCACTTGGCCGGTTAATTTGTTAACACTAATCATGATTTTAGAATTTTGAAAGAAATCTAAGAGGAATGATTAAGTTAACCACAAATTCATCGGAATAAGAATATCGCCTTTGAATTCATGCAAACTAATAGGGAGCGAATTTGTCTTGGGGCTTTCAATTTATTTAGGGAACTAAACAAATGAATCATCGATCTTTCTTATACTACAAGAAGGAGAAATGGAAGAATTTTCTCTTGTTTGACACTTGCTTTTGAATCACTCGCTAGGCTTGCATCCTTTACATGACCATTTGAAAGGGAGTTTGGGACAATAATTTCCTTTCATTGCTTGAATACAAAGATTTTGTTCACTTTTAAAATTAGCATAAGAACTTTCATTAAACTTTTTAAAAGCTTCATGTGGGACCAATAGTAGTAAACTAGAACTTTTTGCATTTGGAGTCATCCCGTTCCATGCGTGGTAGAGCACATGGAACTCCATTCCATATACTACTCACTGCACGTGTACTACTGTTTAGCCGCCTCGTGTTTGGTGGCATGTAGAGCGTGTAAAAAACCCTCGCAGCTTAGATAGTGGGGAAATCAAGGTATTTCTGCTTTGTAGGCCAAAAATGATTCTGCTACTTCCATCAAAATGGTGAGATCACGGATCAATATGCGAGTTACTAAAATCATGTATTTCTTAGGTTAAGGACTATGACTGCCTAGAAAAAACACTATGGATCATAGAGAGAGCAACAAAAAAGCAACCGTAACCTAAGGTTCTCTCTAACGCAGCTTAGATCTATAACTCTAACGCGAATTCCTAAAAATTTGCCGAGAAAAGAAAGAATAAGAGATCTCAAAAGACTTTCACCTTCATGACGGTTGTGGACACGTACTCTTTTCTTGCTCCTTGCTCCTCCCACACTTGCCAAAGGAGCTCAGGTCCTCTAAGAAATCTTTTACACTCACTCAACTCTCAAGAGAAATTAGGTGGAGTAACAAAGAAAATGGAGGAGAATAAGATATAGTAGGATGGAGGAAAAAAGGAGTAGGCAAGAAAATTTCTTCTTTACCAAGGAAGCTTTTCCATTAGATTCTCTATTACTCAAGCAACTCACCTTAGATGAAAAATTCAAGCCAATGGACTGAAATTCAGATCCCTCACTTTGGCCTAAGCTCATATGATCACTGATCTATTCATTCCTCCAAATGACATAGAATATTGGGCTTCATCTTCATATGACCCATCCCATTGGCACTTGAGGAGGTGGGATGGCATGGAGGCTCCCATTGGACTGTTTTATTCACCCCATACCCTATCCAAGCTCGAAATCAATTGAGGGCCAAAAAGTAAAAAAAAATTGACTAAATCGAAATTTGCGGCTGGGTGAGCAGATGCGTGCATATGTGCGAGCAGGAGCTTATTACGTATAATTCTCTATGGACAAATCATGATTAATTAAAACATGATTGATCACGATCAGTTACTTTTCAGTCCCCCTCTCTCTCTCTCTCTTTCTTTGCGATACATTTTCTTGGTATAATTTATAGACAAACCATGATTCAGCAAGAGGGTATTTCTCGTGTAATTTACATATTGATCATTACATAAAAATCATTGGGGATCTCAAGCTTATTACATTAATATATAATTAATATTATATCCTAACTACACCTCATTTCACCTTTAGCCTAGTTAGCATATTTGCCACTAGGGTTAATTCGTCTCTGCGCCAATTTGCCTTTGACGCGAGCTGCATGCTCTCTATTAGGATTGATCCGATGCCATAGAATTGTCTGCACGGCATAATTGGATGGACTAGTTGAGCTTGAAAGATGAAAAGTACTATTAGGTTTCTCCTTGAACAATTCATAATTTGCAGCTATGTTAGCAAATAAGCCTTTACTCAACAATTCATAATTTGCAGCTATATTCGCCAGCCCACTCAGGGACCCATGCTCCCCATAGATCTGACTTGTAAAATCAGGTTGAGGAACTTGAGGGTATCTTGGTGCATTATCTGCATCTTGACCCCAAACTCAATATAATTCTATTTGGTCTATACACCAACTATACTAATTATCACCACTAACATCCGCTTGTAAATTTTATTCGTAAACCACACAAGCAAAATTTGCCAGTTATAGTTGCCAAAATCAACCCAGAAAAACTGAACTTGGGAATTCAAAATAAAATAAACCTATTAAATGTCAAAAGGTTACACAGGAAAAAAATGTTGATTACAAAAGAAAGGCAAATTATCAAGCATGAAATGGTCAACAAAGTTTGATGTGACATTCGAATGAGCTAAAATATAAAAAATTACGTATTTTCAATATAAATATTTATACAAACAAAACCACTAAGGCTAGCTACAAACTCGTGCAGTTGTTGACAAAACAATGGCTTTTTATCTTCTTGCACACTGCACAAATGCAAACTCACCTACTTCAAGATTATCTCTTCTTTTTTCTCTATTTTGAAGATTTACTTTCATACCACCTATTCCAATCTATTTACATATCTAGCCCCAAAACTTTAACATAAATGTATATACATGTAACTTTAATTATGCATGTAAATATATAATTCACTTCAAAGAACAAAAGTAATCATATTTTTATGTGAAGAAAGTTAGGAAGTATGAATGTTAGAAAATAAAGTTTTGTATTAGATATGTAAGTACATAAAAATTGAGTGGCTTGTAGGTAGATGCACTATTATTTTTATTATTATTTTGGTTAATCATTAATCAGGTAAGAAGATCGTACAAAGTCAGTATATTCGAAAGAAAAGATCGAAGATCAATTTCATGAAGAGCACATAAGGAATCCCTTATCCGTCCAAATCTTTTCCCTTCTTCAGAATTATTAAGCTTCAAAGCTGTAAATTAGCAAGATGAGTTAAAATCATCAGATCTTAAAATACAAAAGGTATTTAAATAATGTTCCCACTTTTCATGGTACTATATTGCAAATTAACTTCAAGTAAATTATTTGAGACAAATTTAAGAATACAGAAGAGATCAAAGAACTTGCTTATTTGATCTCAGAATTAAATGAACTAGATCTTTTGAAGATCTGAAAAGTGTGATCTGGGGTTCCTGAACCTCTTTCTTAAACTAGGGATGGGTGCAAAGGGAAGCCCTTCCTCCTCCACCTCCCTCGTCTTCATTTTCTCCACATCAACTTCTTTTACAAAGCCAGGACAGAGGAAAGGAAAAAGATGTTACAAGTGAAGTGCAAGAAGATCTTCCCCTCCATGAAGCCTTTGCAGGACACAAGAACTCTCCTTCGTTTATTGAGGGATTCTCCGGCTTCACGAGATCGGTCGCATTGCGAGTAACCTCTGCGAGGCTAGCAAATGATTTTGATTTGCCAGAGAAGAAATTTGATAATCTCTGCAAAATAATGAAGACAGATAAGTTTATTTTCTTTTTTTCAGGTTGGAACATTGATCTGATCACACAAAAAATGAAACCAATCCTCCACAAAACATATAGAAATTGACAACAAAAAAAGATAAAACTTGTTTATAGTTTGGAAAAAATTAGAAATTTAAACTAATCAGAGAAAGAAAAGCTAGCTTTACTTGATAGGAAGGGTCTCTTCAAAGAAGTCAGAGTGCCAAAAGACCCTCATCTTTGAGCATGCTCTGGCCACCTCATCTCCCTGTTCATCCTCACGTATGGATGATGAAGAAGACAATACGCCGATAGAAGAACTTTGTGAAGATTCTTCCCTCCACATCCTCTTTTTCTTCAAGGAAATATTCTTTATGTCCGTTTCTATCAACCATTAACTGTGTTTTCCATACCTGTTCCGCCACATCTGACCGTTCCTTCTTATCGCTAAGAATGAAGGGGAGTAATCCAGCTTTGTGCTGCTTTATACTCATAGTTGATCCAGTCTCATTGTCCGTTACTGATATCACCAGCGACATCTTCTCCTCCAGCACCACTATTTAGTCACCCCTGCTTTTGCGAGTTTCTCCTTGAACTCTTGTTCTCGCCTTCAGGTTCAACATAATATAGGATGAACAGCAGCATATGGAGGTTGCCAAGGCTTCTTGACCTCGTCCGCATGAGGGGAAACGAGGTAGAAAGAGGAGGGAGAAAGAATAAAACAGCGGACGAGATGGGGTTGACAAGACAGCGAAGGCCTTGGACACGTTCTTTATGGCACGCTTACGTGTCTAGTTCTGCAACTGCAACGTTCCTGCGGAAAATGCGTCTTCCTGCGGCTGGGGGCCTGCAGTCCTTTTTTTTTTTATAGAATATGCATATTTAAATTCAAAATTTTAAAATTCATGTTGATTTTATTGTCATTCTTTATGAAGGCTTGCATAAATATCACGGGATTAATCAAGTAGTTTCTGTTTTAGTGGGATTAGATTAAGGATTGGGTTTAAGTCGATATTTTTTTGTTTTAGTTATGGATGTTCTTATTGGATATTTAGAAGAATGTGCCTTGGAGTATGCTTTTATTTGGTGATATTCTTCTTTGGATGAATTAGAGAGAGGGTTGAGGAAAAATCTTGAATTATGGAGGTCAGCTTTAGATCTAAACGCTTTTATTTGGTAAATTAAAACTGATTACATGGAAGGTATATAACTTCAGCAATAGTAAATCTAGTGGGGTTTGTAACCATGGTGATCAAGTCTTTAAAAGGAGTGAATGTTCTAGATATCTCAGGTTAGTTGTTTAAAGTGATGGTGACATAGATGAGGATGTTAGATTGGGTGTCAACATACATAAGAAGCTAAACAAATGAATAAATAGTATATAAGGTTATTGTTTGAATCATACTCAAAACTTATTCAAACAATTGTGGAATAACGTTTAAGCAAGTTCAAATGAGGTGTAGCATGGCTTTGAGTAAGTTTCATGCAAGATTCAAATAAGCTTACATATTCTTTGAAGAGTTTGTTTGGATGACGTTTGATCATTGTTCAAATAATCAAAACGAGTCAGCAATAGCATTCGACATTGGCCGTAGATTTAAGTTAATAACATAAGTGTCTTGATATATCGGATCCACTATCTTTGTGAAGTTATAAGTTATGTCGCATGTTTAAAGGATTGTCACAACTTAGTTTGTCTTAACTAGAAGCTCATGCATATGCGAATGCAATAATGTACGTAAGATATAGTTGAATGTTGTAACTATCAGTTAAAAGTTAAGTATTTGAATGTAGTATAATCACATAAAAGGTAAAAAAATCTAAAAAAAAAAGAAAATGATCTAGAGCTTTTTGTTGTAGAATAGACATAGGTTGAAATAGCTCCCAATTAGAGAAGGAAAAAAATACGAAAAGAACAAGTATATACTTAGAACCAAAGAGTTTAACTATAGGGTGCAACCAAACAACAAAATGACGAGAGTCAAGATTGAATTCATCGAACAACGTATCTTTTATATAAAAGGTCCTAATAAGAGTGCCATTAAAGAGTTAGCGAAGTCATGGCTTGTTACCTCGTTAGAAAAAGACTTGGTAAGAGAACATGGCTATGCTAGGAGTTTGTTTATATAGAATTGTAAGACGAAAAGATGATTAACATAGCCGAAATGACATGATTATACAAAACTTAGAATTGTTCTTATGAACATGATTAGTTTAAGAAAATTCTCGATTAAGAGAATATAGTGTCGGTCGTTGGAGTGTGTTGGGGGGTTTTGATTGTATGTATATATATATATATATATATAGGAAAATATTAACTTTAATTTTAAAATATGGAATCGTGATCCATATTCGATAGTTTAAATAATTGAGCCAACTTCACCACCAGACGTGTATCTATCACAGAAGAATAAATACATTGCTTGGTGGTGAGGCTTATCAAAATAAACTAAAGAATTCATGATATTCGTTTAGTCTATGACAGTTATGTTGACGAAGCAAATTTTACTATCTAATGTGAAGGAATTAGATAGGGTTTATATAATTATGCGTTCTTTAAGCTTCATATAAGAGACGTCTCCCTATAGTTAATTACATCTTAGATAATTTGAAGTCACTAAAAAAAACTCTTGATAAAGATCGAAACATTGTCGTCGGGACTTCCCGAAGGGTAGGATCTTCGAAAATGTGATAATAGAAAATCCGATAGGTGAGTAGCATTTCAGTTTGGAACAACTATTGTAGAATTCAAAGAAAGAGAAAGCTAGGGAAATGACAAAGATCTAAGAAGAATTTTTGGTGTTCTTTCTGGCCCATCTGTGGTTTGGATTAAATTTGAGATTTTTATTTAATGTTTCATCCTGGTAATTTTATTACTTAGGGCTTACATTCACTTGATATAAATCTTATGAATAGCTTTGGAAGATCGGAGGATTTATGTCGTACTAGATAAAAACCTCGGAACCTTGTCGGCATATTTTTTAATTTAATTTAAATAAATAATTTTGAAAAGAAATATTTGACTTTGAAAATAATTTTTTTAAATTTGAAGGTTTTAAGATGTAAGTTAAATCGATCTACATCCAAATCGTTTATATAAATGAGCACGCACCCGTATTATTTCTATCCTAAGGATAGACACCTTGCTTAGCCAGTGGGACTCGATTAAATAAACTAAGTTGTGACATCTGTTCGGTCTGCAGACGATTTTATAAGTAAAATAGATTCCACACTTGTAATGAAAGCATTAAACATGGTTTATATTACCAGGTTTTAAGATTTTTATGGGCGAAATTTTATAGTTTATTACATCTTGGGTACAATTGGAATCCTAGAAAACTCTCGATAATAATCGATAGTGCACTCTCAAGGGATTTGAAAGTTTAAGTTTTCGGGATTGAATTTTGGAATTGATAGGGAATGGATTAATTTGGAACATTTTGTTTGGGAAGATCAAAGGAAGAAAAGTAGGAGAAATCACGGATTGAAAGCGAACTTCGGTAATTTCCGTATGTATTGTTAGAGCTTGAGTTTAGGAAAGTCACAATATTTATTTAAATGTTTGATGCTTTTGATTTTAATTAATTAGGGCTTATATTTGTATGATAAAATCGGCAAATAGCCTCGAAGATGTGAGGGTTTATTGTCGTGCGGACGTACCTCGGATGCAAAGCCAGTTAGGGCTTAATTTGCGATGCGAGTGCGCAACGAAGAGTTGAGGATTTATGTTGCGGCTAGGCGAGCAACCTCGAAGTCTATGGCTTTGTTTTTAATTCTAGGAAAGTTTTTTTCTTTGAAGTAGACTCGGGTTTTCTTGATGACGATGGCGCGTCTTTGCCATATGCCAGAGCTCCTTGTTGAGAGGTTCGATTTTAGAAGTCGCTAAATCGGGGGATGAGAAAAGTGTTTTGGTTTAGAGAAAATCTTCGAATTTAAGTGTTTTGATATTTTAATTAAAGCAAATCTTAAAGTTGATTATAACGACATAGGTTAAGATCCGCGGTTCCGCCTTCTGCATCATTATTTTTATCGGATTCACTTGAGTCGGATGAATTTGCTAAACTCGACTAAATGGAGTTCCACACTTTCATTTAGGCCGTGGGAAATCCGAGTTAGCAGCACGTAGGTTACATCATCGAGGTATTCCCGATCATCAATAAGGACGTTTTAATTTAGTTGTAATTGTAGTTTTGTGTTATACATTTGTGATTAAAATTTTGAGTTGTTTTATATTTTTGAAATGTTGTGGCGGTGAATTTTATCTTACACGATGACTTTTAACTTAGTTTTTGGTTTCGAGTTTTAGGAATTTATCTAAAGGTATGGGTTTTCGTACGACGGTTGTTTATCGTACGAGAAAGTAAGTGCGATGCGGTTAAATAAATTCTTGATAATATAAATTGTAGTAAATTATGATAAAATAAGCGATACTGGAGGGTCTTCCCGTCATCCAGAAATTTGCACTTAAAACACGATTAGAATATTTAAACGAATCACAAGTAAAGGCAAGGTAAGGGTTATGGTTTTATACCAAGATTCACACAATCCACATGGTAGTTATTTCTATGACGTACGAATGCTGTGTTTTGGTTTGAGGACGATTTTCTTCATCGAAGAACGATTGGGTTAATTGTTCTTATAAATATCACATCATATTGAGGAGGCACTTAGAAGAATCTTAAACGTCTTTTCGATATTCTTAGAATTGTTTTAAGTCAAATGAATTTAATTATATAAATGAATTAATCGTCGAGGATTAGTTTTATTTAACTTGCTCAGTGATAGGACATTTGAATATCCTATGGTGAAGTAACGTTTAGATTTAATGTTATTTAGGAGTTATGATAGCAAAATTTCTTGAGGCAATTGGTGTTGAATGATTTGTGATTTCATTTAACTTCGGTTAAAGGGTTTAAATTTGGAATAGTGTTTAAGTTGTTTCATATTTAATTTCCTTCGTACCTTTGGTGATGTCATATTTAATTCAACTTAATTTAATTTAATTTAATTTAATCTTTAATTTAATTTAATTAGATTTAATTTAATTTATTTAATTTGATTTTTATTTATTTAATTTAATTTAATTTAATTTATTCATTCAATTTAGTTTGATTTGATGTTAAAATTAAATTAATTTGATTTGATTTAATTTTAATTTAATTTGATTTAATTTAATTTTAATTTAATTTAACTTTTAATTTTAATTTAATTTAATTTAATTTTACTTAATTTAATTTGATTTTATTTATTTAATTTAATTTAATTTAATTTATTCAATTTAATTTAATTTGTTTATTTAATTTAATTTAATTTAATCTTTAATTTAATTCAACTTTTAATTTTAATTTAATTTAATTTAATTTTATTTATTTAATTTAATTTAATTTTAATTTAATTCAACTTTTAATTTTTAATTTAATTTAATTTAATTTTATTTTATTTTATTTACTTAATTTAATTTAATTTTTAATTTAATTTTATTTTTTAATTTTAATTAACACTTTAAGATTTTAATAATTTAATTTTAGTTTAATGATTAAGTCTTTTAATGTTTTGAATTTGAGTTATCATTTTAATTAAAATTGAATATTAATGAGATAATTAATTTAAGGTTTAAATTAAAGAATAAATCTCCTCCTAATAATAATACTATCTTAATAACTCGATTTTATTATTCTTCGAAATTGATCAATTATTTAATTAGGTTTAATTATTTTAAATTGTTTAATGGATTTCTACCCTTTAATTATTTAAATTTCAATCATCGAAATTAGATTAGGATCAAATATTTTACTTATTAATTTTTATTAAACCAAAAGTTTTAATTAAGGGTTAAAATTTTAATTACCATTTTGCCCTTTAAGCTTAATAATTTCATAACTCGTTAAATTGGCTGAATGGCTGGGGTACATGTGACTTAACCGTATATCGATAAAGACATGAGAGAAGAAAATGTGATTTTTATATTTAATTTATTTATATAATTATTTTTGGTGGAAAATAGAGATTTCGAGAAAATTTAATAACATGACCAAGGGAAAGTTTCTGTCCTTAAGAAAATTAGGGGATATTTCTAATGACAGAGGACCGCTTGGACCAATTTTGGTGATTTTTGAATTATATTATTTTTATTATAATTATTTTAAGTTTTGGAATATTAATTAATTTAAAAATAAAATAAATGTTGAAAAATGAATTTTATATTTTTCAAAAATCTCTCTGATATCATGGAAATCAGAGAATCAAAATTTGCAATTTCTGATTTTTCTATGATTTATTATAATTATTTTAGTGAAAATGCTAGAAAATACATTTTTTAATTTTAAAATTACCCTAGAGCTTTAAAATTTAATATCTCACTAAATAGACCTAAGAAAAATATGGGGTTTGTTCCTAAGTGATTAAAAATTCAAAATGTGACATTTTGATGAATTTTATTATTTTTGTGATTTTTATTATTTTTTAATTATTAAAATATTAAAATAATATTAAAAAATCAACTTTTTAGAAAATTGAAATTTTAATTTTCTTAGAATTCACACAATATCAGAGCTCCAAAACCAATTTGGTGAATTTTTTAAAAATGCTGCAGAAAGTTATGAATTTTTAAAGTTTAAAATAGTAAGTGGCTTAATCGAAGCCCATTTAGTAGGGCTAACCAAGTCCAATTGACCTCAAATTTTTATGGTGGGTTCCCCTAATCCTAAAGGTCGGTAGAGAATTGATTTCAAGTCAATTTGATGTATGGTTAGCTACAATTAATTAGAGATTCGCATTTTGGGTGTTTGGCCAGGTGGGGTTGTTTTAAATGAGTAACTTTCAAAGCTATTTTTTCTAGGGTCCTGCGGTCATAAGGAACATCGCCGAATTTTCCTAGAATTTATTTCACAACATGCTATTTATTGGAATTAAAATACTCGAAACGATGCTTGTGAATTTGAAAAATCAATAACTCTTCATAGGGATGGCCTTTAACTTTAGAAAATTCGGGGAATGTTCGGAATTCGGAGAACTTGAAAGCCACATGGTCTCATGCCAGGTGAATTGTATACATGCATGGAGAATTAAAAATATGCGAAGAGTAAATAAATTATTTAAAATAAAATACTTGATGAAATTAAATAATTTCTTTTCCACATTGATATACTCGTGTTGACGAGGGTATTTTTATTTTATTTTTCTGATTTTTCTACACAAAGTTATGAATTTTTGAAGTTTAGGGAATTAAATAAATCGAGAAAAATCCCTAATTTCCCCCTATTTATCCACGCGGCGCCGCGTCAATGCTCGACGACTCCGAACGCACGCGCGTCGCGCTCCCATTCGATGCCGCCATCGAGTCCAGCGACCCGGACGCGGTTCTCGTACCGTCTCCTGATGGGCGGGGATCTGGCGCGTCCGTCCCGCGCGTGTATTGAATGGACGGCATCCATTCATCGTCCCAGTGTCCTGTGAGAACCGTCACACTCGTCCCCCAATATCTCACTCGATACTCGATGGATTTTCATGTTCTTATGCTCTATGGATTCGTCTTGAAGAGACGAACACATCACTACGGTGATCGTGCATTGAAATTAAGAATTTGAAATGGAGAATCTCCGGAAGCTCGGGATGAAGAATTGGCTCATCCATTTTGCTCGGAGAAGTGGCAGAGCCGATCGAGGTTGTTGCACCTTCGATTGGATCCCGGCAAGCTCCGGATGAAGTCTCACAGTGCAGTGAATTGTCTAGGTGGGATTTCGACCACGGTAGATGTGAAAGCTTGGAGAATTTGGAGCAGGCGGGTAACTGGAGATGGGGCTTTTGCTGGTGGACACCCTTCCCTTGGTCTGAGGAGAGTGAGGTGTAGAACCAATCAGTTAGGGATGGCTGTGGGAGAAGTGTCACAGTTTTTAGGCCTAGATTTGACTGAAATTGAGCTCGCGAGAAGAAATGGGGGGGATCTCGATGGGGATCGAGTACTACGTAATATGGGGAGGTACGGAACAATTTTGGCGAGTTTCCTTAAGGTTGTTCGGCACCCTGCGTAGGCGGGAGGGTGGTGTTTAAATAGGAGAGGGTGGAGGGCCTGCGGGGGGAGTTAGGGCTTGGGATCGGTACTCTTGGCGAAGAAGAACAGCTCGATGGCCCGCCCCCGAGTATGGGGTAGCTCGGCGAGTGAGAATTCAAGTTGGGCTCACATGTGAGCTCTCGGCCATGGTGTTTTCGGCGACCCGGGCGGGTGGCGGCGGGCATGGGTCTCTCGAGGTCCGGTGGGTCGGGGTAGAGGTTTTGTGCGGTCCCGATTGGCCATGGACATGTGTAAAGGGTTTGAATCGAAATGGAATGGGAAGAGGTAGTTTTGGGTCTAAATGGAATTGACCCTTGGTTTTGGGTTAGGTTCACCTCATAGTCGATTTGAGGGTACCGAAGGAAAGTCCTTTGGATCGGCTTGATTAGTGGTCGAGTACGTCGTACGGTGGGGTACGAGAGTTTAGTGGAGTCGTAGGTAGTTAATCACTCTTGAAGGCTCTGGAAAGGGCCTCCTCCTGCGCATGGTATGGTGAGGTGGAAAGTAGATTCCATGGCTCTCGTAGCTCATTATTGGCTACTAAATGCATGGCTTCATGGCTCGCCTTTGGCTTGGGAAAAGTGATCGATTTCATGGAAATGGATTTAAGGAAAATTTTGGTATTTAGGGGTGATTTGGCATGAGGCTTGATTTGGAATTATTTGATGATGAATTTAGGACTTAGGTGACGGCTTTAATTAAGTGGATGACGAATGGAATTATCGTATGGGCTTTAGGGTGGATTTTGGGCTTTTTGAAATGGTTTTAGATGGGCTTTTAAGATGGTTTAGGAAAGTGGGCTTTTGAATTTTAAAGGTAGTTTTGGGATGAAATTTTGTAAAGAGATTGGGCCAAATAATTGTTGGGTTTAGCTCATGGATGTATCATGAGTGACTTGGAAAATGATGAGGTGATTTGGGTTTGAATTGGGTTGAATTTGGGCTTTTTTGGTGAATGGGCCAATATAGGTCCAAGTGGGCAGTTGGGCCAATGTTGGGCTAGGGTTGAAATTGATGTAAAATTAATATTGAGAAATGTTTATGGGAGTGTTTCAAAGAGGTTTTGACTTGGTTGGGCTTTGATTTTGGGGTTTGAGCTCATTTGGGTTAGGTTTAGGTTTAGGTCGAAATTGGGCCTTAATGCTTTGAGTTGAATTTGAGTGGGGTTTAGGTCCAAATTTTTGAGCAAATCATGTTAGGGTTTTGCTTGTGGGGATGCTAAGGAAGATTTAGAAAGATTCGGGGTTAATTGGAGTTGAATTGGGTGAGTTGGGTTAAGTTTGGGTCATGGGTCCAAATTGGGCTTTAATGCCAAAGTGAAATTGGATTCAAATGTCAATCAGGTGGACTTGGATTTGGTCTAGATTGGTGTTGGGAATGTTGAATTGAAGTTTAGAATTGAATTGGACAAGAATTTGGGTCAATTGGATAGGTTTGGTTTGACATTGGGTTCACTTTGGGTTAAATGGGTCGGAATTGTGGGTTTTGACAAAGTGGGAGTAAATTGACGAAATTGGCCCATGGTATAGTTGAAAAAAATGAAATTAGGAATATTTGGGATTTTCTGGAATTTTTTGGGAATTTTCTGAATTTTGGGTTTTGGAGTCGAGAGAGGGGTATTTTGGGTATTTGGAGGGTATTGGGGAGTTTCTTGGAATTTTTTGATATTTTTGGGTATGGATGATCAATTTGAGTGACGTGGAAATGTTTGGGATTGATTTTGGGAATTTGGGTTATTTGGAAATTTTTGAGAAATTTGGGTAATTTTAAGGGTTTTGGGTAGGCTGGCGGGTGTAGGGTCCGGGGGTCGAAAATTGAAAATTTGGAAAATTGAAGATTGGGTAAATTTGAGTGGGATGAAATCGTTTGGTTTGAGAAATGGCCAAACCGAAATCGAACGCATGAGCCGTAGAAGGGACCCGTTTGAGGCATGCGTGTGTTGATCTTAACCACTGCGCGGGCTTAGGGGGTTAAGGACCATGCGTGTGAATCACCTACATGAGTCGGGGAGGTCGGGTTAGGTATAGGTGTGTGAAAGTGTAGTGTATGGGTGTAGTGTGTGTGTGAGTCGGCCCTTCACCGAGACCGGGCCACCCGGGCGGTCTAAGAGCGAAGTCTGATAGGAACTCGTCCTTTAAACTTCGCGTTGATTTGACCTACGGGTGATTAGGGGTCTACGGTCGAGTTTGTAGAGTTTGCGGGGAGTTAAGAAGTGGTTTGAATTTCTAGAATTGATTGATTCTGGGTATACAAGATAGTCGAAGGAAAACCCCCAGGCTAGATCTGAAATCTTAAGGGAAGAAGAGAAGACCTCGTCGAAAATGGGGTCGACGAATGGACTGATAGGTGTGGTGGCGACGGAGCACAAGCGCGTATTGGTGTTGACGAAGCGATCGACAAAACCAACACGGATGTCAAGTGACAAACTTGGAGCCCGAAGTAGAAGAGTTTCCGCTGGGGAGTATCGAACATATCTACGAAGCCGATTCCACAAACTCTCGGTAAGGAAAGGAGAAAGGGAGGTGAATTCCAATCCACATGATGCAGGGAAAATTCAATTTAGATTTTATTTTGTTTTGATTTAAGTTTCGATGTGCGAGTTTAGATTTTGAGTTTTAATTTAGATTGAAGTTTGTCGAAATTAATTTGAAGGGATTTGATTTGAAATGAAAATTGGAATTTTGAGGTTTTAGATGTAACATCTTGACGAAAGATCGAATCGATTGGATTGGATCATTACAATGAGGAAAGGTCTCGGAAGGTAATGCGGTATTGGATGTAAAATCCTTAACCCTAAGAGTTTGATTTTGATGTATTTCATGTTTGCGTAGGGAAAGAATCCACAAGCGATTAGGTCTCGGATGTAAAATCACTTAACCGAGAATTTGATTTGATGTATTTCATTGCGATAGGGAAAGAATCCTAAAACGTGCGGTCTTGGATGTAAAATCCTCGACGAAAAGTTTGAATTTGATGTACTTCATTGCGATAGGGAAAGGATCTGAAAACGATGCGGTCTTGGATGTAAAATCCTCGACCAAAAGTTTGAATTGGATGTATTTCATTGCGATAGGGGAAAGAATCCTAAAGCAATGGAGTCTTCTGAATGTAAAATCCTCGACCCGAAAAGTTTGAATTTGATGTACTTCATTGCGATGAGAAGGTCATAAACGTGCGGTCTTGGATGTAAAATCCTCGACCCCGAAGTTTGAATTTGATGTACTTCGTTGCGATGAGGAAAGGATCCTAAACGATGCGGTCTTGGATGTAAAATCCTCGACCCAAAAGTTTGAATTTGATGTGCTTCATTGCGATAGGGAAAGGATCCTAAAGCAATGCGATGTGAATGTAAAATCCTCGACCCCGAAAAGTTTGAGATTTGATTGAGATTTGATTTGAGATACGGAAGATCGAATTCGAAATTTGATTGAGATTTGAAATGCGGAAAGATTGAATTTGAGATTTGATTTAGATTTGATTTGAAATTTGGAAAGTCAAATTTGAAATTTGATCAAGTTTGGACTTGAGGTGATTGAGAATTTGATTTGTGATTTGATTTAACATTTATGTTGATTTTGTTTATCTTAATGATTAAATTTTATTTTATCGTTTATTTAATGTTCATGTGAATTTGGTGTTCGTCATTTTTAAGATTTTTTTTTTAGGAAAGTTTTCTTTTATTCTTTTTTTCTTTTGTTCTTTGTTCGGATTTCATTTAACTTTAATGCAGATTCCAGTCGATTTGCACAAAAGAGGTGAAGGCGAAAAATGTGACTTGGTCGCTTTCATTCCCGATCATGTTGAAGATACATCATGAAACTCGATGGAATACGTTTCATACAATCCATGTAGACTCGAAACGGACTATGTATGATCTTTGTTGATCCGTCGAAGAAGCATCGTAAAATCCATGTACGAATAGTGGGGTACATGGTCGATAACATCACCTTCAAGCCGTCCTTGGCCCCGAGGATGTTGTATGGATGTACATTGGAGGTGTGATATTTTCCATGTAACTCACGGCTACCATTGCGGGAGGCTCAGCTCGGAGTCACAGGTGGAAAGTAGTGGGTGTCTACGCTGAGTATCCTTACAATGTGAGATCAACCAGCTGATGCTACGGTATGCAATCTTCATGATATCTCGCTCGTTGCCTTCGGTATCGTAGCGGAATACTCTACAGGTAATGGTATCTTAACAGCCTAAAGACTCACCGGAGCTGCTATCCAGTCGGATCCGAACATGATGTTACACTCGTTCGAAGAGCGTGCGAAGGTCGGCGAAGTCGTGGTCCCATGTGTGGGGGTATGCGGTCCTGCAACGTAGATGTTGATAATGCGGTATTGGGTATGCGATACGCGCGGTACCCTCCATGTTATCGATCTCTTTACCATTCTCTTGATGTTAATGGCATCGAATCATGCAGCGGAGTATTCCGGTGGGTTTCCTTCATCTCCTGAAAGTTGTAGCGACATCCGCATTGTATTGTGATTCTTCCCTTCGCATCCATCTCCCGGGGTTCGAGTATGTGTTTTCCCTCGGGCGGCATGCTCGGCCATTCTTTCAAATCCGAGATACAATCCACGATTTGTTGTTGTTCATACTACGAGGAATACGTGTTAATGTAGCTCGAGCCCTCACAAGTATATTGATTCTTCTGCCTCTAATTCTCTCGAAGTATTCGAAGGTTTTCTTTTGACATTTGCATTCTCTACGGCTCGTATTCCGGAATGATCTGGATGGCGGGCACAGTGACATATTGTGGGATATACGGTTCAATCCTTTCACGTTCTCTGCATACCTCGGCTCCTCGGGGATGATGTCCGTCGGGACATCCCCGGGGTTAACCACCTTGAAAGGTCATGCATTGCGGTGGTTCTATACGGCGCGTGGTAGCCTTCTTTTCTTCGATCTTCGTGAGATTTCCACACAAGGTCCTTTACGGTATCTGGGAGGTGGCCTCCTTTCTTCGGGTTCTGGTGAACCGGTGTCCTTGAAGTGTATGTCTTGGCGGTAGCAAGCTGTCTCGTCGCGTTGGTGTGCTAGTTTGGTCCAGCATCTTGCGGATGCGGCGATTCTTATTTCTCCGTTGCATTGCAGCGAGGTAGCTCTTCGAACTTCTTGAATCTTTGTGGGCGCGGCGGCGGCAAGCTGCCCTCGCGCAGCGACTACGGACTTCATTTTCTTGTCTTCTTCGGTGTTTGCTTTTCTTTTCTTCTTCTTGGATTAGTGGCTTGGGCCACCCACTTTCATCATTTTTGTGCGAGACGTTCTTCTCCGATCGGCGGGATCCGAGTCACTTTCCTCGTACGCCAGAGCCTGGTGCGAAATCAGGGTGATCTCGATTATCGCTCCATCTTTCACCCTCTTTTCATCGAGTGCAAGGCTTACGCCATTCTTAAAGTTCGGGACTAACCGCCCATTCGACATTTCCTATGAAAAGACGAGGAAAGGATCGAGAACATCTTAAGAACAAGAACATTAAGAAAATGTTTTTTTAAAAGACACATTTTTTTTTATATATTTTTTTTTATATTTTCGAATTTAACGGGAATGAAGTAGGATAAGATCGGGGAGAAGAGATTTTAGATTTGGAAAAGAAAACAAGGAAAACTTAATTATCATGACTTTATTTATTTTGTACATTTTATTAATTTTTTTGGGTTCGGACCCGATCATAAGTAATTACTTCACCGTGTTCATAGGGATGAAGAATTCATTCCCTTGAAACATCAGGTAGCGTAATACTTTTTTCAAGTATCGTCGTTGATCGGAAGCGTATGTCGCTCTCACGGCGATTCAACTAGGCGGTAGGAACCTCACGAGTATACTACTTGACCCTGGCTTATTGCTCGAGTAGGTTAAATTTTCCTCATCTTGCGATGTACGAGAATGAGGTCTCTTGAACGAGAACTAAGTCACCAACTTTGAAGGTTCTTGGCGGACCGATTTGTCATGGGCTTGAACCATCTTAGCTTGGTATAGTTCTAAATTACATTGTGTAGTCTTTTCCTTCAGATTTCTAATTCTTGATCGTAATTTGGCGTTCTCTTCGTCGTGATCTTGTTTGTACAGTCTGAGTGAAGGGCGTGAACCTCTAAAGGTAACTCTTTGCCTCGGACCCATACACGAGAGCGTAAGGTGTAGCTTGAGTAGGAGTTACGAAGGTTGTCCGGTAGGCCGTAAGGCTTCTAACAACTTCTCGTGCCAATTTCTCTTATTATCGTCCAAGGTTTTCTTTAAGATTTGAACGAGAGTTTTATTAAAAGCCTCGGCGAGGCGTTTGCTCTTGGGTAGTAAATTGTTGAGTATCGCCGGTCGATTCCGTATCTCTGACAAAATTGTTAATTTGCGTGCTTCGAATGTGACCGTATAAATTGATCTGTGACTCAGAAACGGTAGACAACTTGGTTCTTGAAAAGCGCACGTGGGTATTGCTTTCACTTCTCTGAAGTCGACTGCCTCTGCCCTTGGAAAAGAAATGTCATGCGCAAGAATGAAGCGATGTCCTTTTGAAGATGGTAGTTCTATCAGTTGTATATACGGCCCTTGCGGCATTCGAATGGCCGCGACGCAGTGTGGGATGTAGCACATTTGGAGGTTGGTGCGAAGCCATAAATTGCACTTGGCATTGGTGGCGGCTCTTGGCGATTTTCATGCGATCGGTCATCATCGAGGGCCGGTAGTACCACAGTCTTTTAATTTTCATTTTCATCTTCGAACCCAGTAGTGAGCGCCACCGAGTCTGAATGCACCTCCTTAACAATTTCGCGGGCCTGGACCAACCGACTGTAACGCGTGGTGAAAAGACCTTAAATACGATGTGTTGTTTATTAATGCGTAGGACGAGTTCTTTTCTTGATCGATGGGCAGCGACCTATCGTGCAGTAGCTTTCTGTTTGCGGGTAGTGTAATGTTGTCATGCGTCTTGTGTTTTACATCCTTTAACATAGTGATTCTTTCTTTCGATTTGTGTATTGTGTCTATGTCGAGCTGATAAGGACTGGCGTCAAGTGACGAAACCGCCTGCGGTTAAATGTAACGAACGAGCGGAATTCTTTTGCGAGACGGGCTAAGCATTTTCTTTTCGAATTTTGTAGATCGTCGCATTTGGAATCATTCAAACAGGCATTTGTATGGCATCTTGGAAGTATTCTTCGAGTCTTGGCTTTAAAGTCTATGTATCCCGTGATCATTGAATGATTAGCTGAATCCCCGTAGATGTTGATATCTGTTATCCCGTTTGAATGGTTAATTCCGGTCCGTTATGAAGGCTTCGTGTCTTCGTTGTTTGTACACGGTTGCAGCCAGTGGTAGGAGTAATACTTAACATCCCCGCTCAGTGTTATAAAGATTAGCGATTCACCTTACGAGACATCACTTCGATTCTTCGTCTTTGTGCGGCGAAGATGCTCGTCGAAATATAATTCCAAGCGTCGATCATCAAGGTCTTCTAGATTCATTGTTGTTCATACGGCGAGATCGTCATTGAGAGGGAGATTCGGCCGGCAAAGGGTGTGCTGCGAGGAAGTCTGCTAAGACTTGTCCTACGGCACGAAGAGGCACGAAAGTTATATTGAATTGCGATAATATCATTGACCATACGCCGTCTGTAGGAAAGTGTTGAATAGATCATCGAAGTATTGCAGTGGATTAAATTTCGAGATCGAGTTGACCTTATGAGAAAGCATGTAGTGCACGAGCTTTTGAGCGGCGAAGATCGAGGACGAAACAATGCTTTTCGGTGCGGGATACCTTACTTCGTCGGAAGCCGACGGCTTAAGTAGTAAAGAGCATTTTCTTTACGCTCGTCATTGACACAGACGACGAGGGCTCGAGAGAGTCGTCTAAGCGCGGTGTAAAGTATCGGTACGCTTTTTTGAGGCTGAGGCACGCTAAGGCAGGAGGTGTCATTAAATATTGTTTAATGTCCTCGAGGCACTTACGGCATTTCTCTTCCCAAAATAAATTTGGCGTCACTTTTTAGTGCGAAGGGCGACACACACGTGAGTTTGAGATAAACCGTCGAAGATATGCCAACTTCCCTTGAAAAGATCGTAGTTGTTTTAAGGTTTTGGGAGCGAATTTCTAAGATAGCTTTAATCTTTTCGGGGTCGATTTGATTCACGATGTTGGACGACGAATCCTGAGAATTTCCCGGAGGTGACGCCGAAGGCACATTTCTAAGGGATTCATCTTAAGGTTAAATTGTCTTAATCGTTCGAAAACAATTCTCGAAATCATACATGTGGTTTTCCTTTACTTTGCTTTGATGACCATATCGTCCACGTAGCTTTGACTTGATTGTGGATGAGATCATCAAAAATTCTTGTCATTGCTACGGCGGTAGGTTGCTCTGCCGTTCTTCGGTCGAATGGCATCAACTTTGTGTAGCAAAATACTCCAATCGGCGTTCAGAATGATGTAAGCTTTTCATCTTACGGAGCCATTTTTATCTGATTTGTATACGAAGATCCATCCATGAATGAGAATATCTCATGTGTTGAAGCAATGTCGATGTCGGTTAGGGATCGGTGAGAGGAATTCATCCTTTGGACATGCCTTGTTTAAATCTGCGAAGTCCGCACAGTTACGTCTGACCATTCATCTTTACGTGGTACCACATTGGCTAACCAAGTCGGGTATTGTTCTTAACGGACAAATCGGCGTCATTAGCTTTGTATTTATGACTTGTTCGATTTCTAGACGCATTCTTCGGGACCTTGTCGGCGGGACGAAGTAGGATCCACTCTAGCTTATGGGCCCACCAACCTCTGGAGCTAATCACAGCATCTCGTCATAGTTCCGAGCAAAACGGTCTTTAAATTCCATTAATAATTTGATTATTTCTTCGGAGTCTTCTTTATTGAGTAAGGGTAACAAAGGTAGGTCTAGGCTCTTCGCTAGTACCTAAGTTAACACGATTGCTTTCATCTTATTGTAGATTTGATTTCTTCTTCGAATTCTGGTGGAGCGTCTCCAATTTGTAAATCTTCGAGTTCGTACGTAGTTTCCATGCGGTTTTCATTGGACTCGCAAGTGACAGCCAGCGAAATTCGATGTCGTCGGCCGACCTCTTGTGCGAATGCGAGACCATGCTGAATTGGGTGGACGGCTAGGAATTATTCCATAATTTTTCAAAATGTTGAGATTGACCTTTTGTCCATTGTCGAGCAAGAAACCACGTTGAATTAAATTTTGAACACGGGGAGGTACCTACTGAAAAGGTAATTCCATTGAATTACGATGAAGTGACATCTTCGCGTTATGCGATTATTTTCGGTTTGGAGGAAGTAGCACCTTTGGTAGAATTTGATTGGCCTTGTATAGTAGTTACGTACCTCTTTGACCACCATACCCTCGATCTTGTTAGAATGGATCGGGGTTAGGGTCGTAGTATGTACGTAGTGGTTAATCTTTCGTACATTGATTTGTATTCTTCGTTCTTCTCGTCTTCGAGAGATCTTGAATTGCGGCTTCTTCGACTTATTGTGTACTTCTTGTTTGATTTCTTTTTCTTCTTCGAACTATCTTCCCAAATCGACATTGATGGTGAGGTTTCCTCTGTCCAACTATCCTGACGTCTCTACCACGGCCTCGTCCCCGGCCTCGACCTCGGATGCGAGTTGTGGAGAAACCTTCATTCCTCGCGGAAGGGAGTGGTGAGTGACGGTGGACTAGAACTTCGGGTTCTTCGTTGTCACGAACTTTCTTTTTGCTTCATTTGTTACGGTATCTACGGGAGAAGATTGTTTCTTTGGCGGTGCATATTAATTGCGTCTTCGTGGATTCCAATTTCATGTACGGAGAATGGTTCTCGTCGCCTTTGATACCTTTGTTCCCCTCCATCGTATTTGATGCTGCGGTACGGGGAATGATGGTACCATCCTGTTTTCATGTATCCGCGGTCGGCCCGACAAGCGTTGAATGATGTTTGAATCGATTATGTGAAATTTTGCGGTTGTCTTTGCTAAGTCACCGGTCTTCATCGATAGCGTTATTGACCCGAGAGACTCTTTCTCACTTTCGGTTGAATCATAATAACATTTTGTCGGCCTCGAGCTGCGAGCATCGATTTCAGTATGCTAGTGTTCGAAGACTCATTATATTGATTGATGCTCCTGGATCCACCAATACTGCGGAGGTATAAACTTCCGGTGTAGCCGAAATGTCTGATGGTCGGTTGTGATACGCTGTCCCAGTGGTAGGAGTGATTGTCCATGAAGGTAACCTTATCGGCTTGTTCCTTCTTGAACGAACCTCATCTCGGGAATCTCCGACCATTTGAGCTAACGCAAATTTACCGGATCAAGTAAGGCTTTGATCGAGCTTCTCTCATCTCCTTTGATAAGATGAGAGCATCGTAAATATCGGTTGGCCGGTAGTTTATAAGATGGGCTACAACACGATTGTGAAATTATTTTATTTCATGCGTCTCGACCTCTTCTCGAATGGGTATTTCTTCTGTGGGGTTGGTTCTTCTTGAACAACCACACCTTTCCTTTGTCTTTTGGACCCATTCTCGAGAGGTAGAACTCTTCCCTTCTTAAGTTGATACGTAATTTCTTCGAATCTAGTGTTGAAGGCTTGTCGGTGTCTCTTCGAATCGAGAATGAGGCTCTTCGGATTATCCTCGGGAGATACGACTCTAACTCTATCGTGGCTGGAGCTCCTCGAAACTCGCGAGATAAGATTCATTTAACTTCTGTTGAACTCTCGTAGCCTCCTTTATGGATGCCTTCTTCGTTATTTTGCTCTTGAGATGCGTGTATGATTTGAGAATTGTCAGTTCGATAATAGAAATCGATGTCTCGGATTGTCGCTAGTTACGTAATCGTTAGAAACGATTAAAATGTAGCCAACGCAATCGCCCTTATCATTATATGATCCCAACAAGTGAGCAAATAATCACTTCTGAAATCGGAGGGTTCGAGGATTTCTCACCGAATCGAGCTTATTTATCCGGATAAAGCGACCCACAGTACGGCAGGAGTCTCGGTCACTCTCCTTCTTCGTCGATTTTCTTCTTCTCTTCGATCGTCTCCTGTTGAGGTGGTTCTTCTATCGCAGAGTGATAGTACCGGCTTAACGAGGGTCTTGAACTACGAATTGAGGCTGTGCCAAGGCGGTTTGGATCTTGTCTAAAATCTTTTCGAAGACCTTATCGGCAGTGGTCCATCATCGTCGATTGTAGGATGCATCGGAATGATGGGATCGATTGAGATAACATTGACGGAACCTCCTTTAAGGGTTCCTTCATGTACTCCTTCGGGATCGTTATATTCCCTTTCGAAGGTTGTCGTTGAGCTTGACTTTTGAAGGTAATGCAATCTTATCTTGTGCCGACATCAGATCGTAGGCAGGATACGCCTTTCTTCTGACAGAAGCTTCTCTGCGGTCTTTTGGGCTGTGTTCGTGGAGTCTTCATCGGACTACGAAACATTTCAGCCTTTGCTTCATTCTGAGAACGGATATTCACAGCAGAAGCTCCCTTAATGTACGTTACGGACGGATTGTTCATCTTGTGGAGATGTTGATCGTAGACTGGGATTCTTAGTAGTCTGTTGTAGTTCTTTGCGGCGGATTCTGGTGGTATTGTTGCATCGGTTGCTTGCCTTTGTCAGCTGCGCAACGATCCGGATTTCTTTAGTCTTCGCGAGCTTGCTTGTCGATCTTATCGTGAAACTTAATTGTAGCCTCTTCTTGCAAGCTTCCGGCCTTGCTTAACAACTTCTCGAAAGTCTTAATAGTGAATCCCTTGAGGAGAAGTGCTATCGGGCCGTGAATGCTTTAAGTAAGATGCCGGCTTGCATGTTGTTCATGTAGTTGTGGTTCACACTTCATGCTTAAGTTCCTCAGTAAGTATGTAATCCGCAAAGTTCGTTCGGCCTTTGTTTCTCTATACATCGTCACATAGTGATGTGGTCTTGACTCCGAGCGAATCGCTTGATGAAGAGGAGTTCTCTAGTTCTGAGAACGTCTTCAACGAAAACCATTTAGTGATGCATACCGGTCGTAGGCGATTCTGACGGACTGTTGTGTTGTCGGAAGAGTAATGCATCGCTCCCGCCGTGCGCTGCAATGACGCACGAAAGTGTGCGACATCTTGTCGGGGGTTAATTCCGTCGAAGGTCTTGAACGAGTGGTACGAAGCCTTTCGGGTATTGGACGGCGTCGAATTCTGCTGGGTAAGGTATGCCGTCGAATGGATGTCCGCTCTTCGATTATATTGGGCTTCTGCTTTTCTTTGTTCATGAGGATTCTTGATATCCTTTTCGGGGATCATACTTTGTGTTGTATCCTTTTCAGCTGATCATCTCCCCATTGACGGATAATCTCCTCCGTCTGATGTGAATGACCTCGGGGTGTCTCTTGGTGGTTGCACTTGACTGGAGAGTGTGGCAGGCTACGACCATCTCTTCGTCCTTTTCGCCATTTGAGCGATGCGTGTGGCTCTTTCTCCCCAAGCCCCTTGCCTTCTCATCGATTCGCTCCTCTTCTTGTTGCGAGAACAGCTTGAAGGTTGATGAAGCTCGTGTTTCGGCAATGTTGATTTTACATATTCGTCGTCCATGAATTGGTGAATCGATCTCGTCTCGAACTTTTCTTCTCTTTCTTTTGCCGTCGTCGGATATCGGTTCTCGGCTTTTCCATGGCATCTTCTAGCGGGGCTTTACGGCAATGTCTTCGCTGATTTGTCATGCGATAGGCTGTAGGAGTCCCCTTTATCCCTTTGATAGCACTTTCTTGATTGATCTCTGGCGAGACTTTCTTTCTTGAAATTGTTGTTGATCTATTTGCCAGTGAGTAGAGACATCGCCATCCTTCTAGTAGCGAGAGGTCTAGGACGGATGATCCTGTCGACGGAAAATGGAAGGTGGTATCCTCGCAATCTCGATCACCGGGAACGACGACGGGCGGGTAGCCTTCATTCTTTTACTTGGCTTTTGTCATGATGGCGGGTTCTGCTCGAGACGAGACGGGATTTGTGTGCTGCCCCTCCTTCGTGAATCTCCGATATGAGCGGTTCCTTCTTTGCTAACTTTTCTACCAAAGTTTGTTGCGAGCAGCAGTAGTTCTAGTCCTTTCTTGCGGCTATCGTTGTAGTATGCGAAATTTGAGGCAATGCGGCGGCAATCTTGCGAACATTTTCTCGTCCTCTGCAGCGGAGAGGGGATGGAACCTGCTTCCTCGAAAGTGGTATGTATTAAGGCGGTGTATAATCTGACGGCGGTGTATATTCGAGCGATTCTGGGATTTCCTCGGAAACGATTTCGGTAGCTACGGCTTCTGCAGCGATCTCCTTGTTTCTTCTTTGGGTCCTTGTCGGTGATGGAATCTTTTGGTGGACCCGATTTAAAGCAGGTCTCACGAAAGATCTGTACCCTCACGACTAACGGAGTTTACCATAATTACGGATTTCTTTCCCTTAATTTGGTAGAAGTCGGGGTAGGTGCGAAGCAAATGAAGCTGGGTGGGGGTAGTAAGAGCAGGTCCTCACTGCGGACGGTACTCACTACCAGTCAGGGATCTTTGCGGGGGCTCTTGGGTCGACCGGGACCAGACTCGACGGCTTCTCGGCTTCGGATACCTTGTTCGTCGAAGTCTGAGAACGTGGTGATCTTGACATTCGTGTTTTGAATCCTTGTCAGAATCGGATGATCCCGTTGTGAACGATATCCTTATAGACGGCGAAGTACGATCGTTGGTGAAGGAGAAAATCGGCTTTGGAGCTTCCATTTACACGGGAGTAGATTCTGATTTATCCGGTCAGAGTTATGCTTCTTTTCTTTAGGACGAAAAGAAAGGAATTGAAAAAGAGTCCGAATTCATTCTTGTTCAGTATTTATAAGGAGGAATCATTTGTTAAAAGAATCATTTATTAGGAGGTTCGTTTATTTAGAACGGAATGTTCAAAGGTGTAGAGAAGGTAAGGGAATCCGATTCGAGTTGGAAAGGAAAAGGTCTTATACGGGAACTTCTCGTCTCGAAGGATCACTCTAGTAACACGTGAAGTGCTTATAAATGAGGTAAAAGGATCTTGAAACCTCTCTGTTTATGGGTGTCTAAACGGTGGCTCTAATCAGAATGTTGGCTATACTTGTCGAGAGTAGAAATGAACATAGTATTCCGAGCGGAAAGAGGGTAGTTTGACCCATTAAGGACATGGACACACTTCTGGGTTATAAACGAGAATTATACGATTATAATGGAGAGAGAATTGTCCCAATGATCGCAGAAGTTGCTCGGCATATTTTTTAATTTAATTTAAATAAATAATTTGAAAAGTAATATTTGACTTTGAAAATAATTTTTAAATTTGAAGGTTTAAGATATGAGATTAAGGCGATCTCACATCCCGGAAAATAGTTTATATAAACGAGCACGCACCTGAGCCGTGTATCTATCCCTAAGGATAGACACAACGCAGCGGTGGGACTCGATTAAATAAACTAGAAGATTTGTGACATCCGTTCGGTACGAACCAATTTTATAAACCGACGGAAATTCCCGCAGCAATATGAAAGCATTAAACGGGGTTTATATTACAGGTTCTTTAAAATTCCCTATAAGGGCAAGCCCTATAGTTAATTACATCTTAAGTGATAGGAATCACCTAAGAAAACTCTGAGTAATCGATAATTCTGCTCTCGAAGTTTAAAGTTTAAGTTTTAAGTTAAGATTTTGGAATTTCGATAGGGAATGGATCAAATTTGGAACACTTTGTTTTGGGAATCGAAGAGGAAGAAAGTAGGAGAAATAACGAGATTCAAAGCGAACTTCGGTAATTTCCATTATCTATTGTTAGGCTTGAGTTTAGGAAAGTCCTAATATTTATTTAAATGTTTTGATCTTGCAATTTTAATTAATTAGGGCTTATATTTGTATGATAAAATCGAACAAATAGCCTCGAAGATGTGAGGGTTTATTGTCGTGGGACGACTATAGGAATCCTAAGACCGATTAGGGCTTAATTTGCAATACGAGTGCTAACGAAGAGTTGAGGATTTATGTTGCACTAGAGCGAGCTACCTCGAAGTCCTATGGCTTTGTTTTTTAATTCTAGGAAAGTTTCTTGCAGTAGACTCGAGTTTTTGCGATGACGATGGCCGTCTTTACTTCTCCTTCTCCAGAGACTCCTTGTTGTTGCGAGAGGTTCAATTTTAGAAGTCATAAATCGGGGGATGAGAAAAGTGTTTTTGGTTTAGAGAAAATCTTAATTTCCAAGTGTTTTATTATTTTAATTAAAACAAAATCTTAAAGTTGATTATAACGACACGGTTAAGATCCGGTTCCATCCTTCGGCATCCATTATTTTTATCGGATTCACTTAGTCCAGATGAATTTGCTAAACTCAGCTAAATGAGTTCCACACTTTCATTTAGACCGTGGGAAATCCCGTTAGCGACACGTAGGTTACATCATCAGTATTCCCGATCATCCAGCCAGGGACTTTTTAATTTAGTTGTAATTGTAGTTTTTGTATTATGTTTGTGATTAAATTTTGAGTTGTTTTATATTTTGAAATGTTGTGGCGGTGAATTTTATCTTGCAATGACTTTCAACTTTAGTTTGGTTTCGAGTTTTAGGGACTATCCTTTAAAGGTGTGGGTTTTAAATGCAACGATTGTTTATCGTACGAAAAGTAAGTACAATGCGAGTTAAATAAATTCTGATAATGTAAATTACGAGAAAGTAAATTACTGATAAAATAAAAGCGTACGGAGGGTCTTCCCGTCATCCCAGATGCCCTTAAAACACAATTAGAATATTTAAGCAAGTCCACAGAGTAAAAATTTAAGGTAAGGGTTATGGTTTTCTGCCAAATTCTAATCCACATGGTAGTCGTTTCTATGACGTCTAGGTCTTTGTGTTTTGGTTTGAGGACGATTTTCTTCATCGAGAAACGATTGGGTTGATTGTTCTTATAAATATCCTATCATATTGAGGAAGCTAACTAAGAAGAATCTTAAACATCTTTTGATATTCTTAGGGTATTTTAAGTCGAATGAATTTAATTATATAAATGAATTAATCAATCAGGGATTGGTTTGTTAACTTTCGTTGAACACAGGACATTTGAATATCACATGAGTGAAGTAACGTTTCATTTAATGTTATTTAGGAGTTATGATAACCCAAGCTCTTGAGGGGCAATTGGTGTTGAATGATTTGTGATTTCATTTAACTTCGGTTAAAGGGTTTAAATTTGGAATAGTGTACAAAGTTGTTTTATTATTTAATTTCCTTCGTACCTTTGGTGATGTCGTATTTAATTGACTTAATTTAATTTAATTTAATCTTTAATTTAATTAATTGATTTAATTTAATTATTTAATTAGATTTTATTAATTTAATTTAATTTAATTTAATTTATTCATTCAATTTAGTTTGATTTGATGTTAAATTAAATTAATTTGATTTGTTAATTTTAATTTAATTTGATTTAATTTAATTTTAATTTAATTTAACTTTTAATTTTAATTTAATTTAATTTAATTTTACTTAATTTAATTTGATTTTATTTATTTAATTTAATTTAATTCAATTTGTTAATTTAATTTAATTTAATTTAATCTTTTAATTTAATTCAACTTTTAATTTTAATTTAATTTAATTTAATTTTATTTATTTAATTTAATTTAATTTTTAATTTAATTCAACTTTTAATTTTTAATTTAATTTAATTTAATTTAATTTAATTTTATTTACTAAATTTAATTTAATTTTAAATTTAATTTTATTTTTTAATTTTAATTAAGCTAAAAAGAGAGTTTAATAATTTAATTTTAGTTTAATGATTAAGTCTTTTAATGTTTTTAAATTTAATTATCATTTTAATTAAAATTGAATATTAATGAGATAATTAATTTAGGGATTTTAAATTAAAGAATAATCCTCCCAACCAATATCTGATCTTAATAACTCGATTTTATTGATACTTACGAATTGATCAATTATTTAATTAAGGTTTAATTATTTTAAATTGTTTAATGGATTTCTACCCTTTAATTATTTAAATTGATATTAGAATCGAGATTAGGATCAAATATTTCTTATTAATTTTTTATTAAACCTAAAGTTTTAATTAAGGGTTAAAATTTTAATTAAATTTTGCCCTTTAAAGCAATAATTTCATAACTCATTAAATTGATCTGAAATGAACTTTAAATTTTTATGTGACTTCACTTTCATGTCAATAAAGACATGAGAGAAAATGTGAATTTTTCTATATTTAATTTATTTATATAATTATTTTTGGTGGAAAATAGAGATTTCAAGGGAAAATTTAATAATATGACCAAGGAAAGTTTCTGTCCTTAAGAAAATTAGGGGATATTCTAATGACCAGAGGACCACTTGGACCAATTTTGGTGATTTTAAATTATATTATTTTTATTATAATTATTTTAAGTTTTTGGAATATTAATTAATTTAAAAATAAAATAAATGTTGAAAAATAGATTTTATATTTTTCAAAAATCTCTCTGATATCAAGGAAATCAGAGAATCAAATTTTGCAATTTCTGAGGATTTTTCTATGATTTATTATAATTATTTTAGTGAAAATGCTAGAAAATACATTTTTTAATTTTAAAATTACCTAGAGCTTTAAAATTTAATATCTCACTAAATAGACCTAAGAAAAATATGGGGTTTGTTCTTTAAGTGATTAAAATTTAAAATGTGACATTTTGATAAATTTTATTATTTTTGTGATTTTATTTATTATTTTTTAATTATTAAAATATTAAAATAATATTAAAAAATCAACTTTTTTAGAAAATTGAAATTTTAATTTTCTTAAATTCCCTAATATCAGAGAGGCTCCAAAACCAATTTGGTTAATTTTTAAAAAGTATTTTGAAAGTTATGAATTTTTAGTTTAAAATGACTAAGTCGCTTAATCAACCCATTTTGTGGGGCTAACCAACTCGATTGACCTCAAATTTTTATGGTGGGTTCCTGCGATCCTAAAGGTCAGTGGAGAATTGATTTCAAGTCAATTTGATGTATAGTTAGCTCTAATTAATTAGAGATCCATTTTGGTTGTTTAGCGATTAGGGTTGTTTAAATGAACTAACTCAAAACCTATTTTTCCTAGGGTCCTCTGGTCATAAGGAACATCAGCAAATTTTCCTAGAATTTATTTCACAAAATACTATTTATTGGAATTAAAATACTCAAAACAGTAACATGAATTTGAAAAATCAATAACTCTTCATAGGGATGGCCTCGGCTTTAGAAAATTCGGGGAATGTTCCCAATTCGGAAGCGAAAACCTATGGTCTCATGCCATGGTGAATTGTATACATGCATGGAGAATTAAAAATATGCGAGTAAATAAATTATTAAAAATAAAATGCGATGAAATTAAATAATTCTTTTTCAAATTCGTTGTTACTCCTCTGGTCAGTAGCGAGAGGGTATTTTTATTTTATTTTTCGAGTTTTTCTACACAAAGTTATGAATTTTTGAAGTTTAGAGAATTAAATAAATCAGAAAAATCCCTAATTTTCTATTTATCAACGCGGCGCCGCGTCGGCCTTGTAGCGGCTCCGAACGCACACGCGTCGCGTCTCCCGTTGACGCCGCCATCGCGGTCGGCGGCCCGGGCCACATGGTTCTTGTCATGTCCCCGATCAGAAGCGCGATCTGGCCGTCCGTCAGCGCGTGTATTGAATGGACGACATCATTCATCGTGCAAGTGTCCTGCGCAGGGCGTCCACTAAATCCTATTATCTCACTCGATACTCGATGGATTTTCTTGTTCTTATGCTGTGGATTCGTCTTGAAGAGACGAACGCGTCTATACGGTGATCGTAGGTGAAATTAAAGCATTTGAAATGGAGAATCTCCAGAAGCTTGGGATGAAGAATTGGCTAAATACCTTTGCTCGGAGAAGTGTGGCTTCGATCGAGGGTTGTTGCATAATCGATTGGATGCGTGAGCTCCGGATAAGTCTCTACGAGGTACGGTGAATTATGCAGGTGGGATTTCGACCACAGTAGATCCTGGCTTGGAGGTGGAGCAAGCTGGGTGGCCTGGAGATGGGGCTTTTGGCGGTGGACACCTTCCGCAGTGCAGTGGTGAGCCAATCAATTTGGGGATTGGCTCAACGACGGAAAGTGTCTGGTTTGGGCCTAGATTTCGGCTACCGAAATTGAGCTAGGAGAAGAAATGGCGGGGGATCTCGGTGGGGATCGAGTGCTGTGTATGGGGAGGAGTACGGAACAATTTTGGCGAGTTTCCTTAAGGTTTGTTTCGGCACCCCTCATGGCCGAGAGGGTGGTGTTTAAATAGGAGAGGGTGGAGGGCCTCCGGGGAGAGTTAGGGCTTGGGATCGAGTGCTCTTGGCGAGAGAAGAACAGCTCGGTAAGCGAGGATGGGGTAGCTCGGCGGGTGAGAATTCCAGTTGGGCTCACATGTGAGCTCTCGGCCATGGTGTTTTCGGCGGCAAGTGAGTGGCCAGCGGGCATGAGTGCACCCTCGAGATCCAGGTGGGTCGGGGTAGAGGTTTGTGTGGTAGGTAATGTGGACATGTGTAAAGGGGTTTGAATCGAAATGGAATGGGAAAGAGGCTAGTTTTGGGTCTAAATGGAGTGTCCTTTGTTTTGGGTGGGTGCTTATCAGCAGGGTCAATTTGAGGTGAAGGAAAGTCACTTGGATCAGCTTGATTAGTGGGGTCGAGTCGCGATCAGTACAATTAAGTCTAAGCATGGTTTAGTGGAAGTCATGGAAGTGGTTAATCACTCTTGAGAGAATATGGAAAGGGCCTCTCTCTGCCATCTTGGGTATGGTGAGGTGGAAAGTAGATTCGTGGCTCTCGTAGCTCATGTGGCTCATGCATGGGCTTGCATGTCATGGCTTGGGAAAAGTGAAGTCGATTTCATGGAAATGGATTTAAGGAAAATTTTGGTATTTAGGGGTGATTTGGCATGAGAAGCAGTTTGGAATTATTTGATGATGAATTTAGGACTTAGGTAATGGCTTTAATTAAGTGGATGACGAATGGAGATGTCATGTGGGCTTTAGGGTGGATTTTGGGCTTTGAAATGGTTTTAGATGGGCTTTTAAGATGGTTTAGGAAAGTGGGCTTTTAGTTTTAAAATGGATTTTGGGATGAAATTTTGTAAAGAGATTGGGCCCGAATAATTGTTGGTTGCTTCATGGATGTGTCATGAGTGACTTGGAAAATGATTGGGGGTGATTTGGGTTTGAATTGGGTTGAATTTGGAGCTCTTTTGGTGAATGGGCCAATATAGGTCCAAGTGGGCCAAGTTGGGCAGATGTTGGGCTAGGGTTGAAATTAATGTGGAGAGTGTGTTGAGAAATGTTTATGGGAGTGTTTGAAAGAGGTTTTGACTTTGGTTGGGTTTTGATTTTGGGTTTTGGGCTCATTTGGGTTAGGTTTGGGTTTAGGTGAGAATTGGGCCTTAATGCTTTGGGTTGAATTTGAGTGGGGTTTTAGGTCCAGAATTTTTATGCAAATCATGTTAGGGTTTTGCTTGTGGGTATACTTAAGGAAGATTTAGAAAAGATTCGGGGTTAATTGGAGTTGAATTGGGTGAGTTTGGGTTAAGTTTTGGGTCATGGGTCCAGAATTGGGCTTTAATGCCAAAGTGAAATTGGTTGAGAATGTCAATCGAAAGTGGACTTGGATTTGAGGTAAGATTGGTGTTGGGAATGTTGAATTGAAGTTTAGAATTGAATTGGACAGAATTTGGAGTCATTGGATAGGTTTGGTTTGACGTTGGGTTCGACTTTGGGTTAAAATGGGTCGAATTGGGGGTTTTGACAAAAGTTGGGTAAATTGACAAAATTGGCCCATGGTATGAATTAAAAAAAATGAAATTGGGAATATTTGGGATTTTCTTGAATTTTAGGAAATTTTAAGATTTTTTGGGTTTTGGGTGAGAGAGGTATTTTGGGTATTTGGAGGGTATTGGGAGGTTTTCTTGGAATTTTTGATATTTTTGGGCATGGATGATCAATTTGAGTGATGTGGAAATGTTTGGGATTGATTTTGGGTAATTTTGGGTTATTTGGAAATTTTTGAGAAATTTGGGTAATTTTAAGGGTTTTGGGTAAGGAATTCAGCGGGTGTAGGGTCCGGGGTGGAAAGAAGTGAAAATTTGGAAAATTGAAGATTGGGTAAATTTGAGTGGGATGAAATCATTTTGGTTGAGCCATTAAGCCACATCCAAAGCCCACATGAGCCATATGAAGGGACCGTGAGCATCATTTATGTTGATTTTTCACAACCTGTAGCTTGAGGGCTTAGGGTTAAGGACCATGCGTGAATCACCTACATGAGTCGGGAGCTCGGATTGCAGTATAGGTGTGTGAAAGTGTAGTGTATAGGTGTAGTGTGTGTGTGGGTCGGCCCCTTCACGGACGGGGCCACAGGCGATCCCCAAGGCCGCTGAGAAGCCGGTCCCCAACTTCCGCGTTGATTTGACCCTGCAGAGTGATTAGGGGTCTACGATCGAGTTTGTGGAGTTTGCGGGGAGTTAAGAAGTGGTTTGAATTTCTAAGGTGGGTCCCAATTCTATTCCTCTAAGATAGTCGAAGGAAAAGCCTAAGGCTAGATCCACAAGTACTAAGGGAAGAAGAAGACCTCATCGAAAATGAGGTCGGCAAAACTGAAAGAGTTAGGGCTTATATTGTACGGGGTACAAAAAACCTAAGGAGATAAAGTGAGGTTTATCTTGCCTTTGGCAAGCTACCTCGAAGTCTAGCTTGTTGTTTTATTTAAGGAGCTTTGTTATTGAAGATGGTGTCTTTGCCATTATGCATGCTCGAGCTCGTCATGGAGTTTTCGAGTTTAAAGAAGTGTCGATCGAAGAGAAAGGAGAAGTATCGTATTTTGGAAATTTTTGAATTTAGGTGCCTTAATGTCTTATTTAGGGAATATTAAAGTTGATTATAGCGACACCGGGAGTTAGGATTTCATGGATCCCTCGTTCCGGCCTGCTTATTTTCTTCGGATTCACTTGGTACAGATGAATTTACTAAACTCGACTTAATGAGTTCCATACTTTCATTTAAATCGTAGGAAATCTCGTTAGCGGCCATAGGTTGCGTCCTCAAAGGTATTCCGTGCGTGATAGAGATGTTTTGGTACTTGCAATTGTGATTTTCGTTTCGTTTGTGATTAAATTTGAGTTGTCTTATACTTTGGGCTAATTGCGGTATCGATTTATCTTGTTTCATTTTAGTTTTAATTTTGTTCTTGGTTTTGTGGATATCTAAAAGTTGGTTTTCATGCGAGGTGACATTGTTGTTTAACATACAACCTTGTAAACAATAAAAGTAAAGCGAAGAAGTACGAGAAAGAAGGTAGTACGAACATGGCGTACTGTCGAGTCTTCTCATTCCTCCACTGAAACTTTAGTATCTTGCGATAAACATTTATAATTTGCAAGGAAGTGGCTTTATGGTTAGGTTCATCGCGAGCCTACGGAAACCTGTCATGACTTGGTCGGTCACATTCATTGTTTGAGAGATGTTTTTCTTTTAATGAGTATGATTGACTCGTTTGTCTGAATGTCGAAAAACTTGTGAAAAGGTCTAGAATACGAATGTTCCACGGCCATATGAACTTTCTTGAGTTCATTTTGAGCTTATCACGGTTATTAAATGATTCATCCGTTTCATACCTTTATCTTTAAGTGAATTAATGTTTTAATTGTCTATTATACCACTTGATATTTAATTTCGAATTATGTAAGCGGGGCCATAGGGGAAATTTAATTTATGAAAAGAGTTTAACCAATTTTGATGGACTTATAGTGTTTAAATGTGTTTTGCTTTTTTAAACCTCATTAGTTAATTTGATTAAGCTTAATTTCACTACGAAAGCCCTTAAGACTTTAATGGGTACATTTGTAGAATTTAAAGAGAGTTTAGTTATATATTATGATTCTTATCCAATTAATGAATTATCATGTAAACATTAAGTAGGGGTATTTAATTGAAGAATTATTAACTTTAATGAAACCTTTAACCTCGGGAATCTCCTGATTTAATTTTCTTCCAAATTAAAATAATTAAGAAAATTGTCGATTTATCCTTTAATGTAATGAAAGTAGAGATTGGATTCCTATGGCTTATGCATATATGTTGATCATTGAAACATATTTATTAAGATTATCCATTGCCATTTTTTCACTCTAATTAAGCTAAATATTGATTAAGGCTAAATTCTTTAAAATTACACTTTTGCCCTTACGGGCCTTGTCTTCATAATTCATTAAAATCGATTCGAATGACTTGAAAATTTTATCTTTACCTGTGGGTCGATTAAAGCATTAAAGGAAAATGTGATTTTTATTAATTTAATTTAATTTAATTTATATAGTTATTTTCATGCAAAATAGGGATTTTAAAGTAAATTTAATAACTTAGTCAAAACAAAGTTTCTGTCTTAAGAAAATTGAGAGGTTCGCTTAGGCAGGAGAATTGTTGGGCCGACTTTCGCTGATTTTTGAATTTTGATTTGAGTATTATAACTATTTTGATTTTTGGAGTATTAATTAAATATAAAATATTATTTAATTGTAACATTAATTTTTATATTTTTTAAAAATCTCTCTGAGATCGAGGAACCTAGATGACAAAATTTTTATTTTTATGATTTATATTTTAATTATTAGAATTATTTTAGTGAGAAATTAAGTAAATTCCATTTTTAGCCTTTAAAAAATAATTTTAACCCTTTAAAATTTAATATCTTTATTTATAGAGATAGGAAAAATTATTATAACTATTTCTAAATGATTAGTAGTAAATTATAACGTTTCCATCGATTTTATTAATTTTGTAAATTTAATTAATTTTTAATTATTTAAATAACAAAATAATGTTTAGAAATGAAAATTTTATCTTAATTACAACTTTATTTTTTAGAGACTCCTATGATCACATAGAACTCCAAAAATTAATTTGGTAATTTTCTGAAGTTTATTTTAATTATTATAATTATATAAGAGTCCAAAAATTGGATTTAACTTATAAAATTCATTTAAGTATTTAAATTAACTCAATTGAATTGAAATTTTTATAGAATTCTTCGACTTTAAATTACAATGGAGAGTGATTTTAGGTTAGTTTCATTTATATTTAATCCAATTTATTTTTATTTAAGTTTTATTATTTAATTACAATTAGGGTTATACTAATTAGTTAAGAACGAGTTTATATTTTTCTTATGTTTAACTCGTAAAACGGTGAATACAAATTTACTTTGGATTTTTACGATAAATGTTTTAATATACCAAAACGGTCATGCTAACTTGAAAAATAGAGAGATCTTTTCATAGAGAACTTCCACGACCATGAAAAAATTAAGGAAGATCCCAGCTGATAGAATAAGACCTTTAAAGATTAAGTAAATGGTGGAAATTAATACATGTAAATAAGAAATAAAAATACTCGAAAGTATTTAATTAATTAAAAATAAAATATACATCAAATAATCTTAAAGAACTAATTCTATATTATTCTACTCTGTTCATTGAGCGAAGAGGGCATATTTATTTTATTTTTTGATGTGTCTACACACCCAGTTATGCATTTTTAAAGTTGGTCTTATTTATATAAAATCAGAAATATCCATATTTTCCCACTTAAGTGACTCGGCGCGCGTCATCTTCGCCTTAAACCACACGCGTCTCCTTCGATTGGGCACCGCCTTCGGCTCGGCACCACACAACCGTGATTTGTCTGCCGTGCTCAGATTCGGCTCCATCACAGTCGTCAGTAAAACGCGCGATCCGACGGCCAAGCGGGTCATCGTCTTCCCCTGGTTCGTCAAGATCCGTCCACCTTCTAACCATAAGGTCTCGAGCTAAACTCGGCAAATCACATGGGGTTTGATCCTAGAAGCTTCATCTAAGAAAGAAAAACCTATGTATACGACGCATACGATATGAAATACGAGTACACATGCATGGGGGACGAAGAATAGCTCGGGATGAAGGCGATGTTAAATACCTTTGTACGAGAGGGGATGCATCAATCATATGGTTGTAGCAATTTTTAATTAGTCTAACGAACCTTTAGATGAAGCCTTTACCTTAGTGAAATGTTTGGACTCGAGTTCGGCAGGACACGATTTGGTGTTGATACGGAACTAGTATAGAGGATCTCGTGATGGGGCTTTATTGGAAATTCTTCTTCCGGTCTTGTGAAGGTGTAAGGACACAATTAGTTTGATTTTGGTTTATTGTAGAGCTGTAATAGGATGTATCCTGGTTTTCGTGGAAATTCGGTGAGGAAATTAGCTTTGGACGGTGGGGATGGGCGGTGAAGACGTTGAGATCACGTTTATGAGGTCTTACGGAAGGTTGTGTGAGCAATTTATTTGAGTTCCCTTAAAGAAAATTTCAACACCCATTGGACGTAAGAGAGATGCTTTTATAGCGTGGCCATTAGGTTGAGCTCGGGAGGTAGTGTGGGTGCATTTAGCCACCCAGGTGGAAGGCGAATCAGCTGCAATGAGCGATCGAGTGAGACGGCAATGGGTGAGTTTGGGTTCGAATGGGGAGAAACTACCTGCGGGTTTGTGCTCCTAGCGACTAGGCTGGCCGGCCCGGGCTAGGGAGGTGGCCGGAAGTCGGGTGAGCGGGTGGTCGGGCCCTGTGGTGAGTAATTAAGTGGGCGATCAGTTTTGTTAAAGATCACTATGATTTAAACACTTTAGGGAAATAAATCCCCTAATTTTGGGGACACGAGTCCATGGTAAAGTAAGTGGGCTAGGTGGGTCTAGGGTGGTTCCTAGGGCTCACTTAGTGGGCTGTGGTGGACTTCGGTGGTCACATTTAGTTAGATTTGGTCGCATTGCATCATGGGTTAAATTTGGCTCATTTGAGTTGAAGTTGGGCTAGGTTGGGTTTGATCTTGGGTTGAGTCGAATTGATTGCTTAGAATTCGTGTGTATGATTGTTATGAAGTTTGAGAAGATTGGGGGTGGTTTGAATTGGTTTGGGGGATCGATTTGGTTTGATTTCCAGGTATTTAGTGAACTTTTGGGCATGTTGGGTTAGCTTGGGTTTAGGTTAAGCTAGAGTTGGGTAAAAGGTAAATTGATGGTTTCATATGATTTTTATGGATGTTAGGAAGAGTTCTTGATATTAATTGGGTGGAAATTTTGGGATTGGGATGTTGATTAGATGGATTTTGGGCGGAAGTGACACATATGGGGCAAATTTGGGGATTTTGGATTTGGTTGGAATTGAGTGAGGTTTAGGCTCAATTGAAATGAAATGATGGTTCAGTTGGTTAAGGGATATGTCATGAAGAGTTTTAGAATTCAAAATTGGGGGAAATTGATTGACATTGGAGTTCAATTTGGGGAAGTTTGGCATTATGGTCAAGATTGGGGTTTTTTGGTTTGGAGTTGGAAATTAAGTTAAAATGTAGTTTCCAATTGAGGCAGATTTGGTTTAATTGGGATTGGAGATGTTGAATTAGAGTTTAGGTGGAATTGGAGAAAATTGAAGTCAATTTGGTGGACATTTGGGGTGATTTGACATTTTGGGCCTTAAAAAGAGAATTTAGGGCTTTTGGTTAAAGGCGAGTCGAATAAAGTAATTTAGAATTGAAATTGGGAATATTTGGAGGGTTTTGAAATTTTGGGAATTTTTTAAATTTTTAGGCTAGGAGGGGCATTTTTGCTTATTTTGGGTATTTTGGGAATTTTGGTAAATTTTGAGGTGTCAGGTGTTTTGAGTGGTGAGGAATGTTTTGGTATGATTTTTGGGTGATTTTAGTAATTTTGTTGATTTTAGGAATTTTGGGCAAAATTAAGACTTTTAGGGGTAACTTGGTCATTTGGTAGAGTCTGGGGGCAGGGGTAAAAGGTTGGGTTTTTTGGTAAAATTGGGATTGAGAGGGATTGATAACCCATTTGAGCAATGAACTAAGGGAATCTGGGTGGTCTCATATGCTGATGTAATGAAGGCAGCACAGGCGGGCGATGGGGAAACCTGCACATGAGTTTCAAAGAAGTAGGGGATCAAAGTGTGGAGAAGTTTGGTTTAGGGTTGTGAGGTGAGGTAATGAGAGTGTAATGTGCGATTATGTGAGCCTCCCGAGACCACCTAGGGTAGGTCACAGTAGCCGGCCATCACATGGGGACTTCCCTTGTTTAATGCATGGTCTTTTCCTCTAAATACTTAGAGGTTAGGCTTCGAAGCATTTGAGAATTCTAAGTTAAGCAAAAATTTGTTTTGAATTTCTATGGGGTGAGGGTTCCATGGTACAGTCCTCACAAGATAGTCATCGGGGAAAGTCTGTCATTTAGACACAAAATTTATTAAAAGACTAGACCTCATCTAAAGTGAGGTCGACATATGGTTAAAAGGATTAGAACATACAACAACAAATATGACTATATAAGTACCATACAAATATATAATGATACTAGTAAGTTATAGATTTAATTTACATTTCTACCAACGACAATATATTGATTCGAATAGTAATCTTATTATCCATGCATGACGATTATGTAAGAAGGGTGAAACCTAATGGTTATGCAAAGTGTCTCAAATTTTTCTTGACATTAAATATCTTTTTAGACCTTGGGGGAGAAAGAAAAACATCACGAAATGTTGTGTAGTTGTTTCTCAAAATGTGTAGTATCATAGTTGATTATGCATGGAAATAGTGGAAAATCGATTAGTGTGTAGAAAGAGGTAAGAACGATCCATGTCAGAATAAAATTGACTACAAATCACTAGTTTAGATTAATGTAATCAAGTATTTAATTTCAGGAGTTCTAAAATTTTTATGGTCTTATACTATCTATATAATGTAAATGTTAAATAAAGATATAAAGAACTAGTGATAAAAGAGATAGTTTATGCAGTGTTAAGTAGGTGATAACAAAATTAACATGCTATCATGTGTGTGTGAAATCTTCATGAAAAATTTTATAGCAAACTTTCTGTGATAAAGTCAATGTAATTTTCAAATACATTATATTTTTTAATTTAAATTTTAAGAAATTTTTTATTAAAATTGAGAGAAACTAATATGAAATAAGAAAATGAAATAGATGCACTTAATTAATAGACCATGTTTAAATATACCTAATTTTCCTAACAGTTGAGAAAAGTATCTCATTCAATTATACAAAATATTGAATAATTTAGTTATTTAGATTAAAAAATTATCTATTTAATTTTGAAATAAATTAGTATATCATCTAAATGACTCATTGTTTCTTCATGATATAGTAAGAGCCATAGCAGTAGAGATAGAATTTTAAATAACTTTTCGAATTTTACTATAAATTTTATTTATACTTATATCACCAAATTAATTTTATAAATACTTTTTAGAAGTTTTGCATAATAATAAGGTTGATTTCTCATATGAGTAAAAAAGATTTGAAAATGTTTGTAGGGAAATAAATATATAGGAGAAAAGTTAATTAGCTTTTATGAAATTGGTCATACTAAATGTTTTCAGAATTTTTAAATAATTAATGAATATTAAAACATTTATAAATAGTTCATGGTACTTTGAGCATACGAGGAATCTCCGTTGATGAATTTTTAAATCCTTGATTATATTACTTGTGATTTTAAATAGTAACGGGTCGAATGGACTTATAAAATAAAACATGAAAAATATGAATCTGGCATGAAAAATATTAGGCTTGTTAAAGTGCTTAAAATGTTATTAAACTTAAGAAGTTTTATGAGATCTTTATATTTAAAAAACAAATTTTTATATAAGAAATCTTTAATTTATTAATATAAAATATGGAATTATGTTGTAAGTATTTTTCTATAGATTTTACATGATCAAGTATAATTAAAACAACAACTTCATTACAGTCGGTTTTAATAACTTGTAGCGAAATCTTATGAATTTATTAAAAAATAAAATAAAATTATAGTTTTATCATATGATTATACTTTCTAACAGGACCTATGATATTATATCCTATCTAAAATAAATTAAATGACTAGAGGCTCATCTTGTTGTGTCAAGTTACAACAAAATGATTTGTGATGGACTTGTATCCACAAAGATGAACATAACTAAATTGTATTTCTTCTTCATCACATATCCTAAATTAATGTTTTTATTTTATGATTAAGGAATTGATGGAAACTACTTTCATTTGGTTGATTAAAACATAAAGAATTTTTTTAGGGTTTAAGGAATTTACCTTCATGAGTTCTTAGCTTGAAGGATTATATCTGTCAAAATTTAATGAAACGAGGCTTTATCCATCTCTAAAAATTAGCTGCTTTAGTCTTAAATGAATTCAAAAATCATCATAGCCAAAATGAGGTAGATTATGGTTTAGTGCATTACTGACAACACAACAAAACTATATGATGCTTTATTGTCACTTAGTTTTCTCTACATTTAAATTCCCTCGATTAATCGATCCTATATGATGAGGTTCAAGCTTTTTATCTCATTAATTTATTTCTTCTTAGCTTAATTAATTTAATCGAGAAGGCTTAAATCATCTTGTGGTCAACAAAGAAATTACATAGCTTAAAATATTTAGAGAATTGGTATATGATGAGTACTAATTCATATATATTCACATCAAATAATGGTTGACACTTTTGGTTGCACTCTCTTAATGGTGATAACCAAAAGTTTGGATCTATTTATAAAACACTTTATAAGGATACATAGGCTATGTCTTTCCTTTTTATAATTTTATTTAAAATTGAGATTTAGGTGATAAGGCCAATCACATGAAGAAGCTTCATTGAAGCCAAAGAGCATGTTTCTTAACATCGAACTAACATTTAACCTTCGAATCATTTGAAGCTTATTAGAAAGTGAGTACATATGCATTCTAAAAAATTCTAAATTTAAAAACATATTAGAGTATTTCTTGGTATTTTTAAAAAATAAGGTCTAGAAGAACTCTAGTCGTATGAGTAATGAAAGGTTAGGTTTTATGCTTCAAAGAGATGTTAGGTATGGGAACAAAGTTAAGAACACTTTCATTTATTCAAAAAAAATTTTAAATTATAGTACTTTAGTTTTCTAATGATTTTCAAGAACATAAATGAGTGAGATTGGCTGTATAATGTGACCCCAACTTTGAACATGGTTAGGCATAAAAATTTTATGAAATGTATACTAAAAATTAATAAATTAAACCATAAATAATTTTCGATAAAAGTAACAAAAATTAAATTTTTTTAATTAAAATTCAATTTATTCTCTTACTCAGTCTTATTTGTAAAGAGCACCTAATCTCCTTTTTAGGTAGGGTTGATAACTAAGCTATTCTTTAAAGGACTTTCCTCAAATTGTTATATAAAAAAAGAAAATAAAGCAGCATTTCAATATATAAAAAATGCAACTAAATTTTCATACACTAAAAAAAAGTTAAAATTCTAGAAAAGATAAGGAATAATGAGAGAAAGATGAGAAGGAGAGAGTAGTTACTCATGGATTACCACTTATAACCATTACTCGAAAGTTGGAGGCCTGCCACACAATATAAAAATCAATCATTAAAAACAATAATGAATTAATTTCGTTTAATTTCAAAGATTCTCTCATTATTATTAAATTTCTAATTTCTAAATGACAAGGATATAAAGTTTGCTAAATATTTTAAACTATTAGTCTAATAACACGTATTAAATAAATAAGCTTTAAAATAATTTTTTTAACGTAAAATAATATTAAAATTTTTATTGTATGGACCATCATCCTGTCTCGGTTTTGGGTTCCATTGATAAATATCATTCTTCTCATATTAGGATACTATCATTTGTCCTTAGCTCATTTGATTGGCACCTAATACCACATAAATTTACACAAACATCAATTAAATTTTCTTAGTAATTTCTTTAGGTCATGTAATTAGTGGAAGATTTTGTAAATTGTGTTGAGATAATTTTATGGTGTCTGATAATAAAATAGATCTTTTACTTCCTTAAATAATTTAGGTAAGAAAAATTACTGTTAGTAAATTTATTGAAAGAATTTAGAGGAAGTTGAACATAGAGTTCATAGAAAAATAAAAGGTTTCTAAAACCAATAAAAAGAATGTTTGAGGTTTGAGAAGTTATAATAGTGCATGGAAACTATATCGACATTAAAAGAGATTTCGGGGTTTGTTTATTGTAGGTCAATTTTATCTCATTTTCATTTTTGTTCATAAAAATTAATAATTTGAATTTTAAGCTTCAAAATACTAAAAAGAAATTCTTATTTTGTGCAGTCTTACTAATTATTTTTAATCTAGTTATCTAATCATTCACACATTGCCAGTCATGATTTTGTGAATAGGAGAAAACATATAATAAAATTAAGATATTGTGTTTTGAAAAATGTTTTAAGAAAAATTGATTAAGAGAAAATAGTGCTAGTAAAATGCTATGGAGATCAATAACAAAAAGGTTTATAAGTTTTTTTACTAAAATTTAAAAAAATGTAATATCTTGTTTCCAAATTTTGAAATATTAAATTAGTTCTTGCCTCGTTGACCTATTGTTCGATACTAAATTACTGTGTTTCTTATGGATAAACTCTCTTAATAAGGGTGTAAAGGTTTTATCATTTCTCTAGAAGGCTAAGAAGGATATTTATGCTTTTCTTTCATGTGGTTTTAGTATTTGGGGAAATTATATGGATTTAATTAAAATTGACCGTCCATTATAAGAGCATTTATTTTTCAACTTCAAAATGACACGAAAATTATAAAGTACAAAAGCCCTTGAAAATTTTTAGTGCTAGATAGGTAAGCATAGTTTTATTCTAAAAGCTCTTAAATGTTTGGAAAATTTTTGAATTACTTGTCTTAATTAAAAGATTGAGTTTGCTTGAGTCATGGTATACTTTAACTATAAGGTAATTGGGTTTGACACTTTTAGAAGGATATTGGGTGAGAAAAAATATACTTTCATGTGTAAAAATAGTGTATAAGTCTAAGCTTAGGTTTGAACAAAACTTTAAGGTTTGTTTAAAATGTAATTATGCTCTGGAATAAGTGGTCTTAGGGCTTGAAGATGATGAACAATAAATAATATAAAGAAATTTGACAAATGTACGATGGTAGACAAATATATATCGGTATATATATATATATATATATATATATATATATATATATATACGTATATATATATCTATATATATATATATGTATACATATATATATATATATATATATATATATATATATATATATGTATGTATATGTATATATATGTATATGTATTTTTATATATATATATTTTTTTGGGGAAGGGGCTACTCTTGGCCCCCTACATGTTGATTAAAAAGTATGAAGTTACAAGAGATCCCCAGGAAGAAGAATCCGGTCTGACTCCACACGAAAGGAAAGAGACTAGTAAATGAAATAAACTAGAGAGTAGTTGGCCATTCCCGATCAAAAAGAAAGAGAACGGCCACGAAGAAAATACCCCAAAAAAACAAATAACTAAGTAAAACAAAAGACACAAAATGCTCCTACGGTAACTATAAACGAAGCTTTTAGCGGTGCAGGAGAATGTGCAAATTCTTTGGGACATCACTCCAAAATTCTGAAATGAAGACTTGGAAGAAGTCGGCCTGGATGAAGGATATTTGGGGAGGTAGAGTAGAGGAGACCATTATCTCTTGGGAAGATAAAGCTTTTTTAGCAATCCAATTCGCCAGTCCCCATTACCTTCTACGAAAATAAAGTTAAATTAGACAGTCGTGGGGCAGCAAAGATCTGATTTTGTAAACCCAAGTGGAATGGTGCCAAGGGGAAAGAAGGTCATTTACGAAATCTTGTAATAGTAGAAGAAGTCACCTCCACAATGATAGAAGACCATTGAAAAGGTAGCAATGTGAAGAGCCCAAAAAACAACGACCCGATTCGGCTTCAATGGATCGACAACGGTAGTGGGAGCACAGGAAGAAGGCAAATCTTTCCCGGTATGGTCTGCGAAAATGCCTCTGATACCCGACCAAATTGATTATTGAAAGCACCATCGGTATTGACTTTAATAAAAGGAGGGCTAGGAGCTTTCCAAGAGATCTTAATAACTTTGTGAAGCATATAATTTTGTTGTAGACGAGGAAAGTAGAAGAATGTTTGGAAAATTTTTAACGGAGATCGATTTTGAGATAAAGAGGTAGGCGAGTGGGTAACAACCTGTCAGCTTTATGAAGCACCCCCTCATATTTAACCCCATTTCTGCATCCAAATGAACCAAGCCACTATACGAGGATCTCCCCGGCTTTAACTTTACGGGAATGCCGGGAATCATTAAAATCTTGCCAATCTAACGGCGAGTGATTAATTTTCAATTTCTTGATCGGACGACCAAACCTCTTGGGAGAAGGGGCATTTAAAGAAAAGATGATTCGGAGTTTCACAGATTAATAGCATAGAAGGCATTTTAGAAGGGCCTCTCGAGCCTTTGAGTTTTAGAATATCATCGGTTGGGGAGGAGCCCGTGGAAGATTCTCCGAATGAAGAAGGACATGGAGGGGGTAAGATATTTGTTACTTATCTCTTATTGCCGGTGACTTCCCGATTCGAGTTGATAGAAGAGTAAATATGCTTTGGTAATGCTGCTATTGTTACCATTAATCCACAGGTTTATCGAGGGTTGATACATCAAAGGGGATAAGAGCCACACGATCGACAATAGAATCGACCGATTAAAAGTTTGAGTTTGGGAATGGACAGGTCATGTTGTCCCAACGGCGAGGGAAATAGGGAAGTGGTCTTTGTTAATATTAGGTAGGGGAACCAATAGTTCCTTTTGACACCAATTATCTTGCCAAAACGGGATGTAACCCTTGCCCCGACTCCGTTAAACAAGAGATCAACGGTTTCACATGACAATGAGCATATGTTTCAGTTAGAAATGCTGTTTTTGATTTGAGAGGCCGGGGATGAGTGGTTCACCTGTCTTCCCTTTCATGAAATGAGCCCGAAAGTGCAGCTCACCCGAAATGAATCCATAGCTTACGAGAAATTAACTTCTTGTAGATGTTTTGAGCCTTTAAAACCTAAACCACCGGCAACTTTAGGCAAGGCTACTCTTTGCCAATGCTTGATGACTGTTTTCTTTGACCGGACCAAAGAAATCTGTTAAATATTCTTTCAATCTGAATCACGGAACTTTTCTTTTAAGCAAGCCATCTGTAGGATATAAGCAGGAAAAGGAGGTTAATGTGCTATTGAAGTGCATAGTTACGCACGAGATGAGAGGAAGGGTGGACCAATTTGAGGAGTTGAGTATTGACTTAGCGATGATCTCCTCGAAATGAGTTTGTTTAGATCTGCCTTTGATAAGAGGAACCCCCAAGTACTTTATGGGACGGTTAGTTTTGTCAAGCAGGTGAATTCGATGGTCGATGGATAATGTTAGGGTGGATGTGGTTGGGGAATAGCAATTCACACTTGTTTTTGTTGAAATGAAGGCAGGATATCTGTTGAAGCTTGTTGAGGTAGTACATCACCTTATTGATAGCAGCTTTAGAAGCTGCGGAAAATATCATTAAGTCATTAGCATATAAAAGGTGAGAGATGTTAATATCGACCTATGATGAAATTGAGCATAAGGGTGGGAAGAGACTTGAGTATCCAGCAGCCTTGAGAGATAGTCCATAACAATGATGAAAATGGTGGGAGAGAGTGGGTCACCTTGTTTAAGCCCTCTAGTAGCTGCGAAATCACCCCGGCATTTGCCATTAATGAGGATATAGTGGTTATTGTTACGAAGCCATCTCTTTATGAGTAAACGGAAAGGTATTGGAAAAACCTCTGGCATGCGGCACACGAAGATAAAATTCCAATCAATAGTATCATAAGCCTTTTTGATGTGAAGTTTGTAAATCAAGTTACCACCCCTACGAGGTCTATCCAGATCAAACAAAAGTTCTTCGACGAGGAGGGCATTATCAATGGATGCCGCACAACAAAAGCTGATTGGTTGGGTGATAATATAGAAGCCGAATGAGGTTACTTGATACGCCCTGCAAAGATTTTACTGATAACCTTACTGATAACAGTGGTAAGGCTAATTGGTCTATAGTGGTTCCAACACTTGGGGGCATTGGTCTTGGGCACAACACAATAGTAGATGCATGGAAGTATTGGGAATGTGCTTCAGAAGAAGCTTTGGATAGCGGTAGTAACCTCGGCTTTGCAAGTGTTCCGGGTTTTTATAGAAGTCGGCCTTTTATTACCCATCGGGACACAATACATTTTAGAGCATCGATAGAGTTAAGTGCCACGAATTTCCTCGAGTGAGGGAATATCGGCTAATTGTAGAGGCTGAGTGTAATTGTACTCTTTATTAAACGGTATCATCGATAGGAGATACGCGCGGGCTTAAAAGTCAGTTTACATTATTACTTGACGGCATCATTGGCAATAGCGGCTTCCTCATTGAGTAGAAGACCTTGATCATTTAAGATGGAATGTATAGCATTACATTTCCTTTTGAATTTTATCCGTGCATGAAAGAATCTAGTGTTCCTTTTATCTCATCTTTGAATTTAGTAGTAGCGGCTTTACATGCAGGAATTGGTCACTGCCCGATTGATAAGAGTAAGAAGATGTTCTTGAGCGAGCCATGCGGGTATTTAGTATCATCGGTATCATCGGTAAGGGCGGCAACTTCCCGAAGAAGAGAGATCCTTCTCGGCTGTCTGATAGTTTGAGTGATGTCACCAATAGTCTCCCGACTCCGGTGAGAGAGGACGGTAGCCCCGATTTCGATTGAAAGGTCGAAGTCTGATAAAAGGATTGGAGTGGGGACAGGTCAACTGTAGAGATAATAGATTGAAATTGAGGTGGGAAGACCGAAGTCGGGAATGCGAAATGGGGGGCTTGGTTTTGGTTGGGGGAAGTAGAAATGGAAATAGGCGTAATTCGCTGATCGGACGAAGCCAAGTCAGATGTGAAATGGTAGTATGAAGAAAAGTATGGTGCCCGAGAGTTATTTGCCGGGGAATCTATCGAAGTCTCTCAGTTTTTACCCCTCCTCTATTAAAAGGTTCCCTTGAAACCGAATCAGGTGCTCTCTGGATGTTATCATTAAACTCGAGTAAGTTAGTTGAGATTAGGAGGCACATACGATTTTCCCATAGTAGAAGAAATGTTGTTGAAATCTCCACCCACAATACGGCTAAGAGACTCCCTTGGTGATAAGATGGATTTCTTGCGAGTTCTCTTTTAGCGGTTTTTAGTGCGACTGCATATACAAAAGTTGTAGCAAAAGAAATACCATTAACGGTACAATGTAAATGAATCAATTGAGGATGGTCCACAATAACTTTGCAATGGAGTTCACACTTTCTTGAGAACCCAGTTTTGTTGGAGGGAGTTAGTAAAAATGGAACGACGACAAACTTGGAAAACGGTTGGATTTGTGTTTGTGTACCAAAGGTTAAAGAAGCACAATACCCCGGAAGTTGGTGTTTCTTAAAGGGTACGATAGCCTTTTAAGAGATGAGGGGGTGGGCCACACCCACTAATATTCCAACATAAAAAGTTAAACATGCGGGAGGTTTGAAATTTTGGGGTGGGGAGTGGTGGGGCAGATGCAGGATCTAGATCTGGTCTCCCACTTCTATTATCAGTGGGGTAGTGACACTTTCCCATGCAGGTGATTTTGAAGTTCGGATAACACCTTTTTCTTCTTTTTTGCCTTTGTTCTATGAGCAGCTTGAATATTAAATGCAGGATGTAGATATAGTATCTGGAGGTATAATGTCTTACTCAATCTTTATGTTATTTGTGTGAGTCTTTTGGAGCTTTAATTGGGAGTTCGGGGGTAATGTAGAGGTGTCTTCTTGGGTAGGATTTATCGGATCCTGCAGGATAATCGGGGTTGACATCTCTGTGCAATCGAATAACGACACGAGAGTTTAGAGCGATAGGTTCTTATTAAGTTCCCTTGAACGGTATCTTTGGTTTGTTGCACTAAAGGTTGGGGTCGGCGGCTTTTGGAAGGGTGTTTTAATACCGCCAACAATTCTGCATTATGTGACCAAACATTCGGTGTTTACGGAGACAGGTTTAGTTTCCATTTGGACTTTGCGGAAACCCTCACCAGCATCTGAGGTGGTAATCCTGATTATCTAACTCGGGGAGAGAAACATCTCTCTCAATCCCCGGCCTCTAGCTGCGTGAATGTTCCCAATTAGAAGTGGAGGGGTCGGCTTTAGGTGGAGTCACAATGCTCTCTTAATCGAAATAGAGCATTGGTGTGGGCTGATTGATAGGTAGATTAGGAAATTTAAACCACATAGGTTTAAGTGGAGGTTCTTTCGTGGATCAAAACCGAGGTACCATTTGATGAGTTTCATCTGGGTGTTAAGTATTGCATAATGCATTCCGATTAATCTTGCATAGTCTTCCTTCTGGATAATCGATAAGGAGGTGTCTTCCATCCATCACTCTGGCTGTTGACCATGAGGATACGCACCAGAAACAATTCACGACTAATTCCATCTTAGGTGGCCATATTGGAATTGACCCATAATGGAGAACTTAATTGCTTCGATGGGAATTCCATTTCCTTAGTAGTGAAAATAATGGTGGTCTGCCCTCATAGAGCTTGAGGTCTAATGAAAGGGCAATCAAGATTTCCCAATTTCTTGCATCATGTAAATTTTGGGGAAAAGCAATTTTTCGGCATTAGTAGTAATGGAGCCTTTACTTTGTGCGGATGCATAGAAGTGGGGATGTTGATCCCGGCATAATGACGAATTGCGACTAAAGTAACATCAGAGAACACAACAAAGCACAGCAAAAATTCAAAAAAATAAAGAACCCGGGAAGGGAGAGAAAATCTCCCCCACCCAAAAACAAAGGAAGAAAAGAGCTGAGAAGGCTTCCGGCTTCTTACCAACCACCTTCCTCCACCTCGCACCTGACACGTACCGCTCACCTTACATGTTACCTCCATGGAAACCCTAGCAGAGCACCTCCCTCCAAACCAGCCGCCATTGTATATGTGTGTGTGTATATATATATATATATATATATATATATATATATATATATATGTATATATATATGTATATATATATAAAAACAAATAGTAAAAAAACCATGGCTCCTGTTGGTGTTTCTGGAGCTCTGCTAGGGTTTTAAGATGGTGCTGGCAGCGGCGCCGTCCTTGGTGGCTCTGGTGGTCTCTCAGGTAAGTGGTGTCTACAGTGTGCAAGGCTTTGGCGAGGTCGAGAAGGTTTCCGCCTTTTCTCGAGAGTCTGCTACCTTTCCGGGTGGTGTCCATTCAAATTTTCACTGTTTCATTGCTTGGGATTAGTTGTGTTGCCCGGCTGAAGTGGGTGTTTTTCTGGGACTTGCTGTGTTACAGAAGGGGCTCCAGGCTCTTACAGTACTTGCTGCTCAATCTGATTTTAGTTTTTAGCTCTGCTGACTGGGGGCTGTAGGTGCATTATCTGCATTTATGGCTTGCCCAATTGATCTCCATACCAATTTAGAGTGGTGGGAAAAGGCCCTACTTTCAAGGATTCATCTGAACTAGTGTTCCCCCAAAAACTGCATGATCTTTGCAGCAGGAAAGGGTCATTGCCCTTTCATCAAGCCTATTGAAGAAAAGGAGGGATGCCCACTGCATACTTCTACGATGATGAACTAGAAATGCTAAATGAGGAAGTGAGGCTAACTCTAATTGGGAAATTTACTTTGGGACACCCAAAGATGGAAATGGTAAGAAGCTTTTTTGAATCACTCAATCTAACAGGAGAATGGAGGCTTGGATTAATAGATGGGAGACATCTACTTATTAATCTCACCTCAGATGAAGATTATGCTTAAGATATTTGCTAAGCAGTCGGTCACTATTCATTGGTATGGATATGAAAATCTTAAAATGGACCCCTGATTTTGATCCCGACAAAGAACCCCCTATCATCCCCATTTGGTTCAAGCTACCCAATTTGCCATATAGGTATTTTAATCGGACTGCCCTTTTCCATATTGGAAGGGCAATCGGCACCCCACTCGACCTGGATGCGGCTACACTCCACAAGGCAAAACCTGAATTTGCCGGATTCAAATAGAAGTTGATATATCCCTCCACGAGGTTAAGAGAATATGGGTGGGATCTAAAGTCGATGGGCATTGGCAGGAGGTAATCATGCAACAAAAGCCATATTATTGCTCCCAATCGTAAAATGTTTGGTCACACAACTGAAAGGTGTTTCGAGCTCCATCCTCCTCCTAGAAAATCCTGCTTTCGACCAAAAGTAGGCCGAAGTGCCCACCTTCCCCCAGCTCAGCCTTCTGAGGTGAATCATGAACTAGCCCCCTTTCCAGCCTTGACCGCCCCCACAAACCCATCCCCCACCCTCCTAAAATCTCCCACCTCCTTCATTCACACCCAGTCCCCCCTCCCCTACCCCCCACTGCTGGTGCTCGTTGTCGATGCAAGTGGATTCCATGGAAGAAGAATGGGTAATTTACTCAAAAAATAAGAAGAAGAAAAATAAGTCTGAACTGGAGAAATTGACTATCCCCTCAGCCCCCAGGTGCAGAGAGGACTCCCCTCCACTCAGAAGAAGTAGAACAAGGTCAAGATCTCACAAATCCAGCTCCCCACCTTTAACCCCCAATGATCAACCTACTATGCTTCGGAACATTAGAGGTGTGGCTAGTCCACACTCTCTTAAAAGACTCACTTACCTCAATAAAAAACACACCCCTTGGTGTATAGCTTTACTAGAACCAATGACTCGAGCTTCACTCAAACAAAATCCTCAAAAAACTACCTGGCTTTTCTCTTCACACAAACATCAATAACAAAATTTGGGTTACGTGCAGGAGAGAGCCGGGTTGGACCATTCTCATTGATAACCCTCGGTTTGTTCACCTCTCTTTAAATTTTGCTTGGTAAAAATGTCCTAGCTACCTTTATCTATGCTCGGATGCGGCAAGCATGCCGAATTAGTCCGTGGGATCAGTCGCACCAAATCAATCACTCCATTACCCTCCCTGGATTGTTGGGGGGATTTCAATTGTATTATTAGTGCTCGCCGAGAAGTTGGGAGTGCGGAACTCCAATCCTAAGCAAAATGAACCAATTCGGGGACAATATCCACAATGCCGAGACTTTTTGATTTGGGCTTCAAAGGCCCTCCTTACACCCGGAGAAGGAGCCACACTTGGGAGAGACTGGATAGATTCTTATCCAATGAACTTTGGCACTCTCAATTTCTCCACACTCGTTGTCACTCACCTTCCCCTTGTCCGTTCGACCACGGACCTCTCCTTTTAACTATTTCTGCCCCTCCCTAAATCACACCAGCTCACCTTTTAGATTCCTAAATTTCTGGTCTTCACACCCCCAGTTCTTACCCCTCATCCAGTCTCTCTGGAATGGTGCTCCCAATAATGATCCCTGGCTTTGGCTAGAACACCTCCATCGGAAAATCGAGTAAAGAGCTTAAGAAGTGGAGTTGGAGAGAATTTGGAAATGTTCACACTGCTGTATTCTTGAAGCCGAGAAGGAAGTACTTGACTTGGAGCGGAAGGTTCATATGGGAGTTGTTCCCGACCACCTACCGATCGCGGCCGGGTAAATCTCTCTAACTCCATTGAAATCCGGGAACGAGTTTCTCGGACGAAGTCTTCTATGCATATATTCACCGAGGGGGACGAAACACAAAATTCTACCATTCCTTTATCAAATACGGAAGACATTGCAACACCATTCACGAGTATCCGGGATGAGAATGGCACTTGGCTCGGGAACAATCAAGCTATTGGCGTAAGTGCTACCAGCTACTTTCAAAAGCTCCTTTCCTTTCCTTCCAAGATTAGAGAACTCCTAAACCCTTTATGTTTCCGGGGAAACTACCATTACACCAACTCTCTTTCACTTACACACCCCCGATGAGCATGAGGTTTGGCGAGTCGTTAACTCCATTGATAGCTCTAAATCGATCTGGACCGGATGGGTTCATCGCCGACTTCTACAAGAAAGCTCTGGCTCGTCATCAGCCACGATATTATTACGGCCATTGCTAGTTTCTTCTTGGGAAGGGACCCCCCACAATTTTTCGGCTCATCCACTTATTGTCCCGATCCCTAAGAACACACTGCAGATCAACCGGGACCACTTCGGACCCATAAGCCTCACATCGGTTATAAACAAGGTCATTAGCAAGATTATAGTGGCAAGGCTCCAACCCCATCTCGGTAAAATCATTTGTATGAACCAATCTGCTTTTGTGAAGGGGAGGACGATTTCGATAATGTGTTATTGGCCCAGGAGATGCTATATGATCTCAATAAAAAATGTAGGGGGGGAAATCTAATTTACAAATTGGACATTAGAAAAGCCTATGATTCCATCAGCTGGGAGTTCATCAATGAGGTTCTCTCAGCTAGGGGCTTTTCTGAAGATTCTCGCTGCATGGTTCAAAGATGGCTTAGAAACAATTCCCACTCTATCCTCATAAATGGCACTAGCTGGAACACTTTCACTGCAACCAGGGAGCTTAAACAAGGGGACCCCCTATCCCCAACCCTATTTATTCTAGCTATGGATTACTTTTCCCATATGATGAATAATCTCCAAACCACTCACAAGCATACCAGATATCACCATAAATCTAACATAATGGTTTCCCACCTCATATATGCTGATGATGTGATAATTTTTTCTAATGCCTCCAAGGGAGCTGTTAAACACACCTTCAAGTGCATCCAACATTTTCAACAGCAATCAGGACTCATTTTCAACCCTTCCAAATGTCAGATTCTTTTTCCCCAGAAGATCTCACCTGAAATAAAAAATGGATTCTCACCTACACTTCGCTTTTTCTAGCACACGGCTACCTATCAAGCATTTGGGAGTACAACTTAATATAGGAAGAGTCAAACGGACCCACTTTGATGAAATCCAGCATAAGATCAGCACTTACCTTTCTAAGCTGGACTCACATCTATCTTTCAAATGGTGGAAGATTGACATTGCTTAAGAGCATCCTAACCACTCTACCCTCCTATGTTATGCGGTGACCACTATGAAAAAGAGTACTCGGAACCGGTTTGAAAGAGCATTTAACCATTTTCTGCAGGGCGGGGAACGAAATCAAATTCACCGGGCTTCTTGGCAAAGGATGGCCAAACCCACCGGGCGGTGGTCCGGGCTTCAAAGGGATCCGGCATATTATCACTGTTAATCTTTGCGGCTTGTGGATCAAATTCGGAACTCAAGACTCTTTGTGGGCACACTACCTTTTGGGAAGTATTGCGGACACACTCACCCTTCCCGGGTCCCCTCCAAGACCGGTGACTCCAAACTTTGGAGAGCTCTTATAAAGAACGAACCACGGCTGAACAACGAGTACCTTTGGAACCCGGGTCGTGGAAATCTTAGTTTTTGGCTTGATCATTGGTGCCCTCCAGATTGGCTACAACCTCTCACTCCACCCACCAACCTTAATCTGAAAGTTGTCGATTGCTGGATTGGGGACAGCTGGTCCTTGCCATTTCTCCACAACATCCTGGAAGCTCCTTCTGCCCAGAAAGTAGCCACTATTCCTTTCAACAGATCCAATCTGGATTCTCCTGTTAGGAAGGCCCTTCACAACCAAAGCTTCTCAAAGGCTATTTACACTCAACTCTATCAGTGGGAAGCTATTCCTTGGAGTGATCTGATGCGGAACAAGTACCTCTCCCCCTCATGAACCTCTTCGAGTCGGAGACTTTTCAAAAATCTTCTCCCCATCGACAACATCTTTAAGTTAAAGGGACTTAGGGGCCCTTCTTGCTGTAGTTTGTGTCATATGGAGGAAGAAACTATCAATCATCTTTTCTTTGAATGCAAGTTTTCTAAGGAGGTCTGGACTCAGCTAATCCCTCAATTTAAATTGAATACCCTCCATTTGCACTGGCATCATCTTCTCACCTGCTGGACTGAATGGCATCAGCGAGGAGCTGGAGCTTTACCCCTACTCATTGCATGGTTCATTTAGATGGCAAGAAACAAGGCTATCTTTGAGGAGCTGCCATCGGTGCTAATCTTGTTGCCGAAGCTGCATATCTTATCTCCATAAACTTATTAGCCACAAGAAGTTTCCAAATATTTTTAAAGCTAGCCAACCCTTGAACAACCGGCTCCCTAAAATTATCCATTGTCACTGGTCTCCTCCACCCGAGCAACTATGTTAAAGCAAACATCGATGGTCGCTACACCATCGATGTCGCAGTGTGGGTGGTCTCTTCGGGAACCACAAGGGGCCCGCCTATCGATCTTCCATGCCCCCATTACTTGCTGCTGATGCTCTTGAAACCAAACTTATAGCGCCTACTCGGGCTCGAAATTAGATTTGATCTTCAATTGGAGGAATCTAATCATTGAGGGGATTCTCGGGAGATGATTAATTTGATTGATATCGGAACTTTAACCACTTGGACCCACTCACTTTGGATCCAAAAAATTCTTTCCCTCACTAGTCAACTAAAGGCCACCTTCACTTTTATTTTCGGAGAGGGAAATAAGCCGAGTCGATCGGCTTGCAAGAACCGGATCCCTTTCCACTAGAGTGACCCTCTCAATTATTCCCCCTGCTCATCTCGGAATGTCGGAGGTCGGTGATCTCTTATCTGTTCCCCACTTAAGGATTGACAATGGCCACTCTTTGTTATAACAGCATTGACTGTGATGGTTTTGGTTGTTGGGGCTGGTGCTCATTGGGTTCTTTTTTGTTGGCTATATTTGCTCCATAAGGTCTCATGTTTCTTTGCTATCCCATCGGGCACACTATCCGTGGTTGAAGGTTCTCATGATCTCCCTTACTCGTGAGGGTTAGTTTCGGTAATTTATAGATTTCCTTGTATCTACATAGAGTTGTTTTTATTTTAAGCTGATTCCGTTTTGTGAAAAAAAAATAAAAAAATATATACATATATATATACATATATATATACATATATATATATATATACATATATATATATATATACTGTATATATATATATATGTATACATATATATATATGTATATACATATATATATAAAAAAAATGGTCAGCTGGTAAGGAGGGAGGTGCTCGCTGTAGGGTTTGCTTTTGGCGGTGGCGGTTTGGATGGAGCCGGTAGGTTCTTTCTCCCTGTTTCTTCTTCCTGGAGAGATTTCCTCTTGGGTTTTTTTGGTTGTTTGGAAAGGTTTTGTCTTTCCCGGGTTGGAAGTTTTTCAAATTTTTTACTCGTTTCATTGGCTGGATTGGTGTGGGGGAGGGCTTCCTGCTCGTTACATGGCTAACCCCGCTCGGCCATATCCTATTGATGCTTCGCAACTAATGCTCGTGGGCTAAAGCTTCTTATGCTTGGGGTTGTGGGTATGGGGAACTCGCCCACAAGTCCTTTGACCATCCGGTTTTTCCCCGAAGCCTTGCATGATACTCGCTCGTTGGAAGGGGTAATGCCCCTTTCATTAATCTCGTTGGTATCAAGGATGGCTCGCTCTTTGTTTTGTTCTCCAAAAATACATGAAATGTCTTAATGATTCTATTAAGTTTTGTTTGATTGGGAAGTTTCGGATGGGACATCCTAAGATGGAATATGTAAGGAAGAGTTTTGAGGATTTAAATCTTCTTGGAAAATCTGGAAGCTTGAAGTTGCTTGGATGGTAGGCATTTGCTCATTAGACTCTCTAATGAGGAAGACTATGCAAAAGTTTTTGGCAAACAATCTATTCTAATTGCTGGAACATATATGAAGTTATTAAAGTGGACTCCTGAATTTGATCCACTAAAGGAGCCACCTATCATCCCCATGTGGTATAAACTACCTAATCTACCTATCCAATTATATGATCACAATGCTCTATTTAACATAAGTCAAGCACTGGGAACCCCTTTAAAAACAGACACTCATACTTTTGATCTAGCTAGACCAGCAGCGAAGAAGGGTTTTAGTGGAAAGGGATATTACTCTCCACGATATCCATAGAGTGTGGGTGAGAACGGATGAGGATTTACACGATGAGGGTTTCGGCAAGAGGTGGAAGTAGAATTTAAACCTTTTTATTGCAAGCATCGTAGAATGTTTGGTCATGAGTTGGAAAATTGCTACGGACTTCATCCTCCCGGCAAAAAGAAACCTTTTAGTAAGCGGAAGGTTAACTTGGCTCTCAGGGATGTGCAGGGTCGAATGCTGAAACTTGTCTCCGGGGATGTGGTTATTCTTGACCCTCCAAGGACTGAAAGAGGTAGTACGGATTGTGAAGGGGAAAAAGAGGATGTGCGGAATGTGAAGGAGCGACAAGGTGTGTTGGAGGGGGTGAAACCATGAAGATTATAGAAGTGAATCCCCTCGCGGGATTATCAGGGAAGTGGAAAATAGAATGGATTTGACTGGGGGAAAGATTCAAGTGGTGAATGAGGAACTGAAGTCTGGATGGCAAATTCAGAAAAACAGTAAAAGGAAGAAAAGTAAATCAGAGATACAAAGTCTACTGGAATCCCAGCCTTTATGTGATCCTCCTGATAGCTCCTCTACGCCCCCAGGACTAGGGGAAAAGGGAAACTCTTCTAATATGATAAATTTTACATGTGTTGGAATATAAGAGGGGCTGCTCATCCCTCCTCTCTTAGCAGAGTTAAATATATGGTTAAATATTACAAGCTATGGTGTTTTGCTTTACTTGAACCCATGGTTAATAAAAATTCTCAATGCATCATTAAAAAATTCCCTAACTTCCAATGTTGGATTAATGTGAGTAATAAGATTTGGGTTTTTGCTAGAAAGGAGTTAAATTGTTCTATTTTGGTAGACCATCAACAATTTATGCATATTCAAGTTTCTATAGGTGATTTTGTTGGTTTTGTCAATTTCATTTATGCTTAGCTCAGCTCTCGTTCTTCAATAGAATCTTTGGAATAACTCTGGTTAACATTGCTCCCAAGCATCAATTCATTTTGGCTTGTTGGTGGAGATTTTAATTGCCTTTCTTCTCGCTTGAAAAGAAGGGTGGTGCTTCTCCTAGCTCGGGCTGCCATGAATAGGTTCAATCAATTTATTGCCGATGCGACAATCTTTGATCCGGGTTTTTGTGGTCCGAGCCTACACTCGGAGAAGGGGTAGAACTCGGGAGAGACTTGACAGAGTGCTCGGGGAATTCCTCTTGGCTTCGAGCAATTTCCCTATACCATTGTGACTCATTTATCCATGGCCGGCTCGGATCACGGACCTTTGCTCATCTCTATTAACAACACCGTTAACGATAATGGTGGTATGTTCAGATTTCAAAACATGTGGACTAAGCACCGCATTTTTCGGCTGAACTTGGGAAGGTATGGGTTTCCCCCATGGGAGGCTCCTCTTGGGGTAACCTATGGAATTTGCACAAAATTACTGCTCAACATTTCAGAAACTGGAATTGGACAGTTTTTGGGAATGTATAGGATAATCTTAAAAAGGTTCGAAGAGGATGTGGTCTGCTGTCGAAGCTGGTTTTATTAATGGTGTGGGCGAGTGAAGCGGCTTCTTTATAATGCACAAGATCGGTTGTTGGTCCAGTTCACATACCGGGAGGAGTTTTATAAACGAAAGCAATTGTCGCCGGATTTATTGAAGGGGATAGAAACACTAAGTATTATCATGCATTCATTAAGTATAAGACGAAGTGTAACATGATTCTTTCCATCACTAATGAAGCTGGGAGTGTGCTTCATAATGCAGAAGATATAGCTTTGGATGCTGTTAACCACTTTGCTCAAATGTTTACCCAACCCAATATTTGTCCTACCCCTATTTATGAGAATTTGCTACGGACCTGAATATGTATGTTCGTAATCTTAACTTAGTGGAAATCCTGTGGGAGGAGGAGATAAAAAATGCATTAGACTCCTTAGATGATGCTAAAGTCTGCAGATCCTGATGGCTTCTCTTCCAACTTTTATAAAGCTGGTTGGACGAGCTTGTTGGGAAGGAGATTATTCAAGTCGTACAAGACTTCTTCCGTGGTATGGATCTTCCCGTGTATTTTTCTCGCCTCTACAATTGTGTTAATCCCTAAAAACAAATTGAGAAAATCATGGGGAGATTACGGACCAATTAGCCTTACTTCGTAATGTCCAAAATTATCGGTAAAATCATCATGGCAAGACTGTGACCACATCCGAATCTTCGATTTGCCCAGGTCAGCCGCATTTGTGAAGGGCGAGATCAATTTCGGATAATATCTTGCCGGCTCGGGAATTGGTGTTGGATTTAGATAAGAAATGTAGAGGCAACAATGTGATACTCAAGTTGGATATAAGAAAAGCATATGATACCATCGGTTGGGGGTTTATCACCCAAACTTTATATGCTAGGGGTTTTCGACGAGGTTTTGTTCAGCTCATCCATAGGTGGCTAAGCAATAATGCTCATTCTCGTTATGGTGAATGGGAAATGCCATGGGTTCTTTAGAGCTTCCGAGAGGTATCGAGCAAGGTGATCCTCTCTCCCCTACCATTTTTATCCTTGCTTTTGACTACTTATCCAGATTATTAGATTTTGTCTTCACCCAAACACCAAGTGCGACTTACCATCACGAGTCCAATTTAATTGTAAGTCATTTATCTTATGCTGATGATATCATTATCTTCTCTAAGGCTTCTAAAGTGGCTATTAAAAAGGTAATGAAAACACTAGCTCATTTCAAGGAGGTTTCGGTTTGGAGCTTAATCTTCGAAATGCCATTTCTACCCTAGTTCTAATGTCGACTGATGATGAAAACACTGGATTGCCGATTACAACGGCTTTCGATCCGCTACTTTGCCTATCGATTACACGGGAGTCCATTTGATTAAGGGAAGATCAAGACAAACTCATTTTCAAGAAATCTCCGAGAAAATCAAAACACAAATTTCTGGGTGGTCTAATTCCTTTTTGTCTAATGGGGGGAGGCTAACTTTATCGAAGAGCATTTTAACTGCCCTCCCCTCCTATGCTCTACAGATGTTTATCATGAAAAAGAGTACACAAACAAGCATTGGCAGAATCTTCAACAAATTTCTTTGGGCTGGTCAGCATAAGCAGATCCATTGGTCATCCTGGAAGCAACTTTGTAAACCCCTTCAGGCTGGGGGTCTGGGGTTTAGAAGCTTTGAACGACTCGACTTCATAAATTTATGTAAATTGTGGATTAGATTCGGGGCTAATGATACCATTTGGGCTCGGTATATGCATGGTAAATGCTGTAGAAAGGATCACCCATCTCTCGGTGGTGCCTAAGCTGGGGACTCTAGATTATGGAAGGAATTCGTCGAAGGTCAAAGATAAGGCTGAACAGACCTTTATCTGGGAGCTGGGAGAGGGTCATATCAATTTTTGGCTTGATAATTGGGTGTGGGGAGGGGAGAAACTCACTTGCCCACAAAATATTGATGGATCTTCTATATCTAAATGCTATGTTAATACCTTTTGGTCTGAAAACCAATGGAACTGCAGAATTCTGGAAAACATCCTAAATCCCGACCGACTACGGCAGGTACTCTTGACTCCCTTTCATCCCGAAAAAAGAGATAAGATTATCACCAAACAAGCAACATCATCAAAAGTCGGGGACCTTTATCTTTCAGAAATTCTATTCCCGGGACCATATCGGGTGGGGACTCGAGTTGTGGAGCAAGCTGCTCGTCTCCTTCCATGTCCTTCTTTTGTTGGAGATTAAGACATTTACTTCTTCCTACCGATGATATCCTCGAATTAAAGGGGATTAGAGGGCCTTCCTGCTGTCTATTATGTATGCAGGAGGAAGAATCTGGGGATCATTTGTTCTTCAGGTGTGTCTTCTCTCAAGAGGTCTGGAGGCATGTGTTAAGCAAGATTCAGGTAGATACTTTGCAATTAAGTTGGCTGGACCTATTGATGTGTTGGGGGGACTGGCATAAGGTGAATCTCCTGGTGGTTCCTTGTGTTGTGGCCTGGTTTATCTGGATGGGCAGAAATAAGGTTTGATTTGAGGGGTGTTCGTCCACTGCCTCCCTTGTTGTCGCTCACTGCTTAACTTACCTTAAGAAACTTACTAAATATCACAAATTCACCGATATACGCCAAGTAGGTTCTGAACATTCCTTCCCCCTTTCTCTCGGTTGCTTGGGTGGTCCCCTCCCTCTTCCTATTGGATCAAAGTTAATACCGATGGAAGCTTCAAAATTCAGCGAGCGGGGATTGGTGGCATCTTTAGAAATGGGGTGGGGCATTGCTTATTGTTCTTCTACTCTCCTGTTGAGGTCCGTGATGCACTTGAGGCTGAAATGGTGGCCATCTTTTGGGCAATTAAAATTGCCGAGAATCGTGATGTGAGATTCCTAATGGTAGAATCAGACTCTTCTAATTGCATTAGCTTCCTGCAAGGGACTGAAGTTGCTCCATGGTACATTCAGAGATGGTTGAATAGAGTGAAGGGAGAGGTTGAAAGTATAAATGTAATTTTTTTCTTATATACCTAGGGAGGGTAATGCTCCTGCTACATCGGCTTGCATCTCGGGGTTATTGTAAAAGGGAAATTTTGGTATAAACTACACCTCCTCCTTCCCTTGCAGTCTTGTTGCATGGTGATAGGATAGGTCTTCCTTTTGTAAGAACATAAGATGGTGATTAATATACTTCTTGCCTGCTAGGCAAGTTTTTTGAAAAAAAAAAAAAAAAAATATGTATATACATATATATCTATATACGATATATATATATATATGTATATATGTATATGTATATACATATATATATATATGTATACACACATATATATATATATATATATATATATATATACACATATATATATACATTTATAGATATATATATATACACATATATATATATCTATATATGTATTTTTTTTTTTTTTAGCAATAGATTATTAAAATTTTGATAAATCATTGATTCATCTGGTGTTTACAATAGAATATATATATATATATATATATATATATATATATATATATATATATATATATATATATTTGGGAAAGGAGCTACATAGGCTCCCTACATGTTGATTTAAAGGAGTGAAGTTACAAAATATCCCAAATGGGAACAAACATGACTCAATACAACTTCACACCAAGAGGGAGAAATAACTAACCTAAGTGTAAAATAAACCTATCCCAAAAAAATGTGCCCAATAAACACTTAATCCAAAGACACTCCCCAAGGAGTAATGGGCTGATTGTAGGAGAATACCAACATCCAGCCAGCTAGAGAACTGCAACCAGGAGAAAAAACAGAAGGCCAAAATACCAACCATGCTGAATTATTTCCTCCCCAGTCTAAGTTGGGGGAGGCTCAGTTTGTCCCCAGTAATGAGCATGTTTAACTCATAAGTTGGGGTAGTGGATACCCTCACCTGCTGAGAGGAAGCACCCTTACTTGCCAGCCAGTGGGCAACTTTGTTTCCTTCCCTAAAAATTGCAGAGAAGGTAGTCTGAGGGGATGAGAGCTATTGAATCTGGTGGATCCAGTAGTTGTGCTTCCAAGAAGAACCACACTCCAGATGTAAGTTATGAACAAGAGCAGTGGAATCAACTTCAATCCAGAGGTTAGACCAGTGAACAGATTGTGCTAGCTGCAGGGCATAAAGGACTGCAATGTATTCAGCTTCCAGTGCATCCAAAGCTAGTACAGGAGCATAGAAATAAAGAAGACAGTGACCATAGTGGTTTCTGAAAATGCCCCCAACACTAGCTCTCCCATTAGAGAACCTGCCATCAGTGTTAATTTTAATAGTTGGTCTAATGGGGGGAAGCCAACTAACCAATAAGACCTTGGGGCAGGAGTAGAGGTAGTATGTGAATCAATGTTTAACAGGTTGGTGAAGCCTTTGTGACAGATGATTTTGTGTAGATAGGCTTTGCAGTTTTTGGCCACTTTGGTAGAAGAGGCAAGCAATACCATTAAATTTGGCATTGTTCCCGGCCATCCACGAAACCGGATGACAATGAGATGGATAGTTTGAATATGTCGGCTAATCCCTCTAACCGAAGATTATTGAATTCTTCCCGAAGTGACAATTCTTAATCTGTCTGCTATCGGATAAGCGATGCCACACCGAGCTGGAAAAGAGCGGTTGAAATACAAGTGGGGGATGGATTCCTCTCGAGAATTGCATAAAACACACTTGGAAGGGCCTCTAAGCCCTTTGAGCTTCGAGAATGTCATCGAGTGGGAATTAATGCGTGGAGAGTTCTCCAACAAAGGAAGGCCATAGATGGGGACGAGAAATTGATTCCATACGGCTAAATGCCAAGGCACAGGAGTCCACTGGTATAGGGTGTTATAGAAGACTTTAGAAATGCTCTGATGTTGATAATTGGGCCTGCAGATAGAGTCAGGAACAGTTCTAGTAAATTTGATAGTAGAGATCAGAGAAGCTGAATAGTCTTGGAGAATGGCTTTGAGGTGGGGAAGAACCAGTTGTGCCCCTCCCAGAAGTCAGAAACTTTAGAAGAATGATCAAGATGTGGGCTTCTAGCAACCAGCCATTCTTTGGGACACCAATTATCAAGCCGAAGTTGATTTCTCCCCTTCCCAAATTCCGGATATATAAGTCCTCGACTTGTCTTTCTAACATTAAGAAGTTTGACCCAGGTTCTAGAATCCCCCAATTTTCTTTCAACCTGGGAGGGGTGAGAAGATCTGCAGTATTTCCCCATCATGAACTTAGCCCATAAAGAGGTTTGGGCCCTGAAAAGTACCCAGAGTTTACAGAAGTTGATGTGTGGGAGACCTTTCAGTCCCGGGCCACTGCCGGCGGTTGGTTTAGCAACGGTTGCCAAGAGGTCCGGTGTGGTTGCTTATTCGACCGGACAAAGAAACCCGTTAAATGCCCTCTCCATCCGTAGTTGGGTACTTTTCTTCATAGTGACCATTTGGAGTAAGTATGAAGGGAAAGTGGTCAGGATACTCTTGAGAAGGGTGATCCTACCACCATTAGATAAAAAGGAGATGGTCCAGCTGCTAAGTTGTGAGTTAATCTTGGCTATGATATCATCAAATTGTATCTGTTTGGTTCTGCCCATGGTGAGGAAAGCTCCAAGGTATTTCAGAGGAGGAGAAACACATTTGAAGCCAGTGTAGTTCAAGATCCAGTGCTTGACTGGGCTAGTTGTCAAGTTTGAGAAAATCAGCTGACACTTATCAGTATTGAACACCATACCTGATTGTTGTTGAAAGGAATCCAAACATGTTTTAACCTTCTTAACGAGTGCTTTGTGAGCACTCGGAAAACGAGCATGATATCATCGGCATAAATCGAGGTGGGTAATGGAGATGTTGGATCTGTGATGGAACCTTGCATAAGGTTTGTTCGACAACTCATGGTCAACCATCTTGGAGAAATAGTCCATTGCAAGGATGAAGATAGTGGGAGATAAGGGGTCACCTAGCTCGTAAACCTCTAGTGGCTTTGAACTTGCCTCTAGCGAGAACCATTAATTAAGATGGAATGTTCATTGGAGTGGAGCCACCTTGAGATAAAGTTGCGAAGTGGTGATTAAATCCTCTAGCAATCAATACTTCAATGATAAAATCCCAATTTATAGTATCATATGCTTTTTGTATGTCAAGTTTATAAATCAGGTTGCCTCCCCTATGGACTTTGTTTAAATCCAAAAGGAGTTCTTGTGCCAGCAGAACATTATCAGTAATTAATCTGCCTTTGACAAAGGCAGATTGATTCAGGCTGATAATGTTATCCAAATGAGGTTGGAGTCTTCCCACCATGACTTTGCTGATTACTTTGCTAATCACAGAAGTGAGGCTAATGGGTCTAAAGTGTTCCCATCTTTGCAAGGTAGAGCTTTTTGGAATCGGTACCATGCTAGAAGCACGAAATAGCTAGGCGGGGATTGTCCTTGGAAGAAGCTTTGGACGGCGAAGCAACAACATCCTCCCCACCGGATTCCACTCCTTCTTGTAGAAGTCGAGCGAGTGTAACCATCTGGGCCTGCAGTTTTAGATGGGTCAATTGAATTTAGGATGTATATATATATATATAGAGATGTATATATATATATAGATGTATATATATATAGATGTATATATATATATATATAGATGTATATATATACATACATAGATATATATATACATACATAGATATATATATACATACATATATATATATACATACATATATATATACATACATATATATATATACATACATATATATATATATATATGGAAGAGAGAGAAGCTCTGACTTTTAGGAGAATTCTTGATGCGATTTTCAAATCCTCTCGAGCTTTGAAAATCTTTCCGTTGTTCTTTCTTGTTTCTCGATTTTTCTATTGATTTGAAGGTTTTGCTGTGGTTTTCTTTTCCTGGGCATTTGTTTTTCAAATCCTGGATTTGATTTTCGGTTTTCATTCATCTTTTGCTGTGTTGCTGAGTTCTTGATTCCTGGTTTTCTGTCATTGTTCTTGGAGGGTTTCTGATTTCTGATGGCTGAATTGATTAATGGCAAGGCTACTTTTCTTGAAATTGCTTGGTAAAGGAATTTCGACCAGCAAGATAAACTTACTTTTCCTCAATGTTACCATGACACGGTCTGCAGGGGAAAGGTGATTGTCAATTCATCAAACAAGTGGTTAAATAGGGAGGGAAACCAGCCCTTATTTTCTCCGATTCCGAATTGACATCTTTGGTGGATGTTCATAAATTCACACTAATTGGTAAGTTTCAATATGGCCATCCAAAAATGGATAATATTAGAAGGATCTTTGATGGAGTCTGAAATTGATAGGGGCTTGGAAAGTTGGTTTATTTGATGGTAGGCATATTATGATTCATCTTTCTAAAGAAGAAGATTATGCTAATCTTTTTTCCAGAAAATTTATCATGATGGAAGGTAGATATATGAAAATCTTGAAATGGTCCCCTAACTTTGATCCAAATCAAGAAGCCCCTATTATTCCTATTTGGTATAGGTTTCCCAATTTAAAACTTCATTTTTTCAATCATCAAGTGATTTATGCTATTGGGATCTGCTATAGGGAGACCATTAAAATTGGATATGTCCACATTTAATCTTTCCGAGCCTTCCTTAGCCGAATTCTTGTAGAAAGAGACATTACTCTACTCGATATTGATGAAATTTAGCTTGGCTCTCCTCATAATGGGTATTGGCAACCTATAGTTGTGGAACAAAAACCTACATATTGCCATCATTGTAGAATGTTTGGTCATTCTAAAGAAGGTACGTTTTAGATTGAAACCGAACTTAAACTCGTTAATAATTAAAATGTTAATTCTTCTGCTTTGGTTAAGGATGGATCTTTGCCTGAAGGACCTTTAACAGCTGGAAAACAAATTCCAAAAGCTACTAGTAATATAAGTTCTGAGATTATTGATACTGTTAATGCTATTGTTTCTGATTATCAAACTTCAATACCTGTTATGGAAGTTGCTGTTGGTTCTCAAGATCCTTTTCATATTCAGAATTTTGAGTCTACCATATTGATAGAAAGTTCTATTATGAATTCCAATATTTCTGAGAATCCATCAGATTTACCTCGTTGTCTGTTCAATCAAAGTTACAACTGCCGTTTTCATTTCCAATAAGTCTGACATATTGATTGAAAATTCTGTTATTAATTCTAATATAAGTTCTGCTGGGATTTCTTCATCTATTTTGCCTGCTGCTATTTCTTCTGATTTACATGTTGATCTGACAATGGCTTCTGGTAGAGATGTTAATTCTGATATTGGTTTAGTTAATAAGGGTTCCACTTCTCATTCTGATATTAATTTGATTACTGATGCTCAGGGATTGGAATCAAATTTAGCCAATGAAATTTATGTTGATGATGATAGAAATAATTACTTATCTAAAGAAGTGATACCTCCAGCAATGCTATATCCAGTTTTTAATATTAAACCACAAGAGATTCCTGATATTCCTGCTAATATGGCTATTTTCAATAATGAACTAAATGAGGATTGGGTAGTGAAAAGAAGCAAGAAGAAAAAATCTATTGATCATATTTCTGCTGAGAATATTATTCCTTCCAGTCCTACTACATCTTCCTTCTCTAGATTGACTAGGGGAGGTAGATCTACCCATCATGTTTAATTTTCTCTGCTGGAATATTAGGGGAGTGGCAAACCTTGGCTTCCTTAATAGATTGTTAAGAATAAACAGGGTTAATAAGTGTTGGATGGTGGTTCTTCTTGAGCCAATGGTTAAGTCTAATTATGACAGATTTACTAAAAAGTTCCCGGGATACAACTTTGTTTACAATTCTTCCAATAAAATTTGGGTTTTTTATAGGAAAGAATTAAAGATTGATATTCCGGTAGATCATTCTCAATTATTGAATGTTCATTTTGAGATTGATTCTTTTAAAGGTTATGCTTCTTTTGTCTATGCTGCTTCAACTAAAGTGGATAGAGAGGATCTCTGGTCCCATCTGCATATGATTGGTCAAACTATCAATGAGGGCTGGATGGTTGGAGGTGATTTCAACTGTATTGCTCATCCTAGTGAGAAGAAGGGAGGCGAAATCCTAATACGAATGACTTGCTATTTTTTTCCGATCCTATTAAAAATGTCTGAGTCTGTTTGACATTGGTTTTGAAGGTTCTTCTTTTACTTGGAGGAGGGGTAATATTTATGAAAGATTAGATAGAGTTCTTGTTAATAATCCATGGTTTGATTTATTTCCTATCTCTAAAGTTCAGCACCTTGTTAGACTGGGGTCTGATCATTCTCCTCTCCTTATTAAGCTTGCTGTTGCAAATATTATTCATAAAACCTGCTTCAGATATTTGAATGTATGGTCTTCTCATCCTAATTGCAGGCAGATTATTGAGTCTAACTGGAATATTCCTATGGATTTCTTAAATGCTAATCCTCTCATTCAGCTTTGGCAGACTCAGAAAAAGCTTTCTAAGGCTTTAACTAACTGGAATTGGAGTGATTTTGGCAATATTAATTCCAATATAAAAGCTGCTGAAGAATTAGTTTCCAAAACTGAACAAGCTGTTGAAAATGGCTCCTGTTCTGATCATGACTTATTCATTGCCAATGGAAAATTAAACACTGCCATTCTTCAGGAGGAACTATTTCTCCAACAAAAAGCTTCAGCCAATCATTTTCTTCATGGAGATAGAAACTCTAGATTTTTTCATGCTTGTAATTAAATATAGAAGATCTATTAATTCTATCTTAAAGATTAATTCTTCTACTAAAGGATGGATTTATGATTCACAAGTCATTGCTAAAGATGCTGTTCTCTATTTCCAGAATCTGTTTTCTGCTCACCCAGTTACCTCTTCATCTATTTCTGTTCAGTTATTGCAATGTAACATGTTTAAAGGAGATGCTTGCTCGGTTAACAAATCCTCCTACGTAAAATGAAGTTTTCTCTCGTTATTAATTCTCCGGATTGCAACAAAACGAGTAGGGCACTGATGGATATTCTTCGATTTCTATAAAAAGTTTTGGAGTATTATTAAGCATATGGTGATGGCTGCTATCATTGCTTTCTTTCGGGGTTCGATTTGCCTAAATATTTTGCTTCCTCTACTATCATCCTTATCCCTAAAGATAAATTGAAAAACAGCTGGAAGGATTTTAGGCCCATATGTATTACTTCCACCTTTTCTAAGATCATTAGTAAGGTTCTAGTGGAAAGGCTGCAACCTTATCTATTGGATTTAATCTCTGAAAACCAATCTGCCTTCATTAAAGGGAGATGTATTAGTGACAAAATTCTTCTTGATCAGGAGTTGCTTGCTGATATTGATAAGCCATGTAGAGGTTCCAATATTATTCTTAAGCTAGATCTCTCCAAAGCTTTTGATTCAATCAATTGGTCTTTCATCACTGATGTACTAGCTGCTAAAGGTTTCAACTCTGATTTTTGCTCTTTAATCTCTAGATGGCTGGAGAACAATTATTATAGTGTTCTGATCAATGGATGTACTCATGGTTTCTTTCAAGCTGGCAGGGGGATTAAACAAGGAGATCCATTATCTCCTTATATTTTCATCTTGGCTTTTGACTACCTCTCTAAATTATTAAATCAGGTTCATATGGCTAATCCTTATGTCCAATATCAGCATAGATCTAACATTTTGGTTAGTCACCTGGCTTATGCAGATGATGTAATTGTCTTTTGCAATGGGAGTAAACAATCTATTAAATGCATTATGAGAACTCTTTCCAGTTTTGAATCTGTTTCTGGAATGGAATTTAATAAAGCCAAATGTTCTTTTCTAGCTAGTTCTTTGATGAAGGAACATATAAAAAATTGGATATTAGATTAAACTGGTTATAAAGAGGCTGTTTATCCTCTTATTTATTTGGGCTTTCCTTTGTCCAAAGGAAGAAGAAGATTATCTCATTTTGATGATGTGGTTACCAAAATTTGTTCTAAAATTCAATGCTGGTCAAATTCTTTTCTTTCTAATGGTGGAAGAATTACTCTTTTGAAGAGTATATTAACTTCTTTCCCTTTATATATTCTCCAAATGGTTAATATGAAGAGAAGCTCTCAAAAACCGCTATCAGTTATTTTCAACAAATTCTTATGGGAAGGCCAACATAAACAAATGCATTGGACAAACTGGGATAAATTATGTAAACCATTTGCTCGTGGTGGTCTTGGATTTAAAAGCTTTAAACATCTTAGTTTCTCATTCTTTTGTAAACAATGGATTCACTTCAGATCAAAGTCTTCACTTTGGTCTCTATTTCTTCATGGGAAATATTGCAGAACATCCCATCCCTCTCAGGTTCAAGCTAAATTAGGAGATTCCAAAAACTGGAAAAGACTTTTAAAAGTAAGAGAATTTGCTTGAACGAGCTCTTTATTTGGGATATTGGTGATGGTCAAGTGGACTTTTGGCTTGATAATTGGTTATTTAATGACCACCTGTATAAGCAAGGTGTTACTTCTTCTAATCAGAAAGTTTCTGATTTCTGGTCTAATTCCAATTGGGATGAAGCTAAACTGAAAGCTGCTGTTAATATTGATTTGGTGAATAAAATTAAGTCTATACCTTTACAATCTAATGTTAAGGACAGACTGATTACCAAGAATCCATCTACTCAAAGTCTCTCCAAGTTCATTTATCTTTCTAGTAATAATTGGACTGCTAATGATTGGGGCAAGAAAATATGGAATAAATACATAACTCCTTCTATGTCATTTTTCTGTTGGAAGCTTTTCAGGAATTTTTTGCCAACTGATGATATTCTGAAGTTAAAGGGTATTCGGGGACCTTCTATGTGTCCTTTTTTTCTCTCTAGTGAAGAATCCATTTCTCATTTATTTATCAGTTGCAATGCTATACAGGAGGTATGGAAGACTGTTCTTAATCAAAGGGGATTATCTCATAGATATTGTTGTTGGACCAAGCTTGTTGATTGCTGGCAAGATTGGAAGATGACAGCTGAATTCTATATCCCCCTAATTATATTTTGGTTCACTTGGATGGTTAGAAATGAGATTATGCATAATAATATGGTTTTTTCAGCCAAAGTTATCATAAACAAATGCTTGAATTTTCTTCTTAAGATGACAGTTTCTTTGAATTTAATGAATAAGCCTTCAGTAATCAAATTCCAATTGATCTTTTGGAGAACTCCTAAATACCCTTGGGTTAAAATCAATACTGATGGAAGTTATATACATTCCACTTGTTGTTAATAGTTCCAATGCTTGGTATTGGGGCCTTATGCAGAAACTACAAGGGGTCTTGCTTATGGTTTATCTCTCGCTCCAATTTCGCCATTAATGTATTAGAATCGAAGCTATAGCTGTTTTCTCGGAGTCTAAAGATAGCTATTCGAATCATAAAGGCCCAATTCCTGTGGAGATGGATTCATTAGTTTTACTGAATATTCTTCTACATAAATCAGCTACTCCTTAGTATCTTCAAATTTGGATCAATAAAATTTCATTATTGGTATCTAATCTAACTATAGTTTGGAGTCACATTCATAGAGAGGGAAATCAGCCAGCTAATTGGCTTGCTACTAGAGGCAGTTCTTCTAAGGACATTTTATGCTTTTCTTCTTTGGATCTTAAATCTTCTATTTTTAGGGAGTTTAGAATTCTATTACATGGGGATCTGCTTTCCTTTCCTCATATCAGATGTACTAGATTTTCTTGATTAATATATTTTCTTTTCTGATAATATATATATATATATATATATATATATATATACATAATGCTAAATTTTTTAATTTCAATAAAAACCTAAGTTTGGGAGATGGTTTGAAAAATCAATTTTCAAAACTTAAAGTTTATTTGTTCTCAAGTATGTTACAAATAAATTTGATTTTTGATTTGAAAATTTTTATGTGTATGAAGTTATATTAGGTTAATAAAATTTTGAATATATAAATGTGTAAGAAAATTTGGTTAAAACTTTATAGTGAAGAAGAAAATTTTCAAGTTAAAAATTTTCCTAGTAAAGAGATGATAAATATGATATAATTATCTTTAGTAAGAGATATTGCATTTTTGAAATATGTAGAAAGATTAGATTTTTATTTTCAATACCTAAATTTCTTTTTTTTAAAAGTAGTTTTCGGAACTATTATTATACTTTTAAGTAAAGGAAATATCAGACATTTGCCTTAGGAAAGGAAGTGTGGAATTCAAAATCATTAAAAGCTTATCCACATATAGTAATTCCTTCCATAAAAGAAAAAAAAAGAAGAAAAAAAAGAAAGAAAAAAAAATTAAAAAAAAAGAAAAAAAGTAAAGTATAATATGGGAGGAGAAGCCCGAGGAATAGTGCCTAATCAAAAATTGGTTCTACATTTGATCTTTTTAAATGCATAAGATTTGAGAAGCTCCTAAGCTTAAGGAAATAATATAGTGAATATAATTATTTTTAATGAAAATTTTTAAGTTGAGAAGATAGAATGCATAAACTCTATATTTAGAAAAATTATAAATATTTATGAATTAGATAGGAGCTCTTATATTCATACTTTTTCACATCAGAAAATTTCTAAACTTTAAATTAGTCTTATTCATTAAAGTTTTTTTTTCTAAATTGGAATACCACATTTCTACAACATTATTTTAGAATCTCATAAAGAAACTCCTTCACATAATTTGCTTATGTTGGATTTGAAAGATTATAGTGTCACTTGAGGACAAGTAACATTTTAAGTTTGGGGGAATTTGATATACCTAAAATATATAATATTTTTAAGCACATTATTATACTTTTTTTATGATATTGCACTTTAATGGATGGTATTTGTGTGTTTTTTTTCAAGTACACTTAAATGGTGTCAAAAGGAGTGAGAAATGATCAAATTTAGAGAAAAAATGAAGAAGGTGTTAAAATGAACTGGGGCACCTAAGCGCCTAGATCTAGCACCTAAGCGCTAATAGACAGAGAGGGTCGCGCCTAAGCGCCAGAGACCCTACGCTTAAGCGCCAGAAACTTACTTTGTAATTTTAATGAATTTTTGGTGAATTTTTAAGAGGTGTTTGAGGCATCCTTTGGTACGAACGTGGGTCAGTAATCAAGGACGCCAAAAGACATTCAAATTTCACTTGAAAGGATGCATATCTTGGGTAGATTCATTGAATATGGACACATTTTGAAGAGACACCAAGACACCTTTTGGAGAAAATATAAAAGGACTTAAAGTGTGTAAAAAGGGTGGGGGTTAAGTTCTTTTAAAGAGAGGAAAATTAGAGTTTGTAGAGAGTATTTTTAGTAAGAATTTGAAGGATTCTTTCTTAGGGTTTCTTCATACTTTTCTCCTTCTTAGTGAAAGAGAGGGTGAGTAGGGATTCCTAACTAAAGTCTATTATGTAGAGAGCTTTAAACCCTCTTAGGTTGGGCGACTAGTCCAAGGGAGGATTGTAAGAGATATGAAGAGATTCAAAGGAACTTCAAGAGTTTGATGGAGAAGAACTTGAGATAAGTTTTTGTTTTTGTACTTCATTTGGTTTTAATTGAGACTTCTTGATTTCTACATGGTTTCTACTTTTAAAACTATTTGTGGTTGTTTTCTCCATAGATTCTGAGTAGTCTTCTTTATATTTTTCCTTAAAATGAAAAGTAATTAAGTATTGGATAAAAGTTGTGGAAGTATTGATTTTTAATGTTGGAAGAAGTTGTGTTGATTCAACCCTTGCATTTAATTTACTTCTTGATTTGGCTAATCACGATGTTAAAATTTGTTGTGAGAACATGTAAGATCCTGGTAAGTACTGTCTCAGTCAACAATATGTAGAAATCACATGGTATTATTTAGATTAGAAAGTAATTCATATACTCTTATGAAAATAAATAGGGAAATATACTTTTATGGGTGTAGAATTAGAGACTTTAGGGCGACAGACTAAAGCCCCTAATTTGGTTTATTGTTTTAGGCTTTGATGCGAGATTTAGCCCCCAGGTGGAGGGAAGGGAGGGAACTCTAGAGTGAATGCTAGTATCTTCCCTATTTATCTCGTCTTTAGAACTATTCATACTTTAAACTAACCAATGTTTTTTATATCATCTCTAGTAAGGGTAAAGAATAAAATTGTTCATATTTGGCACAACACATTTTGATTACTTTCACAGTAGAATTCTTTTACTTATTTTCATGATAAGGAAAAATATATTTTAATTTATAATTCTTTAAATCTTACAAAAATCTTGCTATAGTTTGACAATTGTTTCCTTTATCTTATAATTTAAGAAAAAACCAAAAAGAATTGTATTTTAAAAGTTTGATGTTATTTGAAACTATTTATGTAAGTGTATTTTTCTAAATAGAATTTGTGTTTTAAAAACCTTTTTATCTTTTAATATTCATAAATTTTCCTCGTGGGATCGATATTTCAGGGCATAATCAGAAAGTCCTATATTACTTGAAAATGATACATATACTTGTGTAGAATCCCTAATGTAAAATATGATCGTTGTATTCTTATTTACATCATAATCATGTTTTTGGCGTTGTTGTAAAAAATATTTTATAGCAAAAATATAAGTTTAATTGGATTACCAAAAGCATAAATTTTATCAGTTTTCAGCAGAAAGTAAAAATATCAGGATCAATATCTAGAAAAAATGACATTTACGAAGCCTAAAAAATGGAAACGCTGAAAATGACAAGTAACAACACAGTATGGATGCTGTTATAATTACAACGAAGACAGAGATGGGAATCCACCAATAATTTTATGACATGAACGAGTAGATCCAATGCCTACCACGGAACATAATGTCATCCAGTTGTATCCCTAACAATTGCATCATCAATATCTATGGAGAGGGGGACGGTATCTCGCCGCACATAGATCATCATGATGTTGAAATGCCTTTTTGTACAATATCTTTACTAAACTTATGTGTTATAATGTTTGGGAAAGAAATCCAAATCATAGGAGCAGGGGAATTCTGTGATTCTTATCAAGTTCCCCTCCCATATGGATCAATACTAGTTCTGCAGGGAAATGGAGCTAATGTGGCTAAAAATTTCATACCATGAGTAAGTAGACAATGGATTTTGATACATTTACAAATAATGCGTCCCGAGAAGTGCCACATTGATTATCAACCTATACTGAAACTTGAGGGACTGCAACCTCTGGAACTTCCATGACCCCGTGAATATTTGAGCACCTGAGACATACTTCACAGAACATGCTTCTGATAGTATCTTGAAGTGCAAGATATCCATGGTTAGTCTCATAGTTACCAAGGTTGCTAAGATGATAGATGGTAATATGGTAGTAATGTGTATTATGAGATATTTTGCTGACATTTTGGTTTGTGATGTTTTGATAATGTACTGTTGATATCTTTTTGTTGACACTCGTGTTAGTGTATAATAGAACTCTAGTTTTATTAAACAAAAAATCCCCTGTTGTTGACAATGCTCGCGCAAGTTCAAAAATGTCAAGATATACACCTAAAAATACAAAAAAATGACATTAATTGAAAACAAACAAAATTCTAAAAAATGACATAAGAGTTGCCTCCCCAAATATAAACTAATGAAAATTAAAATTTCAAAACAATATAGTTGTCTTTCTGTAATTTGCACCCTATTTGTTGTTATTGGATATAAGTCCTTTCTGACAAGGAGTTATGACTTTCCTTTAGCTTTTCCTTTGGGATAGGATATAAGCCTCCTAACATTCCTTCCCAAGACTGACATTTGACATTTTTAAGCAATGAAATAAGACCTTCTTTAATGGTATATTGCCTCCACTCTCTTTCTTGCTATTAGATATAATACCTTCCTGACACAAATTTATGGCTTTCCCTTAGCCTTTCCTTTGGGATAGGACTTAAGTCCCTTGGCATTCCTTCTAAGACTGACATTCGTATCTTTGAGCAATGGAATAAGACCCCCTTCAACGGAATATGGCATCCTCTCTCTTTCTTACTACTGGATATAAGACCTTCCTGACACAAGTTGTCTTTCTTTTAGCCTTTCCTTTGAGATATGATATAAGTCTCCTAGTATTCCTTCCAAAAATTGACATTCGACTTCTTTGAGCAATGGATTATGACATCCGCTCTCTTTCCCGCTTTTGGAAATAAAACCCTCCTGACCCGAAATTATGGTTTTCATATAACTTATTCATTTTCTTTCCTTCTGAACGACTTCTTTAAGAATCTTGACATTCTTCTCGTTTTGAAAGTTGAATGTTAAACTTCCTAACACGGAACATTTACATTCTTATTTGAAACCAACGACAACTGATAATTTTGTGGGTTATCTTGGTTGCTTCAATTAACACCAATACGTGTTGCATACTTATTCAGTATCCCACACAAATTGGGGGCCTATTTTCCTACCTCACTTTTGTGAGGATCAAACTTAAATGACATCCATGATCAAGAAATATCTTGAACCACCCAAGTCAACTCAGGATCCCATGGATTCTTCTACAAGTCCAATGATCACCATGATCATTAGATCCTTTTTGGGGGAAGAAGTATACTAACTTTAATACTTTGAAACTTCATCAGGGGTCCCCTTAAACCCTAAAATTTCGATCAAACTTTAGCGTGTCCCCTTTGATCTCAAAATTGGGTGACACCTTGGTAAAACTTAATTTAAACCGTTATTGACCACATTGACCATTTGTTAACCCTGGACCCAATGGTCACCACACTGTCCATTTGGTCAGCCCTCGACCTAATGGTCACCTCATTAACCATTTGGTTAACTATGAACCCTATGGTCACCATATTGACTCTGTAATTGGCGCAACCACCATATGGTCAAAACATCACCATACGGTCAACTTGACCACCATGGTCAATCTGTTGGTCAACTTGGTCAACACTGGACCATATCATCAAGCCCATTGACCTTATGACAAACTTAACCATCATTTGGTCAACCCATCATCCTAGGGTCAATTAGGTCATCATGGTCAACCCTAAACCACAATGATCAAACTATGATTTTATGGTTAAATTTTTCACCTTTTTTATTAATTAATTATTTAATTAATTTAAAGGATGGAATTATGACCTATTAAACCTAAGACCATTCTTCAAAGCCCAACCTCATGGCAACCCAAGCCCCTGCGTGACATCCAAACCTAAATCCAACCCATTGCCTATTGCTATTGGGTCATCTATGACCTTATAAGACCCATCATGACATGGGAAACACATTATAAACATTAGACCACCAAAGGAGCCACCATTTTTGACTAAAAGTACAAAGCCATCATGAGAGGAGGATTAAATGGCACCCCTCATAGATACCACCTCACCTCCCCTAGGACCAAAGTGGACCAGCCAAGCCAGCTCACTTCTGAGCTGTTTATCGAACTCTCCACATCTCTAAAGGGAAGGGAGCCTTTCATAGCCATCTTCTTCTCCCTATTTAATGCTATGATGAGCACGCCATAAGAAATCCCAAAGCATGATTATCCTCGCCTAAAATTTTATGCTTGAGACTTCTCTAAGCCTCCCTAAACCATCTCCCACCTACTTCAATCACGCTAAAACTCAGCCATAGCCTCTAATGATTATAAAGAGGCCATACTTGAGAGCATCCAAGGAGAAAAAAAGAAGACAGAGAGCCCTTAAACCTTGACTCTTATGACAGCAAAGTCACTTCACATACCCTAAGCAACCAATCCTCCATAGTTTCAGCCTTGAAACCCTGCTGGAAGCCCTAATTTTACACCTCAAATCCAGGACATATTATTGGGTTAACATAAAAACATATTAAAGCTCCAATTCAACCATCCCAAAAGTTTCCCAGAGCCTCACGAAGAAGAATCCAATAGAAATTGGCCTCTTCACACTCTCTAACCTATTTCAAGCTAAAATCGTGACACCATTTCAGCAAGGATATACCCCAGCCCAATTTCACTTCAAATTGAAATTGGGCTCTTCGCACTTCTTAATTGAGTCCTCACCTCTTGAGAGCAGTTTTGTGCCTTAAAACCTAAAAATGTGCTCGAGCTTGGTACATTTTAAGGAAAACCATCACATCATGTATATATTACTGTATGGTTATGTTCGACTGACCAGAGAAAAATGTATTGAGAAATTCATACCAATATTATATTATTTTTTTATGAAATTGCACTTCAAAGAAAGGTATTTTCTATGTTTTATTGCAGGTATGAAGATTTATAGGAAATGTAGCAAAAAGATGGAAAAAGGAGCGAATCTGGAACGAAAAAGACTAAAAGAGATAAAAATTGAACTAGCCTGAAGACGGCGAGGAATAGGTCGCCGACGGCGTGTTTTTCCTGAGAGCATTTGAATATATTATAAAGGAGCATGCCGACTGTGAGATCGAGCCCGCCGACAGCGAGCCTGAGCAGTTAGCCTAAGTTCCAGAAGCCCGCCGACAGCGAGATTGAATCCACTGACGGCGAGAAGGTCGGTTTAAGCAAAATACATTGAATCTGGACACTTTTTGAAGAGGTGCTTAAGCAACCATTCGAAAATTTTCTTCCTCTTTAAATATTGATGATTTTAGGCCAAGTGAGTTTCTTTTTGGTATCTTTTAGGTGTCTTCTTTATGTCCTTGGTGTGTCATTAATTAGTGTATTTAGTGTGTGAGTGTGTTCTAGAGAGTATATTAGTGAGTTTAATTGTGTGTGTTGTACAAGAAGGAAAAGTCAGAGGAACTTCAAGGAGTCTACTTGGGGAGAAAATTCGAGATAAGTTTTGTTTATTGTTTTATAACTTTAATTTTGTCTAAGATTTGTGTTATTCTTCCTATGCATTCTGAGAAGTCTTCTCTGTCTTTCTCCTAGTTTTTGAGATTTTGTGAAATGGAAAATTGAATTAGTTGTGCCTAAAATATTAGTTAAAAATTGTGATAATCTTTTACTTTAATCTTAATTTACTTTCAATTTGGCCAATTGAACTGTTAAAATATGTTGATTTTACAACTAAAGTAAAGATTACATCCCAAATTTAGGGAAAGCAAAGACCTTGAAAAGAGGGTGCAAATAAATAGGGAAATATTATTATCGGGCGTAGAATTGGATATTTTAGAGTGACAGAATAAAATCTTCAATTCGGTTCTATCGTTTGGGTGTTGAAGTGTAGATGTTAGCCCTCAGGCGAGGGAAACGTGGGAGCTCCGGAGTGAGAGCTAGTATCCTCCCAACCTAGCCACAGATTCACTAACCAAGCCTGAGATTAGTCAATATTCATTATGCCTAAACCAAAGGGTAAAAAATAGGAATGCTCCTATTTGGCACAATATAATTCTAACTAATTTGACTATTCTTTCACTTAATTCTTTTAAACAAGGGGAAAGATACTTTTCTAAATTGCAATCTTCCATTCAAAAATAGAGCTTAGTATAAGTGTTCTTTATTTTTGTATACTAGATAGTAATTACATCTGCTAAAATTTAGTTCATAATCTCTAACTTCACTGTGGGATCGATATCCAGGACTCCATTAGAGCCCTGTATTACTTGAAAGATACATATACTTGCGTTGATAAAAAGGGTAATTTTTTATTTATTATTGAATATTATTTTTATACTGATTAAAACATTTATATAGTTGTTGTACGTTTTGGCCACCACACCACACCCCGGATCAAGTTTTTGGAGCCGTTGCCGGGGAAGTAGAGTAATTATTAAGGTAACTAATAAATAATTATTAAAATAATTACTAGAGTAACGGACTATTTAAATTTTACTTAAGTTTTGTATGCGTAAATTTGAAACCGAAAAATTAATACCTTATGATTCAGAATTAGAACGCACTAATAAAAAAATTAGAAAACAAAAAAGAGAAATTATAAATTTAAATCAAATGGCAACTAATCCAGCAATTGAAAATCAACCAAGACCTTTAAGAGATTATGCAAACCCTACATTAGATGAAATTCACATAACTATTCAAAACCCAGATGTAGTGGCTAATTCATTTGAGCTTAAACCTGCAATTATCCAACTGGTACAGAATAATCAACTTAGTGGTTCACCAAACGAAGATCCTAATTTACATCTCACTGGTTTTTTAGAAATTTGTGCTACTTTTAAATATGACGGAATATCTAATGATCTTTGTTAGACTTAGGCTTTTTCCTTTTCTTTAAGGGATAAGGCTAAAATGTGGTTAGATTCGTTAGCACCTAGATCTATTAGAACTTGGGGAGAATTATCACAAAAATTTCTATCCAAATACTTTCCTCCTTCAAAAACTGCAAAGCTTAGAAATGATGTAACCTCTTTTAGTCAGTTTGACAAAGAATCGATATATGAAGCTTGGGAGAGATTTAAAGATCTTCTTAGGAAATGCCCACATTATGCGTTACAAGATTGGTTAATCATTCAAAATTTTTATAATGGATTGGTAGGATCTCTTAGATCTATCATTGATGCTGCCTCTGGTGGTTCATTAATGTCAAAACCATTTGATGAAGCTTATTCATTAATTGAAGAAATAGCTACCAACAATTTTTAATGTCCTTCCGAAAGGTTAAATCCTAAAAAAATAGCTAGTATCCATGATTCTTAAGCAATATCTATGTTAGCTTCTCAGATTGCTGCTATATCTAAGAAATTAGATCATTTCGGAATGAATTATTCTCCTAATATAATAGAAGAAAATTCATCTGGACAATTTGTGGATGCTCAACCTTCTTATGAAACTTTAAATGTTATTTATAATAGACCCAATAATCCTTATGCAAATTATTACAACCTTGGTTGGAAAAATCAACCAAATTTTAATTGGAATAACAATTCTATTAATCAACAATGGATGAACAACTCAGTAAACCCATTAGGAAATTCATCTAACCAAGGAAATTCAAATTATAAACCTTCTTATCCACTTGGATTTAATAATAATTCTCAATTTAAGGAAAAGAAGTTATCTATGGAAGAATTGATATTAAATATGGGTCAACAAATTGCAGAATCAAGGAAATCAGCTACAAATTCAAGGGAACCAATTACAAAATCAACTGTAATTAAAAATATTGAAACTCAACTTGGGCATATTGCTACTGCGCTTAATAATAGAATTCCTGGAATTTTTCCTAGTAATGTGGAAATAAATCCTAAAGACTAAGGAAAAGAACAAATTAAAGAGATACAGTTACGAAGTGGAAAAGAGTTAGAAACAAGAGTACAAAAAGAAACATAAATTGAAAAAGAGAAAGTGGAAACTGAAAAAGAAAAGGATCAACAAGATCAAGATTTAGAATATCCACTAATACCTATGAAAATTTCTGTAGAAAACCCACCACCACCATTTCCTCAGCTATTAAAGCAACATAATAAGGATAAGCAATTTTCTAAATTCCTTGAAATCCTGAAGAAATTAACGATGAACATTCCCTTTGTAGAAGCATTAGAACAAATGCCCAATTATGTAAAATTTATGAAAGATATTCTAAACAAGAAGAGAAAATTCACAGACAATGAAACTGTTACACTTAGCGAAGAGTGTAGTACAATTATTCAGAAAAAGCTTCCTGAGAAATTAAAAGATCCCTACAGTTTCATTATACCTTGTGTTGTTGGAGAAAAATTTTATGGAAAAGCTTTATGTGACTTGGGAGCCAGCATTAATCTTATCCCTCTATCAATTTTTAAAAGATTCGGATTGGGAGAAGTCTCACCTACTTCAGTAACTCTTCAGTTAGCTGATCGTTCAGTGACTTATCCTAAAGGTGTTATTGAAGATGTGTTAGTAAAAGTGGATAAATTTATCTTTCCTACGGATTTTATTGTTTTAGATATGGAGGAAGATAAAGAAATACCAATAATTTTAGGAAGACCCTTCTTAGCTACTGGAAGAGCTGTGATTGATGTTCAAAAAGAGAATTAACTATGAGAGTGAACGATCAAAAAGTAACTTTTAACATAGCAAAATCAATGAAATATCCTGCTATTGAAAAAGATGATGAATGTTTTCAAATGGAAATTCTTGAACATCTGCGAAATAAACATTTTAAAGAATACTTTGAAGATAAACAAGAAATAGAAAATACAAAATTATTTGAAGAAGTAGAAAATGAAGAATAAGTCTATATACAAGAAAGATTTGAGATGCTGGATATTGCGAAAAATGCTAAAAAGAATATAGTTTCGTCAATTATAAAACCTCCTGAACATGAGTTAAAAGTTTGACCTACTTAGTTGAAGTATGCATTTTTGGGAAATTCAACTTTACCGGTCATTATATCGGCAGAGTTAAATGAATTACTAGAGCAAAAACTTATGGATGCACTAAAGAAGTATAAGAAAGCTTTTGTTTGGACCTTAGCAGATATTAAAGGAATTAGTCCTTCAATCTGTATGCACAGAATTATTTTGGATAATGGACATAAACCAAGAGTTGATCCCTAAACTAGATTAAACTCAATGATGAAAGATGTAGTCAAGAAAGAAATATTAAAATGGTTAGACAATGGTATTATATATCATATTTCAGATAGTGCTTGGGTAAGCCCAATTCATTGTGTTCCTAAGAAAGGAGGAGTAACTGTTGAAGCTAATCAAAATAACAATTTAATACCTATCAGACAAGTTACTGGGTGGCGTATATGTATTGATTATAGAAAATTAAATGCAGCCACCAGGAAAGATCACTTCCCTTTACCATTCCTAGACCAAATGTTGGATAGACTTGCTGGGCACAAATACTTTTGTTTTTTAGACGGATATACTGGTTATCATCAAATTCCTGTTGCTCTTGAGGATCAAGAGAAAACTATATTTACTAGTCCTTATGGAACATTTGTTTTTCGAAGGATGCCCTTTGGACTATGAAATGCACTTGCAACATTCCAGAGATGTATGATGTCTATATTTAGTAAATTAATTGATGATGGAATAGAAGTATTTATGGATGATTTCACTGTATTTGGAACATCATTTGACACATGCTTGGATCATCTTGAAAAATTCTTGGAGCTATGAGAAAAAACTAATTTGGTTCTAAATTGGGAGAAATGTTAATTTATGGTTGCAGGAGGAATTGCATTATAACATAAAATTTCGGAAAATGGCATGGAAGTAGACCATGCAAAAATTCAAGTAATAGCTAAATTACCACCTCCTACTATAGTGAGAGGGGTAAGAAGTTTTCTTGGACATGTCGAATTTTATAGACGCTACATAAAAGATTTTTCAAAAATTACCAAACCTCTATGCCAACTTTTAGAAAAGGACAAGAAATTTGAATTCACTAAGGAATGCTTAAATGCTTTTGAATTATTAAAAGATAAATTAATCATAGCACCTATAATAGTTTCACCTGATTGGGAGAAACCATTTGAACTTATGTGCAGTGCTAGTGATTATGCAATAGGAGCTGTTCTTGGAGAAAGATATGATAAAATTTTTAAAGTTATATATTATGCTAGTAAAACTCTTAAAAATGCTGAAATCAACTATACAGCTACAGAAAAAAAATTATTAGCAATTTTATATGCTTTTGATAAATTTAGATCTTATTTAATTGGGACTAAATGTATTGTGCATACTGATCACTCTGCTATTAAATATTTGATGCCAAAAAAGGATACCAAACCAATATTAATTAGATGGATCTTCCTGATGCGAGAATTTGATTTTGATGTAATTAATAGAAAGGGAACTGATAATCAAATTGCAGATCATATGTCAAGATTAGAGTATTGTGAATTATCTGACTCTAACAATGAAATTACAGACAGTTTCCGTGATGAACAACTTTACAATATAAATGAATGGAAAATACCTTGGTATGCTGATATAGTTAATTATATTGTAAGTAATATTTTACCACACATGCTAACTCTGCAACAACAGAAAAAATTCATTCAGGATGCTAAAATGTATTTTTAGGATTAACCATATTTATATAAGCAATGTAAGGATCTAATTATTAAAAGATGTGTGCCTTATGAAGAAACTGAACAGATCATTCAGAAATGTCACAATTTTGAATTTGGAGGACATTTTGGGACTGATAAAACTGCATATAAAATTTTATAATCTGGATTTTATTGGCCTACTCTATTTAGAGATGTTTATTGATATATCAAAACTTGTGATAAATGCCAATGAGTAGGTAATATATCTAGAAGAAATGAAATGCCTCTGAATTTTATATTAGAAGTTAAAATTTTTAATGTGTGGGGATTAGATTTCATGGGACCATTTATTCCTTCATTTGGAAACTCATATATATTAGTTGCTGTTGATTATGTTTCTAAATGGATTGAAGCATAGGCCTTACAGCGTTGTGATGCCAAGAGTGTTTCAAAATGTTTAATAAAAAATATTTTCACAAGATAAGGAATGCCGAGAGTGATTATCACTAACGGAGAATCCAATTTTAGGAATAAATATATTCACAAATTAGCAGAAAAATTTAATATTCATAAAATATCGACTGCTTATTGATCCATGAAAAAAATACCTATTTTTATGCCTTAATTTTTATCAAATTTTTAAGGATATTATGCTTTAATGAAAGGTATTTTTGTGTTTTGGCTGTAGGTGATGCAAAAATGTTCAAGAAGGAAAAAAGGATGAAAATGAGCAAAAAGAAGCAAAAATGGAGCCAAAATTCAAAATTGTCAAAATAATTAGCCTGGCACCTAGGCGCCAGAATCCGGCGCCTAAGCGCTAGTTCGATACAGAATTCTGTAAGATTTTTGATGACTTTTAGACGGTTATTTTGACGGTGTTAGCAGTTATTAAACGATCTAGAAGATTGGCAGTTATTCCTGTATTATAAGACATGTGATACATTGTATTTGGACGCTTGAAAACGGTTAGAATCGCTAAGAGGTGCGATCCAAAGTGAAGAGGTGCGAAGAACTAGACGCAGAGTCCGGCGCCTAGGCGCCAGACACCCCTTCTAGAAGATTCATTGAACATGGACACATTTTGAAGAGGTGCCTCAAGGCAACCCTTGAAGCCTATAAATAGGAGGCTACTCCTTCAGAGAAAAATGCTAAAAAAACCACCAACGCTCAACCTAGTCCCCTAGTCTCATAGTCCATTTAGAGAGAGAAATTAGAGAAATATTTTAAGGGTCATATTTATAGTTTCTTTTATTAATTAGTGAGTTTATTTAGAGTTTGTATTGAGAGTATTTGAAGAGTCGGTGCTTTTGAAGTCTATTTACTTTGGATTCAGAGGTTCAGTTGGAGAAACACTTGAGATAAGTAATTGTATTTTAATTCAAAGTTTTATTTATATGTTTTGTTGTTTAAATTCAATGTGTTCTGAGTAGTTACTTTACTTTCCTCTTTCAATTATGAAAAGATAAATAAGATAATATAAAATTCGTTGGAGAATTAAAAACTATATATATATTTTAAATATTGTGATGATATTAATACCGGATCTTAATTTACTATTTAAATTGGCCATTTAAATTGTTAAAATCTGTTGTAGAGTTTTGAGATCTAGAAGGAGATGAATTCTTAACTAGTAAATATCACATGAATCCTTGGGTAGTCGAAGGCCTTGCGCGGGTTATTCAAGATGAAGTGCAAATAAATAGGAAGATATTATTTAATGGGCGTAGAATTGATATGTTTTTAGAGTGACAAACTAAATTCTTGTAATTTGGTTTATAGAGAAGGAAAGGGTCACTAGTAGGGCCGACCATAGCCACCCTTGGACATCTAGTAGTGTGAGCCTAGATTAACTCATTCTTCTAACAATACATCCAGACCTAATTTATAGATTAGCCAATGTTCTTTATACTATCGAGCGAAGGTAAAGAATAAGAATGCTTTTATCTGGCACAATACCATAAATTTATAATCTCCACGAATTTTACATTATCTAAAAAGTTTTGTATTAATTGAAAGGAAGAAAGTTGTTTGCTTATTTTTATTTACATTAATCATTACTTTATTACTGTTTTATTTCTGCATCTAGAAAATTAAATATCAACTTTTTAACTTTAAAAGAAATACATAAAAATAAAATCAAAATATTTTTAAAAAAAAATCTATAATCCTCCTCGTAGGATCGATACTGGGGTCTTTATTTAAAGTCATATATTACTTGAAGCGATACATATACTTGCATAGTACCCCTAGTGTGTAAAATATTTTTCATAAAATTATATTTATATACACTAGCCACTATTATTATTTTAAGTCAAAGTATTGGCTATAACATATTTTTGATAGCATAAATTACTGTATTGTTTGGTGATTACAAACCAAGTTTTTGGTGCATTGCTGCGGATCGAGGGTCAAGTTTTAAGCGCCATTGTCGAGAAGGCAAAATTTATAGATTTTAAATATTTTATTTTATTTCTTTCTTTTATTGTCAAAAATATAAAATACAAGAACATTTTAAAAAATATAAAAAAAACAAAACAAAAATAAAAAAAATAATTTTGTTTCTTGCTATTTTACTTTTTATTTACTTTTTATGTGTAGTTCTGGAACTGAAGGATTATTACCTTTAGATTCTGAATTAGAAAGAACTTTTAGAAGAATTAAAAAAGGAAAAAAAAATCAAAAATATCAAGGGATGGCTAATTTACATAATAATTTACAAAATCCAATTGAAATTAGTGAACGAAATGTTTACAAACCATTAAGGGATTATGTTAACCCTACAGTTGATGAACTTCATAGTAGTATTCAAATACCTACTGTAGATGTTAATTCTTTTGAGCTTAAACCGTCTATTATTCAAATGGTTCAAAATAATCAATTTGGGGGAACATCAAATGAGGATCCAAATTTACACCTTGCTAGTTTTTTAGAACTTTGTGCTACCTTTAAACATAACAATGTTTCTGATGATGCTATTAGACTTAGACTCTTTCCTTTTTCTTTAAGAGATAAAGCAAAGATGTGGTTGAACTCATTAGCAACAGGTTCTATTAAAACATGAGCTGAAATGGCACAAAAATTCCTTGGTAAATATTTTCCTCCTTCTAAAACTGCTAAATTAAGAAATGATATTACTTCATTTAGTCAATTTGACGGGGAGACAATTTACGAAACTTAGGAAAGATTTAAAGAACTATTAAGAAAATTTTCTCATCATGTGTTACCTGATTGGTTAATTATTCAAACATTTTATAACGGACTAATTGGATTACTTAAATCAATTATTGATGCTGCTGCTGGAGGTTCTTTAATGGCTAAATCATTTGAAGAAGCTTATACTTTAATTGAAGAAATGACTAACAATAATTTTCAAAGACCTTGGATTAATTCTAAAAGAATGGCAAGTATTCATGATAACGAAACCTTTTCTATCTTAGCTTCACAAGTAGCTACAATATCTAAGAAATTAGATAATTTTGCTATCAATATATCACATAACAACTCTGCTAATATTAAAGATTCTCAAACTATTAAAACTTTACAAGTTATTGCTAGTAAAAATAACCCTTATTCCAATTATTATAATCCTAGATGGAAAAATCACCCTAATTTTAACTGGAATAATTCACAGCAATAATGGGGTAATAATCAATCCCATCCAACTGGAAATGGGAACAATCAAGTAAATTCAAACTATAAACCACCTGGATTTAATAATCAACAGAAAACGTTATCTATAGAAGAATTAATTTTACAACTAAGTAATCAATTACAAAATCAAAGCACTGCTATTCGTAATATTGAGAATTAAATGTGACAAATCGCTAATTTAATTAATTACAGACCTCTAGAAACACTTCCTAGTAATGTTGAAGTCAATCCAAAAGAAACTAGAAAAGAACATGAACATGTTAAAGCTGTGCAACTTAGAAGTGGAAAGGAATTAAAAGAAAGAATGCAGAATGAAATTGAAAATGAGATTGAGGTTGAAGAGATTGAAAAACCTAAGAAAACTCCTTCTCCTAGTCAAGATCAGACTGTTATTCCTATTTATCCTATTTTGGATAGCCAATGGGTAAGTCCTATTCATTGTGTTCCGAAGAAAGGAGGAGTAATTGTCATTGTCAATGATAAAAAAGAACTAATTCCTACAAGACAAGTTACTGGATGGAAAATTTACATTGATTATTGGAAATTAAATGATGCCACTAGAAAGGATCATTTTCCTTTACCTTTCTTGGATCAAATGCTTGATAAATTAGCTGGACGCTCATATTTCTATTTTCTGGATGGATATTCTGGTTATCATCAATTACCTGTCGCTCCTGAGGACCAAGAGAAAAAAATATTTACAAGTCCTTATGGAACATTTGCGTTTAGATATGTAATGCACCTGCAACTTTTCAAAGATGTATGATGTCAATATTTTGTGATTTGATTGACAAAGGAATTGAAATATTTATGGACGATTTTTTAGTCTTTGCAACTTCTTTTGAATCTTGTTTGGAAAATATTTCTAAAGTTCTGAAAAGATGTGAAGAAACAAATTTAGTTCTGAACTAGGAAAAATGTCAATTTATGGTCACAGAAGGCATTGTACTTAATCACAAAATTTCACAAAAAAGGGATGGAAGTTGATCAAGCAAAAGTGAAAATTATTGTTGAACTACAACCACCTACTACTATTACTGATGTGAGAAGTTTTCTGGGTCATGTTGGATTTTATAGAAGATATATAAAGGATTTTTCTAAAATTGCTAAACCTCTTTGTCATTTATTGGAAAAAGAAGCTAAATTTGAATTAAATGAAGACTATGTTAATGCTTTTAATATTTTAAAAGAAAAATTAATAACTACACCTGTAATTATTGCACCTAATTGGAATAAACCCTTTGAATTAATGTGTGATGCAAGTGATTTTGCAATTGGAGCTGTATTGGGACAAAAATATGAGAAAATTTTCAAAGTTATATATTATGCTAGTAAAAATATTACTGAAACTCAAAGAAATTACACTACTACTGAGAAATAGCTTTTAGCTATAGTCTATGCCTTTGATAAATTTAGACCTTATCTTCTTGGTACCAAATGCATAGTTCATACTGATCATTCCGCTATTAAATATTTAATGTCAAAAAAAAGATGCTAAGCCTAAACTGATAAGATGGATTTTACTTCTACAAGAATTTGATTTTCAAATAGTGGGTAGAAAAGGAACTGATAACCAAATTGCTGATCATTCATCTAGAATTAAGAATGATGTTATTACTGAGGAAAATATAAATGAGAATGTTGACCTCATTTTTGATGAGGTCTTTTGCTTCTCTCTTTAGTACTTATGATCTAGCCTTAGGCTTTTCCTTTGACTAATCTTAGAGGAATAGAAAGGAACCCACCCTTTAGAAATTCAAACACCTCTTAACTCGCTGCAAACCCCACAAGCTTGATTGTAGACCCCTAATCACCTAGAGGGTTGAAATCAAATGTGGAGGTTTAAAGGATGAGTTCCCTATAGGACCTTTTTAGCCTTAGGAATACCCTGGGTGGCCTGGTCTGGTGAGGGTTGACTTGCACATACACTACACTCTCACACACATTCCAAGTCCTAAAACCACACTCTCACCCAACTTGACTTCCTGACTCATGTAGGTAATTCATATGGATGGTCCTTAACCCCTAAGCCCCTAGCTAAGAGGGTTAGGAACAACATAGTGGATGCCTCAAATGAGTCATCTCATGGCTTATATGGGCTTAATATGGCTTCATGGCTCAACCAAAATGATCCCATTTCACTCACATTTGATCAATCTTCTTTTTTTCAAAATTTCAATTTTTGACCCCCGCGGCCCCAGACCCACCAAACCTACCAAATACCCTTGAAAAGAACCAAAATTTGCAAAATTGCCTAAATTACCCAAGGTCCCTCAAAATCAATCCTAAACACTTCCCACCATTCAAATTGACCATCTTTGGCCAAAAATACCAAAATTTCCAAAAATACCCCTAAACCCCCAAAAATTACCAAAATACCCTTTTACCCCAAAAAATCCGAAAATTCAGAAAATTCCCAAAAAATTCCAAAAAAACCCAAATATTCCTAATTTCATTTTGTTCAACTATACCATGGGCCAATTTTTCCAATTTACCCCACTTTTACCAAAACCCCCAATTTGACCCACTTTTAACCCAAGTGAACACAATGTCAAATCAAACCACCCCAATTGACCTCAATTCTGGTCCAATTCAATTATAAACTTTAATTCAATATCCACAAAATTAATTTAGACCAAATCCAAGTCCAATTTGATTGACATTTGAGCCCAATTTCAATTTAAAGCCTAAGGCCCAATTTTGGCCCATGACCTAAACCTAGCTCAAACCAACCCAATCCAACTCCAATTGGCCCCAAATCTTTTCTAAGGCCTTCCTAACATCCCCATAAACAAAACAATAACTTGATTTGCCTAAAATTTGAACCTAAACTCCACCCAAAGCTAACCCAAAACCAAAATCCCTTAAATTGACCTAAGCCCAAACCTAACCCAAATGGGCCCAAATCCCAAAATTAAAGCCCAACCAAAGTTGAAAACTCTTTGTGACACTCCCATAAACATTTATAAACATTAATTTTACATCAAATCCAACATTAGCCCAACCTTAAACCAAGTTATCCCACTTTTGCCCCTTTACTAAAAGACCCACATTAAACTCAATTCAATTCAAAATCACTTCAAATTTGTTCCAAATCACTCATGACACATCCCTAAACTAAACCCAAAATTTATTTGGCATGGTCCTTCACAAAACTTTCATCCAAAAGCCCATTTTAAAATCTAAAAGCCCACTTCCATGAAGCCTTTAAAAGCCCATTTTCACCAAAATTCAAAAAGCTCAAAGTTCATTCCAAAGCCCACATGAGATTTCCTCTCATCATCCCTTTTATTTAAATCATTCCCTAAGTTTCAAACTCATCATCAAATTATCCTACATTAAGCCTCATGCCAATTTCCCCTAAATTCATCAAAAATGTCAAAATTCATTTCCATGTAAATAGCCAAGCCATCTCTAAGCCAAATGGAGTCCTTAGAGCCATGCACAATCCACATGAAAGCCATGAGATCTTTGACTTATCACCACTCCCTAAATGGAAAAAGGAGGAATCCCTTTAATGATTCCCTTAGGAGTGATTAAACACTCCCATGTATCCCCTAATCTTGCTTAAGCCTAATTGTACTTGGATTGTGACTTGACCCCACTAATCAAGCTGACCCAAGTGAATTTCTCTTCAGCCCAAACCAGCCTTGGGGAGGTGCACCTAGCCTAAACCATGAGTTGAATAAACCAAGCCCAAAATGACTCTTCCCCCTTACCACTTAAATCAAACTCCTTTACACATGTCAAGCCTCAATTGACTGCACCATTGCAAACCCCTGACCCTTCTGAGCCAGATGGTGACCTAACACTGCCGGCCAGCCACCACAACCGCCGAAAAACACCATGGCCGAGAGCTCCATGTGAGCCAAAATTTTCAATTCTCCCTTTCTGAGTTGTCCCAGTCTAATTGAACACCATGATTTTCTTATCTTGCATAGAGCAGCTGATCCCAAGCATCAAACCCCCCTGGGAAGCCCTCTAGCCACCTCTATTTAAACACCACCACCTCTCGGCCAAAGAAGGTGTTGAACCAAACCCTACCAAAACTCTGCCAAAATCACTCCAGAACCCTCTCCAGACATAGAGAACTTGATCCCCACTGAAATCCAGCCCTAAAACCCTCTCTGTGAGCTCAATTTCTGAGTTGAAAATCCACCAAAAAAATAGGACACTTCACCACAGTGAGGCAATCTTCAAATTGATTGACCCTACACCTTCACCAGACCAAGAGGAGAAGTTTCCCAGCAAAAGCCCCTCACCAGGCCAGCCATTGCTTCCAGCCTCCAAGCTTTGTGATCGGCCTTGGTTACTTTCATACTTAGAGAATTCCCGCAGCCAGAGACATCATCTGGAGCTTTCCTGGACTCAATTGAAGGTGACACAACCCTCAGATCGAAGCTTCACTTCTCTGAGCAAAGGTATGAACTCATTCTTCCTCCCGAGCTTCAAGCAATTCTCTATTTTGTTTGGGTTAATTTCATAGCTTATAAACCATATGGATGTGTTCGTCTCTTCAAGACTAATCGATAGAGTATAAGAACTCAAAAATCCATTGAGAATTGAGAGAGATATTAGGGTTTGAGTGTGGACGGTCACGGGTGCACACCAGTCGTAGACGATGACCAGGAGCCGTTGGATCGTGCGTGTATCAAGCGGATGATCTAGATCAAGCCGGACAGCGCAATGGTACGTGAACCGCGGGCCCCTGGAGAGATGAGTCAGATGGCGACGCCGAATCACAGCGTGACGCGTGGGCTTTTGAAGCTGGCGAGATTGATGCGGCGCCGCGTGGATAAGTAGAAAATTAGGGTGTTTTTGAATTATTTAAATGCCCTGAACATTACAAATTTATATCTTTGCATAGAAAAATCACAAAAATAAAATAAAAACACCCTCTTACTCAGTGAACAGAGGAGAATAATGTGGAAAAGAAATCAAGTTAATTGGATAAGTATTTTATTTTTAATAATTTATTTACTGTTTTCAATGTTTTGATTCTCCATTTGCATAGACAATTCACCATGGCATGAGACCATAGGGCTTTTGAAGCCTCTGATCTTAGGAACATTCCCTGAATTTTTCAAGGTCAGAGGCCATCTCTATGAAATGTTATTGATTTTTCAATTTCATGTCACTGTTTTAGGTATTTTAATTCCAACAATTAGCATGTTGTAAAATAAATTCTAGGAAAATTTGGTGATGTTTCTTAGGACCAGGGGACCCTATGAAAAATATATTTTGAGTCAATTCATTCATAATAACCTTAATTGGCCTAAACCCCTAAAATTGAATTTGAATTAATTACGGTTAACCACACATCAAATTGACTTGAAAATAATTTTTCATTACTCTTTAAGGTCAGAGGAACCTTACATAAAATTTTGAAATAAATTGGACTTGATTAACCCCACCAAATGGATTGATTAAGTCTCATAAACAAAATGTAACTTTAAAAATTCATAACTCCAAAAATACTTTTCAAAAATTCACAAAAATTGTTTTGGAGCTTCTCTGATATTAGGGGAGTTCAACAAAATTAAAATTGGAATTTTCTAAAATTTTCCATTTTTAATGATATATTTAATATTTTAATAATTAAAAAATAATAAAAATCATAAAAATATTAAAAATCATAAAAATTTCATATTTTGACTCCTAATCACTTAGGAACAAATCAAATATTTTTCCCAAGTCTCAAAGTAAAGATATAGAATTTTAAATGCTTAAAATAATTTTTAATATTAAAAAATGTATTTTCTAACCTTTTCACTAAATTAATTCTAATAAATCAAAGAAAAATTATAAAATTATAAAATTTATTTCTCTGAACTCCATGAGGTCAGAGAGATTTAAGAAAAATAAAAATCCATTTTTCAACTTTAATTTTATTTTTTAATTAATTAATACTCTAAAACTCAAAATAATTATAATAAATAAAATATAATTCAAAAAATCACAAAATTTGGTCCAAGTGGTTCTCTAGTCATTAGGAACATTCCACAATTTTCTTAAGGACAGAAACCTTTCCTTGATCATGTTGTTGAATTTTCTTTTAAAACCCTTATTTTCTACTAAAAATAATTATATAAATAAATTAAATTCAGAAAAATCACATTTTCTCCTCTAATGTCTTAATTGACATGTGAGTGAAGTGATATAAAAATTTCAAATTCATTTGAGCTCAATTTAGTGAGTTATGAAATAAATAAGCCTAAAAGGGCATAAAGGTAATTAAAAATTTTGACCCCTAATTAAAACTTTAGGTTTATTCAAAATGGAGGGTAAAATATTTGATTTTAACTTTCTCTTGAATGATTGAAACTTAAGGAAATTAAAAGGGTAGAAACCCATTAAACACTTTGAAAATATCAAAATGAAACTGTAATTAATTAAACAATTAGAATTTTGGAAAGAATATATTTAAAATTTGGATTATTAAAATAGGGATATTATTAAGAGGATATTTATTCTTTAATTTAAAAATTCCTAAATAAGTCACTTTAAAAATATTTAATTCTTAATTAAAAATTAAAATAATAATCCAAATTAACAATTAAAACTAAAATTAAATTAAAATTAAATTTAAAATATTGAAACTAAAATTAAAACTAAAATTAAATTAAGTTAAATTAAAATTAAATTAAAATTAAAGTTAAACTAAAATTAAAATTAAATTAAAATTAAATAAAATTGAATTAAATTAAATTTAAATTTAATTAAAATCAAATTAAATTAAATTAAAATCACTTAACAACAAACCTAAATGAAATCATTAAGTGTTAAATCAAAACATATCAATAATTTCAACACCTCTTTCTATCTAAGTAAATTTAAAACATGAACATCAATTTGAAATACCAAGATAATTGAAAATGTAAAGATTTAAATTAAATCTAAAATAATTTTGACACTATTCCAAACTTAAAATTATTAATTAAAACCTCATAATTAAATTAAATCACTTTAAATCATTAACTCAAACTTTAAATTAAGAATGATTAAAATTCTCGATAAACCAACTTGCCCTTAAAGGCTTTAATTATTATAACTCTTAAATAGAGCATTAAATGAGATGTCACTTCATTCATCGTGTAATCAAATACCCGAGTTCACTGAGCAAGAGATAAAGTTTAACTAAACTCCTGGATGATTAATTCACATGTGCAATTAAATTTACTTGGACTCAAAATAATCCCGAAGTATCGAAAGATGTTTAGGACTCGTCCTAAGCACTTCCTCGATATAACGGGATGTTTTAGAAGAACAACTGAATCTAATTATTCTTTGATGAAGAAAATCATCCTTAAACCAAACCAAGAACCTAGATGTCATAGGAGATGACTAGTTATAGGATTAGGAATTTGGTAGACAACCAAATCCCTTCCCTTAGCTTTACCTAGGTATCTGTTGAAATATTTAAATGCCTTAACATGTGTTTTAAGTGCAGCTTGGGATGACGGGAAGACCCTCCAGGTACGCTTTTATTTTATTGAAATTTACCTTATTACAATTTACTTACATGCACTGTACTTTACTTTTCTTGCATGTTAAATAAGACTGTTGCATGAAAACTAAAACCTTTAGGATAGTCCCTGAAATGAAACCAAAACTAAATTAAAAAGTCATTGCAAGATAAAATTCACCGCCACAACATTCCAAAATATAAAACAACTAAAAATTTAATCACAAACAAAATAACAAAACTACAATTATAACTAAATTAAAACGTCTCATTGAATGATCAGGAATACCTCGGATGATGTAACCCACGTATTGCTAACAGGATTTCCCATGGTCTAAATAAAAGTGTGGAACTCATTCAGTTGAGTTTAGCAAATTCATCTGGACTAAGTGAATTCGATGAAAATAACGGTGCTGGGATGATGGAATCGTGGGATCTTAATCGGTTATGTTTAAACAACTTTAAGATTTGTTTTAATTAAAATATTAAAAAACACTTCGATATTAAGATTTTCTCTAAACCAAAACACTTCTCTCATCTCCTGATTTTTGACTTCTAAAATTAAACCTCTACAATAACAAGGAGCTCGGAGCATAGTGGGCAGCACGGTCATCGTCGTCAGCAAAACTCGGGTCTACTTCAGCAAAACCTTTCTTAGAATTAAATAACCAAGCCATAGGATTTTGAGGTACTTTCCCTAGTGCAGCATAAATTCTCAACTCTTCGTTAGGCATTTGCATGATCATGTCATGTAAATTAAGCCCTAAATGGTCTTAGAATTCCGAGGTAGTTATCGGGTACGACATAAACCCTCATATCTTCCAGGCTATTTGTATGATCATATCATACAAATATAAGTCCTAATTAACTAAAATTGGCAGGATTGCAACATTAAATAAATCCTCAAATTGGAGCTAAACAGTAGGATAGTTTGGGAAGTTGTCAAGATTTCTTCTTGGATCCTCAGCTTCTCCTATTTCACTTCCTTTGGACTCTTGAAATTAACTGTTCCAAATTTGATCCATTCCCAATTGAAATTTCCAAAACTCAATCCTTTGAAAACCTTAAACTTTGAAATTCTTGAGAGCAAAACCACTGATCATTATCGAGAGTTTTCTTAAGTGATTCCCGTCACTTAGGATGTAATTAACTATAGGGGCTTGCCCTTATAGGGAACTTTAAGAACCCAAGTAATATAAACCCTGCTTAATTCATTTATATTAAGCAGGGGAACTTGTCAGCTTATAAAATTGGTTCGCAGACCAAACGGATGTCACAAATCTTTAAGTTTATTTAATCGAGCCCCATCGTCGAAGCGATGTGTCTATTCATCGGGATAGATACACGGTTTGTGATGCGATGCTCATTTATATAAACTATTTGGGATGTGAGATCGGTTTGATTTCATATCTTAAAATTTTCAAATTTAAAATTATTTTCAAAATCAAATACTACTTTCTAAATTATATATATTTAAATTAAATTTAAAATCTAAAATTCGCCGACAATTTCTGTAGGCGACCCCTTTTTTAAAATACAACATTCAACCTAAAAATATGCCGACAGAGAAATTTTCTAATGAACATTTATATGTTATTCAAGGATGCCAAACACCTTGGTATGCAGATATAGTTAACTATTTAGTTAGCAATATTCTACCTTATGGATTGAATAACAAATATATTAAGAAATCTAAAAATGCTGCTAAATCTTATATTTGGGAAGATCCTCATTTATTTAAATTAGGAAGAGATTACGTAATTCGAAGATGTGTACCTTATGAAGAAACTTTTGCTATTATTCAAAAATGTCATGATTCGATTTTGGAGGACACTTTGGAGTAGATAAAACTGCATTTAAAATTTTAAATTCAGGATTTTATTGGCCTACCTTGTTCACAGATGTGAGATATTATGTGAAAACATGTGATCGATGTTAAAGGATGGGAAATATATCTAGAAAAGATGAAATGCCTTTAAACTAAATATTAGAAGTTGAAATTTTTGATATATGGGGTTTAGACTTTATGGGACCATTTGTACCATCATGCGGAAAGATTTATATTTTATTAGCAGTTGATTATGTTTCAAAGTGGATTAAAGCTGCAATCTTACCTAACTGTGATTCCAAAAGTGTTTCAAAATTTTTAAAGAAAATGATTTTTTCAAGATTTGGAATGCCTAAGTTAATTATCACAGATGGTGGAAGTCATTTTAGAAATATAAGAATTCAATCATTACTGGACAAATTTGGAATCAAAAACGAATTGCAACCGAGTATCACCCTCAAACAAGTGGAATGGTTGAAGTATCAAACGAGAGAAATTAAAAGAATTTTAGAGAAGTCACGTTAATCCTAAAAGAACTGATTGGGTTGATAGACTTGATTACGCATTATGGGCTTATAGAACAGCTTATAAGACACCAATCGGAATGTCACCTTACCGGTTAATTTATGATAAACATTGTCACTTACCTGTTGAACTTGAACATAAAGCTTTTTGGGCGATATAGGAGTTTAATTTTGATTTGAATACTATAGGAGAAAAACGATTATTACAATTAAATGAGATGGATGAAATAAGAAATGAATCATATGAAAATGCAAAAATTTATAAAGAGAAAATGAAGATGTTACATGATAAAAAGATTTCAGGAAAAATATTCAAGCCTGGACAAGAAGTATTATTATTTAAAACTCGTTTAAGACTTTTTTCCTAAAAAATTAAGATCTAAATGGATGGGACCATATATAATTGAGAAAGTATACCATTATGGAGTTGTGGATATTAAAGACCCTAAAATAGGAAAAATATTTAAAGTTAATGGATTAAGACTAAAGCCTTATTTGGGAGTCATTAAAATGATTTATAAAGAGGCTTACGAGTTGAATCTACCTGATTAAAGATTTAATTAGGTCGGGCTGACAACGTTAAACAAAGCGCTTTGTGGGAGGCAACCCATAATTATTTTTGTGTGTTTTTACATTTTCAATGTAAGGTTATGCCTCGGTCTTGACTAATTTTATATAACTTTAGAAAATTGGATGCTAACAAGTCTTTATTGACTTTAGCTAAAAATTATCTCAAAGTATATAAAGTTTGGACTTTGGATCACTCCATTTCATATGTGAGTAAAAAGGAGTTCAAGTTAACCTTCATTATGATTGTTTATAATTTGTGTTACTAAGTCTATATTGATCTTACCATTCTAAATTACCTATTTTGGAGAATGAAACTTTGAAATTTGACGATAGGCGAAACGGAGTCGAACATGGTTCCGGCGCCTAGGCGCTAAAAATCGCAGCGCTTAAGTGCCAGAATAAACTATGTATCGATGGGTCCAGCGCCTAGGCGCCAGATTTGGCGCCTAAGTGCCACAGTTACTGGATCATGTAAAAACAAAAAATTTTCAGTTTTTCACATGATTTTCTCCTTTAAATTACCCCATCGTCGTCCCCAATCCCTAAGCAACAAAAATTACGACCTAGACACTTCATTCTTGAGAGATTAGAGAGGATTTTTGAAGAAATGGAGAGAAGAAATCTTGGAGAAGAGGCTAGAGACAAAGGTTCAAAGGATCCTCAACCCTACTTCAATTGTTTTATCGCTGTAAGTTTGGAGAAAATTTCAAGTCGTCTAGATAAATTTGAATCAGAATTCAAAAGTATTGGAGATGTATGCGAAGAACAAATGGAGATGTTTGGAGATGTTTGCATAAAATTTGATCATCTAGCGGCTTATCAAGATGCTCAAGTGGAGATGTATGCGAAGAACAAATGGATAGATGAGAAAAAGACTACGTATTTTCTGAGGGCGTTAGTATTCTTCCCAAGTAGGCCTAGTAATTTTCCTTGCGAAGAGAATGTAAATTTCTAATTTGAAGATTAGATAGTTATTGTGGTGTGATCTAGACTTTTATTAGTGTGTCGTTGAATCGATTTAGAAATCAAATGTGTTTTTGGTGTGTTTGATTTATTGTTCAATTTATGTTGTATTTGCTTTGAAATTGTATAGTTTGATTGTTTATTAAGACTTGAATCATATTACTATACTTATCTGTATTGTACTGAGCCAAAATTGAAGATTATGAATGGAATTAGAAGAGTTTGATTTAAACCTTGTGTTTAATTGGTGGATTTAATTTTTAATTTTTAAAATTTTTGGGAAATATTTTGGAAGTTGGAAACTGAATCACTAGTCTAATATGAGTAATTGGAAGTTGAATTTATAAGTTTTGGTGGAAAATAAAATTTTTAAAGTGATTTTTATGAATGGCGAGACTGGCGCCAAGGCGCCAGAATTCTGCGCCTAGGCGCCGGTTTAGCCTGCTTAGCGAAAATTAGCATTTAAACCCCATTAGCCATGGTTGACGCCTAAGCTTCATCCCCTTCCTCTTTTTCATGAAAATACACCCCTAGATCCATCTTGAGGTTAATACATCAACTTTTTTAGCCATAGAAATGATAGGGCAACAGACAATAACCTTAAGAAAATTATTTCTAAGTCATAGAAATCATTTTGAATGGTACTTTGAAATTTAGGGTTAAAATTCTTTATTAATTGAATAATTTTAATCCTAAAAATAACCCTTTATAAATTTAACCTATTTTCATCAACAATCAAAGTTTGAAAAAGGTTCTAGTCTATGATAGACTAATGATAAATTTCACTTAAGTCTAAAATGACCAAATTGGACTTAACTAAATTTAAAATAACATTTAAAACCCATTAAACCTTACTTAAATTAGGTTTAATATAAAGATTAAATCTTAATTAAGTTTAAAGACACATTAAACTTAATTAATCAAAATTAAACGTTTTAATTAAGTTTAAAGACATAATAAAGTTAATTAAAACCTTTTAATTAAGTTTAAAGACATAGTAAACTTAATTAACCCATTAAACCTTACTTAAATTAGGTTTAATATAAAGATTAAATCCTAATTAAGTTTAAAGACACATTAAACTTAATTAATCAAAATTAAACCTTTTAATTAAGTTTAAAGACATAATAAACTAAATTAACCCATTAAACCTTACTTAAATTAGGTTTAATATAAAAATCAAATCTTAATTAAGTTTAAAGACACATTAAACTTAATTAATCAAAATTAAACCTTTTAATTAAGTTTAAAGACATAATAAACTTAATTAACCCATTAAACCTTACTTAAATTAGGTTTAATATAAAAATCAAATCTTAATTAAGTTTAAAGACACATTAAACTTAAATAATCAAAATTAAACCTTTTAATTAAGTTTAAAGACATAATAAACTTAATTAACCCATTAAACCTTACTTAAATTAGGTTTAATATAAAAATCAAATCTTAATTAAGTTTAAAGACACATTAAACTTAAATAATCAAAATTAAACCTTTTAATAAAGTTTAAAGACATAATAAACTTAATTAACCGATTAAACCTTACTTAAATTAGGTTTAATATAAAAATCAAATCTTAATTAAGTTTAAAGACACATTAAACTTAATTAATCAAAATTAAACCTTTAAATTAAGTTTAAAGACATAATAAACTTAATTAACCCATTAAACCTTACTTAAATTAGGTTTAATATAAAAATCAAATCCTAATTAAGTTTAAAGACACATTAAACTTAATTAACCAAAATTAAACCGTTTAATTAAGCTTAAAGACATAATAAACTTAATTAACCTCCTTACACATTAGGTTTAATCAAACTTAAACCCTAATTAGGTCTAACCCTTAGACCTAATTAAACCATTAAGTCTTAACTAAATTAGACTTAATCAAACTTAAACCCTAATTAGGTCTAACCCTTTAGACCTAATTAAATTATTAGACCTTAACTAACTAAGGATTAATCAAACCTAAACCCTAATTAGGTCTAACCCATTAGACCTAATTAAACCATTAAACCTTAACTAACTAAGGTTTAATCAAACCTAAATTCTAATTAGGTTTAACCCATTAGACCTAATTAAACTATTAGACCTTAACTAACTAAGGTTTAATCAAACTTAAACCCTAATTAGGTCTAACCCATTAGACCTAATTAAACCATTAGACCTTAACTAACTAAGGTTTAATCAAACCTAAACCCTAATTAGGTCTAACCCATTAGACCTAATTGAACCATTAAACTTTAACTAACTAAGGTTTAATCAAACCTAAATTCTAATTAGGTTTAACCCATTATACCTAATTAAACTATTAGACCTTAACTAACTAAGGTTTAATCAAACCTAAACCCTAATTAGGTCTAACCCATTGGACCTAATTAAACCATTAAACCTTAACTAACTAAGGTTTAACCAAACATAAACTTAATTAGGCCTAACCCATCAGGCTTAATTAAACCATTAGACCTTAACTAACTAAGGTTTAATCAAATATAAACCTTAATTAAGTCTAACTTAATAGACCTAATTAAACACTAAGAAGTCTTAACCAAATAAGACTTAATCAAACATAAACTCTAATTAAGCCTACCACGTTAGACTTAATTAATTATAAAACTTTAGCCAACTAAGGTTTAATTAAACCCAAATCCAACATTTAGCCTAAGTCCAACACAACATAAACTCCAATCAAACCTTAATTTAAGTTCAACCCATATTGAACTTAAATCAACCTTAAGTATAGGTTCAATCTAACCTGAACCCAACTTAAATCAAGATCAAACCTTGACTTAGGCTTAACCCAAGTTAAACCTAATTCAAACCTAAACCTTAGATTCAACCCACATTGAACCTAACCTAAACTTGAACATAACCTAACTTGAGTTCAATCCAACCTGAACTCAAGTCAACCTAAACCTTAGGTCCAGCCTACATTGAACCTAGATTCAACCCAAACCAAACTAGAACCTAACTTACATTAGACTTCAGTCAATGGTAACTTAAGTTCAATCCATATTAAACTTAAGTCAACCTTAAGCCAAGATGTAATTAAATAGACTTAATTAAAACTTAAGCCTTACCTAAAAAGGACTTAGATGGTCTATAATTCTAATTAAATCTAATTTATTAGACTTGATTAACCTTTAAGCACTATTTAAACAAGGCTTAAAACTTAATTAAGTCCATTCTAAACCAAACCTTTTTAAGTTCAGACAGACATGAACTTAACTTAGGTTCAACCTAATTTGAGCATAACCCAAACTTAAACCTGACTTAAGTTCAAACAACTTTAAGTATAGGTTCAACCTAACTTGAACCTAACTTAATCCATACTTAAACACAATCTAATTACAACCCATGTTGAACTTAAGTCAACCTTAAAATAGGCTTAATTAAAACTTAAGTCTTATCTAAAAAGGACATAGATGGTTTGTAATTCTAATTAAGTCTAATTTATTAGACTTAATTAACCTTTAAGTCCTATTTAAACAAGACTTAAAACTTAATTAAATATATTCTAAATTAAATCTTTTAACTTAAAGTTCAGACAGACATGAACTTAAGTGAAATAGATTCAATCAACATTGAATCTAACTTAGGTTCAGACAGACATGAACCCAGGTTAATTCAATCAATATTGAATCTAATTTCAAACCTTTTAACTTAAGTTCAGACAGATATGAACTCAAGTTAAATAAATTCAATCAACATTGAATCTAACTTAGGTTCAGACAGACATGAACCCAAGTTAATTCAATCAATATTGAATCTAATCTCAAACCTTTTAACTTAAGTTCGAACAGGACATGAACTCGAGTTAAATAGATTCAATCAACATTGAATCTAACTTAGGTTCAGACAGTACATGAATCCAAGTTAATTCAATCAATATTGAATCTAATTTCAAACCTTTTAACTTAAGTTCGGACGGACATGAATTCAAGTTAAATAGATTCAATCAACATTGAATCTAACTTAGGTTCAGACAGACATGAACCCATGTTAATTCAATCAATATTGAATCTAATTTCAAACCTTTTAACTTAAGTTCAGACAGACATGAACTCAAGTTAAATAGATTCAATCAACATTGAATCTAACTTAGCTTCAAACAGAACCCAAGTTAATTCAATTAATATTGAATCTAATTTCAAACCTTTTCAACTTAGAGTTCAGACAGACATAACTCAAGTTAATTCAGAATTTAAGTTTAAACTTAAAATCAAGATATAAATTCAACATTTCAAACCAAAACTGACATAACCAACAAAAATTTGACATTTCAAAAATAAAACAACATAATCAATAAAAAATTGACATTTCAAAATAATTTGACATAAATTAACATCCAAGATATATCCAAATGTTTTGTGATATTATTTCTGACAATGTTTTCTTTGCAGGGTGAAAACAAGAAATTTCATTTAGATTTTCTTTGCATGTTATAGGATGTCCTAACTCTGTTCTGCAGGACGTCGACGACAACAAAAACAAAACCAAACTTTTAGGTTAGACATATAACCTGAAACTTTTCAACAAAAACAACGACATCGAAAACAAAAATAAAACTAAAACTTTTAGGTTAGACATATAACCTGAAACTTTTCAACAGAACAATGACATTAACAACAAAGACAAAACCAGAACCTTTAGGTTAGACATAATACCTAAAATGTTCAATAACATGATATAAAAAACATTCTGGAGTGATAGTGGGTACATCTCTCCTTAAAAATAAAATTTATTTAGAAAACAAATGATTAACATTAATCAGAAGTTTTCTTAAACAATTGAAAATTATTTAAGATGTAATTAACTATAGAAGCTTGCTTCTATAAGAGATCTTAAAGAATCCGAAATTGAAATCTCTAGTTTTCCATGATCTTCTTAATATGAAAATTCTAGAATATGTTATTCTAGAAAATCCTCATATAAGAATTTTCATAAACATCCTTTTCTACTATTAGTCCTGAAAAATTTCTAAATCCTTCGTAGGATTTGTAGGAATAAAACTAGGCTAATATTAGATGGCGACTCCTTGACATTGACACTCAAACCCAATCTCTTTCCGCCCACACCGCCGACAAGAGATTTTGTGTCGACTCCGCTGGGGATAATCTTTCTTCTCATCTTTTGTTATCGTTTGTTTTCATTTCAAAATTTTGAAAATAAAAAAGTTCCCAGTTTATAAATAAATCGATAATATTCGTTTTTCTTGAAATTTCAGAAAAATCGCAATGGATTCTCCGAATTCAATCTTTTCTTACTATCAAGACTTTGACATACCAATAGAGGAAAATCCTCCTTTTTATCAAAATGATTTTGGATTATTTAGTGAAACGGAATTCATATTAGATAATCCATATCAAACTGGTCCTCAATCTTTTCAAGAATTTAACTTGCAACCTTATGAAGACTTTCTGAATTTTACAGACAATTTACCTGTATATACACCTGAAGAACCTTATATCCTTGAAGAAATGAAAAGACAGAGTGATAAGAAAGGAAAACAAGTTTACGAGGAAGATGATATTCCACCATCATCTATGTATGAAATCGGATCTTCTTCAAGGAACGTTCATAGAACTCCTTCATTTAAAAGAAAGAAAAGGTGGAATGAAAATGATAATTTTGAAACACCTGAATTTTAACAGAATATTTTTGGAAACTCTTCATTCTTAGAAGAAAATCAATATATTCCAATTCCTGTTGAATACACTGACAATTCCTTTCAACCTAAAAGATCTCCTCCATTTCGTGTTGTACATTCAGTGTTTAAGAGATTAGCACGAAAAGAAAAATGTTCATTATCTAAGTTATTAGATAAAATGGGTTGTGCAGTCTCCAACACCATGAAAAGGAGAATTTTAGCAATGGAAAATCCTGATTATCAAGAAACTGATTATCAATTCCCAACTGATAAACATTGTGTTCGAGTGCCAGTAAAATTTCGATTGGGCCCTAGAATAAAAGATGTAGTGGTCACTAATGACAAAACTTGATATGACAAATTAATGTCAGAAGCAGAAGATACAACTGCTAAAATGACGGACTTGGTCCAGATGCTACAAAAAGCAAATTGACCTTATACCGGATATGATACACCACCTGAGACTTTTCACGCTATACTAAACAATAATGTATGGATGCGAAAATCATCTGAAAGGAATTCTAATACTACCAACACTCCTGCGAATAGTTCACAAGAAGAGATTTGCATAAAACATTCTACAAAATCATTTCAAGAAAGATTAAAGAAATTAAAAGAAGAAATTAAACAACTTTCAAGGCAAGAAAGGAAAAATACTTCTGACAGTTCCAATGAGAATGTTGCCAGTGTTGATATGGTAGAAACCCGATCTACTTCCTTAGCACGAGAATCAAATGAAGAGGAGACAACCAATGAATTGCGAGAGGTGATACGACAACGAGATGAACAAATAAGCCGTCTTGAACAAAAAATGGAAGAATTGGTAGCAACTTTACAAAAATCACCAACGAACCCTTCTCCGGCTATTGAAATCAATAGACCGGAAGCTATTCACATCCTTGAAAGTAGAGAAGAACCAATGGATGTTGAGGAAAGCACTCGAAAGAGAAAGAATTCTCGTCATAACGAAACTCCAGAAAAGGATATTACAAAAATAGTGGAACAGAAAATTAAAGAAACAATGGCTCAGGCAAAAGCTGGAGCATTAACTCCAAAGGGTAGACCCTACCCAGAGGAATTTGATTATGTTCAATATCCTAAAGGTTTTGTTCCTCTCGTCTTTAAAATGTTTGATGGAACGGGTAATCCCCGACAACATCTAGAATATTTTAGAGCAAGCTGCTGTAATGCTGGAGGAAATGATGCTCTCCTATTTCGACAATTTGTTAATAGTCTTACGGGAGTTACCTTCGACTGGTATGCAGAAATTCCCAACGGATCTGTCAAAACCTTTGTAGAGCTTGAAAGCCTTTTTATTCAACGCTTTGCAGGAGCACAACATCATACCATCGTTGGTGATTTGGTGGTAGAGAAACAAAAACCGGAAGAAACCTTGGTAGATTATATTTTACGTCGGAGAAATCTCAAGCATGAAATATGAACCACAGTTACAAGAACAACATGCTGTTGGAATACTGCTTAAAAATATCCATGGTCCTATAGCTTTTATGCTTAAAGGATTTACAATAAAAAATTTTGAAAAATTACTCAGTAAAGCTGTCAATCTTCAGGAAGAGGTTAAGCAGATGAGTGTAATGGAGAAAGTTGAAAAGACAAAAACTATCAAAACTTTTGAAAAGAAACCTGGGAATATTATAGAAAAAGGCGAACAGGTGATGCAAATTCAACCGGAGCAAAAGAAGAAATGACAAAATCCTTCGACATCACAGACGTCACCTCAATTACAACTTCAACAACCAATCCCAGTATCAACTGAAAAGAAAATAATGGCTGAGAGAATGAATAAAGTATATTCATTTAAAACAGAAGCCGTCAGCAAAATAATTTGTAGCTTGCTTAAAATACCTGAATTTAAGCTACCAGAAGCTAAGAGGCCAGCAGAAATTGACATGAAGGACAATCCTAATTATTGCCCTTATCACAGGATGCTTGGACATAAAACTGAAGAATGTTTTGTCTTCAAAGACTGGTTAAAGCATAATTTCAAAGATGGAAATATAGTCATCCTAAAAGAATACTTGGAAGAACCTGAAAAGGGATCAGTCAATATGATTTCGACAGAGGAACTTAATCCTAAAAACAAGGATAGCATCTCTGAAGAGATCTTCACTAAATACCAAATTACAAAATCTCCCAAGAAAGAAAAGAAAAAGAAAATCAAGAAAAAGAAAAATATTAGATGTTTTCCAAGTATAGGGGCTGCAACTCCTTTTGTACCTTCTAGTTCATTTCACTCTTGTACTAGGATAGTGATGTCAGTCGAAGGATGACAAATCCTCAAGCCGCTAACTTTGTATGACTTCCTTTTTACCATGAATAATAACAATCCTAGTTTTGCGTACATTTTGTCTATTCTGGATGATGCTTCTGAGAATGACCATTCGATTTCTAACCCCATAGACAATACTCAAATCGTATATGATCAATCTAAAGACAACCAGAACAATGAAAGTGAAAATGAAAAATCTGACAACGACAAAAATGAAAATGACATTGTTACACTTCAAGTACAAGGAATTCTGATTTCTATAAAACTGGAATCTTCGGATTCATAAACAAATGAATCGAATAATCAACCTGAAGAAATAGTTGAAATTAACTTGAGAAGTGGAAAAATCATACCTCCTAGGATAATTCCACAAGAAAAAGAAAAACAAATAATTACACTAGATAAGATCATTCCTCCAATATATCCCCAAACCTATGAGAGAAATAAGGATGATCTTCATAACAAGGTAGATTATAATGTACTAGCCCATTTGAGAAAATTGCCTGCAAAATTAAGCATCTATGATGCTCTCATACTTTCCAAAGAAATGAGAGAATCATTAATAAAGGCCCTAACTCAACTTGCTAGTACTACTCAAAACGAAGCTTACTCATTAGAGGAATCAACAAAGATTACCTTCTCTGACAATGACTTGTTGCTCGGAACAACTGAACACAATCGTGCACTATATATTACAGTAAACATCAATGACACAATACTTTCGAGATTTCTTATTGACCTAGGTGCCTCAATCAACATTATGAACCTAAGAACTCTTGCATACTTAAACATTAATGCCTCCCAACAATCAAGGGATACGATGATATTAAGAGGGTTCAATCAACAAGGAGAACGAGCCCTTGGATTAATAACATTGCTCTTAAAAATAGCCGACTTGGCAACGACAGCAAAATTTCATATTATTGATTATGATACCTCTTTTAATGCCTTTCTTGGTAGACCCTGGCTCCATGAATATAAAATGGTACCCTCTTCATTACATCAATGTATCAAATATTTACGAAAAGGACAAGAATTTTGTATTATAGGAGATCTGCAACCGTTTTCAATCCATGAAATCGGTATACATGAAGATGCATCATATTAAGCTCCTATAATTAAAACAATATCTTCCAAAGAGACAACAGTAGATATGGAAGAGAAGAACAAAGAAAAGAAAATAAATGAAAAGAATTTTTCTTCAATAAAGACAAGAGGAACTAATTTCCGTCAGACTCGCACTCGAGGTCAAGGCCGAGGACGAGGACGAGGGAGAGAAGATCCAATTGTCACAATGAAGAAACCACTGAAATTCAAAAACCACCTGGATTCTGAAGAAGAAATAACATCGATGGTTTTGAAGGAACCCCAATTCAAAATATCTCTAGAAGAAGAAGATAAAGAGAAATAATTTGAATCTATGTATGACAAAATCAAGCATTATATACATTCTATGACTCTAACTCCAATCTCCACTGCTAAGATTGAGAATCTAATAGTCAAAGGAGTATATAATGATGACAAAAAGCCAATTAAGTTTAGACTTAGCTCTACTTCTTCTTGTACTAAAGATGATGTAAAAATAGAAGATGAAAATCTTCCACAATCAATGAAAATTCCTTTTGAGTTGTATTCTCCTTGGACATGAAAATTCATTCAAAATAGTTTAATGCTCAAACAATGGTCTTTAAAACAACCGTATTTCATTGAACAAATGTGGAATGATAATAAACGAAATTCTAACTCTAAAAAAGATGTTGGATTTGGAACTTTGGGACCATTAGATGATACAGAATTTGGTTTGACTGTCACAGAAGAATGTGATTCTGAATCATTGCCTGATCTTCCAATTGAAAATGCCCCTCGGAATTGGAAGAAGAAATTAAATCGACAATTGATGAACTAAAAGAAATAAATTTAGGAACTAGTGAACACCCAAAACCGTCTTTTATTAGTTCATTCCTTAATAATGAGGAAGTAAAAGACATAACTCAATTGTTGATGGAATATAAAGACTGTTTTGCTTGGACTTATGACGAAATGCCTGGTTTATCTCCAGAAGTCGCAGTCCATAAACTCGGGATAGACCAAATCATAAACCCAGTTAAACAAGCTCCAAGAAGGATGCAATAAGTCATTGCAGAAATCAAGAAATTGATAGAGGCTGACTTCATACGTGAAGAAAATTATCCAACATCGCTAGCCAATGTGGTGCCAGTTAAAAAGAAAAATGGACAAATAAGAGTTTGCATAGACTATAGGGACTTGAACAAAGCATTTCCAAAAGACGAATTTCCTTTACCAATTCCTGAATTAATGGTTGATATTGCATCAAAATATGCAATATTTTCTTTCATGGATGGATCATCAGGATACAACCAAATAAAATTGTTTTCGGAGGATGAAGTAAATACAACTTTCCGAACACCCACGGGCATATATTGTTATAAGGTTATGACATTTGGACTAAAAAATGCTGGTGCAACCTATCAAAGAACCATGACACGGATTTTTGATGAACTAATACATAATCAAGTCGAATGTTATGTCGATGATCTGGTTGTCAATTGTAAACAAAAAGACGATCATATATACGATTTGAGAATTGTCTTTGAACGACTACGATGATATAATCTTAAAATGAACCCTTTAAAGTGCGCCTTTGGTGTCGCTTCAAGAAAATTTTTAGGATTTGTAGTTCGACATCGTGGGATAGAAATTGATCCTCCCAAAATTGAAGCTATTCTAAATATGCCTCCTCCTAAAAATCTAACTCAATTGAAATCCTTTCAAGGAAAATTAGCATATATACGACGTTTCATTTCCAATCTATCGGGTAGATGTCAACCCCTTACTGCCCTTACTAGAAAGGATGCCAAATTTGTATGGGATGAAGAATGTCAGCATGCCTTCGAAGACATTAAACAATATCTGACAACCCCTCCTATCTTAGCAGCCCCTGTATTAGGAAAACCTTTAATCCTTTACACCGCGGCATTGGACAATTCACTTGGAGCTTTACTAGCACAAGTAAATGATGAAGGAAAAGAGAATGTGTTATACTATTTGAGTCGTTGTTTAGTTTCAATGGAAATAAAATATCCGACAATTGAAAATCATTGTTTAGCCTTGATCTTCGCAGTTCAAAAGTTAAAACATTATATGCTTTCTCATAAGGTAACTCTTATTTCAAGAGTTAACCCATTACAATATTTAATAACACGACCGACACTTTTTGGGAGATTAGCAAGATGGGCAATGATCTTATTACAATTCGACATAACATTTGTACCGTTACGTGCTATCAAAGGAAAAATCTTAGCAGATTTCTTAGCGGCACACCCAATTCCAACAGGATCACCCCTTAACGATGATCTACCTGATGAACAAATATCAGAAGTAAAAAATTCTAACATGCAATGATGGGAACTTTACTTTGATGGAACGTCATCTGCGTGGAAAGACAAAGATAAACAGACAATCATACCAGGCAAAGCCGGAGTAGGATTAATTTACATTACTCCAGACAAAATGATGATGCCCTTTTCCTATCATTTCACAGAACCATGCACGAATAATAAAGCCGAATATGAAGCGCTCATAACCGATCTAGAATTGACAATATTAACGGAAATTAAGAATATTGATATCTATGGAGATTCCCAGTTAATTATCAATCAAATTGCTGGCAAATACAAAATTTTGAAACCACAACTTGAACAGTATTCTCGTTACACTCTGAAATTACTTCAATAAATTCCTGATGTAACATTTTTCTTAATTCCGAGACGAGACAACTCTCTAGCGGATGCTCTAGCAAAACTTGCAAAGGAATCTGCATGTCCAGAAGAAGATGACATACTGGTTTCTATAAAAGGATGACAAGTTCTTTCTCAAATTGACATGGATAATTTGCATAAAATCGGTGAAAATATGGCAATGACAATGAGTGACGAAAAGGATGATTGGCGAGAACCAATCATCCAATATTTACAAACTGGAAAATTACCTGAAAACACTTCTATTTCCAACCAAATTAAACAAAGAGCATTATCACACGCTTTAATAAATGATATTCTTTATAAACGGTCTTTTGATCAGATGTGGTTAAGATGTTTAAACCAAGTCGAAGCTCAAGAGATTGTTAAGGAAGTTCATTCAGGTTTATGTGGTGCACATCAATCTGGGCCCAAAATGAAAATGAAAATAAAAAGAATGGGTTATTATTGGCCAACAATGATGACTGACTGTCTTGACATTACAAAGAAATGTCATCAATGTCAAATACATGGAGTATTCTTACATCAACCTCCAAATGTCCTACATCCGACCATTGCATCATGGCCATTTGAATGTTGGGGTACTGACATAGTGGGCTTTATAGATCCTCCATCTTCCGAGGGCCATAAATTTATTCTGGCAGCTACTGACTATTTTTCTTAATGGGCAGAAGCAATACCCCTTCGAGAAGTCAAGGTAGAACAAGTTCTCTATTTCTTTAAAACACATATCGTTTATAGATTTCGGATTCCTCAAAGAGTCATATCAGACAATGGATTAGCCTTCAAAAACACAAAAAAAAATCACTTTATCCAGAGACATGGTATTGACTGGAGATATTCCACAATCTATTACCATAAGGCCAATGGATTAGCTGAAGCTTTCAATAAAATGTTGGTTCAAATCTTGAAAAAGACATTAAGTAATAGCCCGAGACAGTGGCATGAATGACTAATAGAAGCTTTATGGGCTTATAGAACTACATACTGAACTCCAACATGGTCTACACCATTTGCTTTGGTATATGGTTCTGAAGCCATTTTGCCTCTGGAAGTCCAAATTCCTTCTCTCAGAATCGCAATAACTGAAGAAGAAAATGTCAAGTTGCGACTTGAAGAACTTGAAAATTTAGAAGGCAAACGTCTATAAGCCCAACAAACTCTTAAATTGTATCAAGCAAAAATGATACGAGCTCACGAAAAACTAGTTCGCCCTAGAACCTTTCGAATCGGTGAATTAGTTTTAGTGCTTCGAAGACCTATACTAGCTCATTTAAAGATAGGTGGCAAATTCGAACCAATATGGGAGGGCCCATATGTAATTGAAAAGACATATTCAGGAGGATCCTACCAACTGGTGGATTGTCAAGGAGAAAGAATCATGCCTCTAATCAATGGACGTTTTCTAAAGAAACACTATGCAACATAAAAATAAAAATGAATAACGATTTATTTATAAACTGGGACAATAAATTATTCTTTCCAAAATCATCTTTGATTTTTCTTTATGACATCTGTTTCATTCGCTGAACAAATGTTTAAAAGGCTAAAATATCAATTTGTCTTATTATTCTCAGGAAAAATGTCTGAAGGCAGACTATTTTTCTCGTTTCAAAATAATATGACTTTAGCCTCGACCGTCGACACATGGACGAGGGAACCGTAATTCATTTCAACTTCGACTGTTGCAGGTTGAATCCATATATCATGGATCGTTACTTTATCTGGTGAATCAAAGTGAAGTTAATCTGCAAACACCTTTGATAGAATTCAAACTCCGATAACCCGAAGAATATGATTTCACAATTAGTGATAGCTCAGATGAAGCAGAATTCATGACTACTTCAGTATAAGGAGCATCCACATCGGGTACAAAAAATATGGCGACAGGACTTACTAGATCACAAAGATGAAATCATAATAAACGACTGAAACGACAAAAATAATTACAGGAAAAGCAAAACATGGAAGATATTAGTCAATCAAAATCACGAACTATTAACACTCCATTTGAGGAAATAACTCTGCCTCAGAAACGACAGATCTTGACCCCACAAAGAAAAATGAAAATGGAAAAGCAGTTATCACCTCACCTGCTCAAAATCTGAAGGTGTCAGATAAAAAGGTTGATGAAAAAGTCACTCAAGGGAAGAGGTGTGACGAATTCGCACTATCGAGTGGAGAACTTTTGAACAATACAAACACATGAATAAAAGGACAATAAATATTCTGGATGGTCTTAAATTGTTTACTGAATATTTGATGAAGTCGAACAAACTGCTATCATTGATCATATTATAAAAGCCCAAAATCGAGGTAGAGCTGGACTCCTTCAAAGGAGAACCTATTCTCGAACCTAATAAATGGATTCGTGGCAAGGGTAGACAAACCCTACAATATGGATGTTGTTATAACTATGCAAGAGACAGAGAAGGAAATCTTCCTGGGATTCTACGACATGAACAAGTCGATCCTTTACCCACTGTGATAATCCAAGTTATCAAACAACTTGTCACTTGGGGGATTTTATCTACAGACTGTATTCCTGACAGTTGCATTATCAATATATATGATAAAGGAGACTGTATCCCTCCTCACATTGACAGCCATGATTTTGAGAGACCATTTTGCACCATGTCACTCCTAAACTGTTGTTCTGCTGTGTTTGGAAGGGAGATACAAATCTTGGGACCTGGAGAGTTTAAAGGTACATGCCGTATTCTTTTAACTCGAGGATCAGTTCTTCTATTTCAAGGGAACGGTGCAGATTTTGTAAAACACTACATACCCAGTGTCAATAAGCCACGCATCTCAATTACCTTGCGACGAATGAAGCCCGACAAACGACCTGTCGGATATAAAGCTATACCAGAACTGGAGAATCTACAACCTTTGGAATTACCATAACCCCATAAATGTCTAAACACCTGAAACATGTTTAATAAATAATGTTTTGGAGTGTAGGATGTTTATGGACAATCTGTTAAATATTCAGAGCTGTGTTATGACATATAAGAACTTTTGACATGTGATATATCTATAGTTGTCGATGTGTGATATATCGGTAGCTGTTGGTATGTAAAATATCAGTAGTTTATTGCAGCACGCTATATGATATGTACACATATATGTACCATTAGCTTTTGCTTGCGATAATATGTACTGGTGACCTTTTTATGAAAATAAAATGAAATGTTGGAAAAATGTTCCCCCTTTGTCTGTGATATGTCGATGAGTCCTAAAAATAATAAAATAAATTTTAATGATGAAATGAATAACGTATGATAACTAAACATAAGAATTATCTTTCGACCTATATAGGTCAAAGCCCCAGCGGATATTTCCACCAAAAATATTAGTGAGTTCGCCACTTTCTCCGGTTATTGGATGTAAGTCCTTTCCTGACACGGAAATCATGACTTTCCTCTAACCAAATCTTGACATTGACATTTTGAGGGAAATAGAAAATGATATCTATTTTCTCTCTCCGGTTATTAGATGTAAGTCCTTTCCTTATATGGAAATTACGGCTTTCCTCTAACCAAATTTTGACATTGACATTCTGGAAAATAGAAAATGACATCTATTTTCTCTATCCGGTTATTGGATATAAGTCCTTTCCTGATACGAAATCATGGCTTTCCTCTAAACAAATCTTGACATTGACATTTTGAGAAATAGAAAATGACATCTATTTTCTCTATCCGGTTATTGGATATAAGTTCTTTCCTGATACGGAAATTACGGCTTTCCTCTAACCAAATCTTGACAATGACATTCTGGAAAATAGAAAATGACATCTATTTTCTCTATCCAATTATTGGATATAAGTCCTTTCCTGATACGAAAATCATGGCTTTCCTCCAACCAAATCTTGACATTGACATTTTGAGAAATAGAAAATGACATCTATTTTCTCTATCCGGTTATTGGATATAAGTTCTTTCCTGATACGGAAATTACATCTTTCCTCTAACCAAATCTTGACATTGACATTCTGGAAAATAGAAAATGACATCTATTTTCTCTATCCGGTTATTGGATATAAGTCCTTTCCTGATACGGGAATTACGGCTTTCCTCTAACCAAATTTTGACATTGACATTCTGGAAAATAGAAAATGACATCTATTTTCTCTATCCGGTTATTGGATATAAGTCCTTTCCTGATACGGAAATTACGGCTTTCCTCTAACCAGATCTTGACATTGACATTCTGGAAAATAGAAAATGACATCTATTTTCTCTCTTCGGTTATTGGATATAAGTCCTTTCCTGACACGGAAATCACGACTTTCCTCTAACCAAATCTTGACATTGACATTTTGAGGAAAATAGAAAATGACATCTATTTTCTCTCTTCAGTTATTGGATATAAGTCCCTTCCTGACACGGAAGTCTTAACTTTCCTCTAACTAAATATCAACATTGACATTTTGAGAAATGGAAAATGACATCCATTTTCTCCCTCCTGTTATAGGATATACGTCCTTTCCTGACACGGAAATCACGGCATTCCTTTATCAAAATATCGACACCGACATGTTGAGAAATGAAATATGACATCCATTTTCCCTCCCAATAAATCTCTTTTCAAATATAAGAAGGAAATCTCTTCTTAGAACCGACATAAAAGACATTGACATCCTCCGGGAGTGATATGATATCCCCTCCTTTCTTGACCATAATGAGACATCTCTTAGACCACTTATGTCAACGCCAATATGTGCAGAATACTTATATAGTATTCTACACATATTGGGGGCCCTTTTGTTGACCTTATTTTACAATGAGTCAATAACCTTATGACCTAAAAAGTCAACTTTGGTCAAATTGGTCAAACCACACCTAATGACCCACCATGTTGACCCCATAGGTTAACCTTATGACCTAAAAAGTCAACTTTAGTCAAATTGGTCAAACCAGACCTAATAACCCACCCTGTTGACCCCATAGGTCAACCTTATGACCTAAGAAGTCAACTTTGGTCAAATTGGTCAAACCAGACCTAATGACCCACCCTGTTGACCCCATAGGTCAACCTTATGACCTAAAAGCCAACTTTGGTCAAATTGGTCAAACCAGACCTAATGACCCACCCTGTTGACCCCATAGGTCAACCTTATGACCTAAAAAGTCAACTTTGATCAAATTGGTCAAACCAGACCTAATGACCTACCCTATTGACCTCATAGGTCAATCTTATGACCTAAAAAGTCAACAGTGGTCAAAATGATCAAACCAGACCCAATGACCAATCCTGTTGACCCATAAGTCAACCCTTTCACCCAATGACACATTTAAAACCCCACAATGACAAAATCACAAGTACTGGACATTTTAAAATTAAATTGATCAATTTGGGCTGACTTGGGTCAACCCAGGTTAAAATTGGTCAACACCTATCAATTTTGATTAAAATAGATAAAAATGAAATAGAAATAACAAAATTAATCAAATAATTAATTTCAAAATTATTTTGATTAATTAAAGTGATTAATGATTTAATTTTCGATATTTTAATTAAATGACATAATTAATTAAATTAAAATCATAAAATGACAAAAATGATAAAATTAATCAATTAATTAAATTGAAATTATCTTCAATTAATAAATTGATTAATAAAACATTTTCCAACAATTTTAAAATGGAAATTAAAAAGAAATGAAATGACACATAGCCTCCTCATAATTAGTTAGGCTAAACCCATCTTAAGGCTTAATTAACACACAATTAAGCCCACATTAAGACCACTTAGCCATGGGTTAATACCCATCATGATGCATGGGGTGAGGTGTCACTTTCTCCTTCACCCTAAGCTTCATTTATCCATGAGGTGGGCGGCCAACATGAGGCCTCACCTCCCACCTCCCAAGCTACCCAATGGAAGGAAAACCATGCATGAACCCCCCCTACCATGGTTAGAAGCAATGATGATAGGCTTGTGTGTCATCATTTGCCAAGCCCAAAGAATGACGTGTAAGCTCCCTAAGAAGAGTAAGGACAGCTCACAAAACACCTCTTGCATGAGCCAATGGGGGAGAGCCAAAGCAATGGAAGTCATCATGGAAAGCTTGGGGAGAAGGAACCATGCATATCCTCAGCCAATTTCTTCACCCAATGGACTGATAGAGGAGATAACTACTCCCCTAGAACATCCTAAGCTAAGCCATAACCTCCCCTTGCTATAAATAGAACCCCATGGCCGAACCTAGCAAGGAGAGGAAGAAAAATTTAGGGAGACCCATAGGCTGCCCAAATCCTCTTGCTCCCAACATAAAAGTTCTTCCTAAGAGTCTCAGCAACCTTTTAGAATCAAATCCAAGCCATAGATTGAGCCTATTTGAGCCAATTTGATCAAATTTCAAAAACAGCCCAAATTAGGTACTTCTTCAAAATTCTCCCCTAAGCCCGACTTCTGGATCAAATTGCTGCAGCAATAACCTTCCATTAGAGTCCTAGAAGGCAACCATAAGGTTTAATCTAGTTTGATTTGCTTGTGGCAAAGGTATGGAATTTTTCTTTTCAAAATAAATCGTATTTTCGATATATCATGGGTTATACTAGCCCAGAAGTGTATCATCACCGTATTCGGCCCCCGCAACGGATCCTCCCTCGCGTTTGACGCTTACAAGGACACGCGTCAGCGGAGGTGGGTTTGGGGGCGCAATTTTGTTTAAAAATTCATTTTAACCTTAAAAACTTTAAAAATCAATATCTTTTTATCTAGAGGTCACAAATATATGACAAAATACCTCTGAAAAGCTCTTGAAGAGGAGAAAATTATGAGACCAAAATCATAATTTTCTTCTCAGTATTTAATTTTTAATTAATTAAATACTCTCTAGAGTATTTTAATTATTAAAAATTATTTATAAATCAAAAAATTATGAAACTTTGAGGCATTCATCTTTATGTTCTTAGGAACCTTCCAAGATTTTTCCAAGGACAGAAAACATGTCTAGGACACTATTTTTTAATTTTCAAGTTTATTTGTAATTATTTCAAATAATAATTATAAAAATTGAAAATTAAGAAAAATAAAAATGCAAATGACTAGAAATGATAGGGCAACAGACAATAACCTTAAGAAAATTATTTCTAAGTCATAGAAATCATTTTGAATTGTACTTTGAAATTTAGGGTTCAAATTCTTTATTAATTAAATAATTTTAATCCTAAAAATAACCCTTTATAAATTTAACCTATTTTCATCAACAATCAAAGTTTGAAAATGGTTCTAGTCTATGATAGACTAATGATAAATTTCACTTAAGTCTAAAATGACCAAATTGGACTTAACTAAATTTAAAATAACATTTAAAACCCATTAAACCTTACTTAAATTAGGTTTAATATAAAGATTAAATCTTAATTAAGTTTAAAGACACATTAAACTTAATTAATCAAAATTAAACCTTTTAATTAAGTTTAAAGACATAGTAAACTTAATTAACCCATTAAACCTTACTTAAATTAGGTTTAATATAAAGATTAAATCCTAATTAAGTTTAAAGACACATTAAACTTAATTAATCAAAATTAAACCTTTTAATTAAGTTTAAAGACATAATAAACTAAATTAACCCATTAAACCTTACTTAAATTAGGTTTAATATAAAAATCAAATCTTAATTAAGTTTAAAGACACATTAAACTTAATTAATTCAAATTAAACCTTTTAATTAAGTTTAAAGACATAATAAACTAAATTAACCCATTAAACCTTACTTAAATTAGGTTTAATATAAAAATCAAATCTTAATTAAGTTTAAAGACACATTAAACTTAATTAATCAAAATTAAACCTTTTAAATAAGTTTAAAGACATAATAAACTTAATTAACCCATTAAACCTTACTTAAATTAGGTTTAATATAAAAATCAAATCTTAATTAAGTTTAAAGACACATTAAACTTAATTAATCAAAATTAAACCTTTTAATTAAGTTTAAAGACATAATAAACTTAATTAACACATTAAACCTTACTTAAATTAGGTTTAATATAAAATCAAATCTTTATTAAGTTTAAAGACACATTAAACTTAATTAATCAAAATTAAACCTTTTAATTAAGTTTAAAGACATAATAAACTTAATTAACCCATTAAACCTTACTTAAATTAGGTTTAATATAAAAATCAAATCCTAATTAAGTTTAAAGACACATTAAACTTAATTAATCAAAATTAAACCTTTTAATTAAGCTTAAAGACATAATAAACTTAATTAACCTCCTTACACATTAGGTTTAATCAAACTTAAACCCTAATTAGGTCTAACCCTTAGACCTAATTAAACCATTAAGTCTTAACTAAATTAGACTTAATCAAACTTAAACCCTAATTAGGTCTAACCCATTAGACCTAATTAAACTATTAGACCTTAACTAACTAAGAATTAATCAAACCTAAACCCTAATTAGGTCTAACCCATTAGACCTAATTAAACCATTAAACCTTAACTAACTAAGGTTTAATCAAACCTAAATTCTAATTAGCTTTAACCCATTAGACCTAATTAAACTATTAGACCTTAACTAACTAAGGTTTAATCAAACTTAAACCCTAATTAGGTCTAACCCATTAGACCTAATTAAACCATTAAACCTTAACTAACTAAGGTTTAATCAAACCTAAATTCTAATTAGGTTTAACTCATTATACCTAATTAAACTATTAAACCTTAACTAACTAAGGTTTAATCAAACCTAAACCCTAATTAGGTCTAACCTATTAGACCTAATTAAACCATTAAACCTTAACTAACGAAGGTTTAAGCAAACATAAACCTAATTAGGCCTAACCCATCAGGCCTAATTAAACCATTAGACCTTAACTAACTAAGGTTTAATCAAACATAAACCTTAATTAAGTCTAACTCATTAAACCTAATTAAACACTAAGAAGTCTTAACCAAATAAGACTTAATCAAACTTAAACTCTAATTAAGTCTACCACATTAGACATAATTAATTATTAAACTTTAGCCAATTAAGGTTTAATTAAACCCAAATCCAACCTTTAGCCTAAGTCCAACACAACATAAACTCCAATCAAAACTTAATTTAAGTTCAACCCATATTGAACTTAAATCAACCTTAAGTATAGGTTCAATCTAACCTGAACCCAACTTAAATCAAGTTTAAACCTTGACTTAGGCTTAACCCAAGTTAAACCTAATTCAAACCTAAACCTCAGATTCAACCCACATTGAACCTAACCTAAACTTGAACATAACCTAACTTGTGTTCAATCCAACTCGAACTCAAGTCAAGCTAAACCTTGAGGTCCAGACCTACATTGAACCTAGATTCAACCCAAACCAAACTTGAACCTAACTTACATTAGACTTCAGTCAATGGTAACTTAAGTTCAATCCATATTAAACTTAAGTCAACCTTAAGCCAAGATTTAAATAAATAGACTTAATTAAAACTCAAGCCTTACCTAAAAATGACTTAGATGGTCTATAATTCTAATTAAGTCTAATTTATTAGACTTGATTAACCTTTAAGCACTATTTAAACAAGACTTAAAACTTAATTAAGTCCATTCTAAACCAAACCTTTTTAAGTTCAGACAGACATGAACTTAACTTAGGTTCAACCTAATTTGAACATAACCCAAACTTAAACCTGACTTAAGTTCAAACAACTTTAAGTATAGGTTCAACCTAACTTGAACCTAACTTAATCCATACTTAAACACAATCTAATTACAACCCATGTTGAAATTAAGCCAACCTTAAAATAGGCTTAATTAAAACTTAAGTCTTATCTAAAAAGGACTTAGATGGTCTGTAATTCTAATTAAGTCTAATTTATAAGACTTAATTAACCTTTAAGTCCTATTTAAACAAGACTTAAAACTTAATTAAATATATTCTAAATTAAATCTTTTAACTTAAAGTTCAGACGAGACATGAACATAAGTGAAATAGATTGATCAACATTGAATCTAACTTAGGTTCAGACAGACATGAACCCAAGTTAATTCAATCAATATTGAATCTAATTTCAAACCTTTTAACTTAAGTTTAGACAGATATGAACTCAAGTTACATAAATTCAATCAACATTGAATCTAACTTAGGTTCAGATAGACATGAACCCAAGTTAATTCAATCAATATTGAATCTAATCTCAAACCTTTTAACTTAAGTTCAGATAGACATGAACTCAAGTTAAATAGATTCAATCAACATTGAATCTAACTTAGGTTCGAACGGACATGAACCCAAGTTAATTCAATCAATATTGAATCTAATTTCAAACCTTTTAACTTAAGTTCAAACAGACATGAACTTCAAGTTAAATAGATTCAATCAACATTGATTCTAACTTAGGTTCGAACGGACATGAACCCAAGTTAATTCAATCAATATTGAATCTAATTTCAAACCTTTATAACTTAAGTTCAGACAGACATGAACTCAAGTTAAATAGATTCAATCAACATTGAATCTAACTTAGGTTCAGACAGAACCCAAGTTAATTCAATTAATATTGAATCTAATTTCAAACCTTTTCAAATTAGAGTTCAGATAGACATACACTCAAGTTAATTTAGAATTTAAGTTTAAATTTAAAATCAAGATATAAATTCAACATTTCAAACCAAAACTGACAAAACCAAAAAAAATTTGACATTTCAAAAATAAAACAACATAATCAATAAAAAATTGACATTTCAAAATAATTTGACATAAATTAACATCCAAGATATATCCAAATGTTCTGTGATATTATTTCTGACAATGTTTTCTTTGCAGGGTGAAAACAAGAAATTTCGTTTAGATTTTCTTTGCATGTTATAGGATGTGCTAACTCTGTTTTGCAGGACGTCGACGACAACAAAAACAAAACCAAAACTTTTAGGTTAGACATATAACCTGAAACTTTTCAACAAAAACAACGACATCGACAACAAAACAAAACCAAAACTTTTAGGTTAGACATATAACCTGAAACTTTTCAACAAAATAATGACATTGACAACAAAGACAAAACCAGAACCTTTAGGTTTGACATAATACCTAAAATGTTCAATAACATGATATAAAAAACATTTGGGAGTGATAGTGGGTACATCTCTCCTTAAAAATAAAATTTATTTAGAAAACAAATGATTTACATTAATCAAAAGTTTTCTTAAACAATTGAAAATTGTTTAAGACGTAATTAACTATAGAAGCTTGCTTCTATAGGAGATCTAAAAGAACCCGAAATAGAAATCTCTGGTTTACCATGATCTTCTTAATATGAAAATTCTAGAATATGTTATTCTAGAATATCCTCATATAAGAATTATTATAAACATCCTTTTCTACTATTAGCCCTAAAAAATTTCTTAATCCTTCGTAGGATTTATAGTAATAAAACTAGGCTAATATTAGATGGCGACTCCTTGACATTGACACTCAAACCCAATCTCTTTCCGCCCACACCGCCGACAGGAAAGACTTTCCACTTACCAGTTGAATTAGAGCATAAAGCGTATTGGGTGATTAAAGAATTTAATTATAATTTGAAAGATGCTGGTGAGAAGAGATTGTTGCAAATGAATGAATTAAATGAATTAAGGAATGAATCCTATCATAATGAAAGAATCTATAAAGAGAAAATGAAGATATGGCATGATCGGAAGATTAACCAAAAGAATTTGAACTAGGACAAGAAGTATTGTTGTACAATACAAGACTGAAAATATTTCCTGGGAAATTGAAATCTCGATGGTTAGGACCTTTCACTATAACTTAAATATTTACATACGAAGCTGTTGAAATTGAAGATCCAAACACTGGAAACAAATTTAAAGTAAATGAACACAGATTAAAAGCACATTTTGAGGATAAAAGACCAACTTTTAAAGAGGTTTTAATGCTCAGTCAACCTGATTAACACCCTGAATAGGTCGGGCTGACGACATTAAACCAAGCGCTTTATGGGAGGCAACCCATAGTTATCTTTATTTATTTACAATGATTATGTATTTGTTTGATTTTTTTTATTATTTTGTGGAAAGATTGAATTCTAATACTTGTATTTACCCTCATGATCATCACGATAATTATATCCATAGAAAAATTTGGAATGCATTTGGACCAGAGCGAAACTGTACAATTTTTGCCTTGGCCACCGACAGCAAGATCGATCCCGCCGACGGTGAGTTCTGCCTGCCAAATTCAGTTTATATTTTTTTAAGAATCTCGCCGATGGCGAGATGGTAGCCGCCGACGGCAAGATCGGTGAATGAGCGGTCTAGGGAGTTATTTTAACGGTTTCTGGAGATTCTAAGTGTTTTAAATCTTTAAAAACTCCTTGAACTCGAATTCTTAAACTATCTACTTCCTAAAAACGAATTGAAACTCCACCAAAACTCATCGTTATGGCATCCAATCACCATGAAATCCCTCAATCGACAAAAATTTATCAGTTGCTAGGTCCAACGAATCTTCAATAAAGTGATGATGAAAAAGAGATTGATCAAGGAACGAGGATTCGTGAATAGAGGAGTGGAGAATACAATAAATGCCTATCGAGGAGATGATTGTACGACGACGTTGGGAAGTATTGTGCTATACCACTTCTGCAGTAGTCATCCCTGTGGTAAAAGAATTCTATTCCAATATACACGGAATCAACGATGGGTCGTGCTATGTATGAGCGAGATGGGTAACTTTCACTCCTTTTAGGATTAATGAGTTATATTCAATTGAGAACACGCCTATTTGCCACTACTCCAACTTTGTCCGTACAAGTAATAATATGAATGAGATCTATCGTTATTTAACTGATGAAGTAGAAGATTGGGAAATAAGTGGAGATGGGTATGTTAGTTTTTCTGCATCACTTCTAAACCCTGTTTCTAAACACTGGCACTTCTTTATTTCTTCAAAACTATTACCCACTATAAGGGTCAATAAAGTTTCTAAGGAGTGTGCAATTCTGAATTATTGTATTCAAGCGAGACTACATATTGATGTTGGTTCGATTATTGTGAAGTCTGCTTTAGGCCTGATTGTTCATGGATCAATTTATGGGCTTGGACATCCTTCTACAATCTTTGCACTATGCAGTCAGTACCAAGTTTCATATGAAGCATGGGAGAAGGTACTTCTGCCTTGGAAACCTTTAGATCCAACTGATATGTTTCCTACATTGGATAATGATGACGATGGAGCCATTATTGTGGATCAAACATCTCAGAGTTCTTTTTCAATCAGGCCCTTGACTGATAAAACTGATCTGATCTTGCGGAAACTCAAAGGACTGGAAAAAGAGCTACAAAACATGATGACTTCAATTAATAACATCTCTGATTTATTTAATCGTATTGACTTGAGGATGAAGGAACACTTCAATCATTCTGGACATCTTGAAGCTAGTTTCATAAAGCTTATGAGAAAGAAAGGATGGATAGAAGAAGATTCTACTGAAGAATATTCTTACAGACCCTTCTACAATTTATTCGTTCATTTATGTTCTATCGGTGATATCAGAGATGAGTTTAGCACTGATCCTGACGAGTAGAAGACGTTCGTGTTTATTTATGTGTTGAATTAGTTTGAATTTAATCTGTGTAATCTGCACTTTTTGTTATTTTAGATTTCGATATTTTGATCTCAGTATAGATGAGATAATGCATCATTTGTTTGTTTTCAGCATTTTGAGTATTGTGGTTTGGATTACGATGCTGAATTTTATGTATTAAGATTGAGAAAATACCTTGTTAGTAATGCGGTGTACGAATATTGTAAACACTTGGATTTTATATAAAATTTCTGATGTTTTGTGTTGTGTGAATTTAATTGAGTTAAAATAATATATAATCACAGTAAAATATGTTTAAATTGATTGATCGGACGTTAACGAGGCTTAATATGAATTAAAAAATTACAATATATTAAAAATTTTAATTTTCAAAAAATCCCGCCGACAGCGAGATCGACGCCGCCGACGGTGACTTTTTCTAAAGACTTTAAACCTATTTGAATTAATTAGCTCGCCGATGGTGAGATTCTGCCCGCTGACAGTGAGGTCTTGAAAAACACTTTTATTTGATCGGTCAACTGTCACTACTCATCATCCACTTTCTCAAAACTTCAAAAAAACTGACCTAGGGCTTGAGAGATCTTAGATTTAGAGCTGTTTCAACACATTTTGACACCGGATTTTGTCTTCCCTTGGTAAGAGCTTCACTCCAATGCAAAACTTTTTTATTTTCACCATGTATTTCTTCCACATTTGGAAATTTTGGAAAAAATCGAAATATGGAGAAAATAGTTGGAACAAATTCATGGAATTCATTTTTGATTACTTTAAGTCACCTTTGGAGGCCATTCTAGTATTATTTTGCGATTTAGTTGAGATTTTTGTAAATTTAATAGATAGAGAAATAGCTCCACGACAAAAGAGGTGACTTGATTTTGACGAGACACGATTTGTGAATGCAAAGGCTCAGTCAAGATACAACTTTAGTATCAAAGCGAGAAAATGCATCCAAGATAAAGTTTTCAAGAATCTGGGAGGAGAAGTAGAACAGACGATCAAAGAGCAAAGATGGGAAAATTTCTGTTATACAATAAACAGAGTGGCAGTTGAAGTTGTAAAAGAGTTTTATGCCAATTTGACCCAGATAGAGGATGGACCTATAAAGGTTAGAGGATTTTTAGTTGATTTTAATGCTGCACGTATTAATTCTTTGTACGAAGTACAAGATCTTCATACCAGTGAATACGATACTTTTGCAACAATGGAAGGACCGCTGCTGGAGGAGGTGATTAACTTTCTCACTAATGGGAAAGGGACTTGGAAAATAAAGCAGCGTGAACGGGTAAACTTCCCTCTTTCCATGCTAAATGCAACCTCTAAGGCTTGGCATTATTTTATTTGCTCTACTTTTCTACCCACTTATCATCATAGTGAAGTTTCAAGAGATAGAGCAGTTCTGAATTTTTGTATTCAGAACCATAGAAGTATGAATGTGGGAAGTATTATTTATAAAAATATATTAGCCTTTTCAGAAAGAGAAAGTGGAGGAGGGCTAGGACATCCTGGTCTGATTTATGCACTCTGCCAGCTATCTGGAGTAGAGGCAGGAGATAATGAGGAATGGGTTGAACCTACTAAACCCATTACCCAGGCTAATATAAAGCCTTATGAATCCCACGAAGGATGGAGATCTGGGACTTGGAGCTCTGCACCTTCGACTAGTAGGGATATTCCCTCTACTAGTTATGACCCTCCTACCTATAGTTCTCCTACCCTTTTGACTTGACGAATGAACTGACTCTGCATCGGAAAAGTTTTGAGAAAATGGATGAAAGGTTGGAGCGAAGAGATCAAAGGATTGGAGGATTAGAGCGGAGGCATGATTATGACAGTGACTATCTCCAAAGGCATTCTGAATTTTAGATAGCCTGCTATGATGCTGAAAATCGTTATAGGAGAGTAGAGCTTGATGTTATATTTCCTGAGTGCCCCTATTATACTCATTACCAGCCTACTCCACCTACTAAACAAGGAGATGAGGATTTTGATGGTGAAGATTAGATTTTGTTATGTATTTATATTATGTGTTTGTTCATTATCTTCAATTTAGTATCGTTGTTTAGTTTATGTATTTCGATTATTATGTTGTGTAAGTTAAATTTGTGTAGCTTTAAATTTTTATATTTCAGACTATGATTGTAACTCTGTAACTGGATTAGTGAAATATATGTGAATGTTGTGTTAATTGTGCTTAGTACTTTAATGGGTAAAATAATTAAATGTAGTAGGAAATTGTGTTAGTATTTCGTACTTATTTCAAAATTTCTTTACTCAGCAAATTCTTTAATGTTATATGTGTGTAGAAAATTATTAACAATACAGGTTAATTAAGTGATGAAAAGAACCTGTGGAACTTCAAGAAGAGAAATACCTAAAGCACGAAGGTATGATTTAATTTTACACTATATTTTCATTTCACCACGTATGATTTAATTTTACACTATATTTTCATTTCACCCTTATGATTAGATAGAAAAATTTAAGTTTGAGGGAAGGAAAAACGAAAATTAACTATTAAATTGTTCTCAATATTATATTTTTAAAAATTATTATAAAATGATTTTCTATGATGAATTTAATTTAGTAAACTAGAATTAATTTATTTAACTATTATAGAAGGTTAAAAGAAATGTTTTTTCTGATTAAACTAATTTTGTAGATTAAGATATTTGGGATAAGTGGATAAGATTAAAGTTAACTATTTAAAATAAGGAAAACTATATTTTAAAATATTAAATTCTTAAGTATTTAGTTGAGAAAGAAAAGATTGAAACTCAATAAAGTGAAAACTATGAAATACTTATAAGGTAAAGAAATGTTTCAAGTTTCAAATTTAGAAAGAGGAAAATGAAGTTCAAAATTATTAACAGGCTATCCAGATATATTAATCCTCACTTGGAAAAGAAAAAAGATGGATTGAAAAGCAATCCCTGAAAAGATAAAAAAAGAAAAAAGAATATATAGGATTGAAATACAATCCAAATGAAAGAAAAAGTAAGTGAGGAGAAGCTTGAGGAGATGCCTTATCAAAAATTGGCTTCATTTGAATCAACCTAAAGGGTAAAACTCAGTTACATTTCTGAACTTATATATATGGATTAATATTTTACTAAGTAGAGTTTTCATGAATTTCCTATCATCTGAATATCTTAAGTAATTTAATATTGTAATATATAGTCATTCTTGAAATGAATAGAAGACTAGAAATATTAGACTTGATGACTAAATAATTTAAAATTTATAGAGTTAATTTAATTATCTAAAAATCTTTCTAATAAACTTTACTATAATGTTTATTTAAATCAAATTCATAGCCTTTCTGAATTAAATCTTTATTACAAATAAATCATTACTTTTATGTAGTATCAAGATTACTTGAGGACAAGTAATAGTTAAGTTTGGGGGATTTTGACCAGAGAAAAATGTATTAAGAAATTCATACCAATATTTTATTAATTTTTGATGAAATTGCGCTGTAAAAAAAGGTATTTTGTATGTTTTATTGTAGGTATGAAGATTTATAGGAAATGGAGCAAAAAGATGGAAAAAAGGAGCGAATATGGAACGAAAAAGACTAAAAGAGATAAAAATTGAACTAGCCCACCGACAGCGAGGAATAGGCCGCCGACGGTGAGGAATAGGCCACCGACGATGAGGAATAGGCCGCCGACGGCGTGTTTTCCCGAGAGCATTTAAATATATTATAAAGGAGCCCACCAACGGTGAGATCGAGCCTGCCGACAGCGAGCCTGAACAGTTAGCCTACGTTTTAGAAGCCCGTCGACGATGAGATCAAACCCGCCAACGGCGAGAAGGTCGGTTCAAGCAAAATACATTGAATCTGGATGCTTTTTGAAGAGGTGCTTAAGCAACCATTGGAAATCTTTCTTTCTCTTTAAATAGTGACGATTTTAGGCCAAGAGTGTGTCTTTTTGGTATCTTCTAGGTGTCTTCTTTGTGTCCTTGGTGTGTCATTAATTAGTGTATTTAGTGTGTGAGTGTGTTCTACAGAGTATATTAGTGAGTTTAATTGAGTGTATTGTACAAGAAGGAAAAGTCAGAGGAACTTCAAGGAGTTTGCTTGGGGAGAAAATTCGAGATAAATTTTGTTTATTGTTTTATAACTTTAATTTTATCCAAGATTTGTGTTATTCTTCCTATGCATTCTGAGTAGTATTCTCTGTCTTTCTCCTAGTTTTTGAGATTTTGTGAAATGTAAAATTGAATTAGTTGTGCTTAAAATATTAGATAAAAATTGTGATAATCTTTTACTTGAATCTTAATTTACTTTCAATTTGGCCAATTGAACTGTTAAAATACGTTGATTTTGCAACTAATGTAAAGATTACATCCAAAATTCAGGGAAAGCAAAGGCCTTGAAAAGAGGGTGCAAATAAATAGGGAAATATTATTATCGGGCGTAGAATTGGATATTTTAGAGTGACAGACTAAAATCTTCAATTCGGTCATATCGTTTGGGTGTTGAAGTGTAGATGTTAGCCCTCAGGCGAGGGGAACGTGGGAGCTCCGAAGTGAGAGCCGGTATCCTCCCGACTCTAGCCATGATTCGGTAACCAAGCATAAGATTAGTCAATATTCTTTATGCCTGGACCAAAGGGTAAAAAATAGGAATGCTCCTATTTGGCACAATATAATTCTATCTAATTTGACTATCCTTTCACTTAATTTTTTTAAACAAGGGGAAAGATACTTTTCTAAATTGCAATCTTTCATTCAAAAATAGAGCTTAGTATATGTGTTCTTTATTTCCGTATACTAGATAGTAATTACATCTGCTAAAAATTAGTTCATAATCTACTTCTCAGTGGGATCGATATCCAGGACTCCATTAGAGCCCTATATTACTTGAACGATACGTATACTTGCGTTGATAAAAGGGGTAATTTTTATTTATTATTGAATATTATTTTTATACTTATTAAAACATTTATATAGTTGTTGTATGTTTAAGCCACCACACCACCCCACGGATCATCGACTAAGCACGATGAAGCTTTATGAACAAAAATCATGTAATTTGGTATAGGATCCAGTAAGATCTTATGCCTCAAAGATGAACGGTTCTTAATTAATCATTATGCGGGGGCGATGAATCGATGTCGTTCATTTCGTGTATTAAAAATGGAAGGCTAAGATTAAATCGATCGCGGAATCATCCATGCAAAAGGCTTAGACAACGGGACACCTCATGTGTCACGTGGGAAGGCCTTGCAAATCAAAATCGTTATGTCGGGATTTCGGGACTTTGATGTAGCGCTGGTGCCCTGTTGAATTAAAAAAATAAGGTTTTTTTTGTATTTAAATAAATTCAGAAATCCCTAAAATTCTAAAAATACATATCTTTGCATAAAAAAATAAAAAAAATAAAACAAAAATATCCCTGAACTCAGCAAAAGTAAGGGGAAAATAAAAACAATAAAATTAAGTAAAAATTTATATTAATTAATTAATTAATTAATTGCTATCTAGAGTAATTTAATTATTAAAAATTAATTATAAATACAAAAATGAAAAAAATTACAGGGATCAATCCTTCCGTCCTTGGGAACATGAACATTCCATGATTTTTCCAAGACAAGAAAAAAACCCCAAAGATGAAATTCACCAATTTTCACTAAATCTTGTAATTATTTTTAAAAATAATTTTTCAAAATAAAAAAGTTGGAAATAAAAAATGGATTTAGTTAGAAAATTCTTAGAGATTAACTTAATGACTAAAACCATTTTTTTAATCTTTTTAAGGGTTTAAATTACAATTTAGACCTTTAGGATTTAATTTGTAAATTCAAAAATTAGTACTCATCCCAAAAATATAATTTAGAGCGTATGACTTAAATGGATTTGATTTAAACATAAACTTAAGTCAAGTTTTAAATTCAATTAGTTGAACTTAGTTTTAAACCTAAAATTGAAGCTAGGTTATCCTAAATCCTAACTAATTCTAAACCCTATTAGACTTAATCAAATCCCGTTGAACCTTACATACATTAGGCTTAAGTAACCTAAACCCAAATTAGGACTAACCCTAACTAAACCTAATTAAACCTTTAAGCCTTAAGTACATTCGACCCGCCATAAAAACTGCCTCCCATGTCTCGCCGTCGGCGGGGACGTTTCTCGCCGTCGCCGAGCTCGATAGTCAAACCGAATCTAATTTGTGGGCGCGAACCGCCGGCCGGCGAGTACGACCCGCCGTCGACGAGATTCCAAAAATAATGTCCACCTCGCTCTAAATCGAATAATTTCTTTTCTTCATAATGGTTCGAATATGTGATGATTCTTAATACACCGAGTAATAAAGTTTCAATAATATAGACTAACTATTAAGAAAAATAGATGACTAATATGGGTTGCCTCCTATAAAGCGCTGGGTTTAACGCGAAGCCGTCAACCCGACCTAATTTCAATTATTAATCGTGTCGACTAAGCATTAAAACCTATTTATAGTTAGGTCTTATACCTTCGAAATATGGTTTTAATCTATGTCCATTAACTTTAAATTTATGTCTAGTTTTTGATCTTCAAGTTCTATAGTTCCGTATGAAAATATTTGAGTTATGGTAAAAGGTCCTAACCATCAAGACTTCAATTTTCCAGAAATAATTTCAATCTAGTATTATATAGCAAAACTTCCTCGTCCTGGTTCAAAATTTCTCTGATTAATCTTCCGATCATGCCATAATTTCATCTTTTCTTTATAAATCCGATCATTATCATATGATTCATTTCTTAATTCTTCCAATTCATTTAATTGCAAAGAATCTTTCTCACTGTACTTTCCCTTCATATTATAATTAAATTCTTTAATCGCCCAATATGCTTTATGTTCTAATTCAACTGGTAAGTGGCATATTTTTCCATATATAAGTCTGTAAGGATTCATATTCTAATCGAGTTTTATAAGCAGTCCTATAAGCCCATAATGTGTTGTCTAATCTCGATAGACCAATCTAACTCATTTGGGTTTACAGATTTTTCTAAAATACGTTTAATCTCACGATTAGATACTTCAGCTAATCCGCTAGTCCGTGGATGATAAGGAAGTGATATCTTATGAGTAATATTGTATTTTTCTACTAGTTTGTGAATGTATTTATTTCTAAAATGAGTTCCTTCGTCAATGATAATCACTCTCGCATTCCAAATCTAGTAAAAATATTTTTCATCAGAAATTTTCAAACACTCTTAGCATCACACCTAGGTAAAGCTTGTGCCTCAATACATTTAGAAACATAATCAACAGCTACTAATATGTATGAGTTTCAAAACGAAGGAATAAAAGGTCCCATAAAATCTAATCCCCAAACATAAAAAATTTCAACTTTTAATATAAAATTTAGAGGCATTTCGTTTTTCTAGACATATTTCCCACTCTTGACATTTATCTAAGTTTTAATATATTTCTCCGAATACATCTCTAAATAGAGTAAAGGAAGAAATCCGTATCAGAATCTTATAAGCAGTTTTATCATCTCCCGAAATGTCCTCCAAAATCGAATCATGACATTTTTGAATAATTGGTTCCGTTTCTTCATAAGGTACACATCTTCTAATAATTAAATCCTTATACGTTTATATAAATATGGTTCATCCTAAAAATAGGTTTTCGTATCATGGATGAATTTTTTCTGTTGTTGTAAAGTTAGCATAGGTGGTAAAATATTACTAACTATATAGTTTTAATATATCAAAGATACCATGGTATTTTCCACTCATTGATATTATATAGTTGTTCATCAGGAAAACTCGGTTTTATAATTTCATTTCAATATCAGATAATTCACTTGTTTAATCTTGATAAATGATCCGTAATTTGATTATCAGCCTTCTCTTATTAACGATCTCAAAATCGAATTCTTGCATTAATAGCATCCATCTAATTAATCTTGGTTTTGGAATCTTTCTTTTGCATTAAATATTTGATAAGAATGATCGCATGCACGATACATTTTGTTCTAATCGTATAAGGTCTAAATTTATTAAAACCATATACTACCGCTAATACCTCTTTCAGAATCGTATAATTTATTTCAAGATACTTTTAGGTTTTACTAGCATAATATATAACTTTAAAAAATCTTTCATATCTTTGCCCAAGAACTCGCTCCCATGTAAAGCATAATCACTAGCATCACACATAAGCTCAAATGGTTTCTCCCATTAGGTGAAACTATTATAGGTGCTGTAATTAATTTTTCTTTTAAGAGTTCAAAAGCATTCGTGCATTCGATTGTAAATTCAAATTTCTTGTCCTTTTCGAGAAGTTGGCATGTAGGTTTAGTAATTTTTGAAAAATCTTTTATAGCGTCCTCCGTAGAATCCGCATGTCCAAGAAAACTTCTTACTCCCTTTACCGTAGTTGGAGGTGGTAATTTAGCTATAATCAATTTTTGTGGTCCACTTCCATGCCTTTTCCGAAATTTTATGCCCTAATACAATGCCGCCCCGCAACCATAAATTGATACTTCTCCCAATTTAGAACTAATTTGTTTTTCATTTCTCACATACTTCTAATACTTTTTCAAGATGAGTTACATGTGTCAAATGATGTTCCAAATACGTAGAAATCATCCATAAATACTTCTATTCCATTGTCAATTAACTTACTAAATATAAACATCATACATCTCCTGAATGTCATTGCGGCATTACATAATCCAAAAAGCGCATTCTTCGAAAAGCGAAAGTTCCATAAGGACTAGTAAATGTAGTTTTCTCTTGATCCTCAGGAGCAATTTGTATTTGATGATAACCGGTGTATCCATCTAGAAAACAAAAAATACTATATGTCCGCTAATCTATCTAACATCCGGTCTAGAAATGGTAAAGGGAAGTGATCTTTTCCCGGTGGCGGTATTTAATTTTTATAATCAATACATATACGCCAACCGCAACTTGTCTTATAGGAATAAGATCGTTATTTCATTGGCAAAGTGACGGGCTCTTCCTTAAGAACACAAGAATTGGGCTACCCAAGCACTGCCGAAATGATATACAATACCATTATCTAACCATTTTAAAATTTCTTTCTAACTACTTCATTCATTATCGGGTTTAATCTCCTTTGGGGATCTCGCTAGGTTTATGTTCATCATCTAAAATAATTCTATGCATACAGATTGAAGGACTAATTCCTTTAATATCTCATAAAGTCCAACCAAAAGTTTTCTTATATTTTTTTAAAGTTTTCTAAAAGTTTTGTTCTCGAGATTCGTTTAATGCGTATGAAATAATAACCGGTAAAGTTGAAGAATTACCTAAATAAGCATATTTCAAATGATCGTGTAATATTTTTAGCTCAAGTTCAAGAGGTTTAATAATTGATGGAACTATATTCTTGTTAGTGTTTTCAAAAGATTATCCAAAATTCAAATCTTTCCTGAATATAATCTAGTTCTTCATTATTATCTTCAATTAATTCAAAGGTTTTTTTTTTCTAATTTATCTTCGTAATATTCTTAAAATGTTCGCGTTTAAATATTCAAGTATTTCCATCCGAAAACATTCATCATCTTTTTCTACTATAGGATATTTCACGATTTTCGTAATATTAAATGTAACTTTGGCCATTTACTCTCATAGCTAATTCTCCTTTCCCCCATCAATCATAGCTTTTCCGTAGCTAAAAAATGGTCTTCCTAAAATGATGTGAATTTCTTTATCTTCCTCCATATCTAAAACAATAAAATCTACCGGGAAGATAAATTTATCCACTTTTACTAACACATCTTCAATAACTCCCTTATGGGACAGTAGAATCGAACGATCAGCCTAATTGAAGGGTTTACTCAAGTAGGTGTAATTTTTCCTAATCCTAATCTCTTAAAAATCGATGAGGCATTGTATCATGCTTCGCTCCTAAGTCACACAAAGCTTTTCCATAAAAATTTTCTCCCATAAATAAGCAGTATAGTGAAACTATTTCAGATCTTTCAATTTTTCAGAAGTTTCTTCGAATACTAGCACTACACTCTTCATCATACCGTTTCATTATCGCTGAATTTTCTTTTTCTTATTTAGAATATCTTTCATAAATTTTACATAATTTGGCATCTGATCTAAAGCTTCGACAAAAGGTATAATGTTTGTTAATTTCTTTTTAATATTTCAAGGAATTTAGCAAATTGTTTATCTTTTTTATGTTGAGCTAGTCGTTGAGGAAATGGCAGGAGGCTTTTCAAATGTAAATTTTCATAGGTATTAAAGGATGTTCAGTTCGAATCTTGTCAATTGTTTCCTTTTCAATTTCCACTTTCTTTTCGTTTCAAGTTCTTTGAATTTGAGGTTCTAATTTTTTTCCACTCCTTAGTTGTATTGCTTTAATTTGTTCTTTTCCTAATGGGGGAGAATTTATTTTGGGATAATTTTGGTCTAAGGCATGGTTTAGGCTAGATGCATCTCCCCATGGCTTGACTTTGGGCTGGGAGGAACCATTTGGGTCAGCCAAGAGAGAGTGGTGAGGTCTCTTTCCATGGTGAGGTGGCTAAGCTTGGTTTAGAGTGTGACATGAATGAGGTTAAAAAGCTTAATGAAGGATTAGGAAAGAGGCCCCCTCCATTTTCCATAAATGACATGGTGAGGAGTAAAGTGACTCCCATGGCTTGCATATGGCTTATGCATGGCTCCATGGCTTCATTTGGCTTGGAAAAGATTTGGTCAATTTCATGAAAGGGGATTTTATGAATTTTGGCATTTTGGTGGAAATTTGGATGAAGCTTGATATGGAATGGTTTAATGATGATTTTAAAACTTAGGGGTGATATCAATTAAAGGTATGATGAGAAGAAATTGCCATGTGGGCTTTAGAGCCAATTTTGGGCTTTTGGATTTAGTGAGAATGGGCTTTTAGAATGGTTTAAGAAAGTGGGCTTTTAGATTTTAAAATGGACTTTTGGATGAATGTTTTGTGAAGGACCACGCCAAATAAATGTTGGGTTTAGTTTAGGGATGCATCATGAGTGATTTGGAAAAGGTTTGGTGTCATTTGGAGTTGAAATGGGTTCAATTTGGGCTTTTTGGTAATGAGGCCAAAGTGGGCCAAAGTGGGCCAAATTGGGATAACTTGGTTTAAGGTTGGGCTAAGGAAGGATTTTATGTAAAATTAATGTTGAAAAATGTTTATGGGAGTGTCACAAAGAGTTTTCAACTTTGGTTGGGCTTTGATTTTGGGATTTGGGCCCATTTGGGTTGGTTTGGGTTTAGGCCAAAAATGGGGATTTTGACTTTGGGTTAGGCTTGGGTGGAGTTTAGGTTCACATTCGGGGCAAATCTTGTTAGTGTTTTGTTTGTGGGGATATTAGGAAGGTTTAGGAAAAGATTTGGGGTTAATTGGAGTTAAATTGGGTTGGTTTGGGCTAGGTTTAGGTCATGGGCCAAAGTTGGGCTTTAAGCTTCAAATTGAAATTGGATCCAAAGGTCAATCAAATTTGGCTTGGATTTAGTTTAAATGGACATTGTAGATATTGAATTGAAGTTTAGAATTGAAATGGACCAAAATTGAGGTCAATTGGGTTGGTTTAGTTTGACATTGGGTCCATTTAGGTTAAAAATGGGTCAAATTGGGGTTTTAGTAAAAGTGAATTAAATTGAAATAATTGACCCATGGTTTAGTTGAACAAAATGAAATTGGGAATATTTGGGATTTTCTGGGAATTTTTGGAACTTATTGAATTTTTGGCTAAGAAGGGCATTTTGGGTATTTGGAGGGTATTGGGGGGTATTTTTGGAATTTTTGGTATATTTGGCTATGGATGATCAATTTGAGTGGGGGGAAATGTTTAGGATTAGTTTTGAGGAATTTTGGGTAATTTAGGCAATTTTGCAAAATTTGGGCAATTCAGAGGGTGTTTGGTAGGTTTAGTGGGTGTAGGGCCCCGGGGGTCAAAAATTGAAATTTTGGAAAAACAAAGATTGATCAAGTTTGAGTAGAATGTAATCATTTTGGTTGAGCCATGAAGCTATATCAAGTCCATAAGAGCCATGAGAGGACTCACTTGAGGCATTCACTATGTTGTTCCTAACCCTCTTAGCCAAGAGCCTAGGGGTTAAGGTCCATCCATATGAATTACCTACATGAGTCAGGATGTGAAGCAAGGCATGAATGGTTTTAGGATGGGAATGTGTGTGAAAGTGTAATTTGTGTGCAAGTCAACACTCTCCAGACCAGGCCACCCAGGGTAGTCCTAAGGCCAAAGAGCCCTATAGGGAACTCATCTTTTAAACCTCCACATTTGATTTTAACCCTCCAAGTGACTTGGGGGTTTACAATCAAACTTAAGAGGTTTGAAGGGAGTTTAAGTGGTGTTTGAATTTCTAAGTGGTGGGTCCCATTTATAGTCCTCTAAGATAGTCAAAGGGAAAGCCTAAGGCTAGATCCTAAGTACTAAAGAGAGAGAAGAGAAAAGACCTCATCAAAAATGAGGTCAACAAATGGACCCCCAATAGGTGTGGTGTGCTAACCAAACACACCGCACGTATTGGCGTTGACCGAAGAGATCAACAAAACCAACACAAACGTCTAAGTGACGCAGTTATAACAAAGTAGAAAACAAATTTCCGCTGGGGAGTATTGAGTATATCTCCAAGACTAGAGATCCCTGAACTCTCGCTAGGGAAGAGGAAAAGGAGGTGAATTCCAGATCATAAGATCTGGGGAAATTTGACTTAGATTTTGTTTTATTTTCTATTTCAAGTTTTAATGTATGAGTTTATATTTTGATTTGTTCTGAGTTTCAATTTCGGTTGGGGTTTAATTTAGAATCAATTCAAGGAAATCTGGATTTGAAATGAGAATTGGAACCTATGTTCCAACCTCGGGATTACGAAGAGAGCTGGAATTTAGGTACCAGCCTTGGAGTGAGAATTGGAGTTTAAGTATCGATTGAAAAGGATGAGAATCAAAATTTAGGTACTGATCTCAAAAGTTTAAAGAGAACTGGAATCGTGTTCCAGCCTCGAAAGGGAAAATTGGAATTTTGTATCAACCTCGAAAAGAGAGTCAAAATTTGGTACCGACCTCGAAAGGAGAGAACTGGAATTTGGTACCAGTCTCGAAGGTTTAATGAGAAATGGAAACTGGTTCCAATCCCGAAGACTTAATGAGAAATGGAAACTGGTTCCAATCTCGAAGATTTAATGAGAAATGGAAACTAGTTCCTATCTCGAAGATTTAATGAGAAATGGAAACCGGTTCCAATCTCGAGGATTTAATGAGAAATGGAAACTGGTTCCAATCTCGAGGATTTAATGAGAGATGGAAACTGGTTCCAATCTCGAGGATTTAATGAGAAATGGAAACTGGTTCCAATCTCGAGGATTTAATGAGAAATGAAAACTGGTTCCAATCTCGAGGATTTAATGAGAATTGGAAACTAGTTCCAATCTCGAATATTTATCTGTATGAAGAGGGACCTAATCCCATGCCATCAGAACCAAATCGAACAAAGTTCATGGCTCCATGTCAATAGAACTAGTTGATCCTCTAACAAGCAGAGAAAAGATTTAAAAAGAACTGGTAAGTTAACCAAGTTGAAGAGACTCGACCCGGTGACAAGTCGAGGACAAGATTTGAATCTCAGAAGAGTTTCAAACAGATTTTGTTTTGAAGAATAATTGAAGGATTCAGATCAAAGGATTCAGATCGAAGGATTCAGATCGAAGAATTTAGATCGATGGATTCAGATCAAAGGATTCAGACTGAGATTCAAATTGAGATTTAAATTAAGATTTAAATTTAGATTTTAATTCATCTTGTTCATTTTGGTGATTCAATTTCAAAAATATTTAGAGTTCGTATCAGTTTAGAATTCATTTTGACATTTAGATTCTTAAAAAAGTTCTCGTTTATTTTCATTTTCCCTTTATTCTTTGCTCGAAGTTCTTTTAATTTAATGGTGTTTCCCAGTCAATTCGCACAAAAAGAGGTGATGGCAAAACATGACGTGGTCACTTTCATTCTAGTTTTTTGAAAATACATCATACATCTTGATCCAAAACATGATGATATTTTCTTTGAGAAATTACTATCTCTTACAATCCATATAAATCCAAAATGGATTGTGTAAGATTCTTTAAGTTTCTTCTAAAAGCAGCTGTCAAAATCCATGTCTGAATAGTGAGATACACGGATAATAACATCACCTTCCAAGTCATCCTTGGCAGGAATGCCGTATGGATGTGCATTGGAGGTGTGCTATCTCCCATTTAACTCACAGCTTGTAAGGCCGGAGACTCTCTAATTCTGGATCTGGCTGGAAGTGGAAAGACATTTTTCTATCGTCCATCCTCCTAAAAGTAACAGAGATCCGCTCAATAGGCACTCCTAGAATGCAATACTTTGCGATGTCCTCCCCATACCTTTCAATACCATGATAGAACCTACCGGTAGTGGTATCTCCACCGGCCCTCGAAACTCATCGGGGCCTGCTATCCGGAGGTCAAATCCGAACATGATATTGCACTGGTTGACAAAAGACACTGTGTAGAAAGGTCTAACGAAATCATGATGATCTATATGTGGGGGTATGCAGTCGCCCTCCTTGTTGATGTTAATGATGCAGCTGTTGGGCATGCAATCCGCAGGCAATACCCTCCATGTTATCATCCTCTTTACCATTCTTTTAATAACGTTTGACATCGGATCCACCTCACTGCGATGGAGTATCCCTGGTGGATTTCCTTTTCTGTCTACTGCGAAGTTGTAGCAACATCCGCACTGGATTGTAACTCTTCCTTTCCCTGGCATCCACTTTCGGGGTTCTGAATAAGTCTTTTCCCTTAGGAGGCCAGCTCGACCCATTTTCTGGAGTTCAAGTATGCAGTCTACAATTTGTTGTTGCTCGTAGTCTGAGAACACATCTGTATGCAGCTCGATGCCTTCTAAAATTTTGATCCTCTTGCCTCTAATTCTCTCAAAATATTCAAAAGTTCTCTTTTCGACATTCTGCATTCTTTCTAACTCATATTCCAGAATTATCTACAACTGGCGAGGTCTAGTAACGTACCTGGGAATGTATGGTTCCACCCCGACATGCTCTCCTGCATGTCTTGGCTCCTCGGGGGTAGTCTCTCTCGTGACATCCTCTGTGGTTGCTTTCGTAACAAGACTCTTCAGAACTGGTGCATCTGCTTGGCGTCGAGGCGCTGATTCTTTCTCTGCTCTTCTCAAAATTTCTTTTATCTGTTATGCTTTCCTTGGAATTGACTTCTTCCTTCCTGGTTCCTGACGAACCAATCTCTTCGGAGTATTTGTATTGACAGTAGCAACTGTCTCTTCATGTTGATCTGCTGCTAACTTGGTCAGCATCTTGCGAATGCGACGGTTCTTGTTCCTTCATTGAGTGGTTGTGAGAGTAGCTCTCCTTATCCCTTGGATCTCTGTGGGCACGGCATTGACAAGCCTGCCCTCTGCTGTAGCAACAACGGACTTAACTTTCTTATCTTCTCCTGTTGCATGAGCGGCGTTTTCTTTTCTCTTTTTACTGGTAGATGGTTGATTCGAGCCACCCAATTTCATCACTGTATGGCTGTAAAGTTCTTCCCGATCGATTGGTGTCTAATCATTTTCTTCATATTGTATCCCAGCTGGTGTAAAGTCAGAGTCAATCTCGATCACGGCTCCATCCTTCACCCTCTTTTCATCAAGTGCTAGACTCACGCCCTTCTTAAAGTTCAGAACCAACTGCCCGTTCGACATTTCCCTGCGAAAAACAAAGAAAGGATCAGGGGCTGTACTACGAACAAGAACAGTAGAAAAATATGTTTATTAATGACGAGCTTTTATTCGTTTAATTTAAATTTAAATAGGAGTAGGAAAAGATCAAGAGAGATCAAGAGTGAGACTCGATTTAAAAGGAAGGATAAAGATTTTATTATCATGATTTCACATGTTTTATTTTAACATTTTTTTAACGATTTTTTTTATCATCCACTTTCTTTATTTATATTTCTGGGTTCGGACCCAGTCATAAGTAATTACTGTGCCCGTGCTTCTAGGAATGAGGATTCATCCTTCGAAACATCAGGTCGCGTAATACTTCTTTAGACATCGCCCATTAATTGGAAGCATAGGTCGCTCTCCACGGCAATTTACAAGCTGGTAGGAACCTCCTGAGTAAATTCTCTCGACCACAAATGACCCTTCCCATGTTGGTTCAAATTTACTACCTATCCTGCGATGTGTAAGCATAGGTCTTCTGAGAACTAAAACAAAGTCACCGACTTTGAATGTCCTTGGGCGGACTAATTTATCATGGGCCTGAATCATCTTGGCTTGATACAGTTCCAAATTCTGCTGCGCTGAAAGTCATTTCCCTTCCAAGCTTTGTAACTCTTCTAGTCGTAGTCTGGCATTCTCTTATGTAGTGATTTTGTTTGTAACTTCATTCTGAGAGACGGAAGTTGAACCTCTAAGGGTAGAACGGCCTCGAACCCGTACACTAAGGCGTAAGGCGTAGACTGGGTGGGCATTCTGAAAGTCATCCTGTAAGCCCATAAGGCTTCTAACAACTTCCCGTGCCAATTTCTCTTATTGTCGTCCAAAGTTTTCTTTAGGATTTTGACGAGAATTTTATTAAAAGCCTCAGCCAAGCCGTTCGCTCTTGGGTAGTAGATTGTTGAATAACGCCAGTCGATCCCATGTCTTCTTACAAAATTGTTGATCTTCGTACTCTTGAATGCGGACCCATTATCTTAGATAATTCTGCGCGGTACCCCAAAACGGTAGACAACTTGATTCTTGAAGAATTGCAGTACATGATGTGCTTTCACTTCTCTGAGCGGTACTGCTTCTGCCCACTTGAAAAAGTAATCTGTAGCTGCAAGAATGAAGCGATGTCCTCTTGAAGAAGGTGGTTCTATCAGACCCACAATATCTGTGCCCCAACATTCAAACGGCCATGACGCGATTGTCGGACGTAGCACATTTGGAGGTTGATGTAGAACCACTCCATGCACTTGGCATTGGTGACAACTTTTAGCAATCTTCATGCAATCGGTCATCATTGAGGGCCAATAATACCCTAGTCTTTTAAACTTCATTTTCATTTTCGGACCTGACTGATGAGCGCCACAAATCCCTGAGTGTAATTCTTTGACAATTTCACGAGCCTCGGACCTGCTCAGGCATCTTAGCCACATCTGATCAAAAGACCTTTTGTATAATGTATTGTTTATCAATGCATAAGACAGAGTTCTTTTCTTGATTTGATGGGCTAATGACTTATCGTCTGGCAGGTTTCCTATTTCCAAATAGTCTATTAAAGGTTGCTGCCAATCTTCTGCATTTTCTTTTACTGCTGCAACTGTTTCTTCTTCTTTTTCTGATTTGTGTATCGTGTCCATGTCGAGCTGTGATAGAACCTGACGTCCCTGAACTGACACTTCAACTGACTCATCCTGTAAGCAGGCAAATTCCTTTGCAAGGCAGGCTAACGCATCAGCGAGAGCATTTTCTTTTCTAGGAATCTTGTAGATTGTTACATTCGGAATTTGCTCCAATAGTTTCATGACAATCTGAAAGTACTGTTCGGCGACTTGTTGAATGATCAACTGAGAATCCCCATAGATGTTGATATCCGTTATCCCCATCTGAATGGTTAATTCCAATCCGATTATGAGGGCTTCGTATTCTGCTTCGTTATTTGTACACAGTTATGTTAGGTGGTAGGAGTACCTTAACATTCACCGCTCCGGCGTTATAAATATTAGTCTGATTCCTGCCTTACCGGCCACTATCGTTTGTGATTCTTTGTCTTTCTGTGCAGAGGATGCTCCATCGAAGTACAGTTCCCAACGCTGATCATCGGGGTCTTCTAGGCTCATTATCTGCTCGTCTGTCAAGTCGTCATTGAGAGGCGATTCTGCCGGTAATGGGTGTGCTGCGAGGAAGTTTTCTAGGACTTGTCCCTTTACGGCACGAAGAGGAATGAAAGTTATATTGAATTGCAATAGTATCATTGACCACCTGGCAAGTCTGCTGGAAAGCGTCTGTCAAGTCATCAAATATTGCAACGGATTAAACTTCGAAATAAGGTTGACCTTATGAGAAAGCATGTAATGTCTGAGCTTCTATGCGGCAAAGATCAAAGCTAAGCAGTGCTTCTCAATAAGAGGATACTGATCCATGAAAAAGAAGTACCTATTTTTAGTGTTCATTTCATGCCCACTTTATGCATATTTTTAATGATATTACACTATAAAGGAAGTAATTTTGCATATTTTTGTCTTCAATTATAAAAATATGATTTTAGAGAAAATTAAGTAGAAACTATGCAATTTTGAGCCAAAATAAGCAAGAAAGAAACTTCTGACTTTGCACATGTCAATATGTCTTTCTATGCTTACTATCTTTCATATTTCTCACATATTTTTGGATGAAATTATACTTTTTAGAAATGTTATTCTTATATCTATCTTGTAGGTGAAGATGTTAGGAACGCAACGCAACTGAAATGGGGCGAAACGGAGTTGAAACGGAGCCAAACGGAGCAAAATGGTGGAGCTGCGCACAGGGTGGCGCCTAGGCGCCAGAATCATCCAGAAACAGTTATTGGACGGGATTTTGACGACTTTGGGAGTTATTTTGATGGTGTTAAGTAGTTTCTAGACCTTCTAGAAGCCTGGAAGTTATTTCTAATATATAGGACATGTGATACAAGAATCTAGACACATTGGAGCGGTTTAAATTACGAAGAGGTGCGAGCCAAAGTGAAGAGGTGCGAAGAAGTGGATGCGGTGTCCGGCGCCTAGGCGCCAGAGTTTGTTTCTAGAAGATTCATTGAACATGGACACATTTTGAAGAGGTGCCTTGAGGCAACCCTTGAAGCCTATAAATAGGAGGCCACTCCTTCAGAGAAAATAGTACCCTATAGTCTCTCTCTTTCCCCTTAGTCATTTTAGTCATTTTAGAGTCATGAAGATGTAGATTTCTATATTTTATGGAGAGATTGGTGAGGGATTTTGAGATATTTATGTAAGGGATGTACGAGCGTCGCATGGATCAGTGGGAAACTTTGGTGGAGAGATCTTCTTCTTTCTTTCAGAAGGAAAAAGCTAAGTATTGTGTTCTTCATTCTCTTGTAATTCTTGTAAACACTTTCTAGTGGATTTTCTTTATTTTAAACCAAGTTTTCTGTTGTGAATTATCCATGTTTCCTAAGTGATTTCCTTTACTCTTTCTTTTAATATGAAGTAGTGGCATGCGTAGGAAAATTATTTTTATAATAGAATTATCTATTAGATGCTTCTAGGTGACAGATAGTTGCATAAATATAATAAAATACTAATGAAATAAGTTCCTTGTTGACACTTAATTTATTATATAGTTCTATCAATTCTTTTACTTCTTATGCCATTATTTTCATTTACTTTTATTTTGAAATGAAATAGATGCATGTTTAGGAATTAAGATTTGCTTAGATATTCTCTTATTAAATTATGGTGCTGATATTCATACCAGATCTTCATTTACTTTACAAATTGATCACTTGTATTGTTAAAACCTATTGAAGAATTCTGAGACCTAGAAGGAGATGAATTCTTAACTAGTAGATATCACATGAATCCTTGGGTAGTCAAAGGCCTTGTGCGGGTTTTTCAAGGTGAAGTGCAAATATATAGAAAGATATAGTTTATTGGGTGCAGAATTAATTAGTTTTTAGAGTGACAGACTAAATTCTAATAATTTGATCAATAGAAAGGGAACGGGTCACTGGTAGGGCCGACCATAGCCACCCTTGGACATCTAGTAGTGTGAGCCTAGATTAACCCATTCTACTAATAAAACATCTCGAAACGATCTATAGATTAGCTAATGTTCTTTATGCCTGGACGAAAGGGTAAAGAATAGGAATGCTTCTATTTGGCATTACTACATTAATTCTAAGCATATCTTTCTTACACATTATCTATGTAATTGCAAGAGAAAGGTAATTTTTAATATCTCAAATTTCTCCAAACTAATTTATCCATAAGTTATCTTTTTATTTAAGAACTTTATTTAGGATTAGTTATTAGAAAACTCATTTTAATCGACATTCCAAATTTAGGCCTTTTAGAAGTAGACTGGAATTAACCTAAAGGATTGCTTACCTCGCTTCTCTGTGGGATCGATACTGGGGTTATAAAAGAAAACCCTATATTACTTGAAACAATACGTATACTTGCGTAGTACCCCTAGTGTGTAAAATATTTTCTAAAATTTTACAACATTTTGATTTTATACACTAGCCGCTATTTATAAATTGGGTCAAGTTTTTGGCAATCTTTTGGAAGCGAATATTACTGCGTTATTGCGGGTCGGGTCAAGTTTTTGGCGTCGTTGCCAAGGAAGCTTCGTAAGAACTTTAGGAGAATTTTAGTTGAAATAATTAGGTTTAGACTTGGAAAATTGTAGTGTCGTAAAAACTATTTGTGTGAAAAATAAGGTGTTCGTGAAAATGTTTTGTTGTGTTGAAAATATTTTATCTATTTTTTGTTTAATTGTTAATGTACTATTTGTTGTGCTCCATATACGAAAAAAAGGATCTAAAGGACTTGTGCCTTATGATCCCGAATTAGAAAAATGGAAAAAATTAAAAAAACAGAAGGGACTCGAAAAACTAGAAATGGAAAACTTTCAAGATAATAACTTAGAAAATCATCATACTTCATTGAGGGATTATGAAAATCCTACGACAGATGAAATTCACTAAAGTATACAAAACCCTGTCGTAGAAGCTGACTCATTTGAAATAAATCCTGAGATTATCCAACTTGTGCAGAACAACCAGTTTGGGGGAACTCCTTTGGAGGATCCCTATTTACACTGATCTTATTTTCTAGAACTTTGTGCTACATTTAGTTATAACAGCATGTCAGACGATGCTGTTAGACTAAGGCTTTTTCCTTTCTCACTAAGAGATAAGGCTAAAATGTGGTTATACTCATTAGCACATGGTTCTATTAAAAATTGGGAAGAGTTAACTTAGAAATTCCTAGCTAAGTATTTTCCACCTTCAAGAACAGCTAAACTTAGAAACGATATTATCTCATTTTGTCAATATGGAGGGGAATCAATATACGAAGCCTGGGAAAGATTTAAGGAACTCATAAGAAAGTGTCCACACCATGCTCTGCCTAATTGGTTAATCATTGAAACTTTTTATAATGGGTTAGTAGGATCCCTTAAGTTTATAATTGACGCTGCCGCTGGTGGATCGTTAATGTCAAAATCATTTAATGAAGCGTATGCGTTAGTTGAAGAAATGGCTACAAATGAATTTGAATGGCCCTCTGCAAAGGGTAAATCCTAAAAAGGTAGCCAGTGTTCATGATACAGATGTGATTACAATTCTTGCATCTCAGGTTGTTGAAATATCAAGGAAGTTGGACCAATTTGGAATGAACTAGCCTCAATTTACTCCAGTAAGTGAGGAAAGTTCATTAGGGAATATGATTGATTCTAACTTATCATATGAGACTTTAAATACCACAAACAACCTATATTCTGACTTTTACAACCCAGGTTGGGAGAATCATCCTAAATTTAACTGGAATTATACTACTGATGGTGGAAACCAAAAATGGGAAAATAATCATGCAAATCCTAATGGAAGTTAGAATAATCAGGGGAACACAAACTATAGACCTTCATATCCACCAGACTCTAACAATGATCAACAATTTGAGGATAAGAAGATGTCTATGGAAGAAATGGTATTGAAAATGGGAAACCAGTTACAAAGTCAAAATGCTGCGATTAAAAATATAGAGAATCAACTGGGACAAATTGCTAATTCAATTAGTAATAGACCCCAAAGAACACTTCCTAGCAACATTGAGATCAACCCTAAAGAGAACACTAATGAACAAGTAGAAGCTGTCCAATTAAAAAGTGGAAGAGAAATAGAGGATGTGGTTAAAAAAGAGAAAAAAGTTGCGAGAGACACAAAGGAAACTAAAAGACCTGAAGAACATGTTTCTAAGGATCTAAAAAAATTAATATCTCCAACTAAAATTAATTTAGAAAGACCACCACCTCCATTTCCTCAAAGACTTAAACAGAATGAGTTGAATAAGAAAATTTCAAAGTTCATGAAAGTACTTAAGAAGTTAATGATAAATATTCCTTTCACTGAAGCTTTGGAACAGATGCCAAGTTATGCAAAGTTTATGAAGGAGATATTAAATAATAAAAGGAATTTTGGGGATTATGAGACAGTTGCACTAAATGAGGAGTGCAACGCTATACTTCAGAAAAATTTTCCTTGGAAACTTAACGATCCTTGTAGCTTTACAATTCCTTGTGCAATTGGAAAAAGATTATGTGGAAAAACTTTATGTGATTTAGGAGTGAGCATTAATGTGATGCCTCTATCTATATTTAGAAGGTTAGGTTTAGTCGATATTTCCCCCACTACTGTAACCCTTATGTTAGCTGATCGATCTATCATTTATCCAAAAGGAGTTATAGATGATGTGCTTGTTAAAGTGGATAAGTTTATCTTTTTTGTGGACTTTATTGTATTAGATATGGAGGAAGATAAAGAAATTCCAATTATTTTATGGAGACCTTTCCTTCTTACTGGACAAGCTATGATAGATGTGCAAAAAGGAAAGTTGACTATGAATATTAATGACTAGGAAGTAACTTTTGATGTATTAAAGACTATGAAACATCCAGCTCAGAAAATTGATGATTTTTTTGGATGGATGAAATTGATTATCTAAATAAAAACCATTTCTAAGAAAGTTTTGAGAGTAAGATAACAGATGAGGTCGTAATGGATTTTCATGATGATTCAAAAATGTTATTTAAAGAAGACTGTATGTATGTTCAAGAGAGGTGTGAAATGATGGACGTCACCGAAAAAAGTAAACTTTTAATTCCATCTGTTGAAAAATCTCATGAACTTAAGATGGATGTACCCCATACAATTTTAAAGCCTACCTATTTAGGGAATTCATCTACTCAACCAGTCTTTATATCTTTGGATTCGACTCGATCACAAGAAAAACCTGAATTGAATGATGAACATGATAAAATTATTGAACTAAGACTTGGAAGAGAATTTGAGGATAAATTTCAAAACAACTTTGAGTTGAGAAAAGAGGATAAGGATATTGGAAGACCATTGGAAGAAATTTCTAAGGAATTAGAAAAACCTATTTCCTCAACTAAGATAGATCCTCCATCATTTAATAATTATAAAGGGAAAGAATTGGAAGATAATTTGAAACAGAAGAGTAAAATAGAGGATACTGATCCAGAATCTGAATTATCTAAAGAGAATCTGATCCAAATTTTGGGAGATATTGAAGTATCTTATAAAGATCCATTTCTTATAAGTTTCAAGGATGACATTAATATGAAAATTAAGAAAATCAATAGAAGAAAATTGGATCTAGAAAGAAATATGAGGAAAATTTATATAAATCAAACTGAATATGAAGAGCTAAATGAAAAATTAAAATTTGAGGATTTTATAGAAATCCCTGAATTTGGAACTGATTGGGCGAGTGACCGAGGATTACTTAATTAGAATTTTGATCCAGGTGGAATCATTTGTCGGGCCCGCGACATTAAAACCAAGCGCTTTATGGGAGGCAACCCATAGTTATCAGTGTGCTTTGATTTAGTGTGCATGCGAGTCATGATTTTTTATGTCTATGTTTTGTGTTTGCTTTAGTGCGGATTAGATTTGTGAGGTTATGCCTTGGTCTTGACTAAATTTGTATATGACTTCTGGTGGTAGTAGGCTGACGAGTCTGTTATAACTCAGTTCTCAACTGGAGCTGAGCATTACCTTAAAGCATGTAGAGTTTAGAGTTAGACCACTCCATGTCAACTCTGTTACTTCCTTTAACTGACTTTGTTTTCACTGAGTAAGGTCGCGAACTTATTTAGTAAACAAAATATAGATGAACTGCATTACTTTTATTAATACACCCACGTTATTAGTGTAGTTTCTTCCGTTAGAAATTGAAAGTAAGGATGGAAAATGTGAGTAGAAAAGGAGATCAAATTAACCTCAATTGATATTTGTGTATGAATCTGTGAGTCTAGATATTTTAGTTTGAGTGTTTGTATTTTTGTTTGTGTTACAACAATTTAGAGATTTGAAGAACACTTAAATATATTTTCCCAGGTTGATGTTTGTCATGCTTATTTAATCTTTCTTTAATTTAATTTTATTCTAGCATGTTAGTTTAGATTTACTTTATGTTGCAAATTATTCTGTCCTGATGAATACATGTAGATGTTATTGATAGACAATTATGGTAGATAGAATTTCTGAACTATTTTTCTTCCTGCTTATATTTTCTGTGTTGAATGCTATACATATTCAAATTCAAGTTCAGGGGTAGGAAGAAAAATATATTTTAAAGTTAGTATACTTTATTTTTAGTTTAATATTATTGTACGCATGTTTTAGGCTAGATTTACCTTCTCCTGCAATCATTCTATCATGATTATGCATGTGTTTAAATTTGATAGGATGTTGTAGTAGTTAGTAGATTTATCTTTTATTTTTCTTCCTCCTACATTTTATGGAATTAATTGCAAAATATTTTAAAAAATTCAAGTTTGGGGGGGAATGAAAAACAATTTTCAAAAACTTAAATTTTATTTGTCCTCAAAATTGCTATAAATAAATTTGATTTTTATTGAAAAATAATTATGTGTATGAAGTTATATTAGGGAAATAAAATTTTGAATATAGAAATAAGTAAGAGAATTTAGTTAAAATTTATATTATTGATGAAAAATTTAAAGTTAATTTTTCTTAGTGAAGAAATGATAAATATTGTGTAACCATCTTTAGTAAGAAAAGTTGTATTTTAGAAAAATAGAAGGACTAGACTTTTGTTTTCAATATTTAAATTTCTTTTATTGAAAAATAATTCTCAAAACTGTTATTATATTTCTAAGTAAAAGATATATATCTACCTTATGCTTTAGGAAAGGAAGGGTGGAATTCAAAATTATTAAAGACATATCCAGATATAGTAATTCTTGCCTAAAAAAAGAAAAAAAAAAGAAGAAAGAAAGAAAAGTAAAAGAAAAAAGAAAAAAAAAAAAGTATAGTATGTGAAAAAGGAAGAAGAAGCTTGAGGATTTAAGGGCCTAATCAAAAATTGGTTCCACACCTGAGCTTTTTAAAGTATAAGATTTGAGAAAATCTTAAGCTTAAAAATATAATATAGTTAGTATAATTATTTTTAATAAAGGTTTTTATGTGAAGAAAATAAAATGCCTAACCCCTATATTTTGAAAAATTTACAAGCATTTCTGAATTAGATAGCAACACATATTTTCATACTCTTTCATCTAAGAGATTTCTAAACTTCAAATTGGTCTCATTTAATAAATTTTTTTCTAAATTGGACTACTATATTTCTAGAACAAAATATTAGAAACTCCTAAAGAAACTCATACACATGATTTCCTTATGTGGTTTTAATGATTATAGTGTTACTTGAGGACAAGTAATGTTTAAGTTTGGGGGATTTTGATCCATGAAAAAGAAGTACCTATTTTTAGTGTTCATTTCATGCCCACTTTATGCATATTTTTAATGATATTACACTATAAAGGAAGTAATTTTGCATATTTTTGTCTTCAAGTATAAAAAAATGATTTTAGAGAAAATTAAGCAAAAACTATGCAATTTTGAGCCAAAATATGCAAGAAAGAAACTACTGACTTAGCACATATCAATATGTCTTTCTATGCTTACTATCTTTCATATTTCTCACATATTTTTGGATGAAATTATACTTTTGAGAAATGTTGTTTTTATGTCTATCTTGTAAGTGAAGATGTTAGGAACGCAACGCAACTAAAATGGGGCGAAACGGAGTTGAAATAGAGCCAAACGGAGCAAAATGGTGGAGCTACGCACAGGGTGGCACCTAGGAGCAAAAACCCGGCGCCTAGGCGCCAGAATCATCCAGAAACGGTTATTGGACAAGATTTTGACGACTTTGGGAGTTATTTTGACTGTGTTCAGTAGTTTCTAGACCTTCTAGAAACCTGGAAGTTATTCCTAATATATAGGACATGTGATACAATGAATTTAGACACATTGAAGCGGTTTAAATCAAGAAGAGGTGCGAGCCAAAGTGAAGAGGTACGAAGAAGTGGACACGGTGTCCGGCGCCAAGGCGCCAGATCCCGGCGCCTAGGCGCCAAAGTTGGTTTCTAGAAGATTCATTGAACATGGACACATTTTGAAGAGGTGCCTTAAGGCAACCCTTGAAGCCTATAAATAGGAGGCCACTCCTTCAGAGAAAATCGCACCCTATAGTCTCTCTCTTTCCCCTTAGTCATTTTAGTCATTTTAGAGTCATGAAGATGTAGATTTCTATATCTTATGGAGAGATTGGTGAGGGAATTTGAGATATTTATGTAAGGGATGTACGAGCGTCGCGTGGATCAGTGGGAAACTTTGGTGGAGAGATCTTCTTCTTTCTTTCAGAAGGAAAAATCTAAGTATTGTGTTCTTCATTCTCTTGTAGTTGTTGTAAACACTTTCTAGTGGATTTTCTTTATTTTAAACTAAGTTTTCTGTCGTGAATTATCTATGTTTCGTAAATGATTTCCTTTACTCTTTCTTTTAATATGAAGTAGTGGCATAAGTAGGAAAATCATTTTTATGATAGAATTATCTATTAGATGCTTCTAGGTGACAGATAGTTGCATAAATATAATAGAATACTAATGTAATATGTTCCTTATTAACACTTAATTTATTATATACTTCTATCAATTATTTTACTTCTTAGTCCATTATTTTCATTTACTTTTTTTTTGAAATGAAATAGATGCATGTTTAGGAATTAAGATTTACTTAGATATTCTCTTATTAAATTATGGTGATGATATTCATACCAGATCTTCATTTACTTTACAAATTGATCACTTGTATTGTTAAAACCTATTGAAGAATTATGAGACCAAGAAGGAGATGAATTCTTAACTAGTAGATATCGCAGGAATTCTTGGGTAGTCGAAGGCCTTGTGCGGGTTATTCAAGGTGAAGTGCAAATATATAGGGATATATTGTTTATTGGGTGTAGAATTAATTAGTTTTAGAGTGAGAGACTAAATTCTAATTATTTGATATATAGAAAGGGAACGGGTCACTGGTAGGGCCGACCATAGCCACCCTTGGACATCTAGTAGTGTGAGCCTAGATTAACCCATTCTACTAATAAAACATCTTCGAATCGATCTATAGATTAGCCTAATGTTCTTTATGTCCGGACCAAAGGGTAAAGAATAGGAATGCTTCTATTTGGCACTACTACATTAATTCTAAGCATATCTTTCTTACACATTATCTATGTAATTGCAAGAGAAAGGTAATTTTTAATATCTCAAATTTCTCCAAACCAATTTATCCATAATTTATCTTTTTATTTAAGAACTTTATTTAGGATTAGTTATTAGAAAACTCATTTTAATCGACATTCCAAATTTAGGCCTTATAGAAGTAGACTGGAATTAACCTAAAGGATTGCTTACCTCGCTTCTCTGTGGGATCGATACTGGGGTTATAAAAGAAAACCCTATATTACTTGAAATGATACGTATACTTGCGTAGTACCCCTAGTGTGTAAAATATTTTCTAATATTTTACAACATTTTGATTTTATACACTGCTGCTATTTATAAATTGGGTCAAGTTTTTTGCCATCTTTTGGAAGCGAATATTAATGTGTTATTGCGGGTCAGGTCAGATACTTTACTTCCGTCAGAATTAGACGACGGCTTAAGTAATAGAGCGCGTTTTCTTTTCCCTCATCATTTACCTGGGCTAACAGGGCTCCGAGAGAGTCGTCTAAAGCTGCTGTATAAAGTATCAATGGTCTACCTGAGACTGGGGCTGCTAAGACAGAAGGTGTCATTAAATATTGTTTAATGTCCTCGAAGGCCCGCTGGCATTTCTCTTCCCAAACGAATTTGGCGTCCTTTTTAACCAATGCCGAGAAGGGCTGACACCTACTTGACAAATTCGAGATAAAGCGTCAAAGATATGTCAATTTTCCTTGAAAGGATCGTAATTGTTTTAAGGTTTTGGGAGGTGGCATTTCTAAGATGGCTTTAATCTTTTCTGGATCGATTTTAATTCCATGATGTTGAACAACAAATCCTAAGAATTTCCCAGAGGTGACGCCGAAGGCGCATTTCAAGGGATTCATCTTAAGGTTATATTGTCTTAATCACTCGAAAATAATTCTCAAATCATACAAATGATCTTCTTTTAGTTTACTCTTGATGACCACATCGTCTACGTAGTATTCGACTTGGTTGTGAATGAGATCATAAAAAATCCTTGTGATTGCTCTTTGATAGGTTACTCCTGCATTCTTTAATCCAAATGGCATCACTGTGTAGCAGTATACCCTGATTGGCATTCTGAAGGCTGTAAGCTTTTCATCTTCCGATGCCATCTTTATCTGGTTGTGTCCCGAAGATCCATCCATGAAAGAAAAGACTTCATGTGTTGAAGCGATGTCGATCATCAATTTTGGAATAGCTAGCGGGAATTCGTCCTTTGGACATGCTTTATTTAATTCTTTGAAGTCCAAGCAGATTCTAATCTGACCATTCTTCTTTCTAATTGGTACCACATTGGCTAACCAAGTCGGGTATTGCTGTTCACAGACAAATTTAGCATCTATTAGCTTCTTTACTTCAGCTATAACTTGTTGTTCAATCTCTAGACGCATTCCCCTCGGGGCTTGTTTGACTGGAACGGCAATGGGATCCACTCCTAATTTTTGAACTGCGGCTTCTGGAGCTAATCCTGGCATTTCATCATAATTCCAAGCAATAAAGTCCTTGAATTCCATCAATAGCTTGATTATCTCTTTAGAGTCTTCTTTATTGAGTAAGGAGCTAACAAGGGTCGGCCTAGGCTCTTTGCTAGTACCTAAGTTAACTTCCATTAACTCGTCTATTATAGATTTAATCTCTTCTTCAAATTCTGGTGGAGCATCCCTGATTGGTAGATCTTTAAGATCTTCTGAAGCTTCCAAGCAGTCTTCATTAGGCTTGCAAGTGACAACCAAGCAAAATCCCGTATCGTCGACTGATCCTACTGTACCGAACCTGAGACCATGTTTTGAATTGGGAGGCCAACTGGCATTATTCCATAATTTTTCAAAATGTTGTGATTGACCTTTTGTCCATCGTCGAGGTAAGACACCATGTTGAATTAAATTTTGAACACATGGAGAGTACCACTCAAAAGGCAGTTCTGTTAATTTAGAAGAAGTAAAATCTTCAAATTGTACATAATTTTCAGTATTGGAAGAAGAAGCACCACGGTAAAACTTGATCGGCTTAGCTCCACCATCATGCACTTCCTTGACCACCATACCCTCGATCTTAGTAGAATGGATCGATGTCAGGGTCATCATATGTACATAATGGTTAATCTTCTCGTACATTGATTTGTATTCTTCATTCTTTTCATCTTCGAGAGAGATCTTGAACTGGGGTTTCTTTTGATTTACTATTGTTTCTTCTTTCTTGATTTCTTCTTCTTTGGAACTGGTCTCCCAATCAATGTTGACGACTGGTTTATTCTGTCAAACTGTTCCAATGTCTCTTCCACGACCTCGTCCCCGGCCTTGACCTCGGGTGCGAGTTCTGAAGAAACCTTCACCATCTTGCCGTAAGGGAGTGGTGAGTAACTGTTAGACTAGAATTTCTGACTCTTTATCTTTTTGCACTTCTTTTGCTTCATTTGGTATGACATTCCTGGAAAAGATTGTTTTCTTCGGAGGCGCGTAGTAGGCTGCATCTTCATGAATTCCTATTTCATGCATGGAGAACGGTTGCAAGTCACCTTTGATACACTGTTCTCCTCCATCGTAATACTTTATGCACTGGTGGAGAGACGACGGTACCATTCAGTTCTCATGGATCAATGGTCAACCCAGTAGAGCATTGAACGATGTCTCATAATCAACTATATGGAATTTTACGGTTGATCATAGAAAAATATATTAAGAAATTCATATCTATTTTTGATGAAATTGCACTTTAAACAAAGGTATTTTCTTTATTTTACTGCAAGAACAAAGATTTATAAGTGATGGAAGCAAAAAGCATGAAATGGAGCGAATTTGGATCAAAAAGGAAGAAATTCATGCAAAATGAACTAAGTCTCCGACGGCGAGATCGAGGCCGCCGACGGCGAGATCATGAGGAGAATTTCTGAAGGAATTACAACTACCTCACCGACAGCGAGCCCGAGCCCGCCGATAGCGAGATCGCGCGGTTTGAAGACCTTCTAGAAGCCCCGCTGATGGCGAGGTCATTTCTCGCCGACGGCGAGACAGTTCAAAATGCAAAATACATTGAACCTAGACACTTTTTGAAGAAGTGTTTAAGCATCCCTTGGACCTTTGCCTACCTCTATAAATAGAGGTCAAATTCTATTGTCTGTGTGTGTCTCTTGAGTCTTCAGTGTGTCTATTTAGAGAGTCTATTTGTGTTTGTGTGCTAATTAAGAGTTTTAGAGTATAATTAGTGAGTTAGAAGTGTGTTGTACAAGAAGGAAAGTCAAAGAAACTTCAAGGAGTCTGCTTTGGGAGGAAATTAAAATAAGTATCTTTGTTTATTGTTGTTAACTTTAAATGAAATCCATGCTTTGTTTTATTCTCATGCATTCTGAGTAGTTTTCTTAGTCTTTCTCCTTGTTTATGAAAATTATGCGAAATGATGAAATTAAATAGAAGTACCTAATATATTAAAATAAGTTGTGATAATTTTTACTTAGAACTTAATTTACTTTCAATCTGGCCAAATGATTTGTTGAAATATGTTGGGTTATCAACTATAGTAAAAATTACATCCAATATTCAGGGAAGTCAAAAGCCTTGGAAGGAGGGTGCAAATAAATAGGGAAATATTATTTATCGGACGTAGAATTGGACATTTTAGTGTGACAGACTAAAATATTCAATTTGGTCCTATTGTTTGAGAGCTGAAGTGTAGATGTTAGCCCTCAGGTGAGGGGAACGTGGGAGCTCTGAAGTGGCAGCCAGTATCCTCCCAGCCTAGCCACAGATTCAGTAATCAAACATAGGATTAGTCAATGTTCTTTGCACCTGGACCAAAGGGTAAAGAATAAGAATGCTCCTATTTGTCACAATACAATTCAAAAATTCTATTTAGATTCATCATTCACTTAATTTTCTAAAAACAAGGAGAAGGATACTTTTTCTAAATTATTTAAATCAACTTTATTTCAAGCATTAGTTTACTTTAGTTGCTTTAGTTACTTTAAATTTCTGATTACTATATTAGTAAGTAATTCCTTTAAATTTTAGCTGATACAAATCTGTTAAAAAATTTCCTGTCGGATCGATAACCAGTACTACACTAGAGCCTTGTATTACTTGCTCTGAGAGCTGCTACCTTTCCCGGGTGGTGTCCATTCAAATTTTCACTGTTTCATTGCTTGGGATTAGTTGTGTTGCCCGACTGAAGTGGGTGTTTTTCTCGGGACTTGCTCGTGTTACGTAAGGGGTTCCGTGCTCTTACGATACTTTGCCGCTCACTCGATTTTAGTTTTTAGCTCTGCCGATCGGGGGCCGTAGGTGCATTATCTCGCATTTATGGCTTGCCCAATCGATCTCCATACCAATTTAGATCGGGCCAAGGCCACCTATGCTTCGGGGTGGTGGGAAAAGGCCCTACTTTCAAGGATTCATCCGAACTAGTGTTCCCCAAAAACTCGCATGATGCTCGCAGCAGGAAAGGGTCATTTCCCTTTCATCAAGCCTATTGAAGAAAAGGAGGGATGCCCACTGCATACTTCTCCGATGATGAACTAGAAATGCTAAATGAGGAAGTGAGGCTAACTCTAATTGGGAAATTTACTTGGGACACCCAAAGATGGAAATGGTAAGAAGCTTTTTGAATCACTCAATCTAACAGGAGAATGGAGGCTTGGATTAATAGATGGGAGACATCTACTTATTAATCTCACCTCGGATGAAGATTATGCTAAGATATTTGCTAAGCAGACAGTCACCATTGCATGGTATGGATATGAAAATCTTAAAATGGACCCCCGATTTTGATCCCAACAAAGAACCCCCTATCATCCCCATTTGGTTCAAGCTACCCAATTTGCCATATAGTTATTTTAATCAGATCTGCTCTTTTCCATATTGGAAGGGCAATCGGCACCCCACTCGTACCGGATGCGACTACACTCCACAAGGCAAAACCCGAATTCGCCGGGATTCAAATGAAGTTGATATATCCCTCCCCGAGGTTAAGAGAATATGGGTGGGATCTAAAGCCGATGGGCATCGGCAGGAGGTAATCATGCAACAAAAGCCATATTATTGCTCCCACTCGTAAAATGTTTGGCCACACAAGTCGAAAGGTGTTTCGGGCTCCATCCTCCTCCTAGAAAATCCTCCTTTCGACCAAAAGTAGGCCGAAGTGCCCACCATCCCCCAGCTCAGCCTTCTGAGGTGAATCATAAACTAGCCCCCTTTCCGACCTTGACCCCCCCCACAAACCCATCCCCCACCCTCCTAAAATCTCCTACCTCCTCCATTCACACCCGGTCCCCCTCCCTACCCCCCACCGCTCGGTGCCGTTGTCGATGCAGTGGATTCCATGGAAGAAGAATGGGTAATTTACTCAAAAAATAAGAAGAAGAAAAATAAGTCCGAACCGGAGAAATTGACTATCCCCTCGGCCCCAGTGCGAGAGGACTCCCCTCCACTCGAAGAAGTAGAACAAGGTCAAGATCTCACAAATCCAGCTCCCCCACCTTTAACCCCCAATGATCAACCTACTATGTCTGGAACATTAGAGGTGTGGCTAGTCCACACTCTCTTAAAAGACTCACTTACCTCAATAAAAAACACACCCCTTGGTGTATAGCTTTACTAGAACCAATGACTCAGCCTTCACTCAAACAAAATCCTCAAAAACTACCCGGCTTTTCTCTTCACGCAAACATCAATAACAAAATTTGGGTTCTGTGGTAGAGAGAGCCGGGTTGGACCATTCTCATTGATAACCCTCGCCTTGTTCACCTCTCTTTAAATTTTGCTTGGTAAAAATGTCCTAGCTACCTTTATCTATGTTGGATGCAAAGCAAGCATGACGTAATTAGTCCGTGGGAGCAACTGCACCAAATCAATCACTCCATTACCCTCCCCGGATTGTCGGGGGATTTCAATTGTATTATTAGTCGTCGCCGAGAAGTCGGGAGTGCGAACTCTAATCCTAAGCAAAATGAACCAATTTAGGGACAATATCCACAATGCCGGACTTTTCGATTTGGGCTTCAAAGGCCCTCCTTACACCCGAGAAGGAGCCACACTTGGGAGAGACCGGATAGATTCTTATCCAATGAACTTTGGCACTCTCAATTTCTCCACACCGTTGTCACTCACCTTCCCCTTGTCCGTTCCGACCACGTACCTCTCCTTTTAACTATTTCTCGCCCTCCCCTAAATCACACCAACTCTCCTTTTAGATTCCTAAATTTCGGTCTTCACACCCCCGCTTCTTACCCCTCATCTAGTCTCTCCGGAATGGTGCTCCCAATAATGATCCCCGGCTTAAGCTAGAACACCTCCATCGAAAATTAGTAAAGAGCTTAAGAAGTGGAGTTGGAGAGAATTTGGAAATGTTCACACTCGTCGTTGCCGAAGCCGAGAAGGAAGTACTTGACTTGGAGCAGAAGGTTCGGATGGGAGTTGTTCTCGACCACCTACCGACCGCGGCCGTGTAAATCTCTCTAACTCCATCGAAATTCGTGAACGTTTCTCGTACGAAGTCTTCTATGCATATATTCACCGAGGGGGACGAAACACAAAATTCTACCATTCCTTTATCAAATACGGAAGACATTGCAACACCATTCACAAGTATCCAGGATGAGAATGGCACTTGCTCGAGAACAATCAAGCTATTAGCGTAAGTGCTACCGACTACTTTCAAAAGCTCCTTTCCTTTCCTTCCAGGATTAGAGAACTCCTAAACCCTTTATGTTTCCAAGGAAACTACCATTACACCAACTCTCTTTCACTTACACACCCCCCAATGAGCATGAGGTTCGGCAGTCGTTAACTCCATTGATAGCTCTAAATCGATCTGGACCAGATGGGTTCACTGCCGACTTCTACAAGAAAGCCTCGGCCTCGTCATCGCCCCGATATTATTGTAGCCATTGCTAGTTTCTTCTGGGAAGGAACCCCCATAATTTTTCGACTCATCCACTATTTTCCCGATCCCTAAGAACACACTCGCAATCCAACCGGGACCACTTCGCACCCATAAGCCTCACATCGCTTATAAACAAGGTCATTAGCAAGATTATAGTGGCAAGGCTCCAACCCCATCTCGCAAAATCATTTGTATGAACCAATCTGCTTTTGTGAAGGGGAGGACAATTTCGGATAATGTGTTATCGGCCCAGGAGATGCTCTATGATCTCAATAAAAAATGTAGGGGGGAAATCTAATTTATAAATTGGACATTAGAAAAGCCTATGATTCCATCAGTGGAGTTCATCAATGAGGTTCTCTCAGCTAGGGGCTTTTCCGAAGTTTTCTCGTCGCATGGTTCAAAGATGGCTTAGAAACAATTCCCACTCTATCCTCATAAATGGCACTAGCTGGAACACTTTCACCGCAAACCGTGGGGCTTAAACAAGGGGACCCCCTATCCCCAACCCTATTTATTCTAGCTATGGATTACTTTTCCCATATGCCGAATAATCTCCAAACCACTCACAAGCATACCGTATATCACCATAAATCTAACATAATGGTTTCCCACCTCATATATGCCGATGATGTGATAATTTTTTCTAATGCCTCCAAGGGAGCCGTTAAACACACCTTCAAGTGCATCCAACATTTTCAACAAAGAATCGGACTCATTTTCAACCCTTCTAAATGTCGCATTCTTTTTCCCCGAAGATCTCACCCGAAATAAAAAATCGGATTCTCACCTACATCGCTTTTTCTAGCACACAGCTACCTATCAAGCATTCTGGGAGTACAACTTAATATAGGAAGAGTCAAACAGACCCACTTTCGATGAAATCCAAGATAAGATCAGCACTTACCTTTCTAACTCGGACTCACATCTATCTTTCAAATGGTGGAAGATCGACATCGCTTAAGAGCATCCTAACCACTCTACCCTCCTATGTTATGCGGTGACCACTATGAAAAAGAGTACTCGAACCGGCTTGAAAGAGCATTTAACCATTTTCTCTGGCAGGGAACGAAATCAAACTCACCGGGCTTCTTGGCAAAGGATGGCCAAACCCACCCGGGCAGTGGTCCGGGCTTCAAAGGGATCCAGCAGATTATCACCGTTAATCTTTGTCGGCCGTGGATCAAATTCGAACTCAAGACTCTTCGTGGGCACACTACCTTCTTGGAAAGTATCGCGGACACACTCACCCTTCCCGTGTCCCCTCCAAGACCGGTGACTCCAAACTTTGGAGAGCTCTTATAAAGAACGAACCCCGGCCGAACAAGCAGTACCTTTGGAACCCGGGTCGTGGAAATCTCGGTCTTGGCTCGATCATCGGTGCCCTCCGCATTGGCTACAACCTCTCACTCCTCCCACCAACCTTAATCCGAAAGTTGTTGATTGCTGGAATGGGGACAAACTGGTCCTTGCCATTTCTCCACAACATCCCGGAAGCTCCTTCCCGCCTGTAAAGTTGCCACTATTCCTTTCAACGGATCCAACTGGATTCTCCCGTTAGGAAGGCCCTTCACAACCAAAGCTTCTCAAAGGCTATTTACACTCAACTCTATCGTGGGAAGCTATTCCTTTGAGTGATCCGATCTGGAACAAGTACCTCTCCCCTCTATGAACCTCTTCGACTCGGAGACTTTTCAAAAATCTTCTCCCCATCGACAACATCCTTAAGTTAAAGGGACTTAGGGCCCTTCTTGCCGTAGCTCTGTGTCATATGGAGGAAGAAACTATCAATCATCTTTTCTTTGAATGCAAGTTTTCTAAGGAGGTCCGGACTCAGCTTAATCCCTCAATTTAAATTGAATACCCTCCATTTGCACCGGCATCATCTTCTCACCTGTCGGATTGAATGGCATCGACAGGAACCGGAGCTTTACCCCTACTCATCGCATGGTTCATTTGGATGGCAAGAAACAAGGCTATCTTCGAGGGAGCCGCCATCGGTGCTAGTACTCGTTGCCGAAACTCGCATATCTTATCTCCATAAACTTATTAGCCACAAGAAGTTTCCAAATATTTTTAAAGCTAGCCAACCCTTGAACAACCAGCTCTCCCTAAAATTCTCATCGTCACCTGGTCTCCTCCACCCAAGCAACTATGTTAAAGCAAACACCGATGGTCGCTACACCACCGATGCTCGCAGTGTGGGTGGTCTCTTCAGGAACCACAAGGGGGCTCGCCTGCTGATCTTCCATGCCCCCATTATCGCTGCCGATGCTCTTGAAACCAAACTTATAGCCGCCTACGGGCTCGAAATTAGCTTTGATCTTCAATCGGAGGAATCTAATCATTGAGGGGGATTCTCGTGAGATGATTAATTTGATTGATACCGGAACTTTAACCACTTGGACCCACTCACTTTGGATCCAAAAAATTCTTTCCCTCACTAGTCAACTAAAGGCCACCTTCACTTTTATTTTCGTAGAGGGAAATAAGCCGACTGACCGGCTTGCAAGAACTCGGATCCCTTTCCACTAGAGCGACCCTCTCAACTATTCCCCCGCTCATCTCGAATCGTCGGAGGCCGGTGATCTCTTATCCGTTCCCCACTTAAGGATCGACAATGGCCACTCTTTGTTATAACAAGCATTGATCGTGATGGTTTTGGTTGTTAGGGCCGTTGCTCATCGGGTTCTTTTTTGTTGGCTATATTTGCTCCATGAGGTCTCATGTTTCTTTGCTATCCCACTGGGCACACTATCCGTGGTCGAAGGTTCTCATGATCTCCTTACTTGTGAGGGTTAGTTTCGGTAATTTATAGATTTCCTTGTATCTAATAGAGTTGTTTTTATTTTAAGTCGATTCTCGTTTTGTGATTGGGGATCCCCATGTGGCTTCAAAATGTATTTTGTTACTCGTTTGGTGGGGACCCCCTCTACTTTCAACTTTTGTAACCCCCTTTTTATTTACTAATCAACATGCGAGGAGCCTATGTTGGCTCCTTTTCTCTAATATATATATATATATATATATATATATATATATATATATATATATATATATATATATATATATGGTGCAATTGCCCACACATAACTATATATATATTGGCACATTTGACTTTGGTTTAGTTATTTTGGTTTGGAGTGGAGTGTTTTGTAATTTGGAATAGGAACCTTTAGGAGTTTTGTGGGGTTCCTCTTTCCCTCACTTTTGTACTCCCAGTTGTTATGAACATGTAGGGAGCCGAGTAGCTCTTTTAACAAAAAAAAAAATGTATATATATATATATATATATATATATGTATATATATATCAATATATGTATATATATATCTATGTATGTATATATATATATCTATGTATGTATATATATATATATATATCTATGTATGTATATATATATTTTTTAAACAAAAGGAGCAAGCATCACTCCCTACATGTTGATCTGAAATGAAAGTTACAAAGGCAAAAAATAAAAAAGTGATGGAGGACCTCTAATACTAGTGGATCCCCACACCCAAAACATAAACTACCTCAAAACTACCTAACTAAACAAATACAGACAATCTGGTTACATGTATACCAACAGAACAAAATAAGCCCTATGAGGACCAAAAAGGAAGGAGGAAGACTAGTATCTAATGAATGGAAGTCCTAAGTTGTCACCATGGATCAAAAGCTTGAGAGGGAGGGGAATGATATTATCGACTTCTGTGACCTCATTATAGCGATATCTGTGTGGCTAACCAATGAGCGGTGAGACTTGCCTTCCCTAGGAATGAAAGCAAACTTAACCACCATGTTATCCATATGGTCGGGCATCCCGTTCATCCATCTCTTGATATTCCAAGGAGCAGAGTTCGATCTTGGTAATATAATTGATGCATCATCTAGAATCGATTCTACCAGCAGTACTGAAATTTTGCAAATCTTGGCAATCTTGATGGCCCAAAAGATGGCAATGATCTCAGCTTCTAATACATCAACAGCAGATGTGGGAGCTTGGAAATACAGCAGGCAATGGCCCTGGTAGTCTCTGTAGATCCCACCAATACTAGCATCAGAATTAGAACAACTGCCATCAGTATTAACTTTAACCCATTGGGGAGGGAGAGGGTACCAAGCTACAACAGAAAACTTTTTGTTGGCCATTGGTCTTACCCTGCAAATATCCTTGTAGTGATGAAGCTTGATAAGCTTGAGGATGTAGCTGAGACATTGGACTGCAACCTGAAGAGGAGAGGAAACCTTCCCATCAAACTTAGCTCTATTTCTACACATCCAGAGGAACCAAACCACCAAGCAAGGGATCTCCAAAAGATGTTCCTTATGCCAATCCACCCGACAGAGTATCCAAACTATTCCAACTCGCATTTAGAGTGTTAATAGTGAAACGACTAATGAGATGTTTCCAGACTTCCTGAGAGAAGAGACATTTGAAAAATAGATGGTCGACAGATTCTTCATCTTGAGAGCACAAATGACACCAGGAAGTTCCTTTCAAACCCTTTAATTTGAGGATGTCATCTGTAGGAATGGTAAGATGTCTCAATCTCCAACAAAAGAAGGAGATAAAGGGAGTAAGGAATTTGCTCCAAATTTCTGTGCCCCACTTGAACTGATCCCAGGTATAAAATTTTTGGTAAATGTAAGAAGAGAGCTTCTGAGATCTTTTGTTCTTAGTAATCAGTGTGTCCTTCTGTTCAAGAGTAACATTAGTTAAATTTAATTGCTGCACCTGCTCAGGAGTTAACAAAGTATTCAGTAGCCTGTAATTCCAACAGTTATCAGTCCAGAAATCCTTAACAGGAGTGTGGGACTGATTAGGTTTAGGGTTGGCAGTGAGCTTAGAACCATTCCAGATCCACTGATCCAGCCAAAAGTTTATCTGCCCCTCACCCAACTCCCAGATGAACAGATGTTCAGCCTTTTCTTTAACTTTCAGCATAGAAATCCAAAGCCTGGAGTCACCCAGCTTTGGCTTGACCAAAGTTGGATGCTCAAATCTACAGTACTTGCCATGGAGAAATTTGGCCCAAAGACTATCATTGGCTCTGAACCTGATCCACAATTTACACATATTGGTGAAGCTCATCCGATCAAAGCTCCCGAAGCCAAGACCCCGACTCGAGTAGGTTTACATACCTGCCGCCAAGGCAGCACGATGAAATTGCTTGTGTTGTCCAGCCCATAAAAATCTGTTGAAAAGTTTGCTAATTAGTATAGAAGTGCTCTTCTTCATGGTGAACATCTGGAGAGCATAGGAAGGGAGAGCAGAAAGAATACTTCTCAGCAAAGTAATTCTTCCACCATTAGAGAGGAAGGAGTTGGACCAGCTAGAGATTTGATTTTTTATCTTATCTATAACTTCCTGAAACTGAGTCTGTTTAGATCTGCCTTTAGTGAGATGCACTCCAAGATAATCAATTGGGAGGGTTGCTGATTGAAAACCAGTGTAATCAGAGATCCATCTTCTATGGCTTAGGCTAACATTCTTGCCAGGGTAGAAAACACATTTAGTAAGATTAAATTCCATCCCTGAAGCATCTCTCAAATGGTTTAAAGTCTTCTGAGCCACCCTAATAACAACTTTAGAGGCCTTAGAGAAAATTATGATGTCATCAGCATAGGATAAGTGACTTATCCTAATGTTAGACTTATGGTGGTAAGCAAGGTGAGGAGAAGCGACAAAAGCTTGGTCTAAACACCGGACGGATAATCAAAAGTCAAAATAAAGACAAGTAGGGGAGAGGGGTCTCCTTGTTTGATACCTCTAGAGGCACTAAAGAATCCTTGCTTATTCCCATTCACCAGCACAGAATGAAAATTGCACTTTAACCACTTGTTGATGAGATGAACAAAGTCGGGTTGAAAGCCTCTAGTTGTTAAAATATTCAAAATGAACTCCCAATTGATAAGTATCATAAGCTTTTTAATGTCAAGTTCGAAATGATGTTATGACCTCTGCACTTCTTATCTAAATCCAAAAGCAATTCTTGGGCCAGCAGAATATTGTCTAAGATGTATATATCTATGTATGTATATATATATATATATATATATATATATATATCTAAGTATATGTATATATATATATATGTACGTGTGTGTGTATATATATATATATATATACACACACATACATATATATATATATATATATATATATATATATTACTTTTAATTTGAAAAATTTCAAAATATTTCTTACATTTCTTACTTTTTATAAAAACACTATCCCTGTGGGATCGATAACCAGGACTCCACTAGAGCCCTGTATTACTTGAACGATACATATACTTGCATTTAAAATTGTGACTTTTACAACAATTATTATAAAATCTAAATATAAATTCATAAGTAAAAGTAAACATCTCACATCAAGTTTTCGAAGCCATTTGCCGAGAATTAAATATTCTAAAAAGTGGTATCAAATTCTAAAAAGTTTTCGCATCGCATCAAGTTTTTAGCACCGTCACCAGGGTTATAATAGAATAAAAAGTAAAAGGAAAGATAAAAAAAGTAAAAAAATAATAAAACAAAACAAAAATATTTTAAATTTTATGCGTAGCTCTGGATCTGAAGGATTACTACCTTTCAATTCTGAATAAGAAAGAAAAATTAAAAGAATTAAAAAAGAAAACAAATTTCAGAACATCAAGAAATGGCTAACTTACATAACAATAATCAAAATCCAATCAAAATTAATGAACAAAATATTTATAAACTATTAAGGGAATATGCAAACCCTACAGCTGATGAACTTCATGTTAGTATTCAAATGCCAGTTGTAGATGCTAATTCTTTTGAGCTTAAACCTTCTATTATTCAAATGGTTAAAAATAATCAATTTGGAGGAACACCTAATGAGGATCCAAATTTACACCTTGCTAGTTTTTTAGAACTTTGTGCTACCTTTAAAAATAAGAATGTTTCTAATGATGTTATTAGGCTTAGACTCTTTCCTTTTTCCTTAAAAGATAAAGCAAAGATGTGGCTTAATTCATTAGCAACTTATTCTATTAGAACTTGGTCAGATATGGCACAAAAATTCCTTGCTAAATATTTTGCTCCTTCTAAAACTACTAAATTGAGAAATGATATTATTTCATTTACACAATTTGATGGAGAAACAATTTATGAAGCTTGGGAAAGATTTAAAGAATTATTAAGAAAATGTCCTCATCATGCTTTACTAGATTGGTTAATTATTCAAACATTTTATAATGGACTTATTGGATCACTTAGATTTATTATAGATGCTGCTGCTGGTGGTTCTTTAATGACTAAGACATTTGAAGAAACCTACACTTTAATTGAAGAAATGGCTAATAATAATTTTCAATGGCCTTCTGAAAGGGTTAATCTTAAAAGAATGACCGATATTAAAGATAATGAAGTCTTTTCTATTTTAGCCTCACAAGTGGCTGCGATATCTAAGAAATTAGATAATTTTGCTATTAACATATCGCATGTAAGTAATGATAATTCTGCAAATTCTGATGATTCTCAAATAATGGAAACTTTGAAAGCTATTGCTAGTAAAACTAATAACCCTTATTCTAATTATTATAATCCTGGTTGGAAAAATCATCCTAATTTTAATTGGAGTAATGGACATCAAAAATGGAATAATAATCAAGTTAATCCAAATTGGAACAATCAAGGAAATTCAAATTATAGACCAACTTACCCTCCTGGTTATAACAATCAGCAGAAAAAGTTGTCTGTAGAAGAATTGATCTTGCAACTAAGCAATCAGCTACAAAGTCAAAACACTGCTATTCGTAATAATGAGAATCAGTTGGGTCAAATCGCTAATTTCATTAATTACAGACCTCAAGGAACACTGCCTAGCAATGTCGAAATTAATCCTAAAGAATCTGGAAAAGAAAACGAACAAGCAAAAACTGTACACCTCAGAAGTGGAAAGGAATTAAAAGTGAAAACACGGAATGAGATTAAAAAAGAGAAAAAAATTGAAGAGATTGAAAAACCTAAAGGTACCCTTTCTCCAAGTAAATATCAGACTATAGTACCTATTGAAGTGGAAATTGAAAGACCACCACCACCTTTTCCTCAAAGACTAAAACAACAGAAGCTTGACCATCAATTTTCTAAGTTCTTTGAAATTTTTAAGAAACTTACCATCAACATTCCTTTTACTGAAGCTTTGGAGCAAATGCCAAGCTATGCAAAATTTATGAAGGATATTTTAAGTAAGAAGAGAAAATTTGAAGCTTATGAAATTGTTGCATTAAGTGAAGAATGAAGTGCAATAATTCAGAAGAAATTACCTCAGAAACTTAAAGATCCTGGAAGTTTCACTATACCATGTGCTATTAGAGAGAAATTATGTGGAAAAGCCTTATGTGATTTAGGAGCCAGTATTAATCTCATGCCATTTTCAATTTTTTGAAGGTTAGATTTAGGAGAGATTTCTCCTACCACTGTAACTCTTCAGTTAGCTGATAAATCGATCACTTATCCTAGAGGTGTTATAGAGGATGTTCTTGTTAAGGTAGATAAATTTATCTTCCCTGTGGATTTCATTATTCTAGATATGAAAGAAGATAAAGAAAGACCTATCATTTTAGGGAGACCTTTTCTAGCTACCGGACAAACTATGCTTGATGTGAAAAAAGGAGAATTAACGATGAGAGTTAATGATCAAGAGATAATATTTAATGTTCTGATATCAATGAGGTATCTAGATAAAGAAAAATGCTATCGAATGGATATTTTTGATTATATAATTGAAAAACATTATCAAGAAAAATGTAAGGTCATTTTTGATGATAAAGATAAAGAATCTATGTTATATAATGAGTCATTAAATAAAGAAATTGAAAAATTAAATGAAAAAATTTATCTGAAGAAACTCATTATATTCATGAAAATTGGGAAATTTTAGACAACTAAAAATGATATACTTTTACCCTCAATTGAAAAAGCCCCTGTACTGGAATTAAAAATGTTACCTACACATTTAAAGTATGCATTTCTTGGAAATTCATTAACTTTACCTGGAATTATATCTTCAGAGTTAAACAAAGATTAAGATGAAAAATTAATAGGAGTTCTGAAGAATTATAAGAAAGCTTTTGGTTGGACTATTGCAGATATAAAAGGAATAAGCCCTTCAATCTGTATGCATAGAAATTTAATTGAAGAAAATTGTAAACCCACTATTGAACCCCAAAGAAGATTAAAACCAATTATGAAAGAGGTTGTTAAGAAAGAGATTTTGAAATGGTTAGATGCTGGAATTATTTATCCAATTTCAGATAGCTAATGGGTAAGACCTATTTATTGTGTTCCGAAGAAAGGAGGAGTAACTGTCTTTGTTAAAGAAAAAAATGAATTAATCCCAACAAGACAAGTTATTGGATGGCGAATTTGCATTGACTATTGAAAATTAAAAAATGCCACTAGAAAGGATCATTTTCCGTTAGCTTTCTTGGATCAAATGCAGGATAAACTAGCTGGACACTCATATTTTTATTTTCCAGATGGATATTCTGGTTATCATCAATTACTTGTTGCTCCTAAGGATCAAGAGAAGATAACATTTACAAGTCCTTATGGAACATTTGCCTTTAGAAGAATGCCTTTCAGTTTATGTAACTGCAACTTTTCAAAGATGTATGATGTCAATATTATGTGATTTGATTAATAAAGGAATTGAAGTATTTATGGACAATTTTTCAGTTTTTGAAACTTCTTTTGAATCTTTCATGGAAAATATAACGAAAGTTCTAAAAAGATGTGAAGAAACAAATTTAGTTCTAAACTGGGAAAAATGTCAATTTATGGTCACAGAAGGAATTGTACTTGGACATAAAATTTCACAAATAGAGATGAAAGTTGATCAGGCAAAAGTGAAAATTATTGTTGAATTTCAACCACCTACTACCACTACTGATGTGAGAAGTTTTCTGGGTCATGCTGGATTTTATAGAAGATATATAAAGGATTTTTCTAAAATTGCTAAACCTCTTTGCCATTTATTAGAAAAAGAAGCTAAATTTGAATTTAATGAAGATTGTCTGAATGCGTTCAATATTTTAAAAGAAAAATTATTCACTGCACCTGTCATTGTTACACACCTGATTGGAATAAACCTTTTGAATTAATGTGTGATGCAAGTGATTATGCAATCGGAGCTGTATTAGGACAAAAATATGATAAAATTTTTAAAGTTATATATTATGCTAACAAAACTTTAAATGAAACTCAAATAAATTACACTACTACTGAAAAGGAACTGTTAGTAATAGTATATGCCTTTGATAAATTTAGACCATATCTTCTTGGAACAAAATATATCATACATAATAATTATTCTGCGTAAGTATTTAATGTCTAAAAAAGATGCTAAACCTAGATTGATCAGATGGGTTTTACTTTTACAAGAATTTGATTTTGAAATAGTAAACAGAAAAGGAACTGACAACCAAATTGCTGATCATTTATCAAGAATTAAAAATAATAAAGAAAAGAATTATGAAGAAAATATAAATGAGAAATTCCCTGATCAACAGTTATATGTCATTCAAGGATTGCAAATGCCCTCGTATGCTGATATAGTTAACTATTTGGTTAATAATATTTTACCATATGGGTTGAATACCAAATATATTAAGAAATTCTAAGAATGATTGTAAATCATATATTTGGGAAGATCCTCATTTATTTAAAATAGGAAGAGATTCTGTGATTCGAAGATGTGTACCATATGAAGAAATTTTTGCAATAATTCAAAAATGTCACGATTCAGAATTTGGAGGACACTTTGGAGTAGATAAAACTGCATTTAAAATTTTAAATTATGGATTTTATTGGCCTACCTTATTTAAAGATGTTGGACATTATGTGAAAACTTGTGATCGATGTCAAAGAATGGGAAATATATCCAGAAAAGATGAAATGCCTCTAAACTTTATATTAGAAATCGAAATTTTTGATGTATGAGGTTTAGACTTTATGGGACATTTTGTACCATCATCTGGAAAAAATTATATTTTATTAGTTGTTGATTATGTTTCAAAGTGGATTGATGTTATAGCTTTACCTAACTGTGATTCCAAAAGTATTTCAAAATTTTTAAAGAAAATGATTTTTGCAAGATTTGGAATGCCCAGGATAATTATCACGGATGGGGGAAGCCATTTCAGAAATATAATAATTCAATCATTGCTGGAAAAATTCGAAATTAAACATAGAATTGCAACTGCTTATCATCTTCAAACAAGTGGAATGACTGAAGTATCAAAAAGAGAAATTAAAAAAATATTGGAAAAGACTGTTAATCCTAAAAGAATTGACAGGTTGATAAACTTGATTCTGCATTATGGGCTTATTGAACAACTTATAAGACACCTATCAGAATGTCACATTATCGGTTAATTTATGGTAAACATTGTCACTTACCTGTTGAACTTGAACATAAAGCTTATTGGGCGATAAAGGAGTTCAATAATAATTTGAATACTGCAGGAGAAAAACGATTATTACAACTGAATGAAATGGAAGAGATAAGAAATGAGTATTATGAAAATGCAAGAATTTATAAGGAAAGAATGAAGAAATTGTATGACAAAATGATTTCAAGGAAAATATTCGAGCCTGGACAAGAAGTATTATTATTTCATGCTCGTTTAAAATATTTTCCTAAAAAATTAAAATCTAAATGGATGGGACCATTTATAATTGAGAGAGTATACCCTTATGGAGTAGTGGATATTAAAGATCCCAAAACTGGAAAAGTAATTAAAGTTAATGGATTAAGACTGAAGCCTTATCTGAGAGAAATGAAATTAAATTACAAAGAGGCTTATGAGCTGAGTCTACCCGATTAGTTCAATTAATTAGGTCGGGCTGACGACGTTAAACCAATCTCTTTGTGGGAGGCAACCCATATTTATTAGTGTGAGTAAAATTATTGCTGCAAGGTTATGCATTGGTTTTGATTAAGTTTTTATATAACTTCTGGAAATAGAAGGATAACAAGTCTATATTAGCTTAAGCTAAACATTATCTTGAAGTATATAGAATTTGGACTTGGACCACTCCTTGTCAGATGTGAGTAAAAAGGAGATCAAGTTAACCTTCATTTGTAATTGTTTGTGATTTGATTTTTTTGTAATTGTGTTTGTGTGTTGATCATACCCGTTTGTTAGGCCTATTTTTACGACCGAAACTTGTAAAATTTGATAATAGGCGAATCAAAGTCGATCGAGGTTCCGACGCCTAGGAGCCAAAAGTTGGCGCCTAAGCGCTAGAATGGCCTGCGTATCAATGATCCGGCGCCTAGGCGCCAGATTTCGACGCCTAAGCGCCACAGTTACAGATCATGTAAAAACAAAAAATCTTCAGTTTTTCACACGAAATCTCTTTATATATTGCCTTATCTTCATCCCCAATCCCATAGAAACCTTAATTTCGACCAGAGCAATCAATTTTGGAGGAGTTAAGAAGGATTTGGAGGCAATGGATAGAGGAAATCATGGAAATGAGGTAATAGACAAATCTCATAAAGATCCTCAGCCTTATTTTAATGGTTTTATTGATGTTAGTATGGAGAAATTGTTTAGTCAATTAGAGAAGATTGAAGTGGAACTTCAAAGTATTGGTAATCGTCTCTATAAGATGTACCACCAATACAAACACTTGGAATGGTAAACCAATCTTCAATCTGATCATATGGCAGCCTATCATGACGCTGAAATAGAAATGTACGTGAAGAACAATTGGATCAATGAAAAGATGGCTTTGGAATTTCCAAGGGTGTTGGTGTTCTATCCCTTCGGTCCTAGCGAACTTCATTGCAAAAGAGATGGTAATTGAAGATCGGTGTTAAATAGATCTTATATGTGTTTTAGGTGTTATCGAGTCATCTGTTAGTGTGTTGAATATCGAATTTGCGTGTTTACTTAATAGTTCAATGTGTGTTGTTGGATTTGAATATTTTCTTTGAATATGTAGTTGTTTGTGTTATTTATAAAATGATGAACCTTGATATAGTCTTGTACTGAAATTTATTGAATTTGGAATGGAAGTTATGGATTGGAATTGAAGAATTTGGATACATTTTTGTGGATCAAAACTATCATTTTAAATTGATTGTGAAATGTTTGGAGAATATAAATTGGATTAATACTCTCATAAGAGTAATTAGGAGTCAAATTCGATAAGATTTTGTGGAAAATATAAAATTTAAATTGAATTTTTGGAAAGGCGAGTCTGGCGCCTAGGCGCCAGAATTCGGCGTCTAGGCGCCGGTTCGGCCTGAACCTAAAAATTCATCTTCTTAAACACCCCCATGCCATTTTTGATGCCTAAGCTTCTTTCTCCACTAGTTTTTGGGAAAATACCCCCCTTTAAATCCCATTTAAAGCCAGATTTTTAAGTTTTTGAGCTTGAAATCACCCAATTTCTTCATCCTGAGGTCAGATCTACATTCTATACTCATTATTTTCGATTTTCACCATAGATTTTGCTCTCATTTAGAATAACCAAAATTTTGAGAAAAATTTTGATTTTTAGAGTTAAATCCATGAAAATTTTAAGCTCATTCAAGTTTGAAAAGCTTAAATTAGTTTATTTTCCTAGATCCGTTGAATTTATTTTGCGTTTTTATTTCACGTTTAGATGGCACCCAAATCTAAGCAAGGAAAGGAATGAGAAAATTTTGATCATAGCAAGTTTGTCACTACTGCTACACACTTCCAATACAATGATTTTGTTATGACTCAAAAATTTATCTCGGAGTGAAGTTTTTACAATCCTGGAGGAAGAATTGAGGATACAATTGTTGCACTCAACTGGCAATGATTCTGCTATTTCACTGATGTTGTTGTTATCCCAGTTGTTAGAGAGTTTTATGCTAATTTCATGAATGCTGAAGAATAAGAGATTTTTGTATGAGGATTTGGAGTAGGATTCACTCCTGAACGTATCAATATTTTCGATGGCCTGCCGCCAAACATGGAGTGCTATTACTCCGGATTATCTTCATCTGTGGGAGATTTGGATATGATCATTGCCTACCTGACTGATAGTACTGAAGCCTGGAAGATTCGGAACTGAAAAAGGGTAAATTTTCATCTTATAAGCTTAATGGTTTTTCAAAGGCATGACACTACTTTATTTCTGCTTGTCTCCTTCCATCCAATCATCTAAGTGAGGTTACCAAAGATAGAGCTATCCTCAACTACTGCATTCAAGAGAGGAAGCCTATTGATGTAGAGAGCATTATTTATGATTCTGTAGAGGCTACTGCTCGTTCTAGCACTTCTATTGGACTTAGTTTTCCATCTCTAATCTATTCTCTATGTGAAAGTGCTGGAATAGTTGCTGAGCTTTCTGAGGAAAAGCTCAAGTTGACAAAGCCTATAGGATGAGAGAGTGTCAGTATCTATGATAGACTTCGAGGTAAGAGTTCTACTGCACCTTCTGGTTCATTACCTACTTCAGGTAGAGCTTCTACTTCTAGACCATCTACTTCTGCAAAGCCACCATCTACTTTTTAGGAAACCATGCATGATAAGCTTATAGAGCAACAGAATGAGTTATTCTTAACTCATTGTAGAGTAGATACGATCGATAAGAAGATTGATCATCTTTTTGAGTATACACAAAGAAAGAGTGATTATGATGCTGAGTATTCTGAGTCTTTAGTGAGATTCTTGAAGGGTGAGCATGATGTTCAGTTCCCTACTTGTCCCAGATATTCACCATATGTTGATCCGAAGGATATGGAGTTTTCTTTTGGTGACGACGATGATGACGCTACAGATAGTGATTAGTAGCTTGACTTACCTATGGAGATGTGTTGATTCTGTTTTTAGTGTGTTTCTTGTTTCTTATGTTGTTTAGTGTGATGTTATTTGTTAGTGTTTATGTGAACTTTTTATGTTGAAACTGTTTTTAGATTATCTGATGTGTTCTTAAGTCTGCAATATGAATGAATTTTTATAAAAGTTTATTTCTGTTTTAGCCTACTATTTTTTGTTCATGAATAGTTAGTAATTTTGCATGTTCAAAAACAAAAATAAAAAAATAAAAAAAAGATTTTTTAGAAATTAACTCCTACTCTGCAAAACTTTTCTATCATGCTTAATCATTTTTGTCATATTCATATTAAAGCATGTGTAGAAGTAGAAGTTAGTTTTTCCTTACTACATCATTATTGTACTTAGATTAATTCCTATTTATTTCTTTCTCTTATGCTTTAGAAAATTTCATGATTCATATTTATACTCAAGCTGAAGTTTGGGGGAAGGGAAAACATTTATCAAATTTAAATATTATTTGTCCTTAATGAACTAATATTTTCTTTAAAAATATATTTACATAACATAATGAATAAAAAATCTGTTTAAGATTACCTAAAATTTTGAATTTATAAATAATTTAGTAAACTTAACTAAAATTTCAAAAATTTTGATTGATTTTAAGAATAAAATTATTTAACCTAAAGAATAATAAGATCAAAATTTTTCTATTTATAGTAAAGAGAATTGTATTTTGAAATACTAAGGAATCAAGATTATTGCTTGAAAAAGAAAAGATTGAAATAAGTATTGAAAAATAATAAAATATTAAAAATGTCATATTTATTAACTAAAAATGTATAAGTTTTTGAAAATAAGTTAAGGATAGTGAAGTTCAAAATCATTAACAGGCTATCCAAAAATAGTAATCCTCACTTGAAAAAGAAACAAAAAAAGAAAAATGATTGAAAAACAATCCAAAAGAAAAAAAAAGAAAAGATAAAGAAAAAAAAGAAGAATAAAAAAAAATGTGAGGAGAAGCTTGAGGAAATGCCTAATTAAAAATTGGCTTCACTTGAATTTTCTTATAGGAAGAAAACTGATTACATTTTTAACTTAATTTCTATGTATAAATATTTTTACTAGAAAAATATTTCATGAAAATCTTTTTCTTGTAAATATTCTGTGACCTTAATATGATAAACTACAATTATTGTTGAAATAAATGAAAAATAGGAAGTCTTATGATTTGGTAGTTAAATGTTCTTTAATTCTTAAAGTTAAATGTAATTTGTGAAATTCGGTTAATGATTTGCTAAAGCATGTATAAAACCAAAAATTATAAGGAATCTTAAATATTTTAACTTCATTCCAAATGTTATCTATTTTATGTAATTAAAAGGGTTACTTGAGGACAAGTAACGTTTAAGTTTGGGGGAATTTGATCTACCTAAAAAAATACCTATTTTTATGACTTATTTATGATTCAATTCTTAAGGATATTATGCTTTAATGAAAGATATTTTCATTTTTTTGATGTAGGTGATTAAAAAAGATTCCAAGAGGGAAAAAGAAGGATTAAGAAGCAAAAAGGAACAAAATGGAGCTTATGGAGCAAACTATTGGAATTATTGGCCTAGCGTCTAGGCGCCAGAATCCAGCGCCTAAGCGCCAGCTCGATACAGACGCTGTTAAGATTTTTTGATGATTTTTGGGAGTTATTTTGATGGAGTTAAGCAGTTATTGGAGATTCTAGAAGACTGGAAGTTACTCCTAATTTATAGGACATGTGATACAATGCATTTAGACATAAGGAAACGGTTTTAATCGCAAAGAGGTGTGATCCAAAGTGAAGAGGTGCGAAGATCTGGTCACGGAGTCCGGCGCCTAGGCACGATAATTACCTTTTAGAAGATGCATTGAATTTGAATGAATTTTGAAGGGGTGCCTTAAGCAACTTCTGGTCAAATTCAGAGCTCTATAAATAGGAGCCCATTCTACAGAGAAAATCGTCCCTTTAGCACCTTTTCTCCCCCCTCTAGTTTTACTTAGTTTTTTTAATCTCTTCCACACTTAGGGTGCCACTTTACTTTGTATCTAGTGAGTTTATATTGAGTATTTTGTGTGTTGTTGTTGTTGGAGTCCTTCATCATTGCTTTGGAGTCAGTAGAAGTCAGTGGATCACTTGAAGGAACACTTCAGAAAAGTATTTGTACCTTGGTTCAAAGTTTTATAAAAATGTTTTGTTGTGTGATTTTAATGTGTTATGAGTAGTTAGTTATTTTTCTCCTTTCAACTATGAAAAGATAATAAATTAATTAAATTTTGTAGGAGAATTAAATTTAAAATATTTAAAACATTGTGATGATATTAATACCTAATCTTAGTTTACTTTTTAAATTGGCCATTTAAATTGTTAAAACTTGTTGAAGAATTTTGAGACCTATCCAGAGATAAATTCTTAACTAGTAGATAACACATGAATCCTTATGTAGTCGAAGGCTTTATGCGGGTTATTCAAGGTGAAGTGCAAATAACTAGGAAGATAATATTTATTGGGCGTAAAATTAATTAGTTTTTAGAGTGCAAACTAAATTCTAATAATTTGGTTTATAGAAAGGGAATGGGTCACTGGTAGGGCCGACCATAGCCACCCTTGGACATCTAGTAGTGTGAGCCTAGATTAACCCATTTTACTAATAAAATATTCTGAACCGATCTATAGATTAGTCAATGTTCTTTGCACCTGGACCAAAGAGTAAAGAATAGTAATGCTTCTATTTGGCACAATACCATAATCTAAATTCCCCACAAAAGATAATTATTCTAAAAATCTTGGATTAGTTGAAAAGGAAAAAGTCGATTTTATACTTGCATTGAATTTTAATTACTGCTTAATTTACTTTATCACTGCTTACTCCTTACTTGCTTATAGTAAAAATTGTTAGTAAATTAAATTTGAAAATAATACATATATATATATATATATATATATATATATTACTTTTACTGGACCAAAGGGTAAATAATAGTAATGCTTCTATTTGACACAATACCATAATCTAAATTCCCCACAAAAGATAATTATTCTAAAAATCTTGGATTAGTTGAAAAAGAGAAAGTCGATTTTATACTTGCATTGAATTTTAATTACTGCTTAATTTACTTTATTTCTGCTAACTCCTTACTTGCTTATAGTAAAAATTGTTAGTAAATTAAATTTGAAAATAATATTATGTATATATATATATATGTATATATATATATATATATATATTACTTTTAATTTGAAAAATTCCATAATATTTCTTACATTTCTTACTTTTTAAAAAAATACTATCCCTGTGAGATCGATAACCAGGACTCAACTAGAGCCATGTATTACTTGAACGATACATTTACTCGCGTTTAAAATTGTGACTTTTACAATAATTATTATAAAATCTAAATATAAATTCATAAGTAAAAGTAAACATCTCACATCAAGTTTTTGAAGTCATTTGTCATGAATTAAATATACTAAAAAGTGGTATCAAATTCTTGTATTTAAAAACATATATAAAGTCGCATCGCATCAGCTTCATGCAATGCTATGATGCTAAATATCGCTCTATCGCCAAGAATTTTTTGGCACACAATAATTTGTGATCACCTGTCAGAAATATTGTCCCATTTACAAAAGACTAAAATTCTTTAATGACTAACAAACACAAGACATGAGCTTCTCACTTTACTTCTCACCATTTTGAGGCACAATTTTGAAAGCTTGAGACGTTAGTCTGCTCCTTTTCCCAATAATACACACTATCCTACTAGCAAAGAAACCTAATTCGCACCTCTTGAATATTGTTTATGGAAAATTAAGGAGTCTTAAAATAAGATCCTTAAACTTTTCTATGAGCCTCGATAACTAATCATTGCTCATACTTAATAGACACAACTACCTAAACATCTATCAATAACAGGTACACATTGTCACCCCTTCCACACACTGATGTTTCCTTGAAGAAACAGGCCTCCAGAACATTGCTAACTCTACGCATCTATTCTCTATAGCCAAGAGTAGAATTAAGCCTCCAATATATTAGGAGAATGTAGCCAATGTCACACAAAGCATGATGAGTTACAACATCTTGTGTGAAAGGCATTCATTATGTTGGATAGAAACCATTTTTGTGCTCGAGGTGAATCTCAAGAGTCTTCCACATTGGCTAAGATAATCCTTCAACACTCTATTCAAAGAAGGTTTAAGCTTCTACGCATTGATTAAGGTTAATTTCCAAATTAGCTATAAGAAAAATCATCATAAACGATGGAAAAACCGATGGTTTAAATTTTCATAAAAACAGTGTCATATTTTCTGATGGATACAATGGCTTATGTGGTGAGTTATTTGCAACAACATAACAACAGGACATACCATCACTTATAAACATTAGATTAGTTTCAGATGGTTTTTATTATAACTGACGCATTTCATTGTCACTTATAAGCACATAATATCTGACAGAAAAATGTCATAAGTTATTTATTAACCCATCATTTGGTGAGGCATTAACTACTGAGATTTATTAGTAACCGACGATTAATGTCTGTACGGCTTATTTTTAGGTTGTGCTGTTTTATTTTGAAAAGGGATCGCCTAACAGAAGTTGTCGGCGAATTTTAGATTTTAATTTTAATTTAAATATATATATATATATATATATGATTTAGAAAGTAGTATTTGATTTTGAAAATAATTTTAAGATATGAAATCAAACTCGACCTCACATCCTAGATAGTTTATATAAACGAGCACCGCACCACAAACGAGTGTATCTATCCCTAAGGATAGACACAATCGCTTGATGATGGGGCTCGATTAAATAAACTAAAAGATTTGTGATATCCGTTTAGTCCGCGAACTAATTTTATAAGCCGACAAATTCCTCTCGCTTAATATAAAGGAATTAAGCAGGGTTTATATTACCTAGGTTCTTAAAATTCCCTATAAGGGCAAGCCCCTATAGTTAATTACATCTTAAGTGACGGGAATCACCTAAGAAAACTCTCGATAATAATCAGTAGTTTTGCTCTCAAGAATCTCAAAATTTAAGTTTTCAAGGGATTGAATTTTAGAATTTAAATAGGGAATGGATCAAATTTGGAATGTTTTGTTTTGGGAATTCAAAGGAAGAAAGGTAGGAGAAATTACAGATTCGAAGCGAACTTCTGTAATTTCCCGACTATCCTATTGTTTGGCTTGAATTTAGGAAAATCCTAATGTTTATTTAATGTTTTGATCTTTCCAATTTTAATTGATTAGGACTTATGTTCGTATGACATGATCATACAAATAGCCTCGAAGATGTGAGGGTTTATGTCGTATAGGACGACTACCTCAGAAATCCTAAGACCGGTTAGGGCTTAATTTGCAATGCAAATGCCTAACAAAAGGTTGAGGATTTATGTTGCACTAGGCAAACTACCTCGAAATCCTATGGCTTGGTTATTTAATTCTAAGAAAGTTTCTGTTGAAGTAGACTCGGGTTTTCGTCGATGACGATGGTCGTGCTTGCCCACCATGCTCCGAGCTCCTTGTTGTTGCAGAGGGTTGTAACCAAGAGAGAAGAATTTGGTTTTAGAAATCTTAGAGTCCAAGTGTTTTTTAGTGTTTTAGTTAAAATAAATCTTAAAGTTGATTATAACAACACCGGTTAAGATCCCACAGTTCCATCATTCCAGCATCGTTATTTTTATCGGATTCACTTAGTCTAGATGAATTTGCTAAACTCAACTAAATGAGTTCCGCACTTTCATTTAGACCGTGGGAAATCCCGTTAGCAACACGTAGGTTACATCATCCGAGGTGTTCCCGATCATCCAACAAGGCGTTTTAAATTAATTGTAGTTGTAGTTTTGTATTCTGTTTGTGATTAAATTTTGAGTTGTTTTATATTTTGAAATGTTGTGGCGGTGAATTTTATCTTGTAATGACTTTTAATTTAGTTTTGGTTTCTGTTTTAGGGGCTACCCTAAAGGTGTGGGTTTTCATGCAACGATTGTTTATCATGCGAGAAAAGTAAAGTGCATTTGCAATAAAGTAAATTTCAAGAAAGTAAATCGCAATAAAATAAAAGCGTACCTGGAGGGTCTTCCCGTCATCCTGAGCTGCACTTAAACACAATTTAGAATATTTAAGCATTTAAAGCAAGTTCCTAGGTAAAGCTAAGGGAAGGGTTATGGTTTTCTACCAAGTTTCTAATCCTATAGCTAGTCATTTCCTATCACGTCTAGGTTCTTGTATTTTGGTTTGAGGACGATTTTCTTCATCAAAGAACAATTAAGTTTAATTGTTGTTATAAACATCCTATCATATTGAGGAAGTGCTTAAGACGAATCTTAAACATCTTTTCAATATTGCTAGAATTGTTTTAAGTCCAAATGAATTTAATTAATCAGGTGAAGCAATCATCCGAGGTTTAATTAAGTTTTGTCCCCTTGCTCAGTGAACTAGGACTTTTGAATATCCTATGAGTGGAGTAAAACTTCACTTAATGCTCCATTTAGGAGTTATGACAATAAGAGTTCTTGAGGGCAAACCGATGTTCAAGTGATTTATGATTTTAATTTGATTTCAATTAATGGTTTTAAGTTTGGAATAGTGTTTAAATTGTTTTTAGATTTATTTTTGAATTCTTTATGTCTTAAGTGATGTTACATTTAATTCAATTTAATTCAATTTAATTTTAATTTAATTTGGTTTAGTTTTAATTTTAATTTAATTTTATTTATTTAATTTAATTTTAATTTTATTTTAACTTGATTTTATTTATTATTATTTTATTTTATTTAATTTAATTTAACTTAATATGTTTTAATTTAATTTAATTTAATGTGATTTAATTTAATTTAATTTAATTTAAATTTTAATTTGGTTTTATTTTTAATTTAAATTTAAATTTTAATTTAATTTTATTTTATTTTCTTTTAATTTTAATTTAATATTTTATTATTATTTTATTATTTTATTTTTTTTATTATGCTTTAGGGATGATTTAATTTTAATTGATAAAGTATTAATTTAATTGAAATTTTAAAAGGGCTTAATTTAAATGTTTTAATTTTTAATTTAATTTAATGATTAAGCATTTTAAGTTTTGAATTTGGATTATCATTTTAATTAGGAATTGAATATTATTGAGGTGATAAATTTAGGGATTCTTAGATTAAAGAATAAATTTCTTCCTAATTATATCCCTATTTTAATAATTCCAATTTTTTTATTCTTCCAAGTTTAAACAATTATTTAATTAAGGTTTATTTTAATTACTTTAAAATTGTTTGGTAGGTTTCTACCCTTTAAATACCTAAGTTTCAAACATCCAAAATCAACTTAATATCAAATATTTTACCCACCCTTTTAATTAAACCTAAAATTTTTAATTATAGGTTAAAATTTTAATTACCATTTTGCCCTTTATGCCTATTAATTTCATAACTCACTAAATTGAGCTTAAATGAATTTGAAATTTTTATGTGGCTTCACTCATAGGTCAATCAAGACATTAGAGGAGAAAATGTGATTTTTCTGTATTTATATTATTTATATAATTATTTTTAGTGGAAAATAAGAATTTTCAAGGAAAATTTAATAACATGACCAAGGGAAAGTTTCTGTCCTTAAGAAAATTATGTCACATTCCTAATGACCAGAGGACCACTTAGATCAATTTTGGTGATTTTTTGAATTATATTACTTTTATTATAATTATTTAGAGTTTTGGAGTATTAATTAATTTAAAAATAAAATAAAGATTGAAAAATGAATTTTATACTTTTTCAAAAACTCTCTGATATCAAGGAAAATAAAGAACCAATTTTTATAATTTTATGATTTTTCTTTGATTTATTAGAATTATTTTAGTGGAAATGCTAGAAAATACATTTTTTTAATTTTAAAATTAACTTAGGGCTTTAAAATTTAATATCTCATCATAGAGACTTAAGAAAAATATGGGGTTTGTTCCTAAGTGATTAAAATTCAAAATATAACATTTTGGTGAATTTTATTATTTTTGTAGTTTTTATTATTTTTTAATTATTAAAAATATTAAAATAATGCAAAAAATCAACTTTTTTAGAAAATTACAATTTAATTTTCTTAAATTCCCCTAATATTAGAGAGGCTCCAAAACTAATTTGGTGAATTTTTGAAAAGTATTTTGAAAGTTATGAATTTTTAAAGTTTAAATTGGCTAAATGGCTTAATCAACCCATTTAGTAGGGCTAACCAAGTCCGATTGACTTCAAATTTTTATGGTGGGCTCCTCCGATCCTAAAGGTCAGTGGAGAATTGATTTCAAGTCAATTTGATGTATGATTAGCTCTAATTAATTAAGGACCTATTTTGGGTGTTTAAGCCAATTAGGGTTATTCCAAGTGGATTAATTCAAAAATTATTTTTCCTAGAGTCCTCCTATCATAAGAAACATCCTCAAATTTTCCTATAATTTATTTCACAACATGCTAATTATTGGAATTAAAATATTCAGAATAGTGACCTATAATTGAAAAATCAATAACTCTCCATAGGAGTGGCCTCTGACTTTGGAAAATTCAGGGAATATTCCCAAATTCAGAGGCTTCAAAAGCCCTATGGTCTCATGCCATGGTGAATTTCCTATATGCATGGAGAATTAATACAGTATAGAGATTAAATAAATCATAAAAAATAAAATACTTAATTAAATTAAATGATTTCTTTTCCACATTATTCTCTTCTGTTCACTGAGCAAGAGGGTATTTTTATTTTATTTTTAGGATTTTTCAACACAAAGTTATGCATTTTTGAAGTTTAGGGAATTAAATAAATAAGAAAATCCCTATTTCTCTATTTATCTGAATCGGCGCCGCGTTAACCTTAGCATCCCCGAACAGCCACGCGTCGTCTCTTGATTCGGCGCCGCCATCTGACTGGGATGCCACGCGGCCCGCGGTTCATGTTCCGATGCTCCGTCCGGCGCGATCCTGGCCGTCCGCTTGATACACGCGCGATCCAACGGCTCCTGGTCATCGTCTACGACTGGTGTGAACCCGTGACCGTCAACCTTCTAACCCTAATTTCTCACTCGATTCTTAATGGATTTTCGTGTTCTTATGTTTCCATGGATTCGTCTTGAGGAGACGAACACATCCAAACGATAAACATGTATTGAAATTGACTCAAATTAAATAGAGAATCTCTGTAAGCTTGGGAAGAAGAGTGAGTCCATAGCTTTGCTCAGAGAAGTGAAGCTTCGATCTGAGAGTTGTGTCACCTTCGATTGAGTCCAAACAAGCTCCAGATGAAGTCTCTCGGCCCGGTGAATTGTCCGGGTATGATTTCGACCACAGCTGATTACAAAGCTTGGAGTCTGGAACAGATGGGTGACCTGGAGAGGGGGCTTTTACTGGGGAACTTCTCCTCTTGACCTTGTACAGGTGTAGGTGAGTTTAATTTGACTTTGGTGAAGGATTTGGGAATGTCCTGTTCCGGCTCGAGAATCGAGCTCAATTAGTGGGGATTAGGGCGAGGAGGACGGTGGGGATCAAGTGCTCTAGGTGTGGGGAGAGTCTGGAGTGATTTTGGCAGAGTTTCCTTAAGGTTTATTCAGCACCTCTTCCATGGCTGAGAGAGGTGGGGTTTAAATAGGAGAGGTTGGGGGGCCTCCCAGGGGGAGTTAGGGACTGGGATCAGCTGCTCTTGGCAAGAGAAGAACAGCTGCAATGGCCACTAGGCATGGGGCAGCTCAGCAAGGGAGAATTTCAATGTTGGCTCACATGTGAGCTCTCGGGTGTGGTGTTTTCCGGCGATCCAGGCGGCTGGCCGGCAGACATGGGTCTCCCTCAGGTTCAGGTGGGTCAGGGCTGGGGTTTAGTGTAGGCAATTGGGCTTTGCCATGTGTCAAAAGCTTGGATTAAGATGGCATGGGGAAGGCCAATTTTTGGCTTGATTTGGTCAAGTCCACCTTTTGGGCTTGGTTCACCCTTCAAGGTGGCTTTGGGTGTTGTGAGGAGTCAAATGAATCAGTTGGTTTGACATGGAGAAGTCCTTATCCAAATATATTTGGATTAAATTTGGGTTAAGGGGAATCATGGTTAAGGCTAATGACTTTAGGAGATTAAGGAAAGAGTCTCCTCCTTTTGCCCAAAATGGTATGGTGACATGTAAAGAGGCTCTCATGGCTTCCATGTGGCTCATGCATGGCTTCATGGCTCATCTTTGGCTTGGGAAAAGCTAAGTCAATTTCATGATGTGAATTTTGGATTTTAATGGGAATTGGCATATGGCTTGATTTGGATTTATTTCATCATGGATTTAGAACTTAGGAGATGGCTTTATCAAATGGGTGATGATAGAGGATTGTCATGTGGGCTTTGGGCCTTTTGAAATTATTTTTGATGGGCTTTTAGGAAGGCTAAGGGGATGGGCCTTTAGGTTTAAGAATAAATTCATGGATGGGGATTTTGTAGAATTTTGGGCCAAATAATTGTTGGGTTTGGTTTAGGGATATGTCATGAGTAATTTGAAATGAGTTTGGAGTGATTTGAGTTTGAATGGGGTTGGATTTGGGCCTCTTTGGTAAATGGACCAATGTAGGTCATATTGGGCTAACTTGGGCCAATGTTGGGCTAGGGTTGAAATTGATGTAAAATTAATGTTGGGAAATGTTTATGGGAGTGTTTCAAAGAGGTTTTGACTTTGGTTGGGTTTTGATTTTGGGGTTTGGGCTTATTTGGGTTAGGTTAGGGTTTAGGTCAAAATTGGGTCTTTTAGCTTTGGGTTGAATTTGAGTGGGATTTGGGTCTACATTTTGGGCAAATCATGTTAGTGTTATGTTTGTGGGGATGTTAGGGAAGGTTTAGAAAAGGTTTGGGGTTAATTGGAGTTGAATTGGGTTAGTTTGGGCTAAGTTTGGGTCATGGGTCCAAATTGGGCTTTAAGGTCATAAGTGAAATTGGATTCAAATGCCAATCAAATTGAGCTTGGATTTGGTCTAGATTGGTGTTGGAGATGTTTAATTGAAGTTTAGAATTGAATTGGATCAGAATTTGGGTCAATTGGCTAGGTTTGGTTTGACATTGGGTTCACTTTGGGTTAAAATGGGTTAAATTAGGGATTTTTACAAAAGTGGGGTAAATTGACAACATTGGCCCATGGTGTAGTTGGACAAAATGAAATTGGGAATATTTGGGATTTTCTTGAATTTTCTGGGAATTTTCTGAATTTTTAGATTTTTGGGTCAAGAGGGGCATTTTGGGTATTTGGAGGGTATTGGGAGGTATTTTTGAAATTTTTGGTATTTTTAGCTATGGATGATCAATTTGAGTAATGTGGGAATTTTTGGGATTGGTCTTGAGGAATTTTGGATGGTTTGGAGATTTTTTTGAAAAATTTGGGTAGTTTCAAGGGTTTTGGGTAGGCTAGGCGGGTCCAGGGTCCCGGGGGTCAAAAATTGAAAATTTGGAAAATTGAAGATTGGGTAAATGTAAATGGAATGAAATAATTTTGGTTGAGCCATGAAGCCATATCGAGCACACATGAGCCATGAAGGGACTTATTTGAGGCATTAACTATGTTGTTCCTAACCCTCTTAGCCAAGGGCTTAGGGGTTAAGGACCAACCATGTGAATCAACTTTATGAGTCAGGAAGTCAAGTTGGGTATGGGTTTGGTTTTTGGAGGTGTGTGAAAGTGTAGTGTATAAGTGTAAGGTATGTGTAAGTCAGCCCTCCCCAGACCAGGCCACCCAGGGCAGTCCTAAGGCCAAAGAGTCCTATAGGAACTCATCCTTTAAACTTCCACATTTGATTTCAATCCTCTAAGTGATTAGGGGTCTACCGTCAAGTTTAAGGTGTTTGCAGGGAGTTAAGAAGTGGTTTGAAATTCTAGGTGGTGGGTCCCAATTCTAATCCTCTAAGACAGTCAAAGGAAAAGCCTAAGGCTAGATCCTAAGTACTAGAAAGAAGAGGAGAAGACTTTATCAGAAATGAGGTTAACAAATGGACCCCAATAGGTGTGGTGAGCTGACAGAGCACACCGCGCGTATTGGTGTCGACCGAAGTGATCAACAAAACTAACACAAAAGTCCAAGTGACAAACTTGGGACAAAGTAGAAGAGTTTCCGCTGGGGAGTGTCAAGTATATCTCTGAGACTGGAGATCCATGAACTCTCGCTGGGGAAAGGGAAAGGAGGTGAATCCCAAATCACATGATCTGGGGGAATTTTATTTTAGATTTCATTTTGTTTCAGTTTAAGTTTTGATGTGTGATCTCAGATTTTAGTTTGAGTTTCAATTTAGATTGAGGTTTTGTTAAAATTAATTTGAAGGAATTTGAACTTGAAATGAAAATTGGAATTTTGTGGTTTTAGATGTAACATCTTCAACCTCAAAAGAAAATTGAATTGATTGGATTGAATCATTACAATGAGGAGAGATCTCAGAGCAATGCGGTATTGGATGTAAAATCCTTAACTTCAAGAGTTTGAATTTGATGTATTTCATTGCGATAGGGAAAAAATCCTAAAGCAATGCAGTCTCGGATGTAAAAATCCTCAACCCCAATAATTTGATTTTGATGTATTTCAGTGCGATAGGGAAAGAATCCTAAAGAAATGCAGTCTCGGATGTAAAATCCTCAACCCCAAATGTTTGATTTTGATGTATTTCATTGCGATAGGGAAAGAATCCTAAAGCAATGCAGTCTCGGATGTAAAATCCTCAACCCCAAAGGTTTGATTTTGATGTATTTCATTTCGATAGGGAAAAAATCCTAAAGCAATGCAGTCTCGGATGTAAAATCCTTAACCCCAAGAATTTGATTTTGATGTATTTCATTACTACAGGGAAAGAATCCTAAAGCAATGTAGTCTCGGATGTAAAATCCTCAACCCCAAGAATTTGATTTTGATGTATTTCACTGCTATAGGGAAAGAATCCTAAAGCAATGCAGTCTCGGATGTAAAATCCTCAACCCCAAGAATTTGAATTTGATGTATTTCATTGCGATAGGGAAAGAATCCTAAAGCAATGCAGTCTCGGATGTAAAATCCTCAACCCCAAGAATTTGAATTTGATGTATTTCATTGCAATAGGGAAAGAATCCTAAAGCAATGCAGTCTCGGATGTAAAATCCTCAACCCCAAGAATTTGAATTTGATGTATTTCATTTCTATAGGGAAAGAATCCTAAAGCAATGCAGTCTCGGATGTAAAATCCTCAACCCCAAGAATTTGATTTTGATGGTAATTGATTTTGCAAAGATTTGTAGTGTTGATTTAAAAAGTGTGGAATTTTGGTGTTTCGAGAATTTCATGGAAGTTGTAAAAGATTTTGTGGAAAGAAACAGATTAGGAGGGAATATGTAGATGCTACATATCCCATTCAAAAGAGTTAATCGAAAGTTGCTAGTTTGGATTGGATACAATTCCTCGCCACTAGATCCGAATCGAAAACCTCGTTGCTCCGTGTCAATTGAATCGACCGCTTCCATCCCAGACAAGGGAGAGAGTAGAACGGATTGGATTTCAGATTTGGAAGGTTGAGTTTGAATTTTATTGACATTTAATTTGAGATTTGGAAAGTTGAATTTGAATTTGATTGAGATTTGATTTGAGATCTGGAAAGTTGAATTTGATTGAGATTTGATTTGAGATCTGGAAAGTTGAAATTGAATTTGATTGAGATTTGATTTAAAATTTGTGTTCATTTTGTTTGTCCTTTAACGATTCAAATTTGCTTTATCATTCATTTAATGTTCATGTGAATTTGGAGTTCATCATTTTTTTTTATTTAGATTTTTAGGGAAAGTTTTCTTTTATTCTATTTGTTTCTTTTTCTGTTCTTTGTTCAAAGTTCATTTAACTTTAATGGCGTTTCCCAGTCAACTTGCACAAAAGAGGTGAAGGCAAAAAATGTGACATGGTCACTTTCATTCCAATCATGTGGAAGATACATCATACAACTTGATCTGGAATACATTTCATACAATCCATGTAGGCTCAAAACGGATTATGTATGATCTTTGTCGATCCATCCAACAAGGCATCTGTCAGAAATTCATGTCTGAATAGTGAGGTACATGGTCAATAACATCACCTTCCAAGCCATCCCTGGCAAGGATGTCGTATGGTTGTATGTTGGAGGTGTGATATTTTCCATATAACTCACCGCTCATAAGGCCGGAGGCTCTCTAGCTCTGGGTCTGGCTGGAAGTGGTAAGGTGCTTTCCTGTCATCCATCCTTCTAAAAATAACTGAGATCCGCTTCATTGGTACTTTCGGTATGCAATGTTTAGCGACATCTGCTCCGTTGCCCTTTAGTATCATGACAAAACCAAATGGTAATGGTATCTTTACTGGCCCTCGGAACTCACTTGGGCCTGCTATCCGGAGGTCAGATCCGAACATGATATTACATTCGTTCAGAAAAGAAATTGTGCAGAAAGGTCTGACAAAGTCGTGGTGATCTATGTGCGGGGGTATGCGATCCCACCGCTTATAGATGTTAATGATGCAACTGTTGGGTATGCAATCTGCTGGCAGTATCCTCCATGTTATCATTCTCTTTACCATCCTTTTGATGACTAATGGCATTGGATCTACCTTGCCATGACGAAGTATCCCCGGCGGGTTTCCCTTCCTGTCTTCTGCGAAGTTGTAGCAGCATCCACATTGTATGGTAATTCTTCCTTTCCCTGGAATCCATCTCCGGGGTTCCGAGTAGGTGTTTTCTCTTAGGCGGCCTGCTCGACCCATTCTTTTCAAATCCGGGATGCAGTCCATGATTTGTTGTTGTTCATATTCTGAGAACACTTTCGTATGTAGCTCGAGGCCTTCTAGTATATTGATCCTCCTGCCTCTAATTCTCTCGAAGTATTCAAAAGTTTGCTTCTCGACATTCTGCATTCTTTCTAGCTCGTATTCTGGAATAATCTACAAATGGCGAGGGCTCGGTGACATACTTGTAGGATATATGGCTCGATCCCTTCGCGTTCTCACACGCATAACTCGGCTCCTCGGGGATGGTCTCCATCGGGACATCCTCCGGGGTTGCTTCGCAACAAGGTTATGCATTGCGGTGGCTTTATCCGGAGGCATGGTAGCCTTCCTTCTTCGATCTTCTTGAGATTTCCCTGGTCTTTTACGTTATCCTCGGAGCTGGTCTCCTTTCTTCAGGTTCCTGGTGAACCGGTATCCTTGAAGTATATGCACTGGTAGTAGCGACTGCCTCGTCGCGCTGGTCTGCTGCTAGTTTAGTCAACATCTTGCGGATACGACGATTTTTATTTCTTCGCTGAGTTGCTGTGAGAGTAGCTCTTCGTACTTCCTGAATCTCTGTGGGCGCGGTGCTGACGAGCCCGCCCTCGCCGTAGTGACTACGGACTTGATTCTCTTGTCCTCCTCGGTGTTTGTTTTCCTTTTCTTGCTTCTGTCGAGTTGGTGGCTTGGGCCACCCACCTTCATTACTCGCCTGACTGGGCGGTTCTCTCGGTCAACCGGGACCCGATCACTTTCTTCGTATTGCGGAGCCCGTCGGTGCGAAGTCTGAGTCAATCTCTATTATCGCTCCATCTTTCACCCTCTTTTCGTCGAGTGCAAGGCTTACGCCATTTCTAAAGTTCAGGACCAATCGCCCGTTCGACATTTCCCTGCGAAAAAACAAGGAAAAGGATCAGGGGCTGTACTAAGAACAAGAACATTAAGAAAATGTTTATTAAAGACAGAGTTTTCTCTTCTTTTTATCTTTTTTTTGTTCATTATTCCTTTTATATTTTTAAATTCAACAGGAATGAAGTGGAAAAAGATCGAAAAAAAAAAGATTTTGATTTGGAAGAGAGAACAAGGAAGACTTTATTATCATGATTTTATTTATTTTAGCACATTTTTTTATTATTTTTGGGTTCGGACCCAGTCATAAGTAATTACTTCGCCCGTGCTTCTAGGGATGAAGAATTCATTCTTTTGAAATATCAGGTAGCGTAATACTTCTTCAAGTTTCGTCCGTTGATCGGAAGCATATGTCGTTCTCCTTGGCAATTCACTATCTTGTAGGAGCCTCCTGAGTATACTGCTTCAACCACAAACGGTCCTTCCCAAGTGGGTTCGAATTTTCCTCCTATCTTGCGGTGTGCAAGGATAGGTCTCTTGAGAACAAGAACTAAGTCACCAACTTTGAAGGTCCTTGGGCGGACCAGTTTGTCATGGGCTTGAACCATCTTAGCTTGTTGTTGTTGGTGGTGAGACATGCCATTCTCTAAGGAACGAAACGTTGGCCATTAAAAAAGAAGAATAAAATTACATTAAGTATTACCGAGATGAGAATGCTTAGGTGGATGAGTGGCTTTACACTTATGGATAAAATTTGAAATGAATATATTTGCGAAATGGTTAGTGTAGCTCATTCGATGGAAAAAATTAGAGAGAATCATCTTAGATGGTTTGGTCACCCTAAATGTTGACCATCTTATGAACAAGTTAAGAGAGTAGATGTTTTATATTCGACTTATGTTAAGAAATGTAAAGGTAGACCATCTACAAAGATTTTGGCATATTCTATAAAAATGATCATAATTACTTAGAATTAAATGAAAATATGACACTCAATAAGATGCAATGGAAAAAAATGATTCATGTAGCCAACCCCACTTAGTGGGTTAAAGGTTTGTTCTTGTTTGTGGTGAGACCTGCAATGCTCTATTTCATAGAATGCTTGACTTTAAAATAGGACCATAAAATTAAGTTAAGTGTTGCCATGATGAAATGCTCAGGTGGATGACTGGCTTTACACATAGACATAAAATTTGAAATAAATATTTCCATGAAAGAGTTAGTGTAGCTCCACCGGCAGACAACTTAGAGAGAGTCTCCTTATATGGTTTGTTTATATTAAACATTGACAATCTGATGATCCAGTTAGAATAGTAGATGTTTTAGATCTGATTTACGTTATGCAAGGCAGAGGTAGATTTACAGAGACTTGGGCATATTGTATAAAAAGTGATCTTAATTTATTAGAATTAAATGAAAATATAGCACTCAATAGGATGTAATGGATAAAAAGGATTCATGTAGCCAACCCCACTTAGTGGGGTAAAGGCTTGTTATTATTGCTGTAGTAAAAAAGTTGAAGCTTTTGTGATTTAGTAAATCCTATTAAAGCCACTAAACACTTTCTCTAAATTTACTAGGATTTATTTATTAACATATCAAACAGTTTTCAAGATTTAACCCCTTCAAGTTCTGTTTTCTCAATTTCAGTAGTTTGTGTATTGCACTTTATAGTTTTTCCTTCTATGTATTGTGTCCTTTTGTTTTTCTTAGTTTCAGTTTTCGATAAATTGCACGCATGTAATATAGTGTTACCTTTTCTTTTTTACTGCATATCAGTGTACTTTTGTCTTTATTGGCATATAGTTGTGCTAATAAAATTTACTTTCTTGCTTGCAGATAACTTCTAGAAGAAGGGACAGTATGGCCCACGTTGGGGGACATGGTGGCTTGCGGAAGTCCATTAGCTGATGAGGCCGTGGACATAGTGGTATAGAGGGCACCAAGGAACACCGCCTCTAGTCCTAGATACCACATCAGTTCCTCCACCATTCACTACCCCGACACCACTACCACCACTAGCTATGCCACCACCCATGACACCACTACTGCCAACACTCGCGGACACGACACCACCACAATCACCAGCCACGACCATGCCACCACTAGCACTATCAACATCGGTTGCTATTGATGCATTGTTGACCTCTCTTTTGTAAAGATCATTTCTAAATCATGTTAAGACAAGTATGTCTACCAACATTGACTCCCTAAATCTTACTAATACACACTAAACTCTAATGTCTAGGGTAAGACCTATAAAACCTTTTTAACTCAAATCTTAATGACATTCTAAAATGATCAAATTAGTAATGACACATTTTGATTTAGTCAACTTTTGACCCAAAAGGTCAACTTAGGTTAAAAAATTCAACCCATGACCCAATGACCAACACATTGACCCAACAGGTCAACTTTTGACCTAAAAAGTCAACTTTGGTGAAACTGGTCAATTCTTGATCCAAAAATCACCTTATTGACTAAACATGTCAATCTTTGATACAAAAAGTCAACTTTGGTCAAACTGGTCAATTCTTGACCCAATGACCACCGCATTGACCCAACAAATCAACCTTTAACCTAAAAAGTCAACCTTGGTCAAACTGGTCAATTCTTGACCCAATGAGCACCACATTGACCCAAAAAGTCAACCTTTGACCTAAAAAGTCAACCATGGTCAAACTAGTCAATTCTTAACCCAATGACCACCACTTTGACCCAACTGGTGAACTTTTGACCCAAAAGGTCAAAATTGGTCAAAATCATCAATTTATGACCCCTTGACCATCACATTGACCTCATTAGTTAACCCTTGACCTAAATAGGTCAAATTTAGTAAAAAATGGTCAACCTTTGACCCCATGATCATCATATTGGACTTATAATTAGACATTAACTTAATCAAGACAACATTTGTCAAGGTGACCAATGTAATGCCCAAAAGTCACCATATTGACCATTTGGTCAATCTAAACCCTAAAAATGGTCATCATGACCAAACCAACAGAAAAATTCAAAACCCTTGGAACTTATGATTAAACCAAACCATGACAAGGTTAGAAAAGTCACATTGGTCATCTTTGGACTGGAATTGCTCAACTTAGGTCAACCTGGGTCAATATTGGTGAACCCTAGTCAATATTAATCAAATTTGGTTAAAATACCCAATTTTGAACCAAAATTGATTAAGTAAATCAAATAATTAATTCCAAAAATTATTTTAATTAATTTATTGGCTAATAATATAATTTCTAGTATTTTTGATTAATTGTATAGTTAGTTAAAAATTAAATTATAATTAAAAAGCTATAAAATAAAATTTGGGCACATGGCATCATTTATGACATAATAAATGGTTTTCAAATTTTGAAACCCAATAAAGACATCATGGGTGACCTCATATGGGTTCCACATAACCCATAAGACCCATGACAAATGAGTCAAACCATTGGATGACCCATGACACATCATATTTACTATGATTAAACCTCGTCATAGTAAGGAATTCGAGGTGCCAAAACCTCCCCATTTCAAAGCATGTCTCACCCTCCTCCCTAAGATGATGTGGCCAACCAATCCAAGGACAATCTTGCCCATCTTCTAGACCATCCAATGGAGGAAAAAATGACTTGAACCAATTCTTTACCATGGCTAGATGCAATTATAACCAATCCATGCATGAGGTGAGTAATGAGCTTATGTGTCATACCATCCATAAATCCATAAGATGGGATGGTGAGAATATATGGGGGAGGTGAATTCAGCAGGGTTAAGCAAGCCTTATCCACCTAAAACAAAACCAATGGAAGCAAGCCAAGCCTTGGGTTAAATCTTTATCATACCTGGAAATTCACATGGGTTGAACTTGGGAAGTTAAAATTCTCTTATCTACAGCCTGCAATCTTATCTCTGGACATTAATAGCAAGGTTAACAGCTGCCCTAAGTGAATCCAAGCCAGCCAAAGCTCACCCAAAGCATTCTATGGCTATAAAAGAAGCCCAAACCCGAGAAGGCTAGAGAGGTAGGCCAAAAATAATAGACACCTAAACACTGCTCAATTCCCTTGACCCTCAACACCAAAGTCCCTCTCTAGAGCTTAGCCAGTTGATGATGGCGATGAAATTATATGGATCGCATGTCGTCGCAGTCAATTCATGTATCATGTCAATGTCAAGGAGTCGCCACTCTCTTTCTCTATCTATCGCCCTCATTCTTATCCTACCTAGACTTATTGTCATAAGTCTTTGGAGAATTTTGAGAAGGATTAATCATGATAGAGATTGAGAGAAAACAAGATCAAATGATAATCTTATAGAATAAGTCTTCAGATTGTGTAATTACTGAAGTTTTTTGCATAAGAAAATCACATGAAGATCTTGGGTAACCAGAGAGGTCTTATAGGTGACATACCTATCATGAGTTCTTTAATCTCCTATAGGAGCAAGCTCCTATAGTTAATTACATCCTGAGCAATTAATACTGCTTAGGAAAACTCTCGATTAAGATTAACATTTATCCTCTAAAAAGTGTAAGTGTTGTTGTGGCGGTGTGTTTCTGAAGAATCAATACTACCAGAAAGTTTTGTTTACGTTGGCTTTATGTTGTTCCTTTACAATTGATTATTTTGTTGTTTTGGTGTCATGTCATGTGTCATGTCGGGATGTCGTAATTTGTATGTCATATTGTCTTATGTCATGTCGTAATGTCATGTGATGTTGTAATGTCATGTCATTTTATGTCATCTCATAATGTCAGGTCATTTTATATCATGTCTTAATGTGATGTCATAATGTCATAAGATATCGTGATTAATATCTTGATTTGTCGTGAGATAGTTTACCTCCTATGTCGTTATTATGTCATGAGATACCTTCAATGATGTCAAGAAGATATCATTACTTATTTATTTTTATTATTTTGTTTATGATTCCATTTTGTTTTAAATTTTGGTTTTGTGGCCATCTCAATTTTATTTTGTCATGTCATTTTGTCATTTATTTTGTTTGGTTTAGTGTCATGTCATCATTTTGTTATGGTATAGAAATGTCATCGTATGTTTTTGTTAATGTTGATGTTATGTCGATGTTAATGTTAATAATTTTGTCGTTTTATTTCAGATTTCGTGACTAACCTAAAAGTTCAGTTGTCTTTGTTGTCATGTCATTTTTATTTTGTTGTTTGTAGAAAGTTTAAGTTTTGTGGTTATCCTAAAAGTTATGGTTTTGTTGTCAATGTTCCGTCGTCGACGTCCTGCAAAACAGAGTTAGCACGCCCTATAACATGTAAAGAAAATCTAAATGAAACTTCATGTCTTCATCCTGCAAGGAAAATAAAGTTAGAAACAATGTCATATCAAGATATTTAGATTACCTGGTCAAAATGTTTGTTGATCCAGAGTTGTCGGATGTCCGAGTTTGGTTCAAATATCGATTTAGGTTTATATCAGTTTATGTTTAAATTTTTATTTGTCTTGAATATTGATTTGGGTTGGATTATCGATTTTTAATTTTATGTCGAGTTAAGTGTCGACATATTTTTAGGTTATGTGTTGTACTTTAGAAAAAGGGGTTGCCTAACAGAAATTGTCGGCAAATTTTTAATTTAATTTAAATAAATAATTTTAAAAGTAGTATTTTATTTTGAAAATAATTTTAAATTTGAAAATTTTAAGATATGAAATCAAACTAATCTCACATCCCGAATAGTTTATATAAACGAGCACTGCACCACAAACCTTGTATCTATCCTGAAGAATAGACACACTGCTTGATAATGGGGCTCAATTAAATAAACTAGAAGATTTGTGACATCTGTTTGGTCTGCTAACCAATTTTATAAGCCGACAAGTTCCCCTGCTTAATATAAATGAATTAAGCAGGGTTTATATTACCTGGGTTCTTAAAGTTCCCTATAAGGGCGAGTCCCTATAGTTAATTACATCTTAAATGAAATGAATCATTTAAGAAAACTCTCGATAATGATCAGTGGTTTTGCTCTCAAGAATTTCAAAGTTTAAGGTTTTCAAAGGATTAGATTTTTGAAATTTCAAAAGGGATTAGATCAAGTTTGGAACAGTTTATTTTCAGGAGTCCAAAAGGAAGAGAAGTAGGAGAAGCTGAGGATCCAAGAAGAATCTTGGCAACTTCCCAAACTATCCTATTGTTTGGCTCGGATTTAAGAAAATCCTAATATTATCTGATATTTCAATCTTGCCAATTTTAATTAATTTGGACTTATATTTGTAGGATAAAATCATACAAATAGCCTCGAATATATGAGGGTATATGTCGTACTAAAAGACTACCTCGGAGTCATAAGACTGGTTAGGGCTTAATTTGCATAACATGATTATACAAATGCCTAACGAAGAGTTAAGGATTTATCTTGCACTAAGCAAACTACCTCGAAATCCTATGGCTTTGTTGTTTAATTCTAAGAAAGTTTTGCTGATGAAGATGGCCGTGCTGCCCACCGTGCTCCAAGCTCCTTGTTGTTGTAGAAGTTTAGTTATAGAAGGTGAAAATCACGGGATGAGAAAAGTGTTTTGGTTTAGAAATCTTAAAGTCCAAGTGTTTTTAATATTTTAATTAAAACAAATCTTAAAGTTGATTATAACAGAACCGATTAAGATCCTACGGTTCCGTCATCCCGGCACCGTTATTTTCATTGAATTCACTTAGTCCAGATGAATTTGCTAAACTCAACTGAGTGAGTTCCACACTTTTATTTAGACCGTGGGAAATCCTGTTAGCAACACGTGGGTTACATCATCCGAGGTATTCCGGATCATTCAATGAGACGTTTTAATTTAGTTGCAATTGTAGTTTTGTTGTTCTGTTTGTGATTAAATTTTGAGTTGTTTTATATTTTGAAATGTTGTGGCGGTGAATTTTATCTTGCAGTGATTTTTAATTTAGTTTTGGTTTTAGTTTAGGGACTATCCTAAAGGTTTTGGTTCTCATGCAACTGTTGTTTATCATGCAAGAAAATAAAGTGCAATGCGATTAATTACGAGAAGGTAAATTACAATAAAATAAAAGCGTACCTGGAGGGTCTTCCCGTCATTCCAAGCTGCACTTGAAACACATGTTAAAGCATTTTAAGTATTTGTAGCAATTACCTAGGTAAAGCTAAGGGCAAGGTTTCTGGTTTTCTACCAAGATCCTAATACTATAGCTAGTCATTCCTATGACGTCTAGGTTTCCAATTTTATTTTATGGATGATTTTCTGCACCAAAGAATAATTAAGTTCAATTGTTCTTATGAAATACCCCGTCATATTGAGGAAGTGCTTAAGATGAATCTTAAACATCTTTTCAATATTGCGGGAATTGTTCTAAGTCCAAATGGATTTAATTAATCAAGTGGATTAATCATCCGCAGTTTAATTAAGTTTTGTTCTTTTGCTCAGTGAACTAGGATGTTTGAATATCTTATGAATGAAGTGACACTTCACTTAATACTCCATTTAGGAGTTATGATAACTAGAGCTTTTAAGGGCAAATCGATGTTTAAGTGATTTGTAATTTAATTTAATTTTAATTAATAGGTTTAATTTTGGAATAGTGTTCAAGTTGTTTTAGATCTATTTTGAGTTCTTTATGTCTTAAGTGATGTTATGTTTAATTCAATTTTATTTAATTCAATTTAACTTAATTTAATTTAATTTAATTTGATTTAATTTTAATTTTAATTTTAATTTTAATTTAGTTTTGATTTTTATTTTAATTTAATTTTTTTTATTTAATTTAATTTAATTTAATATGTTTTAATTTAAATTAATTTAACTTGAATTTACTTTGATTTAACTGTGATTTAATTTAATTTTAATTTGATTTAATTTTTTATTTTTAATGTTTTAAAGATGATTTAATTTAAGTTGAAGTTTTGATTTAATTTAGTTTAAATATTTTAATTTTAATTTAATTTAATGATTAAGCCTTTTAGTATTTTAAATCTTGAGTTTGGATTATCATTTTAATTGGGAATTAAATATTATTGAAGTGATTAATTTAGGGACTCTTAAATTAAAGAATAAATGTCTTCTAAATAATATCCATATTTTAATAATTTCAATTTTTATTAATCTTCTAAATTTAATTAATTAATTGATATAAGGTTTATTCTTAAAAATGATTGATGGGTTTCTACCCTTTAATTATTTAAATTTCAATCATCCAAATCAGATTAGGATCAAATATTTTACTCTTTCATTTTATTAAGCCTAAAGTTTTAATTAAGGGTTAAAATTTTAATTACCATTTTGCCCTTTAAGCTTAATAATTCCATAAGTCACTAAATTGAGCTTAAACAAATTTGAAATTGTTATGTGCTTCACTCACATGTCAATTAAGACATTAGAGGAGAAAATGTGATTCTACTGTATTTAATTTATTTATATAATTATTTTTTGTGGAAAATAATGATTTTCAAAGAAAATTCAATAAGATGACCAAGGAAACTGTTCTGTCCTTAAGAAAATTATGAGGCACTCCTAATGACTAGAGGACCATTTGGACTAATTTTGGTGATTTTTTTAATTTAATTTTATTTATTATAATTATTTTGAGTTTTAGAGTATTAATTAATTTAAAAATAAAATAAAGGTTGAAAAATGAATTTTATATTTTTCAAAAATCTCTCTGATATCAGAGAAACCAGAAAACCAATTTTTATAATTTTCTAATTTTTCTTTGTTTTATTAGAATTATTTTAGTGAAAAGGTTGAAAAATACATTTTTAATATTAAAAATTACATTAAACCTTTAAAATTCAATATCTTATCCTAGGGACTTATGAAAAATATTTGGTTTGTTCCTAAGTGTTTAGAATTCAAAATATGGCATTTTGGTGATTTTTAATATTTTTGTGATTTTTATTATTTTTTAATTATTAAAAATATTAAAATAATGATAAAAATCAACTTTTTTTAGAAAATTATAATTTTAATTTTCCTAAGTTCCTCTGATATCAGAGAAGCTCCAAAACCATTTTTGTAAATTTTTGAAAAGTATTTTGTGAGTTAAGAATTTTTAAAGTTTGATTTCATTCATGGGGCTTAATTAACCCATTTGGTGGGGCTAACCAAGTCCAATTGATCTCAAATTTTTATGTGGTGTTCTCCTATCCCTAGAAGATAGTGGAGAATTGTTTTTATATTAATGTGATGAATGGTTAACCCTAATTAAGTAAAGTTCAATTTTGGGTGTTTAGGCCAATTAGGGTTGTTCAAAGTGAATTAGCTCAAAAACTATTTTTCCTAGGTCCCTCTGGTCATAAGAAACATCACCAAATTTTCCTAGAATTTATTTCTCAACATGCTAATTATTGGAATTAAAACACTCAAAATAGTAACATGCACTTGAAAAATCAATAACTTCTCAAAGGGATGGCCTCTGACCTTGAAAAATTCAGGGAATGTTCCCAAGTTTAGAGGCTTCAAAATCCCTATGGTCTTATGCCATGGTTAATTTCCTATATGCATGGAGAATTGAAATAGTGCAAAGAGTAAATAAATCATTAAAAATGAAATTACTTGATTTCCTTTCCACATTATTCTCCTCTATTCACTGAGCAAGAGGGTATTTTTATTTTATTTTTAGGATTTTTCTACACAAAGTTATGAATTTTTGAAGTTCTGGGAATTAAATAAATAGAAAAATAGCCTATTTTTCTACTTATCCACGCGACGCCACACCATCCTCGGCAGCTCCGAAAGGCCACGCGGCGCACTCTGATTCGGCGCCGCCATCCGACTCAGTGCTCCAGGGGCCCGCGGTTCATGTCCCGTTTCTCCTTCCGGCGCGATCCTGGCCTTCTGCTCAATACACATGCGATCCAACAGTTCCCAGTCATCGTCTATGACTGGTGTGAACCCGTGACCGTCAACCTTCTAACCCTAATTTCTCACTCAATTCTCAACGGATTTTTGAGTTCTTATGCTCTATGGATTCGTCTTGAAGAGACAAGCACATCCATACGGTAAACATGCATTGAAATTGACCCAAACTAAATGGAGAATATCTGGAAGCTCGGGAGGAAGAGTGAGTCCATACCTTTGCTCAGAGAAGTGAAGCTTCGATCTGAGAGTTGTGTCACGTTCGATTGGGTCCAAGCAAGCTCCATATGAAGTCCCTTGGCCTGGTGAATTGTCTAGGTATGATTTCGACCAAGCCCGATCACAAAGCTTGGAGGCTGGAAGCAATGGTTGGCCTGGTGAGTGGGCTTTTGCTGGGAAACTTCTCCTCTTGCTCTGGTGAAGGTGTACGACCAATCAATTTGGAAATTGGATCACTGTGGTGAAGTGTCCTGGTTTTGGGCTTGAATTTTAACTCTGAAATTGAGCTCACAGAGAGGAAATGGCAGGGGGATTTCAGTGGGGATCAAGTTCTCTATGTGTAGAGAGTGGTCTGGGATGATTTTGGCAGGGTTTCAGTAAGTTTTGGTTCAAGCACCTCTCATGGCCGAGAGGAGGTGGTGTTTAAATAGGAGAGGCTGGAGGGCCTCCCAGGGGGGTTTAAGGGTTGGGATCAGCTGCTCTGGTGAGGAGAAGAACAGCTGCAATGGCCATTTGGAGTGAGGCAGCTCAGCAAGGTGGAATTCCAAAATTTGGCTCCTCCCAAGGTCTCGGCCATGGTGTTTTCCAGCGATCCAGGAGGCTGTCCGGCAGGCACTGGTCACCATTTTGACTAGTGGGGTCAGGGGTTGGCAATGGTGCAGTCAATTGGAGTATGACATGTGTAAAGGGGCTGAATTGAAATGGAATGGGGAGAGGCTCATTTTGGGTTCAATTTTGTCAACCCATGTATTTAGGCTTGGTTCACCTTCCCATGGTCTGATTTTGGGCCGTGGGGATCAGTTAGTCACCTGCCATGGAGTGGTGAAGTCTCCATCCATGGTGAGGTGGCTAAACTTAGTTTAGTGTGTGACATGGTTATGGTTAAAAAGGCTTAATGAAGGATTAGGTAAGGGGGCTCTCCTTTTGCCATTAATGGCTTGGTCACATGTCAAACCTTCCATGGCTTCATATGGCTTGTAAATGGCTTGCTCATGGCTCCATGTGGCTTAGGACAAAGCTTGGTCATTTACATGAAAAAGGGTTTTAGAAATTTTGGTAATTTAGGGGTGATTTGATGGGATTTGGCATATGGCTTGATTTGGAATTATTTCATCATGGATTTAGAACTTAGGAGATGGTTTTATCAAATGGATGATGATAGAGGATTGTCATGTGGGCTTTGTCATGGACTTTGGGCTTTTAGGAAGGCTTAAGGGAATGAGCCTTTAGGTTTAAGAATGAATTCATGGATGGGAATTTTGAAGAAGTTTGGGCCAAATAATTTTTGGTTTTGGTTTAGGGATGTGTCATGAGTGATTTGAAATGAATTTGAGGTGGTTTGGGTTTGAATTGGGTTGAATTTGGGTTGATTTGGTAAATGGGACAATGTAGGTCAAATTGGGCTAATTTGGGCCAATGTTGGGCTAAGGTTAAAATTGATGTAAAATTAATGTTGGAAAATGTTTATGGGAGTGTTTCAAAGAGGTTTTAACTTTGGTTAGGTTTTGGTTTTGGACTTGGGCTTATTTGGGTTAGGTTTGGGTTTAGGTCAAAATTGGGCTTTTTGGTTTTGGGTTGAATTTGAGTGGGGTTTGGGTCCAAATTTTGGGTAAATTATGTTAATGTTTTGTTTTTGGGGATGTTAAGGAAGGTTTAGAAAAGGTTTGGGGTCAATTGGAGTTGAATTGGTTTGGTTTGGGCTAAGTTTGGGTCATGGGTCCAAATTGGGCTTTAAGGTCAAAAGTGAAATTGGACCCAAATGTCAAACAAATTGGACTTGGATTTGGTCTAGATTGATATTGTGTATATTAAATTGAAGTTTAGAGTTGAATTTGATCAAAATTGGGGTCAATTGGGTAGATTTGGTTTGACATTGGGTTCACTTGGATTAAGAATGGGCTAAATTGGGGGTTTTCGTAAAAGTGGCGTAAATTAACACAATTAGCCCATGGTGTAGTTGAACAAAATGAAATTTGGAATATTTGGGATTTTATGGAATTTTCTAGGAATTTTCTGAATTTTTGGATTTTTTGGCTAAGAGGGGCATTTTGGGTTTTTGGAGGGTATTGGGGGGTATTTTTGGAATTTTTGGTATTTTTGGCTATGGATGATCAATTTGTTTGGTGAGGAAATGTTCAAGGTTAATTTTAGGGAATTTTGGGTGATTTAGAAATTTTGGAGGATTTGGGCAATTTTAAGGGCTTTTAGTTGGTTTGATGGATGTAGGGTCCCGGGGCCAAAAATTGAAATTTTGGAAGAATGAAGATTGATCAAATTTGAGCAAAATGGAATCACTTTGGTTGAGCCATGTAGTCATATTAAGCCTATATGAGCCATGAGAGGACTCATTTGAGGCATTCACTATGTTGTTCCTAACCCTCTTAGCTAGGGGCTTAGGGGTTAAGGTCCATCCATATGAATTACCTACATGAGTCAAGGAGCCAAGTTGGGTATGTGTGTGGTTTTAGGATTTGGATTGTGTGTGTGAGATTGTAGAGTGTGAGTGTAGTGAGTGTGTAAGTCAACCCTCACCAGACCAAGCCACCCAGGGTGGTCCTAAGGCCAAAGAGTCCTATAGGGAACTCATCCTTTAAACCTTCACATTTGATTTCAACCCTCTAGGTGATTAGGGGTCTACAATCAAGCTTGTGGGGTTTGCAGGGAGGCAAGAAGTGGTACAAATTTCTAAGAGATGGGTCCCAATTATAGTCTTCTAAGATAGTCAAAGGAAAAGCCTAAGGCTAGATCCTAAACACTAAAGAGGGAAGAGAAGACCTCATCAAAAATGAGGTCAACAAATGGACCCCTAATTGGTGTGGTGTGCTAACCGAGCACACCGCGCGTATTGGCGTTGACCGAAGAGATCAACAAAACCAACACAGATTTCCATGTGACAAACTTAGGACGAAGTGTAAGAAATTTCCACTGGGGAGTATCAGGTAAATCTCCAAGACTGAAGATTCCAGAACTCTCGGCTGGGGAAAAGGAGGTGAATTTCGTATCACAAGATTTTAAGCGATTGGATCTTAGATTCGTTTCATTTTTTATTTCAAGTTTTAATTTTGAGTTTGAATTTCAATTTGAGTTTCAATTTTGGTTTTATGCGGAGAAAAGAGTAGGGCGGAGGCCCACCTGAATGCATTTGTATGCTGAGAAGGAAGTAGGACTGAACCTATTCCAAATGCGTATGCTAAGAAGGATTAAGACTGAGCCTATCCCAAATGCTGAGAAAGAATAGGACAAAGCCTATCTAAAATGCAGAGTGCTTTTATTTCAATTTCTTGCTGGGAGGATCAAAATTTGAGATTGCTGAGAAAGGAGTAGGACTGTGCCTATCCCGAGTGCTGAGAATTGCTGAGAAGGGAGTAGGGCAGAAGCCTATCCCGAATGCTGAGATTGCTGAGATGGGAGTAGGGCGGAGGCCTATCCCGAATGCTGAGATTGCTGAGATGGGAGTAGGGCGGAGGCCTATCCCGAATGCTGAGATAGGAGTACGGTGGAAGCCTATCCCGATTGCTGAGATGGGAGTACGGCGGAAGCCTATCCCTATTGCTGAGATGGGAGTACGGCGGAAGCCTATCCCGATTGCTGAGATGGGAGTACGGCGGAAGCCTATCCCAATTGCTGAGATTTAGTTTATGCAGTGGTTGTGAAAAATTTTGTCGATATTTGATTTATGCTGTGACTATGAAGAATTTTACTGAGATTTGGATTATGTTGAGATCGAAATGAGATATGAAAGTGTTCCATATCCCACGGGAATCAATCAAAGTCTGCTTGCTTGGCGAAGGGTACGAACCTATGCCATCCTAATCAAATTGAAGATTCCTCGTAATTCTGAAATCATCCCGAGAGAGGGTTTCAGAGGAGGTCCGGAATAGATCTTGGTTTGAAGAAGGATTGGAGGATTTGAAAAGATGGACGTAAACTAGAATTCAATTTGAGCTTTAGATTTGTTTTGTTTGTTCTTTAACTATCCCATTTTTTTTTGGTGTTCATGTGGATTTGAAGTTCTTTTTAATGTTTGGATTTTTATGAAAGAGAGTTTCTTATTTATTCTCCTTTTTTTTCTGTTCTTTGTTCGAAGTTCATTTAACTTTAATGGCGTTTCCCAGTCAATTTGCACAAAAAGAGGTGAAGGCAAAATGTGACATGGTCACTCTCATTCCAATCTTGTTGAAGATACATCATACAACTCGATCTGAAATATTTCTCATACAATCCACGACTCAAAACGGACTATGTATGATTCTTGTTGATCCATCCAAAAAGTATCTGTTAGAAATCCATGTCTGAGTAATGAGATACACAGTCAATAACATCACCTTCCAAGCCATCCTTGGCAGGAATGCCGCATGGATGTGTTTTGGAGGTGTGCTATTTCCCGTGTAACTCACAGCTCGTAGGGTCGGAGACTCTCCAATTCTGGATCTGGCTGGAACTGGTAAGGCGCCTTTCTGTCGTCCATCCTTCTGAAAGTGATAGAGATCCGCTCCACTGGTACTCCCAGTATACAATGTTTTGCGATGTCTGCTCCATTTCCTTGTAATATCATGACGGAACCTACCGAAAGTGGTATCTCCACCGGCCCTCAGAACTTACCCGGGCCTGCTATCTGGAGGTTAGATCTGAACATGGTAATGCATTGGTTGACGAACGAAACTGTGCAGAAAGGTCTGACAAAGTCATGGTGGTCTATGTGTGGAGGTATGCAGTCGCCCTTCTGATAAATATTGATGATGCAACTGTTTGGTATGCAGTCTGCTGGTAGTACCCTCCACATTATCATTCTTTTCACCATTCTTTTAATTATCCTCGGCATTGGATCCACCTCACCATGACGGAGTATCCCTGGTGGATTTCCTCTTCTGTCCTCTGCGAAGTTATAGCAACATCCGCATTGTATTGTGACTCTTCCTTTCCCCGACATCCATTTCCGGGGTTCCGAATAAGTCTTTTCTCTCGGACGACCTCGCTCGACCCATCTTCCGAAGTTGTAAAATGCAATCCACAATCCGTCGTTGCTCGTACTCCGAGAATACACCCGTGTGTAACTCGAGGCCTTCCAAAATGTTGATTCTTTTGCCTCTAATCCTCTCAAAGTATTCGTAGGTTTTCTTCTCAACATTTTGCATTCTTTCTAGTTCATATTCTGGGATGATCTGCAAGTGACGAGGCCTAGTAACGTATTGCGGGATGTATGGCTCAATCTTGTCACGTTCTCCTCGCATACCTTGGCTCCTCGGGGATTGTCTCCGTCGGGACATCCTCCGGGTTGCTCTCGCAACAAGGTTTCTTACCACTGATGGCTCTGTCTAGCGTTGTGGTAATCTCTCTGCCTCTGGTCTTCTTAGAGTTTCGTTTATCCTTTCTGTTGTTCTTGGAACTTGTTCTCTCTTTTAGGTTCCTGATGAACCGAAATCTTTGAAATGTGTGTGTTGGCGAAGGTAGCTGTTTCCTCGTGTTGATCTGCTGCTAGTTTAGTCAACATCTTGCGGATACGACGATTTTTATTCCTTCTTTGAGTAGTAGTGAGTGTAGCTCTCCTCACTTCTTGAATTTTTGAGGGCGCGACGCTGATGAGCCTGCCCTCTGTCATTGCAACTACTGACTTGATTTTCTTGCTTTCTCCGGTGTTTGCCTTTCTTTTCTTGTTGCTGGATTGGCGGCTTGGGCCACCCATCTTCATCACTGTCTGGTTATGAAGCTCCTCTCGGTCCATCGGGACCCGGTCATTTTCTTCATACCGTAGGCCGGGCCGGTGTGAAGTCGAATCAATTTCTATCATTGCTCCATCCTTCACCCTCTTTTCATCGAGTGCGAGACTCACGCCATTTTTAAAGTTTAGGACCAACCGCCCGTTCGACATTTCCCTGGGAAGACAACAAGGAAAGGATCTGGGGCTGTACTAAGAATAAGAACATTAAGAAAGTATTTATCACTGAAGATTCTTATTCACTTATTCCATTTTTAATTTTTAAGGAAAATAGGAAAAGATAAAGAAAGATCAGGAAAAAGATTTGATTTGAAAGGAAGGGTAAAACTTTATTATTATGATTTTCACATATTTTATTTTTAGTACATTTTTTTTATCCATTTTTTATGTTTTTAGGTTTGGACCCTGTCACAAAGTGATTACTTTACCTGTGTTTCTAGGGATAAGTCTCTATTTTAGAGGCCACCCTTTGAAACATCAGGTTGCGTAATACTTCTTCAAATATCGTTCGTTGATTGGAAGCATTTGTCGTTCTCCTTGGCAATTCACAAGTTGGTAGGAGCCTCCTGAGTAGACTGCCTCAACTACAAATGGCCCTTCCCAAGTCGGTTCAAATTTGCCTTCTATCTTGCGATGTGCAAGAATAGGTCTTTTGAGAACAAGAACTAAGTCACCAACTTTGAAAGTTCTCGGGCGGACCAGTTTATCATGGGCTCGGATCATCTTAGCTTGGTAAAGTTCAAAATTTTGTTGCGCTGCAAGTCTTTTTCCCTCCAAGTTTTCCAGTTCTTCCTGTCGTAATCTGGCATTTTCTTCTGTAGTAATTTTATTTGCAACTGCAATCCTGAGTGATGGTAGCTGGACCTCCAAAGGTAGAAAGGCCTCGAACCCGTACACTAAAGCGTAAGGTGTAGATTGAGTAGGAGTCCTGAAAGTCGTCATGTAGGCCCATAAGGCTTCTAACAACTTCTCGTGCCAATTTCTCTTCTTGTCATCCAAAGTTTTCTTTAAAATTTGAACGAGAGGTTTATTAAAAGCCTCGGCAAAGCCGTTTGCTCTTGGGTAGTTGATTGTTGAGTATCACCAATCGATTCCATGTCTTCTGACAAAATTGTTGATTTTTGTGCTTCTGAATGCAGACCCATTATCTGAAATGATTCTGCGCGGTACTCCGAAACGGTAGACGACTTGATTTTTGAAAAATTGGAGCACGTGGTGTGCCTTTACTTCTCTGAGTGGAACCGCTACGCCCATTTAGAAAAGTAGTCCGTAGCTGCAAGGATGAAGCGATGTCCTCTTGAAGAAGGTGGTTCTATCGAACCCACTATATCTGTGCCCCAACACTCAAATGGCCACGACGCAATTGTCGAATGTAGCACGTTTGGAGGTTGGTGTAGAACCACTCCGTGCACTTGGCACTGGTGACAACTCTTGGTGACCTTCATGCAATCAGTCATCATTGAGGGCCAGTAATATCCTAGTCTTTTAATTTTCATTTTCATTTTCGGACTCGACTGATGAGCGCCACAAAGTCCTGAATGCACTTCTTTGACAATTTCACGAGCCTCGGACACGTTCAGGCATCTTAACCACATTTGATCAAAAGACCTTCTGTATAATGTATTGTTTATTAATGCGTAAGACAGAGCTCTTTTCTTGATTTGATGTGCTAATGACTTATCGTCTGGTAATTTTCCTGTTTGCAGGTAGTCTATTAGCGGCTGACGCCAATCTTCTGTGTTTTTCGTCACTGCTGCAACTGATTCCTCTATTTTTCCGATTTCGTATCATATCCATGTCGAGCTGTGATAGGACCTGTCGTCCCTGAACTAACACTTCAACTGACTCATCTTGTAAGCAGGCAAATTCTTTTGCAAGGCGAGCTAGCGCATCTGCGAGAGCATTTTCTCTTTTGGGGATCTTGTAGATCGTTACATTCGGAATTTGTCCCAATAGTTCCATGGCATACTGAAAGTATTGCTCGAGTCTTGGCTTTAAAATTCTGTATTGTCCGACGATCTATTGAATGATCAACTGAGAGTCTCCGTAGATATTGATATCTGTTATTCCCATTTGAATGGTCAATTCTAGTCCTGTTATGAGGGCTTCGTATTCTGCCTTGTTTTTTGTGCACGGCTCTGTTAAGTGGTAGGAGTATCTTAACATCCCCCGCTCCGATGTTATAAAGATTAGTCCGATTCCTGCTTTACCGGGCACTATTGTTTGCAATTCTTTGTCTTTCTGTGCTGATGATGCTCCGTCGAAGTATAGTTCCCAACGTCGATCATCGGTGTCTTCTAGGCTCATTATTTGTTCGTCAGGCAAATCGTCGTCGAGAGGCGAATCTACCGGTAAAGGGTGTGCTGCAAGGAAGTCAGCTAGCACTTGTCCCTTTACGACACGGAGAGGAACGAAAGTTATGTTGAATTGCAATAGTATCATCGACCACCTGGCAAGTCTGCCAGAAAGTGTTGGACGGGTCATCAAATATTGCAACGGATTAACTTTCGAGATAAGGTTGACCTTATGAGAGAGCATGTAATGCCTGAGCTTTTGAGTGGCGAAGATCAGGGCCAAACAATGCTTCTCAATTGGAGGATACTTTACTTCCATAGAAATCAATCGACGGCTTAAGTAGTAGAGAGCATTTTCTTTTCCCTCATCATTGACCTGGGCTAGCAGGGCTCCAAGGGAGTCGTCTAGAGCCGTGGTATAAAGTATCAACGGTCTACCTGAGACTGGGGCTGCTAAGACAGGAGGTGTCATTAAGTATTTCTTCATGTCCTCGAAGGCCCGTTGGCATTTCTCTTCCCAAATGAATTTGGCGTCCGTTTTAATTAATGCCGAGAAGGGCTGACACCTACCTGATAAGTTCGAAATAAAGCGTCGAAGATATGCCAGCTTCCCTTTAAAGGATCGTAGCTGTTTTAAGGTTTTGGGAGGCGGCATTTCTAAGATAGCTTTAATCTTTTCCGGATCAATTTCGATCCCGCGATGTCGGACAACAAATCCTAAGAATTTCCCGGAGGTGACGCCGAAGGCTCATTTTAAGGGATTCATCTTAAGGTTGTATTGCCTTAGTCGCTCGAAGACAATTCTTAAATCATACAGGTGATCTTCCTTCAGTTTGCTTTTGATGACCACATCATCCACATAGCACTCAACTTAGTTGTGAATGAGCTCATCAAAAATCTTTGTCATTGCTCTTTGGTATGTTGCTCCTGCATTCTTTAGATCGAATGGCATTACTGTGTAGCAATACACTCCGATTGGTGTTCTGAATGCCTTGAGCTTTTCATCTTCTGGTGCCATCTTTATCTGGTTGTATCCTGAAGATCCATCCATGAAAGAGAATATTTCATGTGTCGAAGCGATGTCGATCATTAACTCTGGAATTGGTAGTGGAAATTCATCCTTCGGACATGCTTTGTTCAAGTCTCTGAAATGCATGTAGATTCTGATCTGACCATTCTTCTTCCTGACTGGTACCACATTGGCTAGCCAAGTAGGGTATTGTTCTTCACGGACAAATTTAGCGTCGATTATCTTCTTAACTTTAGCTATTACTTGTTGTTCAATTTCCAAACGCATTCTTCTAGAAGCTTGTCTGACTGGAACGGAAGTAGGATCCATTCCTAGTCTGTGAACTGCAACTTCTGGAGCTAATCCCAGCATTTCGTCGTAACTCCAAGCAAAACAGTCCTTGAATTCAATTAATAGCTTGATCAGTTCCTCGGAATCTTCTTTATTGAGTAAGGAGCTAACAAAGTTTGGTCTAGGCTTTTCGTTAGTACCTAAGTTAACTTCCATTAACTCATCTATTGTATATTTGATTTCTTCTTCGAATTCTGGTGGAGCGTCTCCAATTTGTAGATCTTCAAGATCTTCTGTAGTTTCCAAACAGTCCTCATTAGGTTTGCAAGTGACAACCAAACAAAATTCCGTATCGTCAACTGAACCTACTGTGCTGAATCTGAGACCATGTTTTAAATTGGGAGGCCGACCAGCATTATTTCATAATTTTTTGAAGTGTTGTGATCGACCTTTTGTCCATTGTCGAGGTAAGACACCACAATGAATTAAATTTTGAACACAGGGAGAGTACCACTCAAAAGGTAATCCCATTAATTTGGAAGAAGTGACATCTTCAAATTGTACATTGCTTTTAGTATTGGAAGAAGAAGTGCCACGGTAAAATTTGATTGGCTTTTCACCGCTGCTATGTACTTCTTTTACCACCATACCCTCGATTTTATCAGAATGGAACGGGGTCAGGGTCATAGTGTGTACATAGTGGTTAATCTTCTCGTACATTGATTTGTATTCTTCGTTCCTTTCATCTTTAAGAGAAAGCTTGAAATGTGGTTTCTTCTGGTTTATTGTAGCTACTTCTTTCTTGACTTCTTCTTTTTCCTCAGAGCTGTTCTCCCAATCAACGTTGATCACCGGCTTTCTCTATTCAACTATCCTAGTGTCTCTTCCATGACCTCGTCCCCGGCCTCGACCTTGGATGCGAGTTCTGGAGAAACCTTCACCATCTCGCCGTAAGAGAGTGGTGAGTGAATGTTGGACTAGAACTTCAGGTTCTTCATCGTCTCGAACTTCTTTTGCTTCATTTGGCACGGTGTTTCTGGAGAAGATTGTTTTCTTCGGAGGTGCGTAATAAGCTGCATCTTCATGGATTCCAATCTCATGTATGGAGAAAGGTTGCAAATCACCTTTAATGCACTGTTCTCCTCCTTCATAGTATTTTATACACTGATGCAGAGACGATGGTACCATCCGGTTTTCATGGATCCATGGTCGGCCCAGTAGTGCGTTGAACAATGTTTCAGAGTCAATTATGTGGAATTTTGCGGTTGTCTTTGCTAAGTCACCGATCTTCATCAATAGTGTTATTGATCCAAGGGCTCTTTCTCCTTTCTGGTTGAATCCTCTTAGTAACATCTTATCCGCTTCAAGCTCGCGAGCATCAATTTCCAGGTATGCTAGCGTCCGAAGACTCATTATGTTGATCGATGCTCCTAGATCTACCAATACCCTAGAGAGCGTAAATTTTCTGATTGTAACTGAAATATATAACTGTCGGTTGTGATCGGCTGTCCCGAGTAGTAAATCACGGTCCGTGAAGGTAACACCCCGCTGTTCCTTTAACGAGCAAACCTCATCTAACGAATCTCCTACCATCTAAGCTAAACAAATCTCTGGATCAAGTAAGGCTTTGACCAGAGCTTCCCTCATCTCTTTTGATAAGATGAGAGTGTCGTAGATGCTCAGTTTGGCTGGTAGTTTCCTAAGATGGGCTAGCACGTTATAATCCACTCTGTTACCATGTGTCTCACTTTCTTCCCGAATGGGTAATTCTTCTGCTGGGGTTGACTCTTCCTGAACAACCACCTGCTTTCCTTGGTCTTTTGGACCCATTCTCGGAGGTAGAACCTTTCCTATTCTTCAGTTGACTTCTGTGATTTCTTCTGAATCTGGTACTGATTTTACTGGTGTCTCCTTTTGAATCGGTATGATAGGTTCTTCTGGAGTCGCTTCAGAATCTGAAAGCTCTAACTCTATTGTGATTGGAGTTCCTTGGAATTCACAAATAGATTCATTGCTTGTTGAACTTTCGTAGACTTCTTGGTGAATGTCTTCTTTGTTATCGTGATTGTCGAGGTTGTGTATGATTTGAGAATTGTTATTGGTATCGAAATCGATATCTGGATTAGATTTGTTGTCGTTAGTTACGTAATCGTTAGAAACAGTCAAAACGTAGCCAATGCCATAACTCTTATCATTATAAGATCCCACCGGAGCGAGCAAATAATCATACAGAGTCAGAGGTTCGAGGAATTTTTCCCCCGAATCGGAAACAACCATCCTAGGATAAGCAGCCCCTAGCCTAGCCTTAGGAGCCTCGGTCCTTTCTTCTTCCACAATCTCTTTCTTTTCTATGATCTTTTCTTCTTGAGGTGTTTCTTCAATCGCAAGCGATAGCGCCGGCTTGACAGGTTTCAAACTCTGAGTTGAAGAATGCGCTGAAGCGGTTTGGATGCGATCCAAAATTTTCTTCGATGACTTCGTCCAAACGGAACTCCATCCATCATCAGTTGTGTAAGGGTCTATCGGAACAATGAGATCCGTTGAAATAACATTGACAGAACCTCCTTTCTGGGGTTCTTTCATGTATTCCTTCGGGATCGTTATGTTTCCCTTTCAGAGATTGTTGAAAAGCCAACTCTTGAAGGTGATGGAATCCTCTATCTTATGTCCAAGCATCTGGTGGTAAGGGCAGTAGTTGGGATGGTCCTTCTTATTAATTTTTTCTGGCTTCTTGGGTTCTAGCAATCAAAAATCTGAAGTCTTCATCAAACTGCGGAACATCTTTGGCACTGCCTCATCCTTGAATGGATATTCTCTATTTATAAGCTCCTTTAATGTGCGTTGTGGGCGAGGCGGTTGCTCATATTGTTGAGTTGGCTGATAACTGGGTCGAGGTTGTTGGTAGTTCTGTCGAGGTTGTTGATAGGCTGAGTCGCGTCTGCTCCGATCTGTATTTGCATTGGCTGCTTGCCCTTATCGACTGCAGCGATGATCCCGAATTTCTTTTCAAATATCTTCAGAGGCTTCTGTTTGTCTGTTTTGTAAACGAAACTTAGTTGTTTCGCTTTCTCTTGCAAGCTTTCGGCCTTGCTTAACAAATTCTCGAAAGTCTTAATCATAAATCCCTTAAGGAGAAGTGCTATCGGGCCGTGAATGCTTTTAAGCAAGATACCGACTGCATGCTGCTCTTGTAGCTGTGGCTCACACTTCATGCTTAGATTCCTCCATCGAAGTATGTAGTCCACTAAAGTTTCGTTCGGTTTCTGTTTCTCCACCACTAAGTCACCGATGGTGATATGGTGCCGAGCTCCGACAAACCGTTTCACGAAGAGGTTCTCTAATTCCGAAAATGTCTTTACCGAACCGTTCGGTAACTCGCATACCAATCGAAGGCGATCCCCGACGAGTCGCCGACGAATTGTCGGAAGAGTAAGGCGTCACTTCCACCGGCGTTGCAACAACTAGCACGAAAATGTGCAACATGTTGTCGAGGATTTCCGGTACCATCAAAAGTCTTGAACAGAGGTGGTACGAAGCCTTTTGGGTATTGTACTGCATCAAATTCTTCAGGGTATGGACTACCCGTCTGAATAGATGCTCCGCTCTTAGACTGTGCTAAGGCTTCTCGCACCTGCTGTTCTACCATGTTCTTGATGTCCTTTTCTGGAATCATATTCTGAGTAGAATCTTTCTTTGGATGATCATCTCCGTTAACGGATGTAATCTCTTTTTCTTCGTCTGTAATATGAATAACTTCTGGACGCGTTTCTCTTGGGGGTTGATCCTGACTCTGAAGAGTGGCTAGGGCTGCAGCCATCTCTTCCATCCTTTTTTCCATTTGAGAGATTGTATCATCTTTTTCTCGAATTTGTGCTCTTAATGCTTCTGGTTCATCTCTCTCCGCTGCCTACGGAGCACCTTGCGAAGGCCGAAGATGCTCGTGTCTCGACCATGTTGATCTCCACATATTTGTCATCCATGAACTCCGATGAGTCAACTTCATCTCCAAACTTTTCTTCTCTTTCTCTTGTTAATCGTTGAATGTCGGTTCTTAGCTTTTCCATAGCGTCCTCTAATGGTCTTTTTCGTATGGTTTCACAGTTATCATGCGATGGCTGTTGGATTTCTTTCTTGGGAATCCCCTTCATTGCAGTGGCGCTCTCTTCGGATTCGAGTCTCCTGACGAGACTTTCCTTTTCTGGTCGTTGTTTCGGTCTTAATTGGCCAGTAGTAGGATGCCACACCATCCTCCTAGCAGCAGAAGGCCTAGGACTGGATGGTCCGTCTGGCCGAATCGTCGGAAGGTGGTATCCTCCCTGATCTGTAAACCTGAAACAACAATAGGTGGACTAGCTTTCATCTTCTTACTCAGCTTTTCTGTGGCGCTAACGGGTTCTATTCGCGGCCCAAGACGGGACTTGGCTGGCACCCACCCTATTCTTCTTAAAATGTCGGATACAGGACATTTCTCTTTCTTTGCTAGCTTCTCTATCACAGTCTATAGTCGGGCAAATGGTGTAGTCCTAGCCCTTTTCATTCGACTGTCACTATAGTATGCGGGTTGAGGTAGTGTCGAAGTAATCTTGCGGACATTTTCCTCATCAGCTGTGGCGGAAAGGGGATGGAATCTACTTCCTTCCAAAAGCGGTGTATACTCAGGCAATGGTATGTACTCAGGTAGTGGTGTGTACTCAGGGATTTCTTCCAAGAAAGCACCTTCAGCAGCTCTGGCCTTCCTAGCAATCTTTCTACCTCTATTTCTTCTCTGAGTCCTTGTTAGGGGTGGAACTCTTGAGCTGGACCCAATTTTGAAAACAGAAGGTCTCGCACGGAGATCTGTACCCTCCACGGTAACATGCTCGTTAAAAATTTGAATTTCCATCCCTTTCAGTTTGGCGGAAGCCAGGGTAGGTGCAGAGACGACTAGACCAGTGGGGGTAGAGATAACGGTCCTCCTATGGATAGTAGTATTCTTCTCAGCTGGAACCCTTTGCAGGGGAGGGAACTCTTGAGTTGACTTAAGGTTGAACTCGATCAAAGGTCTTTCAGTTTCAGGCACTTTATCTGTAAGTGTGAAAAGGGTAACGTCAGTGATCTTGACATTTGTGTTCTCGAATCCTTGCCCGAAATAGATGATCCCATTGTCGGGCAGCTCATCCTTGTAAACAGCGAAGTCCAGTCCATTGGTGAAGGAGAAAATTAGCTTTGGGGCAGACATTTTCTGCAAGGTAGATTCTGATTGTCAGTCCCAAGTTATGCTTCTTCTCATCAGGACTAAAAGGAAAGAATCGAAAAGAGTCCGAACACATTTTTGTTCATGTATTTATATAAAAAAAAAGAAAGGAGTTATTTGTTTAAAAAGTCATTCATTAGAGGGTTTGTTTATTAGGAATGGAATATTCAAAGGTGTAGAGAAGGTAAGGAATCCGATTCTGAATTGGAAAGGAAGAGAAAGTCTTATGCAAGACTTCTCGACTCGAAGGACCGCTCCTGAACTAACACCTATTGGGGGTCTACCTCACCTCAGAAAAGAGGTAAAAGGATCTCGGAACCTCTCCGTTTAGGGGTGTCTAAACAGTGGCTCCTAAATCCGAGTCGAGTTGGTTATACTCGTTCAAGACAGAAATGAACGGGGTATTCCAACGAAAGAATGGTAGTTTGGTCCACTAGGGGCATGGGCTCACTACCGATTTATGAAAGCAAAATCATCTGATCAAAATGGAGAGAGGAACTAATCCCCAGCGGAGTCGCCAGAAGTTGTCGGCATATTTTTAGGTAATGTTTTGTACTTTAGAAAAAGGGGTCGCCTAATAGAAATTGTCGGCGAATTTTTAATTTAATTTAAATAAATAATTTGAAACGTAGTATTTTATTTTGAAAATAATTTTAAATTTGAAAATTTTAAGATATGAAATCAAACTGATCTCACATCCCGAATAGTTTATATAAACGAGCACCGCACCACGAACCGTGTATTTATCCCGAAGAATAGACACACTGCTTGATAATGGGGCTCAATTAAATAAACTAGAAGATTTGTGACATCTGTTTGGTCTCCTAACCAATTTTATAAGCCGACAAGTTCCCCTGCTTAATATAAATGAATTAAGCAGGGTTTATATTACCTGGGTTCTTAAAATTCCCTATAAGGGCAAGCCCCTATAGTTAATTACATCTTAAATGAAATGAATCATTTAAGAAAACTCTCGATAATGATCAGTGGTTTTGCTCTCAAGAATTTCAAAGTTTAAGGTTTTCAAAGGATTGGATTTTTGAAATTTCAAAAGGGATTAGATCAAGTTTGGAACAGTTTATTTTCTGGAGTCCAAAAGGAAGAGAAGTAGGAGAAGCTGAGGATCCAAGAAGAATCATGGCAACTTGCCAAACTATCCTATTGTTTGGCTCGGATTTAAGAAAATCCTAATGTTATCTGATATTTCAATCTTCCCAATTTTAATTAATTTAGACTTATATTTGTAGGATAAAATCATACAAACAGCCTTGAATATATGAGGGTATATGTCGTACTAAACGACTACCTCGGAGTCATAAGACTGGTTAGGGCTTAATTTGCATAACATGATTATATAAATGCCTAACGAAGAGTTAAGGATTTATGTTGCACTAAGCAAACTATCTCGAAATCCTATGGCTTTGTTGTTTAATTCTAAGAAAGTTTTGCTGACGAAGATGGTCGTGCTGCCCACCGTGCTCCAAGCTCCTTGTTGTTCCAGAAGTTTAGTTATAGAAGGTGAAAATCAAGGGATGAGAAAAGTGTTTTGGTTTAGAAATCTTAAAGTCCAAGTGTTTTTAATATTTTAATTAAAACAAATCTTAAAGTTGATTATAACAGAACCGATTAAGATCCCACGGTTCCGTCATCCAGGCACCGTTATTTTCATTGAATTCACTTAGTCCAGATGAATTTGCTAAACTCAACTGAGTGAGTTCCACACTTTCATTTAAACCGTGGGAAATCCCGTTAGCAACACTTGGGTTACATGATCCGAGGTATTCCCGATCATTCAACGAGACATTTTAATTTAGTTGCAATTGTAGTTTTGTTGTTCTGTTTGTGATTAAATTTTGAGTTGTTTTATATTTTGAAATGTTGTGGCGGTGAATTTTATCTTGCAGTGATTTTTAATTTAGTTTTGGTTTCAGTTTAGGGACTATCCTAAAGGTTTTGGTTCTCATGCAACTGTTGTTTATCATGCAAGAAAAGAAAGTGCAATGCGATTAATTACGAGAAGGTAAATTGTAATAAAATAAAAGCGTACCTGGAGGGTCTTCCCGTCATTCCAAGCTGCACTTGAAACACATGTTAGAGCATTTTAAGTATTTGTAGAAATTACCTAGGTAAAGCTAAGGGCAATGTTTCTGGTTTTCTACCAAGATCCTAATCCTATAGCTAGTCATTCCTATGACGTATAGGTTTCCAATTTTGTTTTATGGATGATTTTCTGCACCAAAGAATAATTAAGTTCAATTGTTCTTATGAAATACCCCGTCATATTGAGGAAGTGCTTAAGACGAATCTTAAAAATCTTTTCAATATTGCGGGAATTGTTCTAAGTCCAAATGGATTTAATTAATCAAGTGGATTAATCATCTGCGGTTTAATTAAGTTTTGTTCTTTTGCTCAGTGAACTAGGATGTTTGAATATCCTATGAATGAAGTGACACTTCACTTAATACTCCATTTAGGAGTTATGATAATAAGAGCTTTTAAGGGCAAATCAATGTTTAAGTGATTTGTGATTTAATTTAATTTTAATTAATAGGTTTAAGTTTGGAATAGTGTTCAAGTTGTTTTAGATCTATTTTGAATTCTTTATGTCTTAAGTGATGTTATGTTTAATTCAATTTTATTTAATTCAATTTAACTTAATTTAGTTTAATTTAATTTGATTTAATTTTAATTTTAATTTTAATTTTAATTTAGTTTTGATTTTTATTTTAATTTAATTTTTTTTTATTTAATTGAATTTAATTTAATATGTTTTAATTTAAATTAATTTAACTTGAATTTACTTTGATTTAACTGTGATTTAATTTAATTTTAAGTTGATTTAATTTTTTAATTTTAATGTTTTAAAGATGATTTAATTTAAGTTGAAGTTTTGATTTAATTTAGTTTAAATATTTTAATTTTAATTTAATTTAATGATTAAGCCTTTTAGTATTTTAAATCTTGAGTTTGGATTATCATTTTAATTGGGAATTAAATATTATTGAAGTGATTAATTTAGGGACTCTTAAATTAAAGAATAAATGTCTTCTAAATAATATCCCTATTTTAATAGTTTCAATTTTTATTAATCTTCCAAATTTAATTAATTAATTGATATAAGGTTTATTCTTAAAAATGATTGATGGGTTTCTACCCTTTAATTATTTAAATTTCAATCATCCAAATCATATTAGGATCAAATATTTTACTCTTTCAGTTTATTAAGCCTAAAGTTTTAATTAAGGGTTAAAATTTTAATTACCATTTTGCCCTTCAAGCTTAATAATTCCATAACTCACTAAATTGAGCTTAAATGAATTTGAAATTTTTTTGTGGCTTCACCCACATGTCAATTAAGACATTGGAGGAGAAAATGTGATTCTTCTGTATTTAATTTATTTATATAATTATTTTTTGTGGAAAATAAGGATTTTCAAGGAAAATTCAATAAGATGACCAAGGAAAATTTTCTGTCCTTAAGAAAATTATGGGCACTCCTAATGACCAGAGGACCATTTGGACTAATTTTGATGATTTTTTGATTTTTATTTTATTTATTATAATTATTTTGAGTTTTGGAGTATTAATTAATTTAAAAATAAAATAATGGTTGAAAAATGAATTTTATATTTATCAAAAATCTCTCTGATATCAGAGAAACCAGAAAACCAATTTTTATAATTTTCTGATTTTTCTTTGTTTTATTAGAATTATTTTAGTGAAAAGGTTGAAAAATACATTTTTAATATTAAAAATTACATTAAACCTTTAAAATTCAATATCTTATCCTAGGGACTTAAGAAAAATATTTGGTTTGATCCTAAGTGTTTAGAATTCAAAATATGACATTTTGGTGATTTTTAATATTTTTGTGATTTTTATTATTTTTTAATTATTAAAAATATTAAAATAATGATAAAAATCAACTTTTTTAGAAAATTATAATTTTAATTTTCCTAAGTTCCTCTGATATCAGAGAAGCTCCAAAACCATTTTTGTGAATTTTTGAAAAGTATTTTGTGAGTTATGAATTTTTAAAGTTTGATTTCATTCATGGGGCTTAATTAACCCATTTGGTGGGGCTAACCAAGTCCAATTGATCTCAAATTTTTATGTGGTGTTCTCTTATCCCTAGAGGACAGTGGAGAATTGTTTTTAAGTTAATTTGATGAATGGTTAACCCTAATTAATTAAAGTTTAATTTTGGGTGCTTAGGATAATTAGGGTTGTTCAAAGTGAATTAGCACAAAAATTATTTTTCCTAGGTCCCTCTGGTCATAAGAAACATCACCAAATTTTTCTAGAATTTATTTCTCAACATGCTAATTATTGGAATTAAAACACTCAAAACAGTAACATGCACTTAAAAAATCAATAACTTCTCATAGGGATGGCCTCCGACCTTAGAAAATTCGGGGAATGTTCCCAAGTTCGGAGGCTTCAAAATCCTACGGTCTCATGCCATGGTGAATTTCCTATATGCATGGAGAATTGAAATAGTGTAGAGAGTAAATAAATTATTGAAAATAAAATACTTAATGAAATTACTTAATTTCTTTTCCACATTATTCTCCTCTGTGCACTGAGCAAGAGGGTATTTGTATTTTATTTTTAGGATTTTTCTACATAAAGTTATGAATTTTTGAAGTTCTGGGAATTAATTAAATAGAAAAATAGCCTATTTTTCTACTTATCCACGCGGTGCCACGCCATCCTCGGTAGATCCGAAAGGCCATGCGGCGCGCTCTGATTCTGCGCCGCCATCAGATTCAGTGCTCCAGGGGCCCGCGGTTCATGTCCCGTTGCTCCGTCCTGCCCGATCCTGGCATTCTGCTCAATACACGCGCGATCCAACGGTTCCCAGTCATCGTCTACGACTGGTATGAACCCGTGACCATCAACGTTCTAACCCTAATTTCTTACTCAATTCTCAACGGATTTTTGAGTTCTTTTCCTCTATAGATTCGTCTTGAAGAGATGAACACATCCATACGGTAAACATGCATTGAAATTGACCCAAACTAAATGGAGAATCTCTGGAAGCTCGAGAGGAAGAGTGAGTTCATACCTTTGCTCAGAGAAGTGAAGCTTCAATCTGAGAGTTGTGTCACATTCGATTGGGTCCAAGCAAGCTCCAGATGAAGTCCCTTGGCCTGGTGAATTGTCTAGGTATGATTTCGACCAAGCCTGATCACAAAGGTTGGAGGGTGGAAGCAATGGCTAGCCTGGTGAGGGAGCTTTTGCTGGGAAACTTCTCCTCTTGGTCTGGTGAAGGTGTAGGACCAATCAATTTGGAAATTGGCTCACTGTGGTGAAGTGTCCTGGTTTTGGGCTTGAATTTTAACTCTGAAATTGAGCTAACTGAGAGGAAATGGTAGGGGGATTTTAGTGGGGATCAAGTTCTCTATGTGTAGAGAGTGGTCTGGGATGATTTTGGCAGGGTTTCAGTAAGTTTTGGTTCAGCACCTCTCATGGCCGAGAGGAGGTGGTGTTTAAATAGGAGAGGCAGGAGGGCCTCCCAGGGGGGTTTAAGGGTTGGGATCTGCTGCTCTGGTGAGGAGAAGAACAGCTGCAAAGGCCATTTGGAGTGAGGCAGCTCAGCAAGGTGGAATTCCAAAATTTGGCTCCTCCCAAGGTCTCGGCCATGGTGTTTTCCGGTGATCCAGGTGGCTGGCCGGCAGGCACTGGTCACCATCTTGACCAGTGGGGTCAGGGGTTGGCAATGGTGCAGTCAATTGGAGTTTGACATGTGTAAAGGGGCTGAATTGAAATGGAATGGGGAGAGGCTCATTTTGGGTTCAATTTGGTCAACCCATGTATTTGGGCTTGGTTCACCTTCCTGTGGTCTGATTTTGGGCCAGGGGGATCAGTTGGGTCAGCTGCCATGGAGTGGTGAAGTCTCCATCCATGGTGAGGTGGCCAAACTTGTTTTAGTGTGTGACATGGTTATGGTTAAAAAGGCTTAATGAAGGATTAGGAAAGGGGGCCCACCTTTTGCCATTAATGTCTTGGTCACATGTCAAACCTTCCATGGCTTCATATGGCTTGTAAATGGCTTGGTCATGGCTCCATGTGGCTTGGGACAAAGCTTGGTCTTTTACATGAAAAAGGGTTTTAGAAATTTTGGTAATTTAGGGGTGTATTGATGGGATTTGGAATATGGCTTGATTTGGAATTATTTCATCATGGATTTAGAACTTAGGAGATGGTTTTATCAAATGGATGATGATAGAGGATTGTCATGTGGGCTTTGTCATGGACTTTGGGCTTTTAGGAAGGCTTAAGGGAATGAGCCTTTAGGTTTAAGAATGAATTCATGGATGGGAATTTTGTAGAAGTTTGGGCCAAATAATTGTTGGGTTTGGTTTAGGGATGTGTCATGAGTGATTTGAAATGAATTTGAGGTGGTTTGGGTTTGAATTGGGTTGAATTTGGGTTGATTTAGTAAGTGGGCCAATGTAGGTCAAATTGGGCTAATTTGGGCCAATGTTGGGCTAAGGTTGAAATTGATGTAAAATTAATGTTGTGAAATGTTTATAGGAGTGTTTCAAAGAGGTTTTAACTTTGTTTGGGTTTTGGTTTTGGGACTTGGGCTTATTTGGGTTAGGTTTGGGTTTAGGTCAAAATTGGGCTTTTTGGTTTTGGGTTGAATTTGAGTGGGTTTTGGGTCCAAATTTTGGGCAAATTATGTTAGTGTTTTGTTTGTGGGGATGTTAGTGAAGGTTTAGAAAAGGTTTGGAGTCAATTGGAGTTGAATTGGTTTGGTTTGGGCTAAGTTTGGGTCATGGGTCCAAATTGGGCTTTAAGGTCAAAAGTGAAATTGGACCCAAATGTCAATCAAATTGGACTTGGATTTGGTCTAGATTGATATTTTGGATATTAAATTGAAGTTTAGAATTGAATTGGATCAAAATTGGGGTCAATTGGGTAGATTTGGTTTGACATTGGGTTCACTTGGGTTAAGAATGAGCTAAATTGGGGGTTTTGGTAAAAGTGGCGTAAATTGACACAATTTGCCCATGGTGTAGTTGGACAAAATGAAATTGGGAATATTTGGAATTTTTTGGAATTTTTTGGAAATTTTCTGAATTTTTGGATTTTTTGGCTAAGAGGGGCATTTTGGGTATTTGGAGGGTATTGGGGGAATTTTTGGAATTTTTGGTATTTCTGGCTATGGATGATCAATTTGACTGGTGAGGAAATGTTTAAGGTTAATTTTGGGGAATTTTGTGTGATTTGGAAATTTTGGAGGATTTGGGCAATTTTAAGGGCTTTTAGTAGGTTTGATGGGTGTAGGGTCCCGGGGCCAAAAATTGAAATTTTGGAAGAATGAAGATTGATCAAATTTGAGCAAAATGGAATCACTTTGGTTGAGCCATGAAGTCATATTAAGCCTATATGAGCCATGAGAGGACTCATTTGAGGCATTCACTATGTTGTTCATAACCCTCTTAGCTAGGGGCTTAGGGGTTAAGGTCCATCCATATGAATTACCTACATGAGTCAAGGAGCCAAGTTGGGTATGTGTCTGGTTTTAGGATTTGGATTGTGTGTGTGAGAGTGTAGAGTGTGAGTGTAGTGAGTGTGTAAGTCAACCCTCACCAGACCAAGCCACCCAGGGTGGTCCTGAGGCCAAAGAGTCCTATAGGGAACTCATCCTTTAAACCTTCACATTTGATTTCAACCCTCTAGGTGATTAGGGGTCTACAATCAAGCTTGTGGGGCTTGCAGGGAGGCAAGAAGTGGTTCAAATTTCTAAGGGATGGGTCCCAATTATAGTCTTCTAAGATAGTCAAAGGAAAAGCCTAAGGCTAGATCCTAAACACTAAAGAGGGAAGAGAAGACCTCATCAAAAATGAGGTCAACATTAAGTTCAATGTGGGTCGAACTTTAAGAATTATGTTGTTTTATGTTGAGATATATTGAGTTTGGATTGAAATGTTGATTAATGTCATTTAATGTTGGTGATTGTTTAATTTGGTTTGAAATGCCATTTAATGTTGGTGATCGTTTAATTTGGTTTGAAATGCTGATTAATGTCAGCTTGTGTTTGGGAATGTTGATTAATGTCAAATAATTTCTTTTGAAATGTCGAACTTATTGAGCTTCGTTTGGAATGTCGGATTTATGTCGGTTATGTCAATTTTTGTTTGAAATGTCAAATATATGTCGATTATGTCGATTTTGGTTTAAAATGTCAATTTTGTGTCAGTTATGTTGATTTTGGTCTAAAATGTCGATTTTATGTCAGTTATGTTTGAAATGTCAAATTTATGTCGGTTTTGTCGATTTTTATTTAAAATGTTAAATTCATGTCGATTATGACGATTAATTGTTTGGAATGTCAAATTTATGTTGTTTTGAGTTCAATTTTGGTTTATAATGTTGATTTTATGTTTGTTATGTTTGAAATGTCAAATTTTTGTCGGTTATGTTCAATTTTGTCCATCCTAAGGCTTATGTTGATTTAGATTCAATTTTGTCGATTTAGGTTCAATTTAAGTTTAACCTAAGTTTTATGTCGATTTAGGTTCAATTTGGGTTGAACCTAAGGTTTATGTCGATTTAGATTCAATTTGGGTTGAACCTAAAGTTTATGTTGATTTAGGTTCAATTTGGGTTGAACCTAAAGTTTATATTGATTTAGGTTCAATTTGGGTTGAACCTATAGTTTATGTTCAGTTTAGTAGAGTTAGGTTCATTGCTAGTTGAACCTAAGATTTAGAATTGGATTTAAGTTCAATGTAGGTTGAACATAAGTTTGGTTAAGATTAGGTTCATGTATGTTGAACCTAAGGTTTATGTCAAGCTAAGTTGAGTTAGGTTCACTGTCAATTGAACCTAAGGTTTCAATATGTGTTGAACTTAAGTTAGGTTTAGGTTAGACTTAGGTTCATGTCATGTTAAATCTAAGTCTAATATGGGTTAGACTTAAGTTAGGTTTGTGTTAAACTTAGGTTCATGTCAGGTTGAACCTATGTATGGTTTGACTTAAGTCTAATATGGGATAGAATTAATTTGTGTTTAGGTTAGACGTAGGTTCATGTCAGGTTGAACCTAAGTATGGTTTGATTTAAATCTAATATGGGTTAAACTTAACTTATGTTTGAGTTAGGTTCATGTTAGGTTAAACCTATGTTTGGTTTGACTTAAGTCTAATATGGGTTAGACTTAAGTTAGGTTTGGGTTAGGTTCATGTCAGGTTGAACCTAAGTATGGCTTGACTTAAGTCTAATATGTGTTAGACTTAGGTTCATGTCGGGTTGAACCTAAGTATGGTTTGACTTAAGTCTAATATGGGTTAGACTTAAGTTAGGTTTTCGGGTTAGGCTCATGTCAGGTTGAACCTAAGTCTGGTTTGACTTAAGTCTAATATGGGTTAGACTTAAGTTAAATTTTGAGTTTAGGTTAAGTTAAGTTCAATTCAGGTTGAACCTAGACTTAAGGTCGACTTAAGTTCAATATGGGTTGAACTAAGTCAAGTTTTGAGTTTAGGTTAAGTTAGGTTCAAGTTAGGTTGAACCTAGACTTGAGGTAGACTTATGTTCAATATGAATTGAACTTAAGTTAAGGTTTTGAGTTTAGGTTAAGTTAGGTTCAAGTCAGGTTGAACCTAGACTTAAGGTCGACTTAAGTTCAATATGGGTTGAACTAAGTTAAGTTTTGAGTTTAGGTTAAGTTGGGTTCAAGTCAGGTTGAACCTAGACATAAGGTCGACTCAAATTCAATATGGATTGAACTTAAGTTAAGGTTTTGAGTTTAGGTTAAGTTAGGTTCAAGTCAGGTTGAACCTAGACTTAAGGTCGACTTAAGTTCAATATGGGTTGAACTAAGTTAAGTTTTGAGTTTAGGTTAAGTTTTAAGGTCGACTTAAGTTCAATATGGATTGAACTTAAGTTAAGGTTTTGAGTTTAGGTTAAGTTAGGTTCAAGTTAGGTTGAACCTAGACTTAAGGTCGACTTAAGTTCAATATAGGTTGAACATAAGTTAAGGTTTGACTTGGATTAAGTTAGGTTCTAGTTAGGTTGAACCTAGAGTTAAAGTTGACTTTAGTTCAATGTGCGTTAAGTTAAAATTTGATTTGAGTTTAAGTTAGGTTGAACTCAAGTTTGGTTCAGTTTAGGTTAGGTTCAATATGGGTTGAACCTAAGGTTTTAGGTTAAGTTAGGTTCAATGTGGGTTGAACCTAAAGTTTAGGTTAACTTGAGTTCAAGTTAGGTTGGACTCAAGTTAGGTTATGTTTAGGTTAGGTTCAATGTGGGTTGAACCTAAGGTTTAGGTTAACTTGAGTTTAAGTTAGATTGGATTCAAGTTAGGTTAGGTTTAGGTTAGGTTCAATGTGGGTTGAACCTAAGGTTTAGGTTAACTTGAGTTCAAGTTAGATTGAACTCAAGTTAGGTTAGGTTTAAGTTAGGTTCAATGTGGGTTGAACCTAAGGTTTAGGTTAACTTGAGTTCAAGTTAGATAGTTAGGTTAGGTTTAGGTTAGGTTCAATGTGGGTTGAACCTAAGGTTTAGGTTAACTTGAGTTCAAGTTAGATTGGACTCAAGTTAGGTTAGGTTCAGTGTGGGTTGAACCTAAGGTTTAGGTTAACTTGAGTTCAAGTTAGAATGGACTCAAGTTAGGTTAGGTTTAAGTTAGGTTCAATGTGGGTTGAACCTAAGGTTTAGGCTAACTTTAGTTCAAGTTAGATTGGACTCAAGTTAGGTTAGGTTTCAGTTTGAATTTAAGTTCAATGTGAGTTGAACTTAAGTTATATATTTTATATCTTATTAGAGTAAGGCTTACTTGGGTATATAAGCTACTTAAGTCAAATGTAAGTAAGACTTAAGAGATAATTAAGTCTAATAGGTTTAGACTTAATTTAAGGTTTAAGGATTACTTAAGCCTAATGTGAGTAAGGCTTAAGGATTAATTAAGTCTAGTTACGTTAGACTTAATTAGGGTTTAAAGGTTACTTAAGCCTAATGTAAGTAAGGCTTAAGGATTAATTAAGTCTAATCGGGTTAGACTTAATTATGATTTAAAAGTTACTTAAGCCTAATGTAAGTAAGGCTTAAGGATTAATTAAGTCTAATCGGGTTAGCCTTAATTATGGTTTAAGAGTTATTTAAGCCTAATGTAAGTAAGGCTTAAGGATTAATTAAGTCTAATTGGGTTAGACCTAATTATGGTTTAAGAGTTATTTAAGCCTAATGTAAGTAAGGCTTAAGGATTAATTAAGTCTAATTGGGTTAGACTTAATTATGGTTTAAGAGTTATTTAAGCCTAATGTAAGTAAAGCTTAAGGCTTAATTAAGCCTAATTGGGTTAGACCTAATTATGGTTTATGTTTGATTAAGTCTAATTTAGTTAAGACTTAATGATTTAATTAGGTCTAATGGATTAGACCTAATTAGGGTTTCAGGATTACTTAAACATAATGTAAGTAAGGTTTAAATTGATTACCTAGGTTTAATGTGGGTTAAACCAAATTAGGGTTTAAGGGTTACTTAAACCTAATGTAAGTAATGTTTAAGTTGATTAACTAGGTTTAATGTAGGTTAAACCTAATTAGGGTTTAAGGGTTACATAAACCTAATGTAAGTAAGGTTTAAGTTAATTAACTAGGTTTAATGTGGGTTAAACCTAATTAGGGTTTAAGAGTATTGAACCTAATGTCTTTAAGGTTTAATTACGATTAATTAAGTTTAAGAATGTTTTAAACCTAATTAATGTTTGTTTATTAAACCTAATGTCTTTTAAGGTTTAATAAGAGTTAATTAAACTTAATTATGTCTTTTAAGTTTAATTAAAAATTGATTTGATATTAAACCTAATGTCTTTAAGGTTTAATTACGATTAATTAAGTTTAAGAATGTTTTAAACCTAATTAATGTTTGTTAATTAAACCTAATGTCTTTTAAGGTTTAATAAGATTTAATTAAACTTAATTATGTCTTCTAAGTTTAATTAAAAATTGATTTGATATTAAACCTAATGTCTTTAAGGTTTAAAATGAGTAAATCAAACTTAATTATGTCTTTTAAGTTTAATTAAACTTTGATTTTATATTAAACCTAATGTCCTTAAGGTTTAGTAAGAATAAATTAAACTTAATTATCTCTTTTAAGTTTAATTAAACTTTGATTTTATATTAAACCTAATGTCTTTAAGGTTTAATAAGAATTAATTAAACTTGATTATGTCTTTTAAGTTTAATTAAAAAAAATTGATTTTATATTAAACCTAATGTCTTTAAGGTTTAATAAGAATTAATTAAACTTAATTATGTCTTTTAAGTTTAATTAAACTTTGATTTAAGTCTATTCTGATGTCATTAAACATGCTTTAAATCTATTTGGAGTTAGACTTAATTTTGACTCAACCCATTGTGGTATGAGCTAAGTAGGGTGAAAGAGTGATTTTTAGGATTTTAAATTTATTAATTAATAATGAAATTTTAAATCCTAAATTTTGAAATGTCATTTAAAATTGCTTAATGGCTTAAAAAACATTGTATTTAGAATCTCATGTGTCACCCTAAAATTTCTAGCCATTTTCAAATTTATTTTCCTTAATTTCTAATTTTTATAATTATTTTTATAAATAATTACAAAGTAGCTTAGAAATTAAAGAAAAATATCCTAAAGAACTTTTCTGTCCTTAGAAAAATTAGGAGATATGTGTCATAATAGAAGGATAATTATGAGAAAATTTCATAATTTTTGGAATTATAATTAATTTTTAATAATTAAATTACTCCAGAGAGTAATTAATTAATTAAAAATAAATTATAATTCAAAAATTCAAAATTTTACTTCGACATTATTCTCCTCTTTCTCCTCTTTCAAGAGGTATTTTTATTTTATTTTTGTGATTTTTCTACACAAAGTTATGCAATTTTGAAGTTTTTAAGGATAATCTGGAATTAAATTCCAGAATTATCCAGAATTACTCTCTCTCTTCTTATATGCCGTCGATTTTCAAAGATCAATATCTCACTCGATTCTTAACGGAATTGAGTGATTTTTTTTAAATGATCGTATCGATGAGAGTCACCCATCCATACGGTGATGAATGGGTTTTGAGAGGTCAAATGGTACAGATTTTGGAATGTGTATTAAACTCAATAATTTTGATAATTGCATCATACCTTTGCCTTAATCCATTTGGAATCGATTTGATTGTTTGAGGAGCTTCCCCTTAGCTTCCTTGAGGTGGATTTCAACTCAATTTGACTCAATTTGGTTTGAAATTGAGTGGAATTTGGGATTCCACTATGTAGGTGGCGTGAGTCACCTTAAGTGGTTTTGGAGCCAAATTGGCTAGGTTGGATGAGTCGATGTGGCTAGATTTTGCTATGGCTATAAAGTTGGAAACCTTAGGCACAATATTGTTGTAGAAGGTCAAGAGATTTAAGCATCCTATCTAGGTTTTCCAAGTTGGTTTTTCTCCTCTTGGATGTTTTGGCCAAGGGGGGTATTTATAGCCATGAATGGCTATGGATTAACCTTGGTTGGCTTGGATTTGACCATGGTATAGTTAGGGCTGTAGAGTACAACCTCCCCCATGTAAACCAAGCTTCACCTCTTCTTCTTCCATGAGAATTTTGCCACTTAAGCAAGTGCACATTTCATGGCAATTTTGGCTTAAATCTTGTCATGATCGATTTTAGCCTCTTTGTTTCCATTCCATTGGCTAAGTGGGAGGTTCATGGTGACTCAAATAGTTGAGACCCTCTCCTTACAACACCTCATTTACCATTTCATGAGGTGGTGACACATTAGCCCCTTACTCATCTCATGCAAACCTTAGCCATGATGGCTGTTTACCAAGGTGTGGGATGGATTAGCTTCTTGTCTCCCTTCCATTGGGTGGTCTAAGAGGTGAAAGATGAGTCATGAGAGTGAGCCCTTCCCCTTCCAACATCTCATTTAAGGTTTGGATGAGAAGGTGACACATATTTTCCTCATGAAAAATTCTTAAAATTTGGTTATAACCATGGTTAAGTAAGTTGCTCATGTGAGTTTAATTGGTGTCTAATTTTCATTGGTGAGTTCATGAGGATGAGCCACCTCAAATTTTAATTTCATGAGAGGATGACACCTCATTTTCTTTAATGATTATTTTCTTTAACCATGGTTTATAGGTTATTTTAATGTATTAACCTACACTTAATAAGTCCAATGAGTCATGAATAATCCATGGATGAGATCATTTATGATGTAATAAAGAGATTTAGAATTTTAAAAATCATGGTTTCATGGGTTAAAATTCCATTTTATGGCCTTCACATTTTAATTTCCATATTTAATTAATTATGTCATTATTTAAATATTAGAAATTATTTTATTAATCAATAATTAATTGGAAATAATTCCAAATTAATTATTTGATTAATATCCATGTCATTAAAATTGAATTTTGTCTCTTTTCATGACTTTTCAATTTAATTTTCATTTTAATTAATTATGTCATTAATTAAAATATGAAGATTAAATTATTGATCAATTAATTAATTAAAAATAATTTTGGGATTAATTATTTGATTAATTCCATTATTTTTAATCAATTTGTGGATTTTGTGATTTTATTGCTTTTGATTTTAATTTTTCATTTTAATTTTTCATTTTAATTAATTAGGTTATTAACTAAAATTTTAAAAATTAATTCATTAGCCCATTAATTAATAAAAATAATTTTGAAATCAATTATTTGATTAATTTTTTCATTTTATGACTTTAATTTAATTTTCATTTTAATTAATCATGTCATTTGATAAATTAAAATATTGAAAATCAAATTATTAGTCAATTTAATTAATCAAAATAATTTTTTGAAATTAATTTGATTAATTTTTTGTCATTATGGGGTTTTAAACAGTCCATTGGTTGTTTGATCAAAAATTGATCATTTTAACCAAAATTGACTTTTAGGTCATGTGTTGACCCATTGGGTCAATAAGGTTGGTGATTGGATTTGGATTGGTTATTTTGACTAAAATTGTCATTTTAGGTCAAAAGGTTGATCTGTGGGGTCAACAGGATTGGTCATAGGGTCTGGATTAACCATTTTGACCAAAATTATCATTTTGGGCCAAAAGGTTAATTTGTAGGGTTAACAGGGTTGGTCATTGGGTCAGGATTGATCATTTTGACCAAGATTGTCATTTTGGGTCAAAAGGTTGACCTATGGGGTCAACAGGGTTGGTCATTGGGTCAGGATTGACCATTTTGACCAAAATTGTCATTTTAGGTAAAAAGGTTGACCTATGGGGTCAACAGGGTTTGTCATAAGGTCTAGATCGACCATTTTGACCAAAATTGTCATTTTAGGTAAAAAGGTTGACCTGTGGGGTCAACAGGGTTGGTTATTGGGTCTGGTTTGACCATTCTGACCAAAGTTGACTTTTTAGGTCAAAAGAGTGACCTATGGGGTCAACAGGGTTGGTCATTGGGTCTGGTTTGACCATTTTGACAAAAGTTGACTTTTTAGGTCAAAAGGGTGACCTATAGGGTCAACAGGGTTGGTCATTGGGTCTAGTTTGACCATTTTGACCAAAGTTGACTTTTTAGGTCAAAAGGGTGACCTATGGGGTCAACAGGATTGGTCATTAGGTCTGGTTTGACCATTTTGACCAAAGTTAACTTTTAGGTCAAAAGGTATTGACTCATTATAAAAATGAGGTCAACAGTTGAAACCCCATGGAATTGAGCCATGAAACATGCTCTTTCTCTCCAATTTAATCAACCTGAGACATCCAAAAAACAGGACAATTTGAGAGTGTGAAATGAAACCATTCAATTCTCCAAATTCGTCAATCCAGAACCATCTAGGGACCGAATGAGGATGAGCCCAATCAAAATTAGCCATCCCTATAGACTCTAACCTAGTATTTGACCTTCTCCTCTCAAACAAAGCCACCTTGAGATCAAATTCATACAAGGACTCAATTTAACTTCAAATTAAGTTGGGGAAAAGTCTTGTGAGGATAGAACGAAGCTTCCAAGACATTCAATTTGAGTGTACATCCACTGTGGCCAAGGTATGGTTCTTCAGACCTAACTCGAGCTTGGGTTTGGTATAGAGTAGGTCAAGCCAATTTAAAACCCATAAAAATCCATATGGATGTCTTCTTCTCTTTGAGATGAAGCTTTAGAAACAAGAATCACTCAAATCCATCAAGTATCCAATGAGCTCTTCACTCTAAACCATGGACGATCCACGTGTTATAGCACAATGGAGAGGATGAATAGATATCGTCCATTTCCCTGTTTTGGAAATGGACGGCTCTGATTAAATCCCACTCGCTCCACTGTTCGGGCCCCCGTAGGGGATTAAGCACGTCTTCGACCCATCCGAGGACACACGTCACCCATGAAAATTTCTGTTTAGATTAAGGATTAATTAAATTTAGATTAACCTTAATCTAATAAAAAACACATATCTTCACGTAGAAAATCACAAAAATATGACAAAAATACCCTTGAATTCAAGATAGAGAGAAAAACAATGTGGAATTGAAATTTTGAATTTATGAGTTATATTTAATTTTTAATTAATTAAATACTCTCTGGAGTATTTTAATTATTAAAAATTTTTTATAAGTCAGAAAAATATGAAAATTTTAGGGCATAACCTTTAAGCCCTTAGACACATCTCCTAATTTTTCTAAGGCTAGAAAAATTCTCTAACATAAGATTTCCTAATTTTCATGAGATTTTATAATTATTTTTAATAATAATTATAAAATTTAAAGTTAAGGAAATAAAAATTTGATATTGGTTAAGTGACTTATGGAGGCAAACACAAACCCAAAAGATGTCAAGACTTAACCTTTTAAAAATTTAAAATGACACTTTAAGTTAGTGTTAAAATTTTTTAAATATAAATTAATATTTTAAATCCCTAAAATCCTTCTCCTCATCATACTTAGCCCATTCTACAATGGACTAGGCCAATATTGAGTCTAACTCAAAATAGACTCAAAACAAACCCTAATTAGGTCTAAGACATCATTAGGCTTAATTAAACATCATTAGGCTTAATTAAACATCATTAAACCTTAACAACATTAGGTTTAATACAAATGTAAACCCTAATTAGGTCCAAGACACCATTAAGACTTAATTAAACCAAGTTAGACCTTAATCACATTAGGTTTAACTTAATAAACCCTAATCAGGTCTAAGACACCATTAAGACCTAATCAAACCAAGTTAGACCTTAATCACATTATGTTTAACTTAATAAACCCTAATTAGGTCTAAGAAACCATTAAGACCTAATTACACCAAGTTAGACCTTAATTACATTAGGTTTAACTTAATAAACCCTAATTAGGTCTAAGACACCGTTAAGACCTAATTAAACCAAGTTAGACCTTAATCAAATTAGGTTTAACTTAATAAACCCAAATTGGGTTCAACCCATGTTAAACCTAATTAATCAACTTAAACCTTTCTTACATTAGGTTTAAGTAACTAATAAACCCAAATTAAGTTTAACCCATATTAAACCTAACTAATTAACAAAAACATTACTTACATTAGGTTTAAGTAACTATTAAACCCTAATTAAGTTTAACCCATATTAAACCTAATTAATCAACTTCAACCTTACTTACATTAGGTTTAAGTAACTACTAAACCCTAATTAGGTTCAACCTATATTAAACATAATTAATCAACTAAAACCTTACTTACATTAGGTTTAAGTAACCATTAAACACTAATTAGGTTTAAACCATATTAAACCTTATTAATTAACTTAAACCTTACTTCTGTTAGGTTTAAGTAACTATTAAATTCGAATAGGGTTTAACCCATATTAATCCAATTAGTCAACTTAAACCTTACTTACAATAGGTTTAAGTAACTATTAAATCTTAATTAGGTTTAACCCTTATTAAACCTTATTATTCAACCTAAACCTTACTTAAGTTAGGTTTAAGTAACTATTAAACCCTAATTAGGTTTAACCCTTACTAAACCTAATTAATCAACTTACACCTTACTTACATTAGGTTTAAGTAACTATTAAACCCAAATTAGGTTTAACCTATATTAAACCTAATTAATAAATTTAAACCTTACTTATAGTAGGTTTAAGTAACTATTAAAACCTGATAAGGTTTAACCCATATTAAACATAATTAATCAATTTAAACCTTACTTGCATTAGGTTTAAGTAATCATTAAACCCTAATTAGGTTTAACCCATATTAAACCTAATTAATCAACTTAAACCTTACTTACATTAGGTTTATGTAATCAAAAAACCCTAATTAGGTTTAACCCATACAAAACCTAATTCATCAACTTAAACCTTTCTTACATTAGGTTTAAGTAACTATTAAACCATAATTCGGTTTAACGCATATTAAACCTAATTCATCAACTTAAACCTTACTTGCATTAGGTTAAAGTAACTATTAAACCCTAATTAGGCTTAACCCATATTAAACCTAATTAATCAACTTAAACCTTACTTACATTAGGTTTAAGTAACTATTAAACCCTAATTAGGTTTAACCCATATTAAACCTAATTAATCAACCTAAACGTTACTTACATTAGGTTTAAGTAACCATTAAAACCTAATTAGGTTTAACCCATATTAAACATAATTAATCAACCTAAACCTTACATACATTAAGTTTAAGTAACAATTAAACCCTAATTAGGTTTAACCCATATTAAACCTAATTAATCAACTTAAACCTTACTTAAATTAAGTTTAAGTAATCATTAAACCCTAATTAGGTCTAAACCAAATTAAACATAATTAATCAACCTAAACCTTACTTAAATTAGGTTTGAGCAACAATTAAACCCTAATTAGTTTTAACCGATTTGACCAAATTAAATCATTAGACCTTAACTAACTAAGGTTTAATCATACGTAAACCATAATTAGGCCTAACCCTGCAGACCTAATTAAATCATTAAACCTTAACTAACTAAGGTTTAATCATACCTAAACCCTTAATTAGGTCTAACCCATTAGACCTAATTAAATCATTAAACATTAACTAACTAAGGTTTAATCATACTTAAACCCTAATTAGGTCTAACCCATTACACCTAATTAAATCATTAAACCTTAACTAACTAAAGTTTAATCATACTTAAACCCTAATTAGGTCTAACCCACTAGAACTAATTAAATCTTTAAACCTTAATTAACCTAGGCTTAAATAATCTTAAATCCTAATTAGGTCTAACCCATTAGACCTAATTAACCTTTAAGCATTACTTAAATTAGGCTTGAATAATCCTAAACCCTAATTAGGTCTAACTCATTAGCCTAATTAATTTTTAAGCCTTACTTAAATTAGGCTTAAACAATCTTAAACCCTAATTAGGTCCAACCAATTAGAGTTACTTAACCTAGGCTTAAACAATCTTAAAACCTGATTAGGTCCAACCCATTAGACCTAATTAAACCTTTAAGCCTTACTTAAATTAGGCTTAAAAAATATCAAATTCTAATTAAGTCCACTAATTAAATTTAATTAAATCCTTAAGATTTACTTAAATTAGGCTTAATCAACTTTAAACCCCTATTAAGTTTATCTTAAACCAAAACCTAACTTGAGTTTAACCTAACTTGAACCCAAGTCAACCCAAACATTAAGTTCAACCAATATTGTACCTAACTAAACCAAAACTTAACTTAGGTCCAGCCCAAATTGAACCCAAGCTAACTAAAACTCAAGTTCAACCCATATTGAATGTAAATCAACCTTTCTAACTTAGGTTCAACCTAAACTGAATCCATGTCAAGTAAAAATTAAGTTCAACCCATATTAAACTTCAATCAACACTTTTAACTTAGGTTCAACCCATATTGAACATAACTCAACCAAAACCTAACTTGATCCCAAGTTATCTCAAACGTTAGGTTCAACCCATATTGAACCTAACTAAACCAGAACTTAACTTGAGTTCAACTTAACTTGAACCCAAGTTAACTCAAACATTAGGTTAAACCCATATTGAACCTAACTAAACCAAAACCTAACTTGAGTTCAACCTAACTTGAACCCAAGTCAACCCAAACATTAGGTTCAACCCATATTGAACCTAACTCAACCAAAATCTAACTTGTGTTCAACCTAAATTAACCCAAGTTAACTCAAACATAAATTCAACCCATATTGAACTTAAGTCAACACATCTAATTTGAGTTCAATCTAAATTGAACCCAAGTTAACCAACATTAAGTTCAAACCACTCTGAAGTTAAAAGATTAAATAAAAAATATTAGATTTAAATGACATTGAATCTAATTATCAGAGTCTAATCAACATTAGACATTACACTTTTTAGATCCAAATAACATCGAATCTAAAATATTAAAATCTAACTTTTGTTAGATTTTACTTAATTTATGTCTAATCAACATTAGACTCAAAACTATTTAGATTCAAATGACTTCGAATCTAAAATCTTAAAATCTAACTTTTGTTAGATTTTTTTATTTAATTTAAGACAAATCTACATTAGACTTAATGCCTTTTAGATTCAAAAGACATTGAATCTAAAATTTTAAAATCTAACTAATATTAGATTTTACTCAATTTAAGTTTAATTTACATTAAACATAACACCATTTAGATTCAAATGACATCGAATCTATAATTCTAAATTCTAACTTAAGTTAGATTTTATTCAATAAATAACATAAAATTTAAAGTAAAAAAAATGACAAAAATTAATCGGTTAATAAATCATAAACAACCTAAAATATGAAAAGACATTAAGATTTAAATGAAACCTTAATGAACAAAGATCACCAAATGCAACTTGAACCCTAGTGTTCTTAATCTACGAAGATTTCTTTGACGAGACAATCCTGGTTGTTGACAGAAGACTTCCGGTCCTAGTTTAAATACCTTTCGGACTAAGTAATTAAAGCCCCTAATAACCCTGGGACGACGGAGCCAGTGACATCTTGACCGGGTCATCTAAAATTTAATCAACTAAAATAAAAGATTTAAGAAATAAAATTGACATTATCTGACATTGTTTTCCCTGCAAGATAAACACGAGTTTTGTTTTAGATTTTCTTTGCATGTTATAGGCTATGTTAACCCTGTTATGCAGGACAATCAAGAAGAAACGATGATATTAGTTTCATTTTAGATTTTCTTTGCATGTTATAGGATGTGCTAACTCTATTTTGCAGGGCTACATTCTAAAGATAAGTCAAACAACAATAAAACAAAATCAAAATGACATTAGAACAACAACATTAACAAAACATAACAAAATAAAATATAAAAATAACATGACATTAAAATGACAAAACCGAATAAAAAAAACCTAAACTTTTAGGATAGCCACAGCCTAAACCTTTAGGATAGTCATCAAACAAATAATAAATTATAAGACAAAACAACAACAAAATGAGAAACAACAAAACAAAAATAAAATCGACATAACAAATGACATTTGCAAAAATCAAACTCTTAGTGTAGTATGACATATTACCCCTAGAATTGAACGTTGACGCTTCTTTCCTTGTTCTTGAAACTTCTAAGAAACAAGTGTTAACATTAGTCAGAAGTTTTCTTGGACAATTTTAATTGTTTAAGATGTAATTACCTATAAGAGCTTGCTCCTACAGAAGATTTAAGAACTCAATATAAGTATCACACTTAGAAATTTCTGGTTATCAAAATTTCATATGTGATCGTCCCTATATAAAATTTCTAGAATAAGGTATTCTAGAATCCCATTCTATAAGGATTATCACTAAATATTTATTCTACTGTTTTCTATTTTTTCAGCCCTTATTTTCTTCAAATCTCTTATTATCTGTGGATCATCTACATGACCCGAAGAAATAAGATCTTTTGAAGACTACAGTGATATGATAGATAAATAGAGTGGTGATTCCAAAACATGACATCAACATCAACATCGATCAAATCTCCAACACGACTCTGAACGCCAACAAGAGATTTTATTTGGCTACTCCGTTGGGGATTATCTTTTTTTCATCTTTTGTTAAATCACTTGTTTTCAAAAGATGTTTCATCCTTTGATAAATAGGATCACATCTTCTCAAAATCTAACTCTTAAAGAATTATTCTTGACATTCCAAAATGACAATATAATATAAAAAATACAAATAAAATGAATTCTCAGTTTTTGAATAAGTTCATAACATCTTATTCTTATTGAATTTTCAGAAAAGTTGCAATAGAATTCCCAGATTCAGTCTTTTCTTATTATCAAGGTCTCAATACACCAATTGATGAAGACGTTTACCTTTATCACAATGATTTTGGATTATTTAACGAAATAGAATTTGCATTAGAAAATCCATATCAAAGTGATATACAATCTGTCGAGGAATTCAATCTGGAGCCTTATGAAGATTTCCTTAACTTTACAGAAGAATTACCTCAATATATTCTTGTAGAACAATATATTTTTAAGGAAATGTAAGAACAAATTGAGAGAAAAGGAAAGAAAATCTATGTTGAACAAGAAAGTGACATTCCACCTCTGTCCATATATGAAGTTGGATCTTGTTCTAAGAATGTTTCAAAAACTCAACGAAGAAATAAAATTCTTTCTCTTAAAAGAAAAAAGATGGAGCAAAGATGATAATTTTGAGACAACTGAATTTAAACAAAATATTTTTGGGAACCCTTTTTTCTCAAAAGAAAACCAATATGTTCCAATACCAGTTAAATATAAGGAAAATAACTTCCAACCTAGAAATCCTCCGTCAATCTATGTCGTATACTCTGTGTTTAAAAGATTAGCACAGAAAGACAGGTGTTCAATTTCCCGACTGTTAGATAAAATGGAATGTACGATCTCTACAACAATGAAAAGAAGAATTCTCTCAATTAAAGATCCTACTTACTTAGTCAGGTACTAGTAAAATTTCGTCTAGGGCCAAGAGTAAAAGATGTGATTGTTAATAATAAATTAATATAAGAAGAAGAAGACACATCTGCTAAAATTAAAGATCCTCTGCAAACAGTTCTCAAGAACGAACTTGTGAAAAACATCCTATAAAATTATTCGAGGAAAGATTGAAGAAGTTGAAAAATGACATCAAACAAATCTCAATATGGAGGAAGGATAATTCTTCAAATAGTTCAAATGAGATTCACCGAGATAAACATGGTGGAAACACAATTTACCTCTTTAGCTCGAGAATTAAGGGAATAAGATACTACAAAAGAGTTACGAGGGGTTATTCATCAACGAGATGAACAAATCAACCGTCTCAAACAAAAAATGGAAGAATGATGACAGCTTTACAAAACCCACCAACAAATCCATTGCATGCCGTTGAAATCATTAGGCCAGAGGCAATACATAATGTGGATGACAAAAAAGAACCGATAGAAATTGAATAAAGTATACAAAAAAAAGGATTCTTCCCAAAGTGGAATTTCGAAAAAGAAATAACACAATTGTTAGAACAAAAGATAAAAGAAACAATGGCTCAGGTAAAGGATGGATGTATAATTCCAAAGGGTAGAGCTTATCCAAAAGAATTTGATTTTGTACAATACCCCAAAGGGTTTGTTCCTCCTCTCTTTAAAATGTTTGATGGGACTGGTAATCCTCGTCAGCATCTTGCACACTTCAGAGCGAGTTGTTGCAATTGAGGAGGAAGTGACACTCTCTTATTCTGTCAATTTATTAAAAGTCTCACAGGAGTTGCCTTCGACTGGTTTGAGGAACTTCCTAATGGATCTATTAAAACTTTTGTAGAGCTTGAAAGCCTCTTCATTCAACGTTTCGCTGGAGCACAACACCATGTCGGCACTATTTTTAGGTTGTGTGATATTTTTAAAAGGGGTCGCCTAACAGAAGTTGTCGGCGAATTTAAATTCTAAATTTGATTTAAATATATATATAATTTAGAAAGTAGTATTTGACTTTGAAAATAATTTTAAATTTAAAAGTTTTAAGATATGAGATTAAACCGATCTCACATCCTAAATAGTTTATATAAACGAGCACCGCACCACAAACCGTGTATCTATCCCTAAGGATAGACACACTGCTTGAGGGTGGGGCTCGATCAAATAAACTAGAAGTTTTGTGACATCCGTTTGGTCCGCGAACCAATTTTATAAGCCGACAAATTCCCTCGCTTAATATGAAAGTATTAAACAGGGTTTATATTACTCAGGTTCTTTAAAATTCCCTATCGTGGCAAGCCCCTATAGTTAATTACATCTTAAGTGACAGGAATCACCTAAGAAAACTCTCGATAATAACCAATAATTCTGCTCTCAAGAATTTCAAAGTTTAAGGTTTTCAAAGATTGAATTTTGGAATTTCAATAGGGAATGGATCAAATTTGGAACATTTTGTTTTATGAATCCAAAGGAAGAAAGGTAGGAGAAATCACTGATTCGAAGTGAACTTCGGTAATTTCCCGACCATCCTATTGTTTGGCTTGAATTTAGGAAAGTCCTAATGTTTATTTAGTATTTCAATCTTGCCAATTTAATTAATTAGGGCTTATATTTGTATGATAAAATCAAACAAATAACTCTAGAAGATGTGAGGGTTTATTGTCGTATCGGACGACTACCTCGGAATCCTAAGACCGGTTAGGGCTTAATTTGCAATGCAAATGCCTAACGAAGAGGTTGAGGATTTATGTTGCACTAGTGCAAGCTACCTCGAAGTCCTATGGCTTTGTTGTTTAATTCTAAGAAGGTTTTGTCGAAGTAGGTTCAAGTTTTGCTCGATGACGATGGTCGTGCTCGCCCACCATGCTCCAAGCTCCTTGTTGTTGCAGAGGTTTAGTTTTAGAAATCATAAATCGGGGATGAGAAAACTGTTTTGGTTTAGAGAAGATCTTAATTTCCAAGTGTTTTGTATTTTGATTAAAACAAATCTTAAAGTTGATTATAACGACACCGGTTAAGATCCCACGGTTCCATCCTTCCGGCATCATTATTTTTATCGGATTCACTTAGTCCGGATGAATTTGCTAAACTCAATCGAATGAGTTCCACACTTTCATTTAGACCGTGGAAATCCCGTTAGCAACACGTAGGTTACATCATCCGAGGTATTCTCGATCATCCAACGAGACGTTTTAATTTAGTTGCAATTGTAGTTTTGTGTTCCGTTTGTGGTTAAATTTTGAGTTGTTTTAAATTTTGAAATGTTGTGGCGGTGAATTTTATCTTGCAATGACTTTTAACTTAGTTTTGGTTTCAGTTTTAGGGACTATCCTAAAGGTGTGGGTTTTCATGCAACAGTTGTCTTATCATGCAAGAAAAAAATAAATGCATTTGCAATAAAGTAAGTTGCAAGAAGGTAAATTGCGAGAAAGTAAATTGCAAGAGAGTGAATTGCAATAAAATAAAAGCGTACCTGGAGGGTCTTCCCGTCATCCCAAGCTGCACTTAAAACACAATTAGAATATTTAATCAAGTTCCTAGGTAAAGCTAAGGGAAAGGTTATGGTTTTCTACCAAATTCCTAATCTTATAGCTAGTCATCTCCTATGACGTCTAGGTTCTTTGTGTTTTTGTTTGAAAACGATTTTCTTCATCAAAGAACAATTAAATTCAATTGTTCTTATAAATATCCTATCATATTGAGGAAGTGCTTAAGAAGAATCTTAAACATCTTTTCAATATTTCTAGGATTGTTTTAAGTCCAAATGAATTTAATTATATAAATGAATCAATCGTCCGAGGTTTTCAAGTTTTGTTAACTTGCTCAGATGAATTAAGACATTTGAATATCTTATGAGTGAAGTAGCACTTCATTTAATGTTTCATTTAGGAGTTATAATAATCAAAGCTTTCAAGGGTAAATTAGTATTCAAATGATTTGATTTAAGTTAAAGGGTTTAAATTTGGAATAGTGTTCAAGTTGCTTTATATTTAATTTCTTTTATGTCTTAGGTGATGTTATATTTAATTCAATTTAATTTAATTGAGTTTTAATTTAATTTAATTTAATTTAATTTGATTTGATGTTTAATTAATTTGATTTGATTTAATTTTAATTTAATTATTTAATTTAATTTAGGTAATTTAATTTAATTTAATTTAATTGTTTAATTTAATTTAATTTAATTATTTAATTTAATTTAATTTAATTTAATTTAATTTAATTTAAATTTAGTTTAATTTAATTTAATTTTATTTAATTTAATTTTAATTTAATTTAATTTATAATTTTAATTGAGATTTTAAAAGAGTTTAATGATTTAATTAAGTCTTTTAATATTTTAAATTTGAGTTATCATTTTAATTAAGAGTTAAGTGTTAATGATATAATTAGTTTAGGGATTTTTTAAATTAAAGAATAAATCTCTTCCTAATAAATATCCCTTATTTTAATAATTCCAATTTTATTACTCTTCCAAATTTAATCTATTATTTAATTAAAGTTTAATCATTTTTTAAAAAAAAAATGTTTAATGAGTTTCTACCCTTTAATTATTTAAATTTCAATCATCCAAATCAGATTAAGATCAAATATTTTACTTGTTGATTTTTTTATTAAACCTAAAGTTTTAATTAAGGGTTAAAGGTTTAATTACCATTTTACCCCTTAAGCTTAATAATTTCATAACTCACTAAATTGAACCCAAATGAACTTGAAATTTTTATGTGACTTCACTCATATGTCAATAAAGACATGAGAGGAGAAAATGTGATTTTTCTGTATTTAATTTATTTATATAATTATTTTTGGTGGAAAATAGAGATTTTCAAGGAAAATTTGATAACATGACCAAAGGAAAGTTTCTGTCCTTAAGAAAATTAGGGGACATTCCTAATGACCAGAGAAGCACTTGGACCAATTTTAGTGATTTTTTGAATTATATTATTTTTATTATAATTATTTTGAGTTTTGGAGTGTTAATTAATTTAAAAATCAAATAAATGTTGAAAAATGGATTTTATATTTTTCAAAAATCTCTCTAATATCAAGGAAACCAGAGAAGCAAATTTTGTAATTTTCTGATTTTTCTATGATTTATTATAATTATTTTAGTGAAAATGCTAGAAAATATATTTTTTTTTTAATTTTAAAATTACCCTAGGGCTTTAAAATTCAATATCTCACTAAATAGACCTAGGAAAAATGTGGGATTTGTTCCTAAGTGATTAAAATTCAAAATGTGACATTTTGGTGAATTTTATTATTTTTGTGATTTTTATTATTTTTTAATTATTAAAAATATTAAAATATTATTAAAAATCAACTTTTTTAGAAAATTGAAATTTTAATTTTCTTAGGTTCCCCTGATATCAGAGAGGCTCCAAAACCAATTTGGTGAATTTTTGAAAAGTATTTTAAGAGTTATGAATTTTTAAAGTTTAAAATGGCTAAGTGACTTAATCAACCCAATTAGTGGGGCTAACCAAGTCCAATTGACCTCAAATTTTTATGGTGGATTCCTCTGATCCTAAAGGTCAGTGGAGAATTGATTTCAAGTCAATTTGATGCCTGGTTAACTCTAATTAATTAAAGACCTATTTTGGGTGTTTAAGCTAATTAGGGTTGTTTTGAATGAACTAAGCCAAAATCTATTTTTCCTAGGGTTCTCTGGTCATAAGGAACATCACCAAATTTTTTTAGAATTTATTTCACAACATGCTATTTACTGGAATTAAAATACTCAAAACAGTGACTCGAACTTGAAAAATCAAGAACTCTTCATAGGGATGGCCTCCGACTTTGGAAAATTCAGGGAATGTTCCCAAATTCGGAGGCTTCAAAAGCCCTATGGTCTCATGCCATGGTGAATTGTATGCATGCATGGAGAATTAAAACAATGCAGAGAGTAAATAAATTATAAAAAATAAAATATTTGATGAAATTAAGTGATTTCTTTTCCACATTATTCTCCTCTCTTCACTCGAGCAAGAGGGTATTTTTATTTTATTTTTCTGATTTTTCTACACGAGAGATATGAATTTTTGAAGTTTAGGGAATTAAATAAATCAGAAAATCCCTAATTTTCTACTTATCCGAGTCAGCGCCAGCGCATCCTCGGCAGCTCCGAAAGGCCACGCGGCGCACTCCCATTCGACGCCGCCACCTGAGTCGGCGGCCGGGCCCCGCGGTTCTCGTACCGTCTCCCGGTCCGACGCGATCCCGGCCGTCCGTGTGCGAGTGTATTGAATGGACGGCATCCGTTCATCGTCCCCAAGTGTTCTCACCCGAGAGCCGTCCACACTAAATCCCTAAGATCTCACTCAATTCTCAATGGATTTTTATGTTCTTATACTCTATGGATTCGTCTTGAAGAAACGAACACATCTATACGGTTAACATGCATTGAAATTAAAGCATTTGAAATGGAGAATCTCCAGAAGCTCGGGATGAAGAGTTAGCTAATACCTTGGCTCAGAGAAGTGTGGCTTCAATCTGAGAGCTGTTGCACCTTCGATTGGGTCCCAGCAAGCTCCGGATGAAGTCTCCCGGTCCAGTGAATTGTCCGGATATGATTTCGACCAAGCCCGATCACAAAGCTTGGAGGCTGGAGCAACCGGGTGGCTCCGGAGATGGGGCTTTTGATGGTGGACACCTTCCCTTGGTCCGGTGAAGGTGTAGAGCCAATCAATTTGGGAATTGGCTCACTGTGGAGAAGTGTCCTGGTTTTGGGTGGAATTTCAACTCGAAATTGAGCTTACGAGAGGAGAAATGGCAGGGGAATTTCACTGGGGATCAAGTGCTCTAAGGGTGGAGGAGGGTCCGGAACAATTTTGGCGAGTTTTGGCAAGGTTTATGCTTCTCTCCTTTCATGGCCGAGAGGGGTGGAGTTTAAATAGAGCCGGCTGGGGGCCTCCCGGGGGAGTTAGGGCTTGGGATCAGCTGCTCCGGTGAGGAGAAGAACGACCATGGTGACCACTAGGCATGGGGCAGCTCAGCAAGTGAGAATTTCAATGTTGGCTCACATGTGAGCTCTCGGCCATGGTGTTTTCCGGCGGCACTGGTGGCCGGCACGGCCGAGCAATGGTCACCATCTTGGTCGGGTGGGTCGTGGCCGGAGGTTTGTGCAATCAATCGGCCATGGACATGTGTAAAGGCTTTGATCCAAAGTAGAATGGGGCATGGCTAGTTTTGAGTCTAAATGGGTCAATCCACCCATTTGGGCTTGGTGCACCCTTCAAGGTGGCTTTGGATGCTCGTGGGGGATCAAAGGGATCAGCTGGTTTGGCATGGAGAAGTCTCCATCCAAATATATTTGGATTAAATTTAAGTTTAGGTGAAACATGATTAAGGCTAATGAGCTTTAGGGATTAAGGAAAGCCCCCCTCTTCTTACCCAATATGGCATGGTGGAGTGTCCAAAGCTCTCATGGCTCACATGTGGCTCATGCATGGCTTCATGGCTCACCTTTGGCTTGGCAAAAAGTTTGGTCAATTTCATAAAAAAGGATTTTAAGGATTTTGGATAATTTGGTGGAAATTTGGATGAAGTTTCATTTAGAAATATTTGATCATTGGTTTAGGACTTAGGGATGATTTTAATTGAAAGTATGATGAGGGGAAATGTCATATGGGCTTTGGAAGAATTTTTGGGGTTTTGGATTTCGTGGAAGTGGGCTTTTAAAATGGTTTAAGGAATGGGCCTTTAAGTTTAAAAATGAATTTATGGATGGGAATTTTGTAAAGAGTTTGGGCCAAATAATTGTTGGGTTTAGCTCATGGATGTGTCATGAGTGATTTGAAACAAATTGGGGGTGATTTGGATTTGAATTGGGTTGAATTTGGGTTAGGTTTGGGTTTAGGTCAAAAATGGGCCTTTTAACCTTGGGTTGAGTTTGAGTGGGACTTGGGTCTAAATTTTGGGCAAATCATGCTAGGGTTTTGTTTGTGGGGATGTTAAGGAGGATTTAGAAAAGGTTTGGGGTTAATTGGAGTTGAATTGGGTGAGTTTGGGTTAAGTTTGGGTCATGGGTCCAAATTGGGCTTTAAGGCCAAAAGTGAGATTGGATCCAAATGTCAATCAAATTGGACTTTTATTTGGTCTAGATTGGTATTGGGAATGTTGAATTGAAGTTTAGAATTGAATTGGACCAGAATTTGGGTCAATTGGATAGGTTTGGTTTAACATTGGGTTCACTTTGGGTTAAAATGGGTGAAATTGGGGGTTTTGACAAAAGTAGGGTAAATTGATAAAATTGGCCCATGGTGTAGTTGGACAAAATGAAATTGGGAATATTTAGGATTTTCTGGAATTTTCTGGGAATTTTCTGAATTTTTGGATTTTTAGGCCAAGAAGGGTATTTTGGGTATTTGGAGGGTATTGGGAGGTATTTTTGGAATCTTTGGTATTTTTGGGTATGGATGATCAATTTGAGTGATGTGGAGATGTTTGGGATTGATTTTGGAAAATTTTGGGTAATTTGGAAATTTTGCAAAAATTTGGGTAATTTCGAGGGTTTTGGGTAGTTTAGTAGGTGTAGGGTCCCGGGGTCAAAAATTGAAAATTTGGGAAATTGAAGATTGGGTGAACCTAGGTGGAAAGAAATCATTTTGGTTGAGCCATGAAGCCATTTCAAGCCCATATGAGCCATGAAAGGACTCATTTGAGGCATTCACTATGTTGTTCCTAACCCTCTTAGCCGAGGGCTTAGGGGTTAAGGACCATCCATGTGAATCACCTACATGAGTCGGGAGGTTAAGTTGGGTATGGGTGTGGTTTTAGGAAGTGTGTGGAAATGTAGTGTGTAAGTGTAGTGTGTATGTAAGTGTATGTGTAAGTCAGCCCCTTCACTGTGCCGGGCCACCTGAGGCAGTCCTAAGGCCAAAGAATCCTATAGGAACTCATCCTTTAAACTTCCACATTTGATTTCAACCCTCTAGGTGATTAGGGGTCTATAGTCAAGTTTGTGGAGTTTGCAGGGAGTTTAGAAGTGGTTTAAATTTCTAAAAGGTGGGTCCCAATTCTAGTCCTCTAAGATAGTCAAAGGAAAAGCCTAAGGCTAGATCCTAAGCACTAAAAAGAAGAAGGGAAGACCTCATCAAAAATGAGGTCAACACACCATACTACAGTTGTTGACCTAGTAGTCAAAAAACAAAAACTAGGACAGAGTTTGGTGGATTACATTTTGCGCTGCAGAAATCTTAGCATGAGTTGTGAACCAGAACTCCAGGAATAACATGTTGTTGAGATCCTGCTCAAAAATATCCATCGTCCTATAACATTCATGCTGAAAGGATTCACGATAAAAACATATGAAAAAGTACCCAGTAAAGCTACCAATCTTGACGAAGAAGCCAAGCAGTGAGTGTAACGGACAAGACAGAAAATACAAAGTCTATCAAAACATTTTAGAAGAAACAAGGAAATGTTGCAGAAAAGGGCAAACAAGTGATGCAAGTTTTGCCCGAACAAAAGAAATAATGACAGAATATAAATGAACAGCCACAGCAGGTATCTTCTCAATTACAATTCCAACAACCAGTTCCAATACTGACAGACAAGAGGACAATGATTGAAAGAATGAATAAGGAATATCCATTCAAAATGGAAGCAGTCGGTAAAATATTCCGTAGCCTGCTAAAAATGCCAGAATTCAAGCTGCCTGAAGCTAAAAGGCCGGGAGAGGTTGATATGAAAGAAAATTCCAATTATTATCCTTATCACAGGATGCTTGGTCAATAAATTGAAGAATGATTTGTCTTCAAAGACTGTTAATCCATGAAAAAAATACCTATTTTTATGCCTTGATTTTTATCAATTTCTAAGGATATTATGCTTTAATGAAAGGTATTTTTGTGTTTTTGGATGTAGATGATGTAAAAAGGTCCAAAAAAGGAAAAAGGGTGAAAAAGGAGCAAAAAGGAGCAAAAATGGAGCAACATACAAGAATTATAAAAAATTATGGCCCGGCACCTAGGCTCCAGAAGTTGGCGCCTACGCGTCAGACTCGATACAGAAACTGTCAAGTTTTTGACGACTTTTGGACTGTTATTTTGACGGAGTGAGTGATTATTGGACATTCTAGAAGACTGACAGTTGTTCCTTGATAATAGGACAAGTGATACATTGCATTTGGACACTCCAAAATGGTTTTAATCGAGAAGAGGTGCAAGCCAAAGTGAAGAGGTGTGAAGAACTGGACGCGGTGTCCGGCGCCTAGGCGCCAGACAGACCTTCTAGAAGATTCATTGAATTTGGACATGTTTTGAAGAGGTGCCTCAAGGCAACCCTTGAAGCCTATAAATAGGAGTCCACTCCTTCAGAAAATGGCGCCCCCATTGTATCCCCTATCTCTTAGCCACTTTAGGATCTCTCATCCTTAGAGAGAGAAATAGAGAGAGAAATTTAGGGCCACTTTTATTTAGTTTAGTGAGTTTATTTTCATGTTGTTGCATTTGGAGTTCATTACACTGTGGAGTCAGTAGGAATCAGAAGATCTGTAGAAGGAATATTTGAGATAAGTATTTTATTTTTGATTCAAAGTTTATTTATTATGTTTTGTTGTTTATATTCAATGTGTTCCGAGTAGTTAGTTTACTTTCTTCCTTCAATTATGAAAAGATAAATAAGATAATATAAAATTCGATGGAGAATTGAAAATCAAACTATTTTCAAAACATTGTGATGATATTAATACCTGATCTTACTTTACTTTTTAAATTGGCCATTTAAATTGTTAAAACATGTTGAAGAGTTTTGAAACCTAGAAGGAGAAGAACTCTTAACTTGTAGATGTCACATGAATCCTTGGGTAGTTGAAGGCCATGCGCGGGCTATTCAAGGTGAAGTGCAAATAAATAGGAAGATAAGATTTAAAGGGCATAGAATTGATAAGTTTTTAGAGTGACAGACTAAATTCTTATAATTTGATTTATAGATAAGGTAAGGGTCACTAGTAGGGCCGACCATAGCCACCCTTGGACATCTAGTAGTGTGAGCCTAGATTAACCCATTCTACTAATAATACATCCGGACCTGATCTGTATATTAGCCAATGTTCTTTGCGCCTGGATCAAAGGGTAAAGTATAAGAATGCTTCTATTTGGCACAATACCATAAAATAGATTCTCCAACGAATATTAAATTATCTTAAAAATCTTGGATTAATTGAAAGGAAGAAAGTTGTTTGTTTTATATTATTTTCACAAAATCATTTTCTTATTATTGTTTTCTCTATCTGCATTTAGTAAATTAAAAGTAATTTATAGTTAGATTAATATACAAAAAGATTTTGAAATACAATATTTAAAAATTTATTACCCTTTTTCCCCGTGGGATTGATACTGGGGTATTTGTTTCAAAGCCCTTTATTACTTGAAACGATACGTTTACTTGTGTAGTACCCAAAAAGTATATAAAATATTTTCCTTTAAAATTATATTTCGCTATATAAACATATATTTAAAAAGTATTAATCACTAACGACCTAGGATTTAGTAGCAATCATGTTTTATTTAATGCTATTGCCGTAAATTAAAATTTGGTACACATCTATATAGCAAGTTATTCAGAGTCAAGTGTTTCGCGCCTTTGCCATAAATTAAATTTTCTAGACAGTTGGTAACAAATTCTTGTATTTGGAAATACAAAAATCGGATCAAGTTTTTGCGCTGTTGCTTTGGGGATAAGAGGTACAATTTATAGATTTTTAAATAATATATTTCAAAAAACATATGAAAATATAATAATATAAAAATATAAATATAAAAATAAAATATAATAAAATAAAAAATAATAAAAAAATTTTTATTCCTTGCTTTATTTTTTTTTATGCGTAGTTTTGGTTCTGAGAGATTAATACCTTTAGATTCTGAACTAGAAAGAACAATTAGAAAAATTAAAAAGGGAAAACAAATTCAAAAATTTCAAGAAATGGCTACTTTACAAAATCCAATTGAACTTAATGATCAAAATGTTTATAAACCTTTAAGGGATTATGCTAACCTACAGTTGATGAACTTCATAGTAGTATTCAAATACCCACTGTAGATGCTAATTCTTTTGAACTTAAACCGTCTATTATTCAAATGATGCAAAACAATCAATTTGGTGGAACACCAAATGAGTATCCAAATTTACACCTTGTTAGTTTTTTAGAACTTTGTGTTACCTTTAAATATAACAATGTTTTTGATGATGCTATTAGACTTAGACACTTTCCTTTTTCCTTAAGAGATAAAGCAAAGATGTGGTTAAACTCATTAGCAACTGGTTCTATTAAAACATGGGCTGGAATGTCACAAAAATTCCTTGCTAAATATTTTCCTCCTTCTAAAACTGATAAATTAAGAAATGATATTACTTCGTTTAGTCAATTTGACGGGGAGACAATATATGAAACTTGGAAAAGATTTAAAGAACTATTAAGAAAATGTCCTCATCATGCTTTACCTGATTGGTTAATTATTCAAACATTTTACAATGTATTAATTGGATCTTTAAAATCAATTATTGATGCTGCTGCTGGAGGTTCTCTAATGTCTAAATCATTTGAAGAAGCTTACATTTTATTTGAAGAAATTGCTAATAATAATTTTCAATGGCCTTCCGAAAAAATTAATCCTAAAAAGATGGCAAGTATTCACGATAATGAAGCCTTTTACTATCCTAGCTTTACAGGTAGCAGCAATGTCTAAAAAATTAGATAATTTTGCAATTAATATTTCACATAATAACTCTGCTAATATTGAAGATTCTCAAACAATTGAAACTTTACAAGCTATTGCAAGAAAAAATAAACCTTATTCAAATTATTATAATCCTGGATGGAAAAATCATCCTAATTTTAACTGGAATAATTCACAACAACAATGGGGTAATAATCAATCTCATCCCACTGGAAATTGGAATAATCAAGTTAATCTAAATTATAAACCTTCTGGATTTAATAATCAACAGAAAAAGTTATCAATAGAAGAATTAATTTTACAAATGAATAATCAATTACAAAATCAAAATATTGTTATTCGTAATATCGAAAATCAAATGGGGCAAATTGCTACTTTAATTAATAACAGACATATAGGAACACTTCCTAGTAATGTTGAAATTAATCCAAAGGAAACTGGAAAAGAACATGAACATGTTAAGGATGTGCAACTTAGAAGTGGAAAAGAATTAAAAGAAAGAAGGCAGAATGAAATTGAAAAAGAGATTGAGGTTGAAGAGATCGAAAAACCTAAAGAAACTCTCTCTCCTAGTCAAGATCAGATTGTTATACCTATTAATGTGGAAGTTGAAAAACCACCACCACCTTATCCTCAAAGACTTAAACAGCAGAAACTTGATCATCAATTTTCTAAGTTCTTTGAAATTTTTAAGAAACTTACTATTAACATACCTTTTGTTGAAGCTTTGGAACAAATGCCAACTTATGCAAAATTTATGAAGGATATTTTAAGCAAGAAACAAAATTTGAAGCTTTTGAAACTGTTGCATTAAGTGAAGAATGCAGTGTAATAATTCAAAAGAAATTACCTGAAAAGCTTAAGGATCCTGGAAGTTTCACTATACCCTATGCTATTGGAGAAAAATTTTGTGGAAAAGCTCTATGTGATTTAGGAGCAAGTATTAATCTCATGCCATTTTCTATTTTTCGAAGATTGAATTTAGGAGAGATTACTCCCACCACCGTAACCCTTCGATTAGTGATAGATCTATCACTTATCTTAAAGGAGTTATAGATGATGTCCTTGTTAAAGTGGATAAATTTATCTTCCCTGTAGATTTCATCGTACTTGATATGGAAGAAGATAAAGAGATACCTATTATTTTAGGGAGACCTTTTCTAGCTACCGGACGAGCTATGATTGATGTGCAAAATGGAGAATTAACCATGAGAGTTAATGATTAAGAGATTAAATTCAATGTTCTTAAATCAATGAAATACCCTGATAAAGAGAAATGTTATCGAATGGATATAATTGATTATTTAATTGAGAAACACTATAAAAAAAATGTAAAGTCATTTCTGAAAAAAAATTTGAATTTTTAACTGATGAAAATGAACAAGTAAAAGAAGAAGAGACTCATTTTATTAAAGATAACTGGGAAACTTTAGACATAACTCAAAATGATATACTTTTACCATCAATTAAAAAAGCCCCTAAACTGGAATTAAAAATGTTACCTTCACATTTAAAATATGCGTTTCTTGAAAATTCGTTAACTTTACCTATTATTATTTCTTCTGAACTGAGTAAAGATCAAGAAGAAAAATTACTAGGTGTGTTAAAGAATTATAAGAAAGCTTTTGGTTGGACTATTGCTGATATAAGAGGAATAAGCCATTCAATTTGTATGCATAGAATTTTAATGGAAGAAAATTTTAAACCTACTATTGAACCGCAAAGAAGATTAAATCCTATCATGAAAGAGGTTGTTAAAAAAGAAATTGTTAAGTGGTTAGATGCTGGTATTATTTATCATATTTTGGATAGTAAATGGGTAAGTCCTATTCATTGTGTTCCGAAGAAAGGAGGTGTAACTGTCATTGTCAATGATTAAAATGAACTAATTCCTACAAAACAAGTTACTGGATGGTGAATTTGTATTGATTATAGGAAATTAAATGACACCACTAGAAAAGATAATTTTCCTTTATCTTTCTTGGATCAAATGCTTGATAAACTAGCTGGACACCTATATTTCTGTTATTTGGATGGATATTCTGGTTATCATCAATTACTTATTGCTCCTGAGGACTAAGAGAAAACAAAATTTACAAGCCCTTATGGAACCTTTGCTTTTAGAAGAATGCCTTTTGGTTTATGTAATGCACCTGCAACTTTTCAAAGATGTATGATGTCAATATTTTGTGATTTGATTGACAAAGGAATTGAAATATTCATGGACGATTTTTAAGTTTTTGGAACTTCTTTTGAATCTTGTTTGAAAAACATTTCTAAAGTTCTGAAAAGATGTGAAGAAACAAACATAGTTCTTAACTGGGAAAAATGTCAATTCATGGTCACAGAAGGCATTGTACTTGGTTACAAAGTTTCACAAAAAGGGATGAAAGTGGATCAAGTCAAAGTGAAAATTATTGCTGAATTACAACCACCTACTACTGTTACTGATGTGAGAAGTTTTCTAGGTCATGCTGGATTTTATAGAAGATACATAAAGGATTTTTCTAAAATTGCTAAACCTCTTTGTCATTTATTTGAAAAAGATGTGAAATTTGAATTTAACAAAGAATGTATTAATGATTTCAATATTCTAAAAGAAAAACTAATAACTGCACCTATCATTGTTGCACCTAATTGGAATAAATCTTTTGAATTAATGTGTGATGCAAGTGATTTTGCAATTGGAGCTGTATTAGGAAAAAAATATGAGAAGGTTTTCAAAATTGTAAATTATGCTAGTAAAACTCTCACTGAGACACAAAGAAATTACACAACCACTAAGAAGGAGCTTCTAGCTATAGGATATGCCTTTGATAAATTTAGACCTTATCTTCTTGGTACTAAATGCATAGTTCATACTGATCATTCTGCTATTAAATATCTAATATCTAAGAAGGATTCTAACCCTAGACTGATAAGATGGGTTTTACTTCTAGAAGAATTTGATTTTCAAATAGTAGATAGAAAAGGAACGAAAACCAAATTGTCGATCATTTGTCTAGAATTAAAAATGATATTATTTCAGAAGAAAATATAAATGAGAAATTTCCTGATGAATCTTTATATGTTATTCTAGGATGGAAAACACCTTGGTATGCTAATATTGTTAACTATTTAGTTAGCAATATTTTACCTTATGAATTGGATAACAAATTTATTAAGAAATTTAAATATGATGTTAAATCTTATATTTAGGAAGATCCTCATTTATTTAAAATTGGAAGAGATTCTATAATTCGAAGATGTGTACCTTATGAGGAAACTTTTTCTATTATTCAAAAATGTTATGAATCCGATATTGGAGGGCATAGATAAAATTGCATTTAAAATTTTAAATTCTGGATTTTATTGGCCTACCTTATTTAAAGATGTGAGACATTATGTGAAAACATGTGATCGATGTCAATGGTTGGGAAATATATCTAGGAAGGATGAAATGCCTTTAAACTATATATTGGAAATTGAAATTTTTGATATATGGGGTTTAGACTTTATGGGACCATTTGTTCCATTATCTGGAAAAACTTATATTTTATTAGCAGTTGAATATGTTTCAAAGTGGATTGAAGCTGTTGATTTACCAAACTGTGATTCCAAAAGTGTTTCTAAATTTTTAAAGAAAATGATATTTTTAAGATTTGGAATGCCTAAGGTAATTATCACTGATGGTAGAAGTCATTTCAGGAATGTAAGAATTCAATCATTACTTCAAAAATTTGGAATCAAACATAGAATTGCATCTGCTTATCACCCACAAACAAGTGGAATGGCTGAAGTATCAAACAGAGAAATTAAATGAATTTTAGAGAAGACTGTTAATCCTAAAAGAACTAATTGGGTTGATAGACTTGATTCTGCATTATGGGCTTATAGAACAGCTTATAAGACACCAATCGGAATGTCACCTTACCGGTTAATTTATGGTAAACATTGTCACTTACCTGTTGAACTTGAAAATAAAGCTTATTGGGCGATAAATGAGTTTAATTTTAATTTGAATGAAGCAGGAGAAAACCGATTATTGCAATTGAATGAGATGAAAGAGATAAGAAATGAATCATATGAAAATGCAAGGATTTATAAAGAGAAAATGAAGATGTTACATGATAAGAAAATTTCAGGAAAAATTTTTGAGCCTGGACAAGAAGTATTACTGTTTAATTCTCGTTTAAAACTTTTTCCTGGAAAATTAAGATCTAAATGGATTGGACCCTATAAAATTGAGAAAGTATACCATTATGGAGCTGTAGATATTAAAGACCCCAAAACAAGAAAAATTTTTAAAGTAAATGGATTAAGATTGAAGCCTTATTTGGGAGATATTAAAATTATTTATAAAGAGGCTTATGAATTGAGTCAACCTGATTAAAGATTTACTTAAGTCAGGCTGACGACGTTAAACCAAGCGCTTTGTGGGAGGCAACCCATAATTACCTTTTGTTTTGAGTGTTTTATGTTTTTAATGTAAGGTTATGCCTTGATCTTGACTAATTTTATATTACTTTAGAAAAATTTGATGCTTATAAGTCTTTGTTGACTTAAGCTGAACATTATTTTGAAATATGTAAGATTTAGAAATTGGATCACTCTATTCTAAATATGAGTAAAAAGGAGATCAAGTTAACCTTCATTATGATTGCTTATAATTTGTCTTATTGAGTCTAGATTACTCTTACCAGTATAATTTACCTATCTTGGAGAAAGAAACTTTGAAATTTGATGATTAGGCGAAACGGAGTTGAACACAGTTCCGGCGCCTAGGCGCCAAGATTCGGTGCCTAAGCGCCCTAGTTAAACTAAGTATCAATAAGTCCGGCGCCTAGGCGCCAGATTTGGCACCTAAGTACCACAGTTATTGGATTGTGCAAAAATAAAAAATTTTCTGTTTTTCACACGATTTTCACCTTTAAATCAACCCATCTTCATCCCTAACCATCAAGAAATCAAAGTTACATCCATTACACTTCATTCTTGAGAGATTTGAGAATTTTTTGAAGAAATGGAAGGAATAAATCTTGGAGAAGAGGCTAGGGACAAGGTCTCAAAGGATCCTCAACCCTACTTCAACGGTTTCATCACGATAACTTTAGAGAAAATTTCTAGCCTCTTGGATAAGTTTGAAGCGGAGTTTAAAAGCATTGGAGATCACCTTCATGAGATGTTTCATCAGATTGAACATCTAGAATGGCAGATGAAACTTCAATTTGATCATTTTACGGCTTATCAAGATGCTCAAATTGAAATGTATGCGAAGAACAAATAGATTGACGAAAAGACGGCTACTGATTTCCCGAGAGCATTAGTGTTCTTTCCAAGCAGAATACATAATTTCCCTTGTGAAGATTAGAGTATTATGTTAATGAGATCGTTATTATCTGGTTTGTTGAGTCGTTGTATTGATGTAGTGAATCGAATGTATTTGTGTATTTGCTTTCATATTTAATGTGTGTTGTTTTTGCTTAGAAATTATTGTGTTTGATTGTGTATTAGGAACTTGAATCTAGTATGATACCTATCTGGAATACATTCAACCAATATTGAAGATTATAAATGGAGTTTAGTGAAGTTTGATTTAAACTTTATGTTTGATTGGTGGATTTAATATTTAATTTTTAAAATGTTTGGAAAATGTTTAGAAACTGAAGCCCTACTATAATGTGAGTAATTGGAAGTTGAATTTATGAATTTTGGTGGAAAATTAAATTTAAAAATAATTTTTTGTGAAAGGAGAGTCTGGCGCCTAGCTGCCAGAATTCGGTGCCTAAGCACCTGTTCGGCCTGTACCCGAAAAATTCCTTAAATACCCCCAAAAGCCATTATTGACGCCTAAGCCTTCTTCTTCCTCTCTTTTTCACGAAAATCATCTTTTAGAATCCATTTTGAGGTCAAAACATCAAGGATTTAGGCGCGAAACCACTCGATTTCTTTGTCTCAAGGTCAGATCTACACTTTAAACCATTTATTTTCAATTTTCACCATAGATTTCCCTAGGTTTTGCTAAGAACTGAAATTTTGAAAAAAATTTTGATTTTTAGTGATTTCTTTGGATTTTTAAACTTATTTTAAGTTTTATAAACATAAAATGAGTTTAAATTTTTTTATTCCTAAATTTGTTCTTATTTTCTTTCACGTTTAGATGGCTCCAAAATCTAAATGCGGGAAGGCACAAGACAACTTCAAAAGCAGCAAATTTTCTACTGCGGCTGCGCATTTTCGATTCCACGAATTTGCGACGTCGAGGAAGTTCATTTCAGAATGAAGTTTCTATCATCCGGGGGAGATGATTGAAAACACTATTGTTACGCACAACCAGCAACGATTCTGTTATTTCACTGTTGTTGCTGTTATCCCTATAGTTCGAGAGTTTTATGCAAATTTTCTGGATGCCGAAGATTATGAAGTTTTTGTCAGAGGTGTCGGAGTAGGATTTACTCCTGAAAGAATCAATGTATTTTATGGCCTACCACTGACTATAGAGTGCCACTATTATGGATTATCTCCATCTGAGGGAGATTTAGATATGATCATTGCTTATTTGACAGACGGTACTGGATCTTGGAAGATCAGGAACGAAAAAATGGTAAACTTCAAATCCTCCAAGTTAAATGGTATTTCTAAAGCATGTCACTATTTTATTTCTGCAAGATTATTACCTTTCAACCACCTGATTGAAGTGACTAGAGATCGAGCGATCTTAAACTACTGCATTCAGGAAAGGAAGCCTATTGATGTCGGCAGTATTATTTATGATTTTGTGGATTCTACTGCGAGATCCAGCACTTCTGTTGGACTGGGATTCCCATCTCTGATTTATTCATTATGTATTAGCAATGGAGTTACTGCAGATATTTCAGAGGAAAGGTTGAAGACTACTAAGTCGATTGGTTAGGAGAGCATTAGCATATATGATCATCTTCAAGCGAAGAGATCGATTGCTACTTTTTCTTCTGCAACCACTCCAGGTAGACCTTCTACTTCCCGACCTTCTACTTCTGCTGAGCCACCATTGAGTTTCTGGGAGTCAATGCATGATCGGTTTATAGAGCGACAGCGAGGAGTTATTTCAAACTCACCTGCGTGGTTGATACTATTGATAGGAAACTTGATCTTTTATCTGACTATACCCAGAGGAAGAGTAGCTATGATGCTGAGTATGATGAAGCCCTTGTCAGATTTCTAAAGGGTGAGCATGATGTTAGATTCCCTACTTTTCCTAGTTTCACACCATTTGTTGATCCTAAGGATGTTGAGTTTTCCTTTGGTGACGATGATGATGATGATGAGGCCACAGCCAGTGACTAGTAGTTGATTGATCTCTATGTTGTGCTACTTTTTTGTTAGTTTGTTTTGTTTGGTTTGTTTGTTTAGTTTGATGTTTGATGTATGTAGATTTGTTTATGTACCTATGTGGATTGATTAGTGTTAAGATTCTGTTGTTAGAATATTATTAGTATATTGTGTTTGAGACTGAGATTAGAGTTAATTTATGATATGATTGTTTCAGTCTATTGTTTAGTAATTAGTAATTTTGCTCTGCTTTTATTTTGTTTTAAATTTAGTATAATCATAAAAATTAGCCTGCTTACTTTTTATACCTACTTCATTTTTATCTTTATTATTCATAAAAGCATGAGCAGAAGTAAATTTTTCTTTTTAAGATCGTTTTTACATACTTATAAAAATTTCCTTTTTAAAATTAAGATTTTCTTTCTCTCATACTTTCAAATTTTCATAGTATATCAAAACTTAAGTTTGGGGGAAGGGAAAATACATTCAAATGTAAATTTTAATTGTCCTTAAAGAGCTAATATTTTCTTAAAATAAAAAATTTTTAACATAATTCAAGGAATGAAGAATCTATTTAAGTACTTTTATTTTTGAAATTATAAACAATTTAGTGAACTTAACATAAATTTTAATAACTTTGATTGATTTTAAGAATAGAATTATTTAACTTAAAGAAGAATAAGATTAAGGAATTTTTCTATTCATGGTAGAAATAATGGAATTTTAGAAGTATTAAGTAATAAAAAATTATCACTTGAAAAAAAGAAAAGATTGAAAATCTTTTTGAATTTTTATTCATGTTATAATAATTAAGTGGAAATGTATAAGTTTTGAAAATATAAGTTAAGGATAGTGAAGTTCAAAATCATTAACAGGTATCCAGATATAGTAATCCTCTCTATATATAAAAAAAAAGAAAAAGAAAAAGAGAAGAGAGGAGAAGCTTGAGGAAATGCCTAATAAAAAATTGGTTTCACTTGAATTATCTTATAGAAGGAGAACTAGTTACATATTTTACTTAATTTTTATGCATGAATCTTTATTTAGGAAAGGTTTTTCAAGAAGATCTTTTTCTTATAAATAATCTATGAGATCTTAATATAATAAACTTCTATTATTTTTCAAATGGATGAAAAATTTGAAATCTTATGATTTGGTAGTTGAATATTCTTTAAATTCTTAAAATTAAACCTAGTTAGTGAAATTGGGTTAATAATTTGCTAAAGACTTTATAAAATCAAAAATTATAAGGAATCTTAAATATTTATCTTTTATTCCAAAGGTTATACATTTTATATAGTAAAAAGAGATACTTGAGGACAAGTAACATTTAAGTTAGGGGGATTTTGATCCATGAAAAAAATATCTATTTTTATGCCTTGATTTTTATCAATTTCTAAAGATATTATGCTTTAATGAAAGGTATTTTTGTGTTTTTGGATGTAGGTGATGTAAAAAGGACCAAAAAAGGAAAAAGGGTGAAAAAGGAGAAAAAAGGAGCAAAAATGGAGCAAAATACAAGAATTATAAAAAATTATGGCCTGGTGCCTAGGCGCCAGAAGTTGGCGCCTACGCGCCAGACTCGATACAGAAACTGTCAAGTTTTTGACGACCTTTGGATGGTTATTTTGACAAAGTGAGAGGTTATTGGAAATTGTAGAAGACTGGCAGTTGCTCCTTGATAATAGGACATGTGATACATTGCATTTGGACGCTCCAAAACAGTTTTAATCGCGAAGAGGTGCGAGCCAAAGTGAAGAGGTGAGAAGAACTGGATGCAGTGTCCGGCGCCTAGGCGCCAGATTCCGGCGCCTAGGCGCCAAACAGTCCTTCTAGAAGATTCATTGAATTTGGACATGTTTTGAAAAGGTGCCTCAAGGCAACCCTTGAAGCCTATAAATAGAAGTCAACTCCTTCGGAAAATGGCGCCCCCATTGTATCCCCTATCTCTTAGCCACCTTAGGATCTCTCATCCTTAGAGAGAGAAATAGAGAGAGAAATTTAGGGCCACTTTTATTTAGTTTAGTGAGTTTATTTTCAAGTCGTTGCATTTGGAGTTCATTACACTGTGGAGTTAGTAAGGATCAGAAGATCTGTAGAAGGAATATTTGAGATAAGTATTTTATTTTTGATTCAAAGTTTATTTATTATGTTTTGCTGTTTATATTTTTTATCGAAGGAATATTTTTTCAGTCTACTATTTAGTAATTAGTAATTTTGCTCTACTTTTATTTTGTTTTAAATTTAGTATAATCATAAAAATTAGCCTGCTTACTTTTTATACCTGCTTCAATTTTATCTTTATTATTCATAAAAGCATGAGTAGAAGTAAATTTTTCTTTTTAAGATCATTTTCACATACTTATAAAAATTTCCTTTTTAAAATTATGATTTTCTTTCTCTCATACTTTTAAATTTTCATGGTATACCAAAACTTAAGTTTGGGGGAAAGGAAAATACATTCAAATTTAAATTTTATTTGTCCTTAAAGAGCTAATATTTTCTTAAAATAAAAACTTTTTAACATAACTTAAGGAATGAAGAATCTATTTAAGATCACTTTTATTTTTGAAATTATAAACAATTTAGTGAACTTAACCAAAATTTTAATAACTTTGATTGATTTTAAGAATAAAATTATTTAACTTAAAGAAGAATAAGATTAAGGAATTTTTATATTCATGGTAGAAATAATGGAATTTTAGAAGTATTAAGTAATAAAAAATTATCACTTGAAAAAAGAAAAGATTGAAAATCTTTTTGAATTTTTATTCATGTTATAATAATTAAGTGGAAATGTATAAATTTTGAAAATATAAGTTAAGGACAGTGAAGTTCAAAATCATTAATAGGCTATCCAGATATAGTAATCCTCTCTTTATAAAAAAAAAAGAAGAGATGAGAAGCTTAAGGAAATGCCTAATAAAAAATTGACTTCACTTGAATTATCTTATAGAAGGAAAATTAGTTGCATATTTTCTTAATTTTTATGCATGAATCTTTATTTAGGAAAGGTTTTTCAAGAAGATCTTTTTCATGTAAATAATCTATGACATCTTAATATAATAAACTTCTATTATTTTCAAAATGGATGAAAATTTTGAAATCTTATGATTTGGTAGTTGAATATCCTTTAAATTCTTAAAATTAAACCTAGTTAGTGAAATTGGGTTAATAATTTACTAAAGACTTTATAAAATCAAAAATTGTAAGGAATCTTAAATATTTATATTTTATTCCAAAATTTATACATTTTATATAGTAAAAAAGGTTACTTGAGGACAAGTAACATTTAAGTTTGGGGGATTTTGATCCATGAAAAAAATACCTATTTTTATGCATTTATTTTTATCAATTTCTAAGGATATTATGCTTTAATGAAAGGAATTTTTATGTTTTTGGATGTAGGTGATGTAAAAAGGTCCAAAAAAGGAAAAAGGGTGAAAAAGGAGCAAAAAGGAGCAAAAATGGAGCAAAATACAAGAATTATAAAAAATAATGGCCTGGCGCCTACGCGCCAGATTCGATACAGAAACTGTCAAGTTTTTGACGACTTTTGGACGGTTATTTTGACGGAGTGAGTGGTTATTGGACATTCTAGAAGACTGACAGTTGTTCCTTGATAATAGGACATGTGATACATTGCATTTGGACGCTCTAAAACGGTTTTAAACGCGAATAGGTGCGAGTCAATGTGAAGAGGTGTGAAGAACAGGACGCGGTGTCCGGCGCCTAGGCCCCAGATTCTGGCGCCTAGGCACCAGACAAACCTTCTAGAAGATTCATTGAATTTGGACATTTTTTGACGAGGTGCCTCAAGGCAACACTTGAAGCCTAAAAATAGGAGTCTACTCCTTCATAAAAACGTGCCCCCTTTGTAACCCCTATCTCTTAGCCACTTTAGGATCTCTCATCCTTAGAGAGAAATAGAGAGAGAAATTTTGGGCCACTTTAATTTAGTTTAGTGAGTTTATTTTCAAGTTGTTGCATCTGAAGTTCATTACACTGTGGAGTCAGTCTGAATCAGAAGATTTGTAGAAGGAATATTTGAGATAAGTATTTTATTTTTGATTCAATATTTATTTATTATGTTTTAATGTTTATATTCAATGTGTTCTGAGTAGTTAGTTTACTTTCTTCCTTCAATTATGAAAAGATAAATAAGATAATATAAAATTAGATGGAGAATTGAAAATAAAAATATTTTCAAAACATTGTGATGATATTAATACCTGATCTTACTTTAATTTTTAAATTGGCCATTTAAATTGTTAAAACCTGTTGAAGAGTTTTGAGACCTAGAAGGAGAAGAACACATAACTTGTAGATGTCACATGAATCCTTGGGTAGTCGAAGGCCATGCGCGGGCTATTCAAGGTGAAGTGCAAATAAATAGGATGATAAGATTTAAAGGGCGTAGAATTGATAAGTTTTTAGAGTGAAGACTAAATTCTTATAATTTGATTTATAGATAAGGAAAGGGTCACTAGTAGGGTCGACCATAGCCACCCTTGGACATCTAGTAGTGTGAGCCTAGATTAACCCACTCTACTAACAATACATCCGGACCTGTTCTGTAGATTAGCCAATGTTCTTTGGGCCTGGATCAAAGGGTAAAGAATAGGAATGCTTCTATTTGGCCCAATACCATAAAATAGATTCTCCAATGAATATTAAATTATCTTAAAAATCTTGGATTATTTGAAAGGAAGAAAGTTGTTTATATTATATTGTTTTCACAAAATCATTTTCTTATTATTGTTTTCTTTACCTGCATCTAGTAAATTAAAAGTAATTTATAGTTAGATTAAAATATAAAAATATTTTAAAATACAATATTTAAAAATTTATTACCATTTTTCCCCGTGGGATCGATACTGGGGTCTTTGTTTCAAAGCCCTTTATTACTTGAAACAATACGTATACTTACGTAGTACCCAAAAAGTATATAAAATAATTTCCTTTAAAATTATATTTTGCTATATAAACATATATTTCAAAAATATTAATCACTAACGGCCTAGCATTCAGTAGTAATCAAGTTTTATTCAATGCTATTTTCGTAAATTAAAATTTGGTACACATCTATATAGCAAGTTATTCCGAATCAAGTGTTTCGCGCCTTTGCCAGAAATTAAATTTTCTAGCAGTGGTAACAAATTCTTGTATTTGGAAATACAAAAATCCGGTGAACTGTTAGAGTGAAACTTTAAAGAAGGAAATATAGTAATCCCGAAGGAGTATTTGAAAGAACATGAAAAAGGTTCAGTCAATATGATTTCGATTGATAAACTTATTCCTAATTTTGACAATAACGACAAAAGCAAAACTGTTCAAAGTAAATCTTTTGAGGAGATCCTTTCAAACTTTCAAATTATAAAATCTTTTAAGAAAGATAGGAAAAATAAAAATAAAGAACCAAAAAGGATTAGCGGTCTTTTAGACACAAGAACTGTTATACCTTTTGTATCTTCTAGTTCTCAGCTTCCTTTATATTCTACTAGGATAGTTGTCTCGGATGAAAGGAGAAAATCCCTCAAGTCGTTGACCTTGTATGGCTTCCTTTTTACCACTACTATGAATAATAATACTTCTAGTTCAGCTTACATTTTGTCTATTGTGGATGATGCTTCTGAAAATGATAAAACCAATTTCAATCATGTAGACATTACTCAAATCGTACACGATATCGACCAATCTAGCGATAACTAAAATGACAATAACATTAATGATAACTTTGACAACAACAAAGACACTGTCCCATTCCAATTGCAAAGAACACCAATTTCTATCGAATTGGAATCTTCAGACTCAGAGACAAAAGATTTGGACAGTAAAATAAAAAAAAAATAATTGAAATCAATTTGCGAAGTGGAAAAGTTCTACCTCCCAGAATGGCTCCCCAATAAAAAGAAAAAACAAATTGTCACATTAGAAAAGATTGTTCCTCCGATACATACACAATTATCTAAAAGAAATGAAGAAAGACCTCATAAAGTGGATTACAATATATTACCTCATCTAAGGAAATTACTAGCAAAATTGAGAATTTATGATGCCCTTATGCTTTCTAACAAAATGAGGGAGTCATTTATAAAGGCCCTTTTGAACCCAAACATTTGCTTAGCTCAACTTACTAGCATTACCCAAAATGAAGTCTGTCCTTTAGAAGAGCAGACAAAAATCACCTTTTCTAACAATGGCTTGTTACTTGGGACTACTGTTCATAATCGTCCACTATACATCACAGTATATATAAATGACACGACACTTTCAAGGGTGCTTATTGATCCAGGTGCCTCGATTAACATAATGAATTTAAGAACTCGCGAGTATTTGGATATTAACGCATCTCAATTATCAAGAGATACAATTATCTTAAGAGGGTTTAACCAACGAGGAGAACAAGCCCTGACATCAATAACATTACTCTTAAAGATAGATGACTTGGTAACAACAGCAAAATTCTATATCATCGATTCTGATACCTCTTTTAATACTCTACTTGGTAGACAATGACTTCATGAACATAAAATGGTTCCTTCATCATTGCATCAATGCATAAAATATCTACAAAAAGGACAAGAATGTTGTATCATATGAAATCTGCAACCATTTTCAGTCAATGAAATTGGAATACATGGAGTGTTGCTCATTATGCTCCAATAAAATAGACAATATTTTCCAGAGAAGTAGTGGTGAATATAAAAGGGAAAGACAAAGAAAATAAATTAAATGAAAAACACTATTCTTCTTCAACGCAGACAAAAAGTGATAATTCTCATCAGAACCACACTCGAGGTGGAGGCCGAGGATGAGGACGTGAAAAAGAAGACCCGATTGTCAAAATGAAGAAACCATTGAAGTTCAAAATTCACCTGGACTCCTAAGAAGATTTAAAAGAAGAAAAGACAACATCGGTGATTCTAAAAAAACATCAGTTCAAGATACCTCTTGAATAAGAAGGCAAAGAAACAATTCAAATCTATGTATGAAAAGATTAATCATTATATACACGCTATGACCCTAAATCCAATCTCTACTTCTAAGATTGAGGATTTACTGGTCAAAGAAGTATATGGTAATGATAAAAAGCCATTAAGTTTAGACTTGGCTCAAGTTCTTCTAGTATTGAAACCAATGTAAAACTAGAAGATAAAAATCTTTCAGAATAAATGAAAATCCCTTTTGAGTTGTATTCTCCTTGGGCACAAAAATTTATTCAAAATAGTTTAATGCTCAAACAATGGTCTTTAAAACAACCATATTTTATTAAACAAATGTGGGATAACAATAGACAAAAGCCTAACTCGAAATAGGGAAATAGATTTGGTAGTTTAGAACCTCTAGATGATATGAAATTTTGCTTAGTCATCATTGAAGAACTTGATTTTGAACAAATATCTGATCTTCCAATCGAAGATGCCCCTCAAGAATTGGAAGAAGAAATAAAATCAACATTTGATGAATTAAAAGAAAAAAATCTAGGGACAGATGAAAATCCAAAACCAACTTTCATCAGTTCATTCCTTAATGACATAGAAGTGAAAGAAATAATTCAACTGTTAAAAGAATACCAAGACTGTTTTGTCTGGACTTATGACAAAATGCCTGGACTAGCTCCAAAAGTTGCAGTCCACAAACTTAGGATAAATCAAATTGAAATCCATGTTAAACAAGCTCCAAGAAGGATGTATGTCGAAATAAAAGAACAAGTCATTGCCGAAGTTAAGAAATTAATTGAGGCTGACTTAATACAAGAAGAAAATTATCCAACATGGCTGGCTAATGTAGTGTCTGTCAAAAATAAAAATGGTCCAATCAGGGTCTGTATAGACTTCAAAGATTTGAACAAATCATGTCCAATGATGAACCTCCCTTACCAACCTCAGAATTGATGGTCGATTAGCATCTAAACATGCAAAATTTTCCTTTATGGATGGATCATCAGGATAAAATCAAATAAAAATGTTTTCAAAAGATGAAGCAAATACAACTTTCAGAACTCCCATAAGGATATACTGCTACAAAGTTATGTCATTTGGATTGAAAAATGTTGGTGCAACCTATCAAAGAGCCATGACACGGATTTTTGACAAACGCATACACAGATAAGTCGAATGTTATGTAGATGATTTGGTTGTCAATAGTATACAAAAAGACGATCATGTGTACGATTTGAGAATTTTTTTCGAATGATTACATCAATATAATCTTAAAATGAATCCCTTAAAATGCGCTTTCGGTGTTACTTCAGGGAAATTTTCAGGATTTGTTGTTCGACATCGTGGGATTGAAATTGATCCCCTCAAAATTGAAGTTATCCTAAACATGCCTCCTCCTTAAAATTTAACTCAATTGCGATCCTTTCAAGGAAAACCAGCATATATACAATGTTTTATTTCCAATTTATCAGGTAGGTGTCAGCCTCTTAATGCCTTAACCAGAAAAGATACCAAATTCGTGTGGGATGAAAAATGGCAACACGCCTTTGAAAACATCAAACAATATTTGACAACACCTCCTGTCTTAGCAGCCCTTGTGATAGGAAGACCTCTAATCCTTTACCCAGCGACACTAGATAATTCCCTTGGAGCATTACTAGCTCAAGTAAACGATGAGGGAAAAGAAAATGCATTTTATTATTTAAGCCACTGATTGGTTCTAACTGAAATAAAATATCCAACAATTGAGAAGCATTGTTTAGCTTTGATTTTCACAGTTCAAAAGCTAAGACATTATATGCTTTCTCATAAGGTAACTCTTATTTCAAGAGTTAACCCATTACAATATTTGATGACACGACCAACACTTTCTGGAAGATTGGCAAGATGGGCAATGATACTACTCCAATTTGACATAACATTTGTGCCACTACGTGTGTTAAAGGACAAATCCTAGCAGATTTCTTAGTAGCACATCCAATTCCGACTGGATCACCTCTTAATGATGATTTACCTGATGAATAAATTTTAGAAATAAAAAATTCAAATACACAACGATGGGAATTATATTTTGATGGAGCATCATCTGCTAGAAAAGATAAAGACAAACAAACAATCATACCAGGTGAAGCTGGGGTAGGATTAATTTTCATCACTCTAGACAAAGCAACGATGCCATTTTCCTAACATTTGATTGAACCATGCATGAATAATGAAGTTGTATATGAAGGGCTCATAACCGATCTCAAATTGACAATACTAATGGAAATAAAAAACATCAACTTCTATGGAGATTTTCAATTGATCATTAATCAAATTGTGGGAAAATACAAGAAACAGAAACCTCGACTTGAACAATACTCCTGTTACACTCTAAAACCGCTTCAACAGATTCCTGATGTAACTTTCTTCTTAATTCCGAGACGAGACAATTCTTTGGCAGATGTCTTGGCAAACTTGCAAAAAAATTTGCTTGTCCAGAAGAAGATGGTATTCTGATATTTATAAAAGGACGACAAGTTCTTTCCCAAATTTACATGGTCAATCTACACAAAATTGGTGAAAACATGACAGCAACAATAATGGATGAAGGATGATTGGCGACAACCAATTATTTAATATTTATAGATTGGAAGATTACCCGAAAACAATTCTATCACAGCCCAAATCAAATAAAGAGCAATGTCTTATGCTCTAGTAAATGATATTCTTTATAAACGATCTTTTGACCAAATGTGGTTAAGATGTCTAAACCAATATGAAGCTCAAGAGATTGTTAAAGAAGTTCATTCGGGTTCATGTGATGCACACTAATCTGGACCTAAAATGAAGATGAAAATAAAAAGGTGGGAGACTATTGGCAGACAATAATGAATGATTGTCTTGAATCTGTAAAGAAATTTCATCAATGTCAGATACATGGAGTGGTTTTACATCAAACGCCAAATGTATTACATCCAAACATTGCATCTTGGCCATTTGAATGTTGGGCACAGACATAGTGGGCCCTAAAGACCCTCCAACATCTAAAAGCCATTGAATTATTTTGGTAGCCATTGATTACTTCTCCAAATGAATAGAAACGATATCAGTTAGAGAAGTTAAGGCAAAACAAGTTCTCCATTTTTTCAAGACTCATATTGTCTATAAATTTGGAATTCCTTGAAGAATCATATCTGACAATGGATAACATTTAAAATACAAAAATGAACAATTTTATTCAAAGACATGAAATAGACTGGAGATATTCTACAATCTATTATCCTAAAGCAAATGGTCTACCTGAAGCCTTCAAAAAAATATTGGTAAAAATTTTGAAAAGGACATTAATTAATAGTCTAAGACAATGACATGAGCTATTGATAGAAGCTCTATGGGCCTATAGGACTACATACCGAACACCAACACGTTCAACAGTGTTTGGTTTGGTATATGGTTCTGAGGCTATTTTACCACTTGAAGTGCAAATTCATTCTCTCAGAGTTGCTGTTGCAAATAAAATAACTGAAGAAGAAAATGTCAAATTACGACTTGAGGAACTTCAGAGTTTAGAAGGCAAACTCTACAAGCTCAGCAAAATCTTGAACTGTATCAAGTGAAAATAATACGGGCCCACGACAAATCGGTTCATCCTAGAACCTTTCAAATCAGTAAATTAGTCTAGTTCTCTGAAGACCTATCCTCGTTCATCGAAGAATTGGTAGAAAATTTGAACTAATGTGAGAGGGCCCGTATGTAGTTGAAAAGACATATTCAGGAGGATCTTACAAATTGCTAAATTGTCAAGGAGAAGGAGTCCTACCCCCAATCAACTGGTGTTTCTTGAAAAAATATTATGCAACATAAAAAATCATGACTTGTTTGTAAATTGGGACAATAATGAATAAAATTACAAATGAAATTTCGACAATCACCGTCTCTCTTCGAACATCTCCTTTTTGTTCATATAACATATCTTTAATAATATTATTTCTGATAATAATAAATTTCATGTCGATAAATTAAATCGAAACTTGGTCCGATACATTTCCATTAACTCGTTGCTTGTAGGGAAATGTCCAATAGTAGACTCTTGTTCACTTTTCGAAGTGGTGTGTGTTTGGCATTGGACTGACGATTTGTTGAAAAACGATCAAGAATCCACGTTGATTTTGACTTGCTGACCCGATTTTTTTATTTCCAAATACAATAATTTGTTACCACTGCTAGAAAATTTAATTTCTGGCAAAGCCTCGAAACACTTGACCCGGAATAACTTGTTATATAGATGTGTACCAAATTTAAATTTACGGCAATAGCATTAAATAAAACTTGATTGTTATTGAATGTTAGGCCATTAGTGATTAATCCTTTTTAAATATATGTTTATATAGCAAAATATAATTTCAAAGGAAAATATTTTATATACTTTTTGGGTACAACGCAAGTATACGTATCGTTTCGAGTAATAAAGGGCTTTGAAACAAAGACCTCGTATCGATCCCATGGGGAAAAAATGGTAATAAATTTTTAAATATTTTATTTTAAAATATTTTTATATTTTAATCTAACTATAAATTACTTTTAATTTACTAAATGAAGGTAAAGAAAACAATAATAAGAAAATGATTTTGTGAAAACAATATAATATAAACAACTTTCTTCCTTTCAATTAATCCAAGACTTTTAAGATAATTTAATATTCATTGGAGAATCTATATTATGGTATTGTGTCAAATAGAAGCATTCCTATTCTTTACCCTTTGATCTAGGCGCAAAGAACATTGGCTAATCTATATATCAGGTCCGGATGTATTGTTAGTAGAATGGGTTAATCTAGGCTCACACTACTAGATGTCCAAGGGTGGCTATGGTCGGCCCTACTAGTGACCCTTTCTTTATCTATAAATCAAATTATAAGAATTTAGTCTGTCACTCTAATAACTTATCAATTCTACGCCCATTAAAAATTATCTTCCTATTTATTTGCACTTCGCCTTGAATAGCCCGCGCATGGCCTTCGACTACCCAAGGATTCATGTGACATCTACAAGTTAAGAGTTCTTCTCCTTCTAGGTCTCAAAACTCTTCAATAGGTTTTAACAATTTAAATGACCAATTTAAAAAGTAAAGTAAGATCAGGTATTAATATCATCACAATGTTTTGAAAATATTTTTATTTTTCAATTCTCCATCTAATTTTATATTATCTTATTTATCTTTTCATAATTGAAGGAAGAAAGTAAACTAACTACTCAGAACACATTGAATATAAACATCAAAACATAATAAATAAATATTGAATCAAAAATAAAATACTTATCTCAAATATTCCTTCTACAAATCTTCTGATTCGGATCGACTCCACAGTGTAATGAACTTCAGATGCAACAACTTGAAAATAAACTCACTAAACTAAATTAAAGTGGCCCAAAATTTCTCTCTCTATTTCTCTCTAAGGATGAGAGATCCTAAAGTGGCTAAGAGATAGGGGTTACAATGGGGGCACGTTTTTCTGAAGGAGTAGACTCCTATTTTTAGGCTTCAAGGGTTGCCTTGAGGCACCTCGTCAAAACATGTCCAAATTCAATAAATCTTCTAGAAGGTTTGTCTGGTGCCTAGGCGCCGGAATCTGGTGCCTAGGCACCGGACACCGCGTCCTGTTCTTCACACCTCTTCACATTGGCTCGCACCTCTTCGCGTTTAAAACCATTTTGGAGCGTCCAAATGCAATGTATCACATGTCCTATTATCAAGGAACAACTGCCAGTCTTCTAGAATGTCCAATAACCACTCACTCCATCAAAATAACCGTCCAAAAGTCGTTAAAAAATTGACAATTTCTGTATCGAATCTGGCGCGTAGGTGCCAACTTCTGGCGCCTAGGCGCCAGGCCATTATTTTTGATAATTCTTGTATTTTGCTCCATTTTTGCTCCTTTTTGCTCCTTTTTCACCCTTTTTCCTTTTTTGGACCTTTTTACATCACCTACATCCAAAAACATAAAAATTCGTTTCATTAAAGCATAATATCCTTAGAAATTGATAAAAATAAATGCATAAAAATAGGTATTTTTTTATGGATCAAAATCCCCCAAACTTAAATGTTACTTGTCCTCAAGTAACCTTTTTTACTATATAAAATGTATAAATTTTGGAATAAAAGATAAATATTTAAGATTCCTTACAATTTTTGATTTTATAAAGTCTTTAGTAAATTATTAACCCAATTTCACTAACTAGGTTTAATTTTAAGAATTTAAAGGATATTCAACTACCAAATCATAAGATTTCAAATTTTTCATCCATTTTGAAAATAATAGAAGTTTATTATATTAAGATCTCATAGATTATTTACATGAAAAAGAACTTCTTGAAAAACCTTTCCTAAATAAAGATTCATGCATAAAAATTAAGTAAAATATGCAACTAATTTTCCTTCTATAAGATAATTCAAGTGAAGTCAATTTTTTATTAGGCATTTCCTTAAGCTTCTCATCTCTTCTTTTTTTTTTTATAAAGAGAGGATTACTATATCTGGATAGCCTATTAATGATTTTGAACTTCACTGTCCTTAACTTATATTTTCAAAATTTATACATTTCCACTTAATTATTATAACATGAATAAAAATTCCAAAAGATTTTCAATCTTTTCTTTTTTCAAGTGATAATTTTTTATTACTTAATACTTCTAAAATTCCATTATTTCTACCATGAATATAAAAATTCCTTAATCTTATTCTTCTTTAAGTTAAATAATTTTATTCTTAAAATCAATCAAAGTTATTAAAATTTTGGTTAAGTTCACTAAATTGTTTATAATTTCAAAAATAAAAGTGCTCTTAAATAGATTTTTCATTCCTTAAGTTATGTTAAAAAGTTTTTATTTTAAGAAAATATTAGCTCTTTAAGGACAAATAAAATTTAAATTTGAATGTATTTTCCTTTCCCCCAAACTTAAGTTTTGGTATACCATGAAAATTTAAAAGTATGAGAGAAAGAAAATCATAATTTTAGAAAGGAAATTTTTATAAGTATGTGAAAATGATCTTAAAAAGAAAAATTTACTTCTACTCATGCTTTTATGAATAATAAAGATGAAATTGAAGCAGGTATAAAAAGTAAGCAGGCTAATTTTTATGATTATACTAAATTTAAAACAAAATAAAAGCATAGCAAAATTACTAATTACTAAATAGTAGACTGAAACAAACATATCATAAATTAACTCTAATCTCAGTCTCAAACACAATATACTAAGAATATTCTTACAACAGAATCTTAACACTAATCAATCCACACATGTACATAACAAATTAACGTACATTAAACCTAAAAAAAACCAACAACCAAACAAAACAAACTAACAACAAAGTAGCACAACATAGAGATTTATCAACTACTAGTCACTGGCTGTAGCCTCATCATCATCATCGTCACCAAAGGAAAACTCAACATCCTTAGGATCAACAAATTGTGTGAAACTAGGAAAAGTAGGGAAACTAACATCATGCTCACCCTTCAGAAATCTGACGAGGTCTTCATTATACTCAGCATCATAGCTACTCTTCCTCTGGGTATAATCAGATAAATGATCAAGTTTCTTATCAATAGTAACAACCCTGCAGTGAGTTTGAAATAACTCCTGCTGCTGCTCTATAAACTGATCATGCATTGACTCCCAGAAACTCGATGGTGGCTCAGCAGAAGTAAAAGGTCAGAAAGTAGAAGGTCTATCTGGAGTATGTGCAGAAAAAGAAGGAGCAGTCGATCTCTTCCCTCGAAGATGATCATATATGCTAATATTCTCCTGACCAATCAGCTTAGCAGTCTTCAACCTTTCCTCTGAAATATCTCAGTGACTCCATTGCTAATACATAATGAATAAATCAGAGATGGGAATCCCAGTCAAATAAAAGTGCTGGATCTCGCAGTAGAATCCACAAAATCATAAATAATACTGCCGACATCAATAGGCTTCATTTCCTGAATGCAGTAGTTTAAGATCGCTCGATCTCTAGTCACTTCACTCAGGTGGTTGGAAGGTAACAATCTTGCAGAAATAAAATAGTGTCATGCTTTAGAAATACCATTTAACTTGGAGAATTTGAAGTTTACCCTTTTTTCGTTCCCGATCTTCCAAGATCCAAGCACTCGTCACCAAATAAGCAATAATCATATCCAAATCTCCCTCGGATGGAGATAATCCGTAATAGTGGCACTCTTTAGTCGATAGCGTGTCATAAAATACATTGATTCTTTCAGGAGTAAATCCTCCTCCGACACATCTGACAAAAACTTCATAATCTTCAGCATCCAGAAAATTTGCATAAAACTCTCGAACTATAAGGATAACAACAACAGCAGTGAAATAACAGAATCGTTGCAGCTGTGTGCAACGATAGTGTTTTCAATCATCTCCCCCGGATGATAGGAACTTCATTCAGAAATGAACTTCCTCAACGTCGCAAATTCGTGGAATCGAAAATGCGCAGCCGTAGTAGAAAATTTGCTGCTATCGAAGTTATCTCGTGCCTTCCCGCGTTTAGATTTCGGAGCCATCTAATCGTGAAAGAAAACAAGAACAAATTTAGGAATAAAAAATTTAAACTCTTTTTAAGTTTAAAAAACTTAAAATAAGTTTAAAAATCCAAAGAAATCACTAAAAATAAAAAAAAAATTTCAAAATTTCGGTTCATAGCAAAACCTAGGGAAATCTATGGTGAAAATCGAAAATAAATTGTCTGACCTTGAGACGAAGAAATCGAGTGGTTTCGCCCCCAAATCCTTGATGTTTTGACCTTAAAATGGATTCTAAAAGCTGATTTTCGCTAAAAAATTGAAGGAAGAAGAAGGCTTAGGCGTCGATAATGGCTTTTGGGGGTATTTAAGAAATTTTTCGGGTACAGGCCGAATCGACACTTAGGCGCCGAATTCTGGCGCCTAGGCGCCAGACTCACCTTTAACAAAAAATTATTTTTAAATTTAATTTTCCACCAAAATTCATAAATTCAACTTCCAATTACTCACATTATAGTAGGGCTTCAGTTTCTAACTTCCAAAATATTTTCCAAAAATTTTAAAAATTAAATATTAAATCTACCAATCAAACATAAAGTTTAAATCAAACTTCACTAAATTCCTTTTATAATCTTCAATATTGGCTCAATATATTCCAGATAAGTATCATACTTGATTCAAGTTCCTAATACACAATCAAACACAACAATTTCTAAGCAGAAACAACACACATTAAACATGAAAGCAAATACACAAAGAAACACAATCGATTCACTAAATCGATACAACGACTCAAAAACCGGATAATAACGATCTCATTACCGAATACTCTAATCTTCACAAGGGAAATTGTGTATTCCTCTTCGAAAGAACACTAACGCACTCGGGAAATCAGTAGCCGTCTTTTTGTCAATCCACTTGTTCTTTGTATACATTTCAACTTGAGCATCTTGATAAGCCGCAAAATGATCAAATTGAAGTTTCATCTGTCATTCTAGATGTTTAATCTGATGAAACATCTCATCAAGGCGATCTCCAATGCTTTTAAACTCCGCTTCAAACTTATTCAAGCGACTAGAAATTTTCTCTAAACTCAACGCAATGAAACCATTGAAGTAGGGTTGAGGATCCTTTGAGACCTTGTCCCTAGCCTCTTCTCCATGATTTCTTCCTTCCATTTCTTCAAAAATTTCTCAAATCTCTCAAGAATGAAGTGTAATGGACGTCACTTTGATTGCTTGATGGTTAGGGATGAAGATGGGTTGATTTAAAGGTGAAAATCGTGTGAAAAACTGAAAATATTTGGTTTTTGGACGACCCAGTAACTGTGGCGCATAGGCGCCAAATCTGGCGCCTAGGCGCCGGACCTATTGATACATAGATTAACTCGGGCGCTTAGGCGCCGAATCTTGGCGCCTAGGCGTCGGAACTATGTTCAACTCCGTTTCACCTAATCATCAAATTTCAAAGTTTCGTTCTCTAAGATAGGTAAATTATACAGGTAAGAGTAATCTAGACTCAACAACACAAATTGTAAGCAATCATAATGAAGGTTAACTTGATCTCCTTTTTACTCATATTTAGAATAGAGTGATCCAATTTCTAAATCTTACATACTTCAAAATAATCTTAAGCTTGAGTCAACAAAGACTTATAAGCATCAAACTTTTCTAAAGTAATATAAAATTAGTCAAGATCGAGGCATAACCTTACATTAAAAACATAAAAGCACCCAAAACAAAAGATAATTATGGGTTGCCTCCCACAAAGAGCTTGGTTTAACGTCGTCAGCCCGACTTAAGTAAATCTTTAATCAGGTTGACTCAATTCATAAGCCTCATTATAAATCATTTTAATATCTCCAAAATAAGGCTTCAATCTTAATCCATTTACTTTAAAAATTTTTTCTGTTTTGGGGTCTGTTGACCTCATTATAAATCATTTTAATATCTCCCAATCAGCTTTTCCTTTGACTATCTTAGAGGACTAGAATTGGGACCCACCTTTTAGAAATTCAAACCACTTCTTAACTCCCTGCAAACTCCACAAACTTGACTCGTAGACCCCTAATCACCTAGAGGGTTGAAATCAAATGTGGAAGTTTAAAGGATGAGTTCCTATAGGACTCTTTGGCCTTAGGACTACACTGGGTGGCCTGGTCTGGTGAAGGGGCCGACTTACACACACACTACACCTATACACTACACTTTCACACACCTATACCTAACTTGACCTCCTGACTCATGTAGGCGATTCACATGGATGGTCCTTAACTCCTAAGCCCTTCGCTAAGAGGGTTAGGAACAACAATGTGGATACCTCAAATGAGTCCCTTCATGGCTCATGTGGACTTGATATGGCTTCATGGCTCAACCAAAATGATTTTATTCCACTTACATTCACCCAATCTTCAATTTTTTAAATTTTCAATTTTTGACCCCCGGGACCCTACACCCGCTTAGCCTACCCAAAACCCTTGAAACTACCCAAATTTCTCAAAAATTTCCAAATTACCCAAAATTCCCCAAAGACATTCCTAAACATTTCTCTCTACTTAAATTGATCATCCATAGCCAAAAATATCAAAAATTCCAAGAATACCTCCCAATACCCTCTAAATACCCAAAATACCCCTCTTGACCCAAAAATCCAAAAATTCAGAAAATTCCCAGAAAATTCCAAAAAATCCCAAATATTTCGAATTTCATTTCGTTCAACTACACCATGGGCCAATTTTGTCAATTTACCCCACTTTTATCAAAACCCCCAATTCGACCCATTTTAACCCAAAGTGAACCCAATGTCAAACCAAGCCTACCCAATTGACCCAAATTCTGGTCCAATTCAATTCTAAACTTCAGTTCAACATTCCCAACACCAATCTAGACCAAATCAAAGTCCAATTTGATTGACATTTGGATCAAATTTCACTTTTGGCCTTAAAGCCCAATTTGGATCCATGACCCAAACATAACCCAAACTCACCCAATTCAACTCCAATTAACCCCAAATCTTTTCCAAATCTTCCTTAACATCCCCACAAAAAAAACACTAACATGATTTGCCTAACATTTAGAGCCAAACCCCACTCAAATTCAACCCAAAAGTTAAAAGGCCCAATTTTGACCTAAACCCAAATCTAACCCAAATGAGCCCAAACCCCAAAATCAAAGCCCAACCAAAGTCAAAACCTCTTTGAAACACTCCCATAAACATTTCCCAACATTAATTTTACATCAATTTCAACCCTAGCCCAACATTGGCCCAATTTAGCCCACTTTGACCTATATTGGCCCATTCACCAAAGGAGCCCAAATTCAACCCAATTCAAACCCAAATCACTCCCAATTTGCTCCAAGTCACTCATGACACATCTATGAGCTAAACCCAACAATTATTTGGCCCAAGCCTTTACCAAAATTTCATCCTAAAATCCATTTTAAAATTCAAAAAGCCCACTTCCCTTAAACCTTCCTAAAAGCCCACTTCCTTCAAATTCAAAAGCCCAAATTCATCCAAAGCCCACATGGCACTTCCACTCATCATCTATTTAATCAAAATCACCCCTAAGTTTCAAAATCATCAATTAAATCATTCCAAATCAAGCTTCATACAAATTTCCATCAAATTACCAAAAATTTCTAAAATCCATTTTCATGAAATTGACCAAGCTTTTCCCCAAGCCAAAGATAAGACATGCAAGCCATGGACAAGCCACATAAAGCCATTGAAGGTTTGACATGTGATCAAGCCATTAATGGCAAAAGGGGGAACCCCTTTCCTAACCCTCCATTAAGCAATTTTAACCCTTTTTTATGCAACACCTAAACCCAAAATTTACTTAAACCAAGTTGATAGGGACTTCACCACTCCATCTCGCCTAGCCTATCCGATTCCCCACAAGCACCCAAAGCCCTTGGAGGGTGCACCATGCCCAAAACCTCGGGTTGACCCAAATTAAGCTAAAATGATCCCTTCCCCTTCTACTTCGATTCAACATCTTTACACATGGCCAATCGCAATCGATCGCACTAAACCCCACCCCCGACCCACTCGGACCCGAGGGTGACCCATGCTCGCCGGCCGCCCGCCCGGGTCGCCGGAAAACTCCATGGCCGAGACATGGGGAGGAGCCAAACTTTGGAATTCCACCTTGCCGAGCCGCCCCATGCCCAATGGCCACCACGGCCGTTCCGCCCTTAACCTAAGCAACTCGATCCAAACCCTCGGCCATCTCTCGCGAGGCTCTCCAGCCACCTCTATTTAAACACCACCCCCTCTCGGCCATGAGAGGTGCCGAATCAAACCTTAAGGAAACTCTGCCAAAATTGTTCCGTACTACTCCCCACACATGGAGCATTTGATCCCCACCGAATTCCAACTCCAATTCCCTCCAAGTCGAGCTCAATTTCGAGCTCAAACTTTAGCCCAAAAACCAGGACACTTCTTCGCAGTGGATCAATCTTCAAATTGATTGGTCCTACTCCTTCACCGGACCAAGAGGAGAAGTTTCCCACCGAAAGCCCCATCTCCAGTGCCACCCAGCTTGCTCCAGCCCTCCAAGCTTTGTGATCGGCCGTGGTCGAAATCATACCTAGGCGATTCACCGCACCAGGAGACTTCATCCGGAGCTTGCCGGGATCCAATCGAAGGTGACACAACCCTCGGATTGAAGCCACACTTCTCCGAGCAAAGGTATGAGCTAATTCTTCATCCCGAGCTTCCGGAGACTCTCCATTTCAAATGCTTTAATTTCAATGCATGATCACCGTATAGATGTATTCGTCTCTTCAAGACGAATCCATAGAGCATAAGAACACGAAAATCCATTGAGTATCGAGTGAGATATTGGGGATTTAGTGTGGACGGCTCTCGGCGAGGACGCTTGGGGACGATGAATGGATGTCGTCCATTCAATACACGCGCGGACGGACGGTTCAGATGGCGTCGGACCAGGAGATGGTACGTGAACCGCGGGCCCCGTGGCGCTGAGTCGGAAGGCGGAGTCGAATGGGAGCGCGCCGCGTGGCCGTTCGGAGATGCCGAGGATGACGGGGCGCCGCGTGGATAAATAGAAAATTAGGGTATTTTTGATTTATTTAATTCCCCTAAACTTCAAAAATCCATAACTTTGTGTAGGAAAATCAGAAAAATAAAATAAAAATACCCTCTTGCTCAGTGAACAAAGGAGAATAATGTGGAAAAGAAATCATTTAATTTCATTAAGTATTTTATTTTTAATGATTTATTTACCCTCTGTATTGTTTTAATTATCCATGCATATAGGAAATTCACTATGGCATGAAACCATAGGGCTTTTGAAGCCTCTGAATTTGGGAACATTCCCTGAATTTTCGAAAGTCAGAGGCCATCCCTATGAGAGGTTAATGATTTTTCAAGTTCATGTTACTGTTTTGAGTATTTTAATTCCAATAATTAGCATGTTGTGAAATAAATTCTAGGAAAATTTGGTGATGTCTCTTATGACCAGAGGAACCTAGGAAAAATAGGTTTTGAGTTAACTCATTTAAAATAACCCTAATTGACTTAAACACCCAAAATAGGTCCCTAATTAATTAGAGCTAACCATACATCAAATTGACTTGAAATCAATTCTCCACTGACCTTTAGGATCAGAGGAACCCACCAAAAAAATTTGAAGTCAATTGACTTGGTTAGCCCTACTAAATGGGTTGATTAAGCCATTTAGGCAATTTGAACTTTAAAAATTCATAACTTTCAAAATACCTTTCAAAAATTCACCAAATTGGTTTTGGAGACTCTCTGATATTAGGGGAATTTAAGAAAATTAAAATTTCAATTTTATAAAAAAAGTTGATTTTTTTGTATTATTTTAATACTTTAATAATTAAAAAATAATAAAAATCATAAAAATAATAAAATTCACCAAAATGTCACATTTTGAATTTTAATCACTTAGAACAAACCCCATATTTTTCTTAGGTCTATTTAATGAGATATTAAATTTTAGAGCCCTAGTGGTAATTTTAAAATTAAAAAAAATGTATTTTCTAGCATTTTCACTAAAATAATTATAATAAATCATAGAAAAATCAGAAAATTACAAAAATTGATTCTATGACTTCCTTGATATCAGAGAGATTTTTGAAAAATATAAATTTCATTTTTCAACCTTTATTTTATCTTTTAAATTAATTAACACTCCAAAACTTAAAATAATTATAATAAAAATAATATAATTCAAAAAATCACCAAAATTGGTCCAAGTGGTGCTCTGGTCATTAGGAATGTCCCATAATTTTCTTAAGAAAAGAAACTTTCCCTTGGTCATATTATTAAATTTTCCTTGGAAATACCTATTTTCCACTAAAAATAATTACATAAATAAATTAAATATTGAAAAATCACATTTTCTCCTCTCATGTCTTTATTGGCATATGAGTGAAGTCACATAAAAATTTCAAGTTCATTTAAGCTCAATTTAGTGAATTATGAAATTATTAAGCTTGAAGGGCAAAATGGTAATTAAAATTTTAACCCTTAATTAAAACTTTAGGTTTAATAAAATTAACAAATAAAATATATGATCTTAATCTAATTTGGATGATTGAAATTTAAATAATTAAAGGGTAGAAACCCATTAAACAATTTAAAATAATTAAAATAAACCTTAATTTAATAATTGATTAAATTTGGAAGAATAATAAAATTGGAATTATTAAATAGGGATATTATTATTAGGAAGAGATTTATTCTTTAATTTAAAAAATCCCTAAATTAATCATTTCAATAATATTTAATTCCTAATTAAAAATGATAACTCAAATTTAAATATTAAAATGTTAAAGGACTAATCATTAAATTAAATTAAAAAGTTAAATTATTAAACTCTTTCTAAATTTTCAATTAAATTAAAATTAAAAATAAAATTAAATTAAAGATTAAATTAAATTAAATAAAATAAAATAAAATAAATTAAATTAAATTAAATTAAATTAAATTAAATTAAACTAAATTAAATTAAAAAATATTAAATTAAAGATTAAATTAAATCAAACAAATTAAATCAAATTAAATTAAATTAAATTAAATTAAATCAAATTAAATTAAATTAAATTAAATTAAATTAAATTAAATTAAATCAAATTGAATAATTAAATTAAAACAAATTAAATTAAATTAAATTAAATTAAAACAAATTAAATTAAATTAAATTAGATTAAATTAAATTAAGTTAAAATTAAATCAAATTAAATTAAATTAAAGGAAATTAAATGAAATTAAACTAAATTAATTTAACATCAAATCAAACTAAATTGAATTAAATTAAATTAAATTAAAATTAAAATTAGATTAAATTAAATTAAAGTTAAATGAAATTGAATTAAATAACTTTACCTAAGACATAAAGAAATTAAATATAAAACAACTTGAACACTATTCCAAATTTAAACTCATTAACTTAAATTAAATCATTTGAACACCAATTTGCCCTCAAAGCTTTGGTTATTATAACTCCTAAAACGTAACATTAAATGAAATGTTACTTCACCTATAGGATATTCAAATGTCCTAGTTCATCGAAGCAAGATAACAACAAAACTTGAATTCCGGACGATTAATTCATTTGTATAATTAAATTCATTTGGACTTAAAACAATCCTAGAAATATTGAAAAGATGTTTAAGATTTGTATTAAGCACTTCCTCGATATGATAGGATGTTCATAAGAACAATTGAATTTAATTATTCTTCGATGAAGAAAATCGTCCTCAAACTAAAACACAAAGACCTAGACGTCATAGGAAATGACTAGCTATAGTGATTAGGAATTTGGTAGAAAACCATAACCCTTCCCTTAGCTTTACCTAGGAACTTGTTTAAATATTCTAATTGTGTTTTAAGTGCGGCTTGGGATGACGGGAAGACCCTCCAGTGCACGCTTTTATTTTATTGCAATTTACATTATCGCAATTTCTTTAATTGCATCGCACTTACTTTTTCTTGCATGATAAACAATCGTTGCATGAAAACCCACACCTTTAGGATAGTCTCTAAAACTGAAACCAAAACTAAATTAAAAGTCATTGCAAGATAAAATTCACCGCCACAACATTTCAAAATATAAAACAACTCAAAATTTAATCACAAACAGAATACAAAACTACAATTACAACTAAATTAAAACGTCCCGTTGGATGATCGGGAATACCTCGGATGATGTAACATACGTGTTGCTAACGGGATTTCCCACGGTCTAAATGAAAGTGTGGAACTCATTCAGTTGAGTTTAGCAAATTCATCCGGACTAAGTGAATCCGATAAAAATAACGATGCGGAAGGATGGAACCGCGGGATCTTAACCGGTGTCATTATAATCAACTTTAAGATTTGTTTTAATTAAAACACAAAAACACTTGGAAATTAAGACTTCTCTAAACCAAAACACTTCTCTCATCACCTAATTTATGACTTCTAAAACTAAACCTCTGCAACAACGAGGAGCTTGGAGCATGGTGGGCAGCACGGCCATCGTCGTCAGCAAAACTTGAATCTACATCAGCAAAACTTTCCCAAAATTAAACAACAAAGCCATAGGACTTCGAGGTAGTTTGCCTAGTGCAACATAAATCCTCAACCTTTTGTTGGGCATTTTTATTACAAATTAAGCCCTAACCGGTCTTAGGATTCTGAGGTAGTCGTCCGATACGACATAAACCCTCACATCTTCGTGGCCATTTGTATGATCATGTCATACGGATATAAGTCCTAATTAACTAAAACTGGCAAGATCAAAACATTAAATAAACATTAGGACTTTCCTAAATCCAAGCCAAACAATAGGATAGTCAGGAAATTACCGAAGTTCGCTTCGAATCTGTAATTTCTCCTACTTTTCTTCCTTTGAATTCCCAAAACAAAATCATCCAAATTTGATTCATTCCCTATTGAAATTCCAAAATTCGATCCCTTGAAAACTTAAATCTTGAAATTCCTGAGAGCAGAATTACTGATTATTATCAAGAGTTTTCTTAGGTGATTCCCGTCACTTAAGATGTAATTAACTATAGGGGCTTGCACTTATAGGGAATTTTAAAGAACCTGAGTAATATAAACCCCGTTTAATGTTTTTCATATTAAGCGGGGAATTTGTCGAGCACATAAAATTGGTTTGCGGACCAAACGGATGTCACAAATCTTTTAGTTTATTTAATCGAGCCCCACCATCAAGCAGTGTGTCTATCCTTAGGGATAGATACACGGTTTAGTAGTGCGGTGCTCGTTTATATAAACTATTTGGGATGTGAGATCAGTTTGATTTCATATCTTAAAATTTTCAAATTTAAAATTATTTTCAAAATCAAATACTACTTTTCAAATTATATATATTTAAACTAAATTTAAAATCTTAAAATTCGCCGATAATTTCTGTTAGGCGACCCCTTTTCTAAATACAACACACCCTAAAAAATAATGCCGACAGGGTCTTTAATATCCACAGCTCCATAATGTTATACTTTCTCAATTATATAGGGTCCAATCCATTTAGATCTTAATTTTCCAGAAAAAAAGTTTTAAATGAGAATTAAACAGTAATACTTCTTGTCCAGACTCAAAAATTTTTCTTGAAATTTTCTTATCATTTAACATCTTTATTTTCTCTTTATAAATCCTTGCATTTTCATATGATTCATTTCTTATCTCTTCCATCTCATTCAATTGCAATAATCGCTTTTCTCATGCTTCATTCAAATTAAAATTAAACTCCTTTATCGCCCAATAAGCTTTATGTTTAAGTTCAACATGTAAGTGACAATGTTTACCATAAATTAACTGGCAAGGTGACATTCTGATTGGTGTCTTAAAAGCTGTTCTATAAGCCCATAATGCAGAATCAAGTCTATCAACCCAATCAGTTCTTTTAGGATTAACAGTCTTCTCTAAAATTCTTTTAATTTCTCTGTTTGATACTTCAGCCATTCCACTTGTTTGTGGGTGATTGTCGGCGTATTTTTTAGGTTTTAAATTTGATTTAAATATATATATATATAATTTAGAAAGTAGCATTTGATTTTGAAAATAATTTTAAGTTTGAAAGTTTTTAAGATATGAAATCAAGCTGATTTCACATCCCAAATAGTTCACATAAACGAGCGCCACACCAAAACTGTGTATCTATCCCGAAGAATAGACACACTGCTTGATAATGGGGCTCGATTAGATAAACTAGAAAGGTTTGTGACATCCATTTGGTCTGCGAACCAATTTTATAAGCTGACAAATTCCCCTGCTTGATATGAAAGCATTAAACAGGGTTTATATTACCTGGGTTCTTGAAAATTCCCTATAAGGGCAAGCCCCTATAGTTAATTACATCTTAAGTGATGAGAATTACCTAAGAAAACTCTCGATAATAATCGTACTCCGCTCTCAAGAATTTCAAAGTTTAAGTTTTCAAAGGATTGAATTTTGAAATTTCAATAGGGAATGGATCAAGTTTGGAACATTTTGTTTTGGGATTTCAAAGGAAGAAAGGTAGGAGAAATTACAGATTCGAAGCGAACTTCGGTAATTTCTCGGCTATCCTAATATTTGGCTTGAATTTAGGAAGATCCTAATATCTATTTAATGTTTTGATCTTGCCAATTTTAATTAATTAGGACTTATATTCGTATGACATGATCACACAAATAGCCTCGAAGATATGAGGGTTTATGTCATATCGGATGACTACCTCGGAATCCTAAGACCAGTTAGGGCTTAATTTACAATCCAAATGCCTAACAGAAGGTTGAGGATTTATGTTGCACTAGGCAAACTACCTCGAAGTCCTATGGTTTTGTTGTTTAATTCTAGGAAAGTTTTGTCGATGTAGATTCAAGTTTTGCCGACGACGATGGCCGTGTCGCCCACCATGCTCCAAGCTCCTTGTTGTTGCAGAGGTTTAGTTATAGAAGTCATAAATCAGGAGATGAGAAAAGTGTTTTGGTTTAGAGAAGTCTTAATTTCCAAGTCTTTTTGTGTTTTAATTAAAAACAAATTTTAAAGTTGATTATAACGACACCGGTTAAGATCCCACGGTTCCATCCTTCCGGCATCGTTATTTTTATCGGATTCACTTAGTTATTTGCTAAACTCAACTGAATGAGTTCCGCACTTTCATTTAGACCGTGGGAAATCCCGTTAGCAACATGTAGGTTACATCATCTGAGGTATTCCCGATCATCCAACAGGACATTTTAATTTAGTTGTAATTGTAGTTTTGTGTTCTCTTTGTGATTAAATTTTGAGTTATTTTATATTTTGAAATGTTGTGGCGGTGAATTTTATCTTGCAATGACTTTTAACTTAGTTTTGGTTTCAGCTTTAGTGACTATCCTAAAGGTGTGGGTTTTCATGCAACGAGTTGTTTATCATGCAAGAAAAGTAAATGCGATGCGATTAAAGAAATTACAATAATGTAAATTGCAATAAAATAAAAGCGTACTCTGAGGGTCTTCCCGTCATCCCAAGCCGCACTTAAAACACAATTAGAATATTTAAGCAAGTTCCTAGTAAAGCTAAGGGAAGGGTTATGGTTTTCTACCAAGTTCCTAATCCTATAAGCTAGTCATTTCCTATGACGTCTAGGTTCTTGTGTTTTGTTCGAGGACGATTTTCTTCATCAAAGAATAATTAAGTTCAATTGTTCTTATAAGTATCCTATCATATCGAGGAAGTGCTTAAGAAGAATCTTAAACATCTTTTCAATACTAATAGGATTGTTTTAAGTCCAAATGAATTTAATCATACAAATGAATTAATCGTCCGGAATTCAAGTTTTGTTGTTATCTTGCTCGAATGAACTATGACATTCGAATATCCTATAAGTGAAGTAACATTTCATTTAATGTTCTGTTTAGGAGTTATGACAATAAAGGTTTTCGAGGGCAAATTGGTGTTCCAATGATTTGTGATTTAGTTTAACTTCAGTTAAAGGGTTTAAATTTGGAATAGTGTTCAAGTTGCTTTATATTTAATTTCTTTATGTCTTAGGTGATGTTATTTAATTCAATTTAATTTTAATTTAATTTAATTTAATTTTAATTTAATTTAATTTAATTTAGTTTCGATTTGATATAAATTAATTTAATTTAATTTAACTTGATTTAATTTAATTTAATTTAATTTCCTTCAATTTAATTTAATTTGATTTAATTTTAATTTAATTTAATTTAATTTAATATGTTTTAATTTAATTTAATTTAATTTAATTTAACATTTTTTAATTTAATTTAGTTTAATTTAATTTAATTTAATTTATTTATTTAATTTAATTTAATTTAATTTATTTACTTAATTTAATTTAATTTAATCTTTAATTTAATTTTTATTTTAATTTTAATTTAATTGAAAATTTAAAAAGAGTTTAATAATTTAACTTATTATATATATATTTTTTAATTTAATTTAATGATTAAGTCCTTTAACATTTTAAAACTTAAATTTGAATTATCATTTTTAATTAGGAATTAAATATTAATGAGATGATTAATTTAGGGATTTTTAAATTAAAGAATAAATCTCTTCCTAATAATATCCCTATTTTAATAATTCCAATTTTATTATTCTTCCAAATTTAATCAATTATTTAATTAAGGTTTATTTTAATTATCTTCAAATTGTTTAATAGGTTTCTACCCTTTAATTATTTAAATTTCAATCACCCAAATTAGATTAAGATCAAATATTTTATTTGTTAATTTTATTAAACCTAAAGTTTTAATTAAGGGTTAAAAAATTTAATTACCACTTTGCCCTTCAAGCTTAATAATTTCATAACTCACTAAATTGAGCTTAAATGAACTTGAAATTTTTATGTGACTTCACTCATATGTCAATAAAGACATGAGAGGAGAAAATGTGATTTTTCTGTATTTAATTTATTTATGTAATTATTTTTGGTAGAAAATAGAGATTTCCAAGGAAAATTTAATAACATGACCAAAGAAAAGTTTCTGTCTTTAAGAAAATTATGGAACATTCCTAATGACCAGAGGACCACTTGGACCAATTTTGGTGATTTTTTGAATTATATTATTTTTATTATAATTATTTTAAGTTTTGAAGTATTAATTAATTTAAAAATAAAATAACGGTTGAAAAATGAAATTTATATTTTTCAAAAATCTCTCTGATATCAAGGAAATCAGAGAATCAATTTTTGCAATTTTCTGATTTTTCTATGATTTATTATAATTATTTTAGTGAAAATGCCAAAAAAATGTATTTTTCAATTTTTAAATTACCTTAGGGCTTTAAAATTTAATATCTCACTAAATAGACCTAAGAAAAATATGGGGTTTGTTCCTAAGTGATTAAAATTCAAAATGTGACATTTTGGTGAATTTTATTATTTTTACGATTTTTATTATTTTTTAATTATTAAAATATTAAAATAATACAAAAAATCAACTTTTTTAGAAAATTGAAATTTTAATTTTCTTAAATTCCCCTGATATCAGAGAGGCTCCAAAACCAATTTGGTGAGTTTTTGAAAGGTATTTTGAAAGTTATGAATTTTTGAAGTTTAAAATGGTTAAACGACTTAATCAACCCATTTAGTAAGGCTAACCAAGTCCAATCGACTTCAAATTTTTATGGTGGGTTCCTCTGATCCTAAAGGTCAATGGAGAATTGATTTCAAGCCAATTTGATATATGGTTAGCTCTAATTAATTAAGGAGCTATTTTGAGTGTTTAAGTCAATACTTAACGGATTTTCATGTTCTTGTGCTCTATGGATTCGTCTTGAAGAGACGAACACATCTATACTGTGATCATGCATTGAAATTAAAGCATTTGAAATGGAGAATCTCCAGAAGCTCGGGATGAAGAATTAGCTCATACCTTTGCTCAGAGAAGTGTGGCTTCAATCTGAGGGTTGTGTCACCTTCGATTGGATCCCAAGCAAGCTCCGGATGAAGTCTCCCGGTCCGGTGAATTGCCTAGGTAGGATTTCGACCACGCCCGATCACAAAGCTTGGAGGCCGGAGCAACTCGAGTGGCTCCGGAGAGGGGCTTTTGCTCGGCGGACTTCTTCCTCGGTCCGGTGAAGGTGTAGAACCAATCAATTTGAGGATTGATCCACTGTGGAGAAGTGTCCTGGTTTTGGGTGGAATTTTGGCTAAGAAATTGGGTTCTGTTAGTGGGGATTAGGGCAAATTGGCACTAGGGATCAACTGCTCTAAGTATGGAGAGTGATCTGGAGCAATTTTGGTAGAGTTTCAGTAAGGTCTGGTTCAGCACCTCCCATGGCCTAGAGGGGGTGGTGTTTAAATAGGAGAGGGTGGAGGGCCTCCCAGGGAGAGTTAGGGCTTGGGATCAGCTGCTCTCGGCAAGAGAAGAACAGCCTACAATGGCCACTGGGGATGGGGCGTACTCAGCAGGTGAGAATTCCAAGCGTGAGCTCACATGTGAGCTCTCGGCCCGGTGGTTTCCGGCGGCCGTGGTGGCCGGCCGGCCGTGGTCATGTCATCGTTGTCATCGGGGAGGTCGGGGTCAGGGCTTAGTGCAGTCAATAGGCCAATGTCATGTGTAAAGAGCTTGGATTGAAATGGAATGGGGGGAAGGCTATTTTGGGTGCAAATGAGTCAACCCATGATTTTGGGCTAGGTTCACCACCCAAGGCATGGTTTTGGGCTGAAAAGGATCACTTGGGTCAGCCAAGAGAAAATGGTGTGGTCTCCATCCATGATGAGGTGGCTAAGCATGGTTTAGTGTGTGTCATGCTTAAGGTAAAAAAAGGTTTAAGAAGGATTAGGAAAGGGGGCCCTCCTTTTGCCATTAATGGCTTGATCACTTGTCAAACCTTCCATGGCTCCATGTGGCTTGTCCATGGCTTGCATGGCTCACCTTTGGCTTGGGAAAACTTGAGTCAATTTCATGGAAATGGATTTAAGAAAAATTTTTGTATTTAGGGGTGATTTGGCATGAGGCTTGATTTGGAATTATTTGATGATGGGATTAGAACTTAGGGAATGGCTTTGATTAAGTGGATGGCAAATGGAAATGTCATGTGGGCTTTAGGGTAGATTTTGGGCTTTTGTATTTGGTGGAAATGTGCTTTTAGAATGGTTTAGGGAAGTGGGCTTTTGGATTTTAAAATGGATTTTCGGATGAAATTTTGGCAAAGTCTTGGGCCAAATAATTGTTGGGTTTAACTCATAGATGTGTCATGAGTGACTTGAAGCAAATCGGGAGTGATTTAGGTTTGAATCGGGTTGAATTCGGGCTCCTTTCGTGAATGGGCCAATATAGGTCAAATTGGGCTAACTTGGGCCAATGTTGGGCTAGGGTTGAAATTGATGTAAAATTAATGTTGGGAAATGTTTATGGGAGTGTTTCAAAGAGGTTTTGACTTTGGTTGGGCTTTGATTTTGGGGTTTGGGCTCATTTGGGTTAGGTTTGGGTTTAGGTCAAAATTGGGCCTTTTAGCTTTGGGTCTAATTTTGAGTGGGGTTTGGGTCTAAATGTTGGGAAAATCATGTTAGTGTTTTGTTTTTGAGAATGTTAAGGAAGATTTAAAAAAGATTTGGGGTTAATTGGAGTTGAATTGGGTGAGTTTGGGTTATGTTTGGGTCATGGGTCCAAATTGGGCTTTAAGGCCAAAAGTGAAATTGGATCCAAATGCCAATCAAATTGGACTTGGATTTGGTCTAGATTGGTATTGAGAATGTTTAATTGAAGTTTAGAATTGAATTGGACCAGAATTTGGGTCAATTGGGTAGGTCTGGTTTGACATTAGGTTCACTTTGGGTTTAAAATGGGTCAAATTGGGGGTTTTGATAAAAGTGGGGTAAATTGACAAAATCGGCCCATGGTGTAGTTGAACAAAATGAAATTGGGAATATTTGGGATTTTCTTGAATTTTCTGGGAATTTTCTGAATTTTTGGATTTTTGGGTCAAGAGGGGTATTTTGGGTATTTGGAGGGTATTCGGAGGTATTTTTGGAATTCTTGGTAATTTTGGGTATGGATGGTCAATTTGAGTGATGTGGAAATGTTTAGGAATGATTTTGGAGAATTTTGGGTGATTTGGAAATTTTTGAGAAATTTGGGTAGTTTCAAGGGTTTTGGGTAGTTAAGCTGTGTACTGGTCCCGGGTCAAAAATTGAAAATTTGAGAAATCGAAGATCGGGTGAATGTAAGTGGAATGAAATCATCTTGGTTGAGCCATGAAGTCATATCAAGCCCACATGAGCCATGAAGGGACTCATTTGAGGCATCCACTATGTTGTTCCTAACCCTCTTGCCTAAGGGCTTAGGGGTTAAGGACCATCCATGTGAATCACCTACATGAGTCAGGAGGTCAAGTTGGGTATAGGTATGTGAAAGTGTAGTGTATAGGTGTAGTGTGTGTGTAAGTCAGCCCCTCACTGCACCGGGCCACCCGTAGGCGCTCCTAAGGCCAAAGAGTCCTATAGGAACTCATCCTTTAAACTTCCACATTCGATTTCAACCCTCTAGATGATTAAGGGTCTATAGCTAAGTTTGTAGAGTTTGCAGGGAGTTAAGAAGTGGTTTGAAATTCTAGGTGGTGGGTCCCAATTCTAGTCCTCTAAGATAGTCAAAGGAAAAGCCTAAGGCTAGATCCTAAGTACTAAAAAGAAGAAGAGAAGACCTCATCAAAAATGAGGTCAACAAATGGACCCCCAATGAGTGTGGTGAGTCGACGGAGCACACCGCACATATTGGCGTTGACCGAAGCGATCAATAAAACCAACACAAACGTCCAAGTGACAAACTTAGGACGAAGTAGAAGAGTTTCCGCTGGGGAGTGTCAAGTATATCTCCGAGACTGGAGATTCCTGAACTTTCGTTGGGGAAAGGAAAAGGAGGTAAATCCCAAATCACATGATCTGGGGGAATTTCAATTTAGATTTTATTATGTTTCAGTTTAAGTTTTGATGTGTAAGTTTAGATTTCAATTTAGAGTTTTAATTTAGATTGAAGTTTTGTCAAAATTAATTTGAAGGGATTTGAACTTGAAATGAAAAATTGGAATTTTGTGGTTTTAGATGTAACATCTTCAACCTCAAAAGAAAATTGAATTGATTGGATTGAATCATTACAGTGAGGAGAGATCTCAGAGTAATGTGGTATTGGATGTAAAATCCATAACCTCAAGAGTTTGATTTTGATGTATTTCATTGCAATAGGGAAAGAATCCTAAAGCAATGCAGTCTCAGATGTGAAATCCTTAACCCCAGGAATTTGATTTGATGTATTTCATTGCGATAGGGAAAAAATCCTAAAGCAATGCAGTCTCGGATGTAAAATCCTCAACTCCAAAAGTTTGAATTTGATGTATTTCATTGCGATAGGAAAAGAATCCTAAAGCAATGCAGTTTCGGATGTAGAATCCTCAACTCCAAAAGTTTGATTTCGATGTATTTCATTGCGATAGTGGAAAGGATCCTAAAGCAATGCGGTTTCGGATGTAGAATCCTCAACTCCAAAAGTTTGATTTTGATGTATTTCATTGTGATAGGGAAAGGATCCTAAGCAATGCGGTTTCGGATGTAAAATCCTCAACTCCGTGAATTTGATTTCGATGTATTTCATTGCGATAGGGAAAGAATCCTAAGCAATGCGAGTCTCGGATGTAAAATCCTCAACTCCAAAAGTTTGAATTTGATGTTGATGTATTTCATTGCCATAGGGAAATGATCCTAAAGCAATACAGTCTCGGATGTAAAATCCTCGACCCAAAAGTTTGAATTTTTGATGTATTTCATTGCAATAAGGAAAGAATCCTAAAGCAATGCAGTCTCGGATGTAAAATCCTCAACCCAAAAGTTTGAATTTTGATGTATTTCATTGCAATAAGGAAAGAATCCTAAAGCAATGCAGTCTCAGATGTAAAATCCTCACCCCAAAAGTTTGAATTTTGATGTATTTCATTGCAATAGGGAAAGAATCCTAAAGCAATGCAGTCTCGGATGTAAAATCCTCAACCCAAAAGTTTGAATTTGATGTATTTCATTGCAATAGGGAAAGAATCCTAAAGCAATGCAGTCTCGGATGTAAAATCCTCAACCCAAAAGTTTGAATTTTGATGCATTTCATTGCAATAGGGAAAGAATCCTAAAGCAATGCAGTCTCAGATGTAAAATCCTCAACCCAAAAGTTTGAATTTTGATGTATTCCATTGCAATAAGGAAAGAATCCTAAAGCAATGCAGTCTCGGATGTAAAATCCTCAACCCAAAAGTTTGAATTTGATGTATTTCATTGCGATAGGGAAAGAATCCTAAAGCAATGCAGTCTCGGATGTAAAATCCTCAACCCAAAAGTTTGAATTTTGATGTATTTCATTGCAATAAGGAAAGAATCCTAAAGCAATGCAGTCTCGGATGTAAAATCCTCAACCCAAAAGTTTGAATTTGATGTATTTCATTGCAATAGGGAAAGAATCCTAAAGCAATGCAGTCTCGGATGTAAAATCCTCAACTCCAAAAGTTTGAATTTGATGTATTTCATTGCAATAGGGAAAGAATCCTAAAGCAATGCAGTCTCGGATGTAAAATCCTCAACTCCAAAAGTTTGATTTTTGATGTGATTTGGAATCTGGAAAGATTGAATTTGAATTTGATTGAGATTTGATTTGGAATCTGATTTGAGATTTGATTTGGAATCTGGAAAGATTGAATTTGAATTTGATTGAGATTTGATTTGGAATCTGATTTGAGATTTGATTTGGAATCTGGAAAGATTGAATTTGAATTTGATTGAGATTTGATTTGGAATCTGGAAAGATTGAATTTGAATTTTGATTGAGATTTGATTTAAAATTTGTGTTCATTTTGTTTGTCCTTTAACGATTCAAATTTATTTTATCGTTTATTTAATGTTCATGTGAATTTGGTGTTTATCATTTTTAGATTTTTAAGGAAAGTTTTCTTTTATTCTTTTTTTGTTCTTTGTTCGAAGTTCATTTAACTTTAATGGTGTTTCCCAGTCAATTTGCACAAAAGAGGTGAAGGCCAAAAATGTGACATGGTCACTTTCATTCCAATCTTGTTGAAGATACATCATACAACTCGATCTGGAATACATCTCATACAATCCATGTAGACTCAAAACGGACTATGTATGATCTTCGTCGATCCATCCAAAGAAGCATCTGTCAAAAATCCATGTCTGAATAGTGGGGTACATGGTCAATAACATCACCTTCCAAGCCATCCTTGGCAAGGATGCCGTATGGATGTACATTTGAGGTGTGATACTTTCCATGTAGCTCACAGCTCGTAAGGCCGGAGGTTCTCTAGCTCCGGGTCCGGCCGGAAATGGTAAGGTGTCTTCCCGTCGTCCATCCTCCCGAAAGTAACCGAGATCCGCTTCACCGGTACTCCCGGTATGTAATGCTTAGCGATATCCGCTCCGTTGCCCTTCAGCATCATGATGGAACCTACCGGTAAAGGTATCTTCACTAGCCCTCGGAACTCACTCGGGCCTCGCTATCCGGAGGTCGGATCCGAACATGATGTTACACTCGTTCGGGAAAGAGACCGTGCGTAAAGGTCCGACAAAATCGTGGTGATCTATGTGCGGGGGTATGCGAGTCACCCCGCTTGTAGATGTTAATAATGCAAGCTATTGGGTATGCAATCACGCGCAGTACCCTCCATGTTATCGATCTCTTTACCATTCTCTTGATGACTAATGGCATTGGATCCACTTGCCCATGACGGAGTATTCCCGGTGGGTTTCCCTTCCCGTCCTCCGCAAAGTTAGTAACAGCATCCACATTGTATTTTAATTCTTCCTTTCCCTGGCATCCATCTCCGGGGTTCTGAGTAGGTGTTTTCCCTTAGGCGGCCCGCTCGGCCCATTCTTTTCAAATCCCGGATGCAATCCACGATTTGTTGTTGTTCATATTCTGAGAATACGACTGTATGTAGCTCGAGGCCTTCTAGTATATTGATCCTTCTGCCTCTGATTCTCTCGAATTATTCAAAGGTTTTCTTTTCGACATTCTGCATTCTTTCCAGCTCGTATTCTGGAATAATTTGCAAATGGCGAGGCCTCGGTGACATATTGTGGGATATACGGCTCAATCCCTTCACGTTCTCCTGCATACCTTGGCTCCTCGGGGATGATGTCCGTCGGGACATCCTCCGGGGTTGCTTCTGCAACAAGGTCATGCATTACTGGTGGTTCTATCTGGTAGCGTGGTAGTCTTCTTTCTTCTGATCTTTGTGAGATTTCCCTGGTCCTTTCTGTTATCCTAGGAGCTGGCCTCCTTTCTTCAGGTTCCTGGTGAACCGGTGTCCTTGAAGTGTATGTGCTGGCAGTAGCAATCGCCTCGTCGCGCCGGTCCGCCGCTAGTTTGGTTAACATCTTACGGATACGGCGATTCTTATTTCTTCGTTGCGTTGCTCGTGAGAGTAGCTCTTCGAACTTCCCGAATCTCCGTGGGTGCGGCGCCGACAAGCTCGCCCTCCGCCGTAGCGACTACGTACTTCATTTTCTTATCTTCTTCGGTGTTTGTTTTTCTTTTCTTGTCGCTGGATTGGTGGCTTGGGCCACCCACTTTCATCACTCGTCCGCCCGGGCAGCTTCTTCTCGATCAACCGGGACCCGACTACTTTCCTCGTACTCGTAGGCTCGCCGGTGCGAAGTCGGAGTCAATCTCGATTATCGCTCCATCTTTCACCCTCTTTTCATCGAGTGCAAGGCTTACGCCATTTCTAAAGTTCAGGACCAACCGCCCGTTCGACATTTCCCTGCGAAAAGACAAGGAAAAGGATCAGGGGCTGTACTAAGAACAAGAACATTAAAAAAATATTTATTAAAGACAGTTTTTTATTACTCTTGTATTTTTAAATTCACAGGAATGAAGTGGGATAAGATCAGGAAAGAGATTTTGATATGGAAGAGAAAACAAGGAAAACTTTATTATCACGATTTTATTTATTTTAGCACATTTTTTATTATTTTTGGGTTCGGACCCAGTCACAAGTAATTACTTCACCCGTGCTTCTAGGGATAAAGAATTCATTCCTTCGAAACATCAGGTAGCGTAATACTTTTTCAAGTATCGTCCATTGATTGGAAGCATATGTCGTTCTCCCTGGCAATTCACTAGCTGGTAGGAACCTCCTGAGTATACTGCTTCAACCACGAACGGCCCTTCCAAAGTGGGTTCAAATTTTCCTCCTATCTTGCGGTGTGCAAGGATAGGCCTTTTGAGAACGAGAACTAAGTCACCAACTTTGAAGGTTCTTGGGCGAACCAATTTGTCATGGGCTTGAACCATCTTAGCTTGGTATAGTTCTAAATTCTCGTCGCGCCGCAAGTCTTTTCCCTTCCGTGCTTTCTAATTCTTCTAGTCGTAATTTGGCATTCTCTTCTGTCGTGATTTTGTTTGCAACTCGCAATCCCGAGTGAAGGAAGCTGAACCTCTAAAGGTAACATCGCCTCGGACCCATACACCAGAGCGTAAGGTGTAGCTTGAGTAGGAGTTCTGAAGGTTGTCCGGTAGGCCCATAAGGCTTCTAACAACATCTCGTGCCAATTTCTCATATTATCGTCCAAGGTTTTCTTTAAGATTTGAACGAGAGTCTTATTAAAAGCCTCAGCCAGGCCGTTTGCTCTTGGGTAGTAAATTGTTGAATATCGCCGCCGATTCCGTGTCTCCCGACAAAATTGTTGATTTGTGTGCTTCGAATGCCGACCCATTATCCGAGATAATCCCGCATGGCACTCCGAAACGGTAGACAACTTGGTTCTTGAAAACCGTAGCACGTGGTGTGCTTTCACTTCTCTAAGTGGAACCGCCTCTCGCCCACTTGGAAAAGTAATCCGTAGCCGCAAGAATGAAGCGATGTCCTTTTGAAGATGGTGGCTCTATCGGACCCACTATATCCGTGCCCCAACATTCAAATGGCCACGATGCAATTGTCGGATGTAACACATTTGGAGGTTGGTGTAGAACCACTCCGTGCACTCGGCATTGGTGACGCCTCTTGGCGATTTTCATGCGATCGGTCATCATCGCGGGCCGGTAGTACCCTAGTCTTTTAATCTTCATTTTCATCTTCGGACCCGATCGAGTGAGCGCCACGTAGTCCCGAATGCACCTCTTTAACAATTTCACGGGCCTCGGACCCGCTCGGGCACCTTTGCCACATTTGATCGAAAGACCTTCGTATAACGTGTTGTTTATTAATGCGTAGGACAGAGTTCTTTTCTTGATCCGATGGGCTAGCGACCTATCGTCCGGTAGCTTTCCCGTTTGCGGTGTAGTTCATTAATGGCCGTCGCCAATCTTTCGTGTTTTCTCGTCATCGTTGCAATCGATTCTTCTTTTTTTCCTGATTTGTGTATTGTGTCTATGTCGAGTTGTGATAGGACCTGACGTCCGTGAACTGACACTTCTACTGACTCATCTTGCAAACAGGCAAATTCTTTTACGAGGCGAGCTAACGCATCTGCTAAGGCATTTTCTTTTCTAGGAATTTTGTAGATTGTCACATTCGGAATTTGTTCCAACAACTGTATGGCATACTGGAAGTATTGCTCGAGTCTTGGTTTAAAAATTCTGTACTGTCCGGCGATCTATTGAATGATTAACTACGAATCCCCGTAGATGTTGATGTGTGTTATCCCCATTTGAATAGCTAATTCCAGTCCCGTTATGAGGGCTTCATATTCTGCTTCATTGTTTGTACACGGTTCTGTCAAGTGGTAGGAGTTTCTTAACATCCCCCGCTCTGGTGTTATAAAGATTAGCCCGATTCCTGCCTTACCGGGCACTATCACTTGTGATTCTTTATCTTTGTGTGCTCGAAGATGCTCCGTTGAAATATAATTCCCAACGTCGATCATCGTGGTCTTCTAAGCTCATTATTTGTTCATCTGGCAAGTCGTTATTGAGAGGAGATTATGCCGGCAAAGGGTGTGCTGCGAGAAAGTCTGCTAAGACTTGTCCCTTTACGGCACAAAGAGGCACAAAAGTTATATCGAATTGCAATAATATCATTGACCATCTGGCAAGCCTGCCGGAAAGTGTTGGACGAGTCATCAAGTATTGCAATGGATTAAATTTCGAGATCGAGTTGACCTTATGAGAAAGCATGTAGTGCCCGAGCTTTTAAGCGGCGAAGATCGGGGCCAAACAATGCTTTTCGATTGCGGGATACCTTATTTTCGTCGAAGTAAACGACGGCTTAAATAGTAAAGAGCATTTTCTTTACCCTCATCATTGACACTAGGCTAACAGGGCTCCGAGAGAGTCGTCTAAAGCCGCGGTATAAAGTATCGACGGTCTACACCGAGACTCGGGGTCTGCTAAGACAGGAGGTGTCATTAAATATTGTTTAATGTCTTCGAAGGCCTTCTGGCATTTCTCTTCCCAAATAAATTTGGCGTCCTTTTTAACTAGTACCGAGAAAGGCTGACACCTACCTGACAAGTTTGAGATAAAGCGTCGAAGATATGCTAGCTTCCCTTGAAAGGATCGTAGTTGTTTTAAGGTTTTGGGAGGCGGCATTTCTAAGATAGCTTTAATCTTTTCGGGGTCGATTTCAATTCCACGATGTCGGACAACGAATCCTAAGAATTTCCGGAGGTGACGCCGAAGGTGCATTTTAAGGGATTCATCTTAAGGTTAAATTGTCTTAATCGTTCGAAAACAATTCTCAAATCATACAGGTGGTTTTCCTTTACTTTGCTTTTGATGACCACATCGTCCACGTAGCATTAGACTTGATTGTGGATGAGATCATCAAAAATTCTTGTCATCGCTCTCTGGTATGTTGCTCCTGTGTTCTTCAGTCCGAATGTCATCACTAAGTAGCAATATACTCCGATCGGCGTTCTGAATGCTGTAAGTTTTTCATCTTCTGGAGCCATTTTTATCTGGTTGTATCCTGAAGATCCATCCATGAATGAGAATATTTCATGCGTCGAAGCAATGTCGATCATTAGTTCCGGGATCGGTAGAGGAATTCATCTTTTGGACATGCCTTGTTTAAATCTCTCGAAGTCCACACAAATTCTCGATCCGACCATTCTTCTTTCGACCGGCACCACATTGGCTAACCAAGTCGGGTATTGTTCTTCACGTGACAAATTTAGCGTCTATTAGCTTTTTAACTTCGATTATGACTTGTTGTTCAATTTCTAGACGCATTCTTCCGGGACCTTGTCCGACCGAGACGAAGTAGGATCCACTCCTAGCTTATGGACTCGCGACCTCCGGAGCTAAACCTGGCATCTCATCGTAGTTCCAAGCAAAACAGTCTTTAAATTCCATTAATAACTTGATTATTTCTTCGGAGTCTTCTTTATTGAGTAAGGAGCTAACAAAGGTAGGTCTAGGCTCTTCGTTAGTACCAAAGTTAACTTCCGTTAACTCATCTATTGTAAATTTAATCTCTTCTTCAAATTCTGGTGGAGCATCTCCAATTTGTAAATCTTCAAATTCTTCTGTAGTTTCCATGCAGTTTTCATTAGACTCGCAAGTGACAACCAAGCAAAATTCAGTATCGTCAACTGATCCTACTATGCCGAATCCGAGACCATGCTTTGAATTGGGTGGACGACCGGAGTTATTCCATAATTTTTCAAAATGTTGTGATTGACCCTTTGTCCATTGTCGAGGCAAGAAACCACGCTGAATTAAATTTTGAACACAGGGAGAGTACCACTCAAAAGGCAATTCCATTAATTCTGATGAAGTGACATCTTCAAATTGTACATTATTTTCAGTTTTGGAGGAAGGAGCACCACGGTAGAATTTGATTGGCTTTGCACCACTACTACGTACCTCTTTGACCACCATACCCTCGACCTTATTAGAATGGATCGGGGTTAGGGTCATAGTATGTACATAGTGGTTAATCTTCTCGTACATTGATTTATATTCTTCATTCTTTTCATCTTCGAGAGAGATCTTGAATTGCGGCTTCTTTCGACTTATTGTCGCTGCTTCTTGCTTGACCTCTTTTTCTTCTTCGAACTCGTCCTCCCAATCAACATTGATGGTCGGTTTCCTCCGTCCAACCTGTCCTAACGTCTCTACCACGACCTCGTCCCCGGCCTCGACCTCGGATGCGAGTTGTGGAGAAACCTTCACCATCTCGTCGTAAGGGAGTGGTGAGTGACTGTTGGACTAGAACTTCAGGTTCTTCGTTGTCCCGAACTTTCTTTGCTTCACTCATTAATGTATCTCTGGAGAAGATTGTTTTCTTCGGAGGTGCATAATAAGCTGCATCTTCATGGATTTCAATTTCATGTATGGAGAATGGTTGTAAGTCACCTTTGATGCACTGTTCCCCTCCATCGTACTATTTGATGCACTGGTGTAGAGATGATGGTACCATCCTATTTTCATGTATCCATGGTCGACCTAGTAGAGCATTGAACGACATTTCTGAATCAATTATGTGAAATTTTGCGGTTGTCTTTGCTAAGTCACCGGTCTTCATCAGTAGTGTTATTGATCCGAGGGCTCTTTCTCCTTTCTGGTTGAAGCCTCTTAATAACATCTTGTCCGCTTCGAGTTCGTGAGCATCAATTTCCAAATATGCTAGTGTTCGAAGACTCATTATATTGATTGATGCTCCTGGATCCACCAATACTCTGGAGAGTGTAAACTTCCCAATTGTAACTGAAATGTACAACGGTCGGTTGTGATCTGCTGTCCCAAGTAATAGGTCATTGTCCGTGAAGGTAACACCTTGTTGTTCCTTTAACGAGTAAACCTCATCTAACGAATCTCCGGCCATTTGAGCTAAGCAAATTTCTGGATCAAGTAAGGCCTTGATCAGAGCTTCTCTCATCTCCTTTGATAAGATGAGAGAGTCGTAGATGCTCGGTTCGGTCGGTAGTTTCCTAAGATGGGCTAGCACGTTGTAGTCCACTTTATTTTCATGTGTTTCGGCTTCTTCCCGAATGGGTATTTCTTCTCGTCGGGGTGGTTCTTCCCGAACAACCACTCGCTTTCCTTTGTCCTTTGGACCCATTCTCGGAGGTAGAACTCTTCCACTTCTTTAGTTGACTTCGTAATTTCTTCGACTCTAGTATTGAGTTTGTCGGTGTTTCCTCCGAATCGGAATGACGAGTTCTTCCGGATTAGCTTCGCAGTCCGAAGGCTCTAACTCTATTGTGATCGGAGCTCCTCGAAACTCGCAGATAGATTCATTGCTTGTTGAACTCTAGTAGCCTCATTGATGGATGTCTTCTTCGTCATCGTGATCGTCGAGATTGTGTATGATTTGAGAATTGTCATTGGTATTGAAATCTATGTCTGGATTGTCGCTAGTTACGTAATCGTTAGAAACAGTCAAAACGTAGCCAACGCCATCACCCTTATCATTATAAGATCCCACCAGAGTGAGCAAATAATCATACAGAGTCAGAGGTTCGAGGGATTTCTCCCCCGAATCGGAAACAACTATCCTAGGATAAGCAGCCCCTAGTCTAGCCTTAGGAGCCTCGGTTTTCTCTTCTTCATCGATTTTCTTCTTCACTTCAATTGTCTCTTGTTGAGGTGGTTCTTCTATCGCAAGTGATAGTGGCGACTTGACAGGTTTCGAACTCTGAATTGAAGCTCGCACCGAAGCGGTTTGGATGCTGTCTAAAATCTTTTTTGAAGACCTTGTCCAAGCGGTAGTCCATCCATCGTCGATCACATAGGGATCTATCGGAACAATGAGATCAGTCGAGACAACATTGACGGAACCTCCTTTCTGGGGTTCCTTCATGTACTCCTTCGGGATTTTTATATTCCCTTTCCGAAGGTTGTCATTGAGCTAACTTGTGAAGGTAATGCAATCTTCTATCTTGTGTCCAAGCATCCAGTGATAAGGGCAAAAGTTGGGATCACCTTTCTTGTTGACATCCTCTGGTCTCTTAGGCTCTGACAGTTAGAAATTTGGAGTTTTCATCAGACTACAGAACATTTTCGGCACTGCTTCATTCTTGAATGGATATTCCCTGCTCAGAAGCTCCCTTAATGTACGTTGCGGACGTGGCGGTTGTTCATCTCGTTGAGATGACCGATAGCCTGGGTTGGGGTTGCCGGTAATTCCGTTGAGGTTGTCGCGGTCGTTCGAGGATATTTGTATCGGTTGCTTGCCTTTGTCGACTGCTGCAACGATCCCGGATTTCTTTTCAAAAGTCTTCACAGGCTTTTGCTTGTCTGTCTTGTCGGTGAAACTTAATTGCTTCGCCTCCTCTTGCAAGCTCCCGGCCTTGCTTAACAACTTCTCGAAAGTCTTAATAGTGAATCCTTTGAGGAGAAGTGCTATCTCGGTCGTTGACCTCATTTTCGATGAGGTCTTCTCTTCTCTCTTAAGTATTTCAGGATCTAGCCTTAGAGCTTTTCCTTTCGACTATCTTAGAGGACTAGAAGTGGAACCCACCCTTTAGAAGTCCAAACACCTCTTGACTCCCTGCAAACCTCACAAGCTTGATTGTACATCCCTAATCACCTAGAGGGTTAAAATCAAATGTGAAGGTTTAAATGATGAGTTCCCTATAGGACTTTTTGGCCTTAGGACTACCCTGGGTGGCCTGGTCTGGAGAGGGTTGACCTGCACACATCACACTCTCACACACATTCTGAACCCTAAACCCACCAAAATACCCCAATACCCTCCAAATAACCTCCAAATACCCAAAATACCCTTTTTAACCCAAAAATCTAAAAATTCCAAAAATTCCCAGAAAATTCCAAAAAATCCCAAATATTCTCAATTTCATTTTGTTCAACTACACCATAAGCCAATTTTGTCAATTTGACCCAATTTTATAAAAATCCCCATTCCACCTGTTTTTGACGTGACCGTCGACGAATTTGTCCTAACGACCTCGGATGACGAAACGGACCACGCCGTTGTGTCCGGAACGTCGATTTTAGCTAGGTAGGATACCCATTTTGCTAGTGTTCCGTGCACGAGCAAATTGCACGGAAATCGATGCATGCTATTTAAAATTAAAAAAAAAAAAATCTCCTATTTAAACCTCATGACACCCTCTCACAAAGCCCTAATTCCTTCTGTTCGAACTTTCTCCTCCCACAAGATTCATTCGGCCAAAACCCTCTCTCAACCTAGCGCTGAAAGCATCGCAAACTCGCAGCCCTCAATCTTGTTCTCTAAACTCTAGTTGAGCTCGCAGTATCTCGCATCGCCGGCCTCGCCGCCGGATCTCCCCATGCCGGAGCCGCTCGCCGCCTTCTCTTTCGCCTCTTGATGCCGACGTCGCCAACATCGCCGATGCTACTATGGACGGAAAAGGATTCCTCGCAGAACACCGTTGGAGAAACTGCAGCAAAGAAGACACTGGAGGAGTGTTTGCTGTTAATCATTCTTCATATCAACAAGAGATTTTAGAATGGGTCATCATTTCACTAAAGATGACCTTCTCCAGCAAGGTCATGTTGGCTTCATTAGGATCTGCTTGCATCACCTTTCCGCATCCACTTTTCCAGCCGTTAATGTGCCTTGCTTCTCTTGGCTTGACTGAAGTGGTTTTACTCTCTTACTCACAAAAACTTTCAGTTTTTTTGGGGCCTTCACACACATTCCACCCAGTTTCTATACCTTTACATATCTAACACCTAAATCTTATTATTATTTTTTATTTACATCACTTAAATCTTTTAAATTTTGCAGATTAAAAAAAAAAAATCCTCCTGCATGATTAAGGTAGCTTGTATTTGAGATTTGAGTTTTGGTGGTAGATATGCAAATACATAGGAATTCAATGACCTGCATGTAAATTTCTTTTTTAATTTTCCGCCTCTGTTGCTACTATGTCCTCTCTCTTGATAGATTTTCTTACTTCATTACTCGGTCTTCTTTGCTTGGTTGCTCGATCTTTTTTTTTTTGCTTGCTCGAACTTCAGTTTTCTTGCTAGTTTGTTCGATATTCTTGTTGGTTGCCCGATTTCTTTCTTGCCTCTCCTATTTTCTTTTTTACTAGGCTGTTTGTTTGCCTATCAAGATATGTTATGAGGATTTTGTTGTGGACTTTACTTCGGCCATAATGCATTTGTTCCACTATTTTCCTCGCTGATTTGTGTGCTAGTTTCTATTTGAAGCTCTTTTGGGTAGTTAAATCAATTCTCTTAGCAGTTGAATGAGGCTATGTTTACAAGCTTAATCCCTTCATGTTTTTATCTCATAGCTAAGCCACTTATTAGATCCAGGAAATTATATTGCCTTAGAATAGCATGAATACATCTTAAGGAATTCTATAAAGCTTAACATTTGGTTTAAAGGGTGAAAGGATCTTTATGAAATGTCCAAAATGTCAATGACTGAATGGTAGTTTTTTTTTTTTTTTTTTTTTTTTTTTTGGCATAGAGCTCTTTGTGTTGAAATTAACATACGATTGGATTTATTTGTGATGAGTTATTCTATTATTTTTACATATTTTGTGTTTGGCTTACACGGATTAATGCCCTTCTAGCATATAAAATTTATGCACATTTTAATTATGAAAACTCTTTATACTGCTTGCTTGCGTACATATATATGAAATTTGGTTATTTGCGTTTTTTTTATTTTATAATTATCATGCACATTTACATACTTTGTGCAATCTTGTATTAAACTAAATTCTCATACCACCTTTTTGGTGTGCCTTTGCGAGGTAAACAAAATTGTGATGGAAATATTGGAGGATCGCAAGGATCACTTTAGAGTCGACGAAATAAACAACATCAACCTCTGCAACGGTATAACTTCTAAACCTCTCACATTTGAGCGAACAAGCATGATTTCAGTGCATTTACGTACCACTCAATTTGTATGTACTTACATTTTTTTTTTTTAACGGCTTAACTTCAATTTTTACATATATGCCATCTCACACATAAAAAAAAAATGTATTTCCCTACTTTAAAAATTAAGTGCTAACTCTTTTAATGTAAAATTTAAGATTTGGATGGTATAAGTGTATAAAAAAAATTTAAAGTTTAGGTATGGATCTTATGTGATTTGTGAACATAAAAGCCATATGGATCTTTTATGACATGCAAGCATGCGAATAAGTGTGAATCTTTTTGTGATCTGCAAACAAAAAAAGGGCATGCGATTTTGAAAATGTGAAAAATTGAGCCTATTGTTTTGAGTTGAGGTTAGCACTTTATGTGAGGAATCTCTTTCATTATATGCATTTGGAATGATGAATTACTGCGAGATTATATGAATTGCGGTTTTTGATATTGCATTTACATTGTCGTTAATGTTGAAATGTTGAGGAAAAGAGAGGAATGAGTGATACCCTTCAACATCTTGCAAACACCTCCTCATTTAAAGTTTATTGGTGGTTCTGTGCTTGAAAATTTGAATCTGTATAGTTTTGAAATTTTGTAGGATCGTATATCCGGAGAAATCTAAAATTGTCGGATTTTTTTTTATTTAAGAAAAGTTTTGGAACTCGAAAACTTGCTATTTTGCAAATTACGAAATCTTTATATCTTTTGAGTTGTTAAAGTTTAGAAGTCCTTAGAAGTTTATTTTGAGAAGTATAAATTTGATGTGAATTTGATTTATGAAAAGTTTGAAGATACAAATTTTTATTTGAAAAAAAAAAACATTTGGAATTGTTTTATGAAAAGATTTGGGTGATACGAATTTAAAAGGAGTAAAGTTTAAGAATGCGATATACAAAACACATATGATTTGCGTCGAGTAGGGACTTTAAACAATCTTATGCAATTCAATTTTTTTTTTTTTCGTACCTTTATAATTAGATTCATATATTTCATGTATTTAAATTGAATGAATCATTTCTCATACAAATTTCTTGGTGGGTATTTGCGAGGTACGTTGGAGCGTGTATGGGACACCGACAGCTCGAAGCAAGCGGCGAGGTGACTTCGAATCAAGTGTCAGCTGGACAGCTTTCCCTCCTTGCAAAGGTGGCTATGAAAGAAGGTGAAGCCATTGTAACATATAAATGCAGCTTCTAATTACTTATTCTTACTCTTGAGCTTGCCTTGCAACTTCAAAAATATTTATCCTCTTTACAATATTTGATTTCACTTGGATGAAGCATTGGAGAAATTGTAGGTTTTAGATTTTTCTGAATCTCTCTAGATTTCTCCATTTTCGCTACTCGTTTATATGTGAAGCTTATGTTTAGATCAATTTTGCAACTCAAAACTGTTCTATGTCTAGTCCTACATGCTTTTAAATGATCTGGAGTCAATGCTTTATGGGTTTATGAAGTTTACGAATGATTGGTACTAATTATAAAGGAATTACTTGTGTTTTTTGTCTCTTAAGTTCAATATACTATCAAATCTGAAAAAAGACCATTTGGGTATTAAATTTTGGATGCTTGGCATGTAAATTCAAACCTAAACTTATTGATATATTTGCATACACATTTTTTATACTTGAGCCTATGAAATTGTAAAGTTTGATTAGTCATATATTTTGACACTTAAATATATAAATGTGTAATACTGGTTATTTAAATTTAAAATACTTTATGTATTAAACATAAATCTAGATATAAATTTATATATTTATTTAATTTCAATGCATTTACATACTTAATACATAATAAAAATATATAAATATATAATTTTCGGATTTTTTAAAATAATATTTACATATGTGTAATTTTCGGATTTTTATAATATTTAAATATATAACACTCAATTTAAACGTATTAATTTAAAATTTTGATATTTCATATGTATAGCACTTAAAAATTATATGTACATTTATTATCTGTCACAATTACTGTAGTTATGTAAATATAACACCTAAATTATTGTATTGAATATGAAAATATTAAATTTCTTAACTTTTTACATAAATAACTTTTAAAATAAAAGAAATTTTTAGATCTTTAAATCACTATGAGCTTACGTCTTAAATTGAAGGATATGAATTTATATCTTAAAACCTTAAGCATATGATATCCAAAAATAAGTCTAAACATTCCCCTACACTCAATAACAATAATAATAAAACATACATAACGATAGTACATACTAAAATAAATGTAAATACATACACATATACCTCTATAAAACCATAACAATAAGTAATAAATGAATGATAATAACAATGATGAAAGGGGAAGAGAGATTATTATTATTATTATTATTTTATACTAAGTTAAAGTTATATGTTTGAGGAGCCTGAAATGAAAGTTAAATATGTAAACACATATGCATTGATTGACATGTATGTAAACCTTCCCCGTATTCTTATGTAAGAATCTTAACACTATTTGAGAGAATGTTCATATTTGATTGTAAATATGTAAATGAGACGACGATAGCGATCACAACAACAAAACAAAAGACGATCTTCAATCGAATTCTTCATAATTTAAACAACAAAGCTATAGGATTTCGAGGTAGTTCGCCTAGCGCGACGTAAATCCTAACTTCGTCTTTAGGCTTTTGCACAGCTCTGTTGTGCAATATAAGCCCTAACACTTTAGGATTCCGAGGTCGTCGTCCGATACGACATAAACCCTCACATCTTCGAGGCTATTTGCATGACTGCGTCATGCAAATATAAGTCCTAATTAATTAAAATTGGCAAGATTGAAATATCGGATAATATTAGGATTTTCTTAAATTCGAGCCAAACAATAGGATAGTTTGGGAAGTTGCCAAAATTCTTCTTGGACCTCAGCTTCTCCTACTTTTCTTCCATTGGACTCCTGAAAATAACTGTTCCAAATTTGAGCTAATCCCTTTTGAAATTTCAAAAATCCAATCCTTTGAAAATCTTAAACTTTGAAATTCTTGAGAGCAAACCCACTGATCATTATCAAGAGTTTTCTTAAATGATTCCCGTCATTTAAGATGTAACTAATTATAGGGGCTTGCCATTATAGGGAACTTTAAGAACCCAGGTAATATAAACCCTGCTTAATTCATTTATATTAAGCAGGGGAACTTGTCAGCTTATAAAATTGGTTCGCAGACCAAACGGATGTCACAAACCTTTCTAGTTTATTTAATCGAGCCCCATTACCAAGTAGTGTGTCTATTCTTCGGGGTAGATACATGGTTTGTGGTGCGGTGCTCGTTTATGTAAACTATTCGGGATGTGAGATCAGTTTGATTTCATATCTTAAGATTTTCAAACTTAAAATTATTTTCAAAATCAAATGCTACTTTCTAAATTATATATATATATTTAAATTAAATTTAAAATATAAAATTCACCGACAATTTCTGTTAGGCGACCCCCTTTTCAAAATAAAACACACGACCTAAAAAATAATGCCGACAACTTCTGGCGACTCCGCTGGGGACTAGTTCCTCTCTCCATTTTGATCAGATGGTTTTGCTTTCATAAATCGGTAGTGAGTCCATGCCCCTAGTGGACCAAACTACTATTCTTTCCGTTGGCATACCCCGCTCATTTCTGTCTTGAGTGAGTATAGTCAACTCCTTTTTGGATTCTGGAGCCACTGTTTAGACACCCCTAAACAGAGAGGTTCCAGAATCCTCCCACCTCCCCAAAGAGGCGAAGTAGACCCCCAATAGGTGTGTTATAATAGGAGCGATCTATTCATGTGATTTCGATGTGAATTCGACCTCCTCTAAATCTCGGACCGGGTCCGATACTTCATTCCTCTTTAGGTTTGACTTGTTGTAATTATGTTAAACTGAAATTCCGCTCTAACAACCTTCCAATAAACTCTAAACAAAATAAAATTTTGTTAAAATTTTAATTCAAAATAAAATTTTCAAAACCCATCAAATACACAATAATAAAACAAAATGCAAAATTTTGAAATAAAAAAATTCACATGAATAAATTTTAAAGACTGCCCAGTTTACATGACAAGTGTGTTAACTTGAGTATTACCGCTGAAATTACAAGGCAGAGGGCGTCACTGACTTCTGAATATTCTTCAAAAGTCAATCTACACATCCACTGAAGGACTCTCCCGCGACGAAGCTGCCAACAAGTTCAAATGCCATGAATTGACAAATAAATGGATACGAGAAGGATAATGGGTAGTGGGTCCCGACCCTCCCACCACAAAACAATCAAAACGACTTGATGATGGGTTGTGGGTCCCGACCCTCCCACCACAAAACAGTTGAAAGAGACGACGACTTGATGATGGGTCGTGGGACCCAACCCTCCCACCACAGCAAAAAAATATATGCTCAAGGACGTTCGAAGTTTAGCGAAAAGACAATCGGGGAGTGAAACACGATGAAACTTCAACATTTTAATAAGAATATGACTTCGAGGGAGAATGAAATTAATGTCCTAATGACTCGGGTCCTTAACTTTAAGGAATTCGGACCAGGTCCTAAGTGGATTTTGAAATGAAGCGAGTGTGCTTGAAATACGAGTAATTGATCCGGGATATCGAGGGTCTTTTAATTTTCTCGCCATGTGACGGGGTCCAGAATTTTGGATGAGTTTTAATATACCAGGATTCATGTTAAGAAACATTTCAGATTTATTAATTAGGGGAGTTTCGACATTCAAAATCTTTAATAGAAATATGTCTTACCAGATACAGTAATTCTCAGAAAACAAAAGGAGTAAAAAGAAAAAAAAAGTGTTCCTGGGGAGAAGCTTGAGGTGAGCACACAATCAAAAATTGGTGTCCCAATTCAGACATTCAAAATTTTTAACATGTGCTCAACCAGGTACAATAATCCCCAATTAAAAAAAAAGAGCGAAAAGCTTAAGAAAAAAAAAAAGGAAAAAAGAGAAAACAAGAATGCTCCCTGAGAAGAAGCTTGAGGCAAGCATATAATCAAAAATTGGTGTCTTAATCCTCCCCCGATTGATAAAACTTGAAAGGCTACCTTAAGAAGTCTCCTCTGATATTATGCTTTGAAGAGAGTCAAGTGATTTAGGTCTTTTGGTTGGTCATTAATTGACTCAGAAGTATCTTTGGACAATGAAAAATACTTCTATCACATGAGCATAAATTTTGAATCTGCGTAGGATCAGAAAGAAAGAATTGAAGAGAGGGCTACTGTTATTAGTAATTGATGAAAATTCAACCCGAAGTCATATCGTTCGGTTCCCGCAAATACAACCCCAACATCAATTTGAAGAGCGTCAGAACAACTTCTCAAAGATAACTTGTACAATCCTTACAGATCAATGTCAAAGAAACGACGATCGTTGCGACAGAGCTACAAAGTTACAACATTTCCAGCTATGGTGTCTGTAGAAATAACACCTCTTTGTAGGTACTTAAAAAAAATAATTTCGATGGTACCTTGAAGAGTGGGTTGTTTTCTTTAAACGTGGCTTTAGTCAGTGGACGATGCCTCAAGAAGTACTGTGCATCGTTATGTTTCAAAGACACCCTCGTTCTACGAAGCACGAATGCTCGCACTTGCTTAGTAATCGGGTCCAAATCCTAAAATAAAAAATATATATATACAACAAAAGAAAAGTCATAAAACATAAAAGAATACAATAAAATTTCACAACAAATAAACAACAATAAATTTCCCATTAAATGAAATAACAAATAAATTAATAACAAAAATATAATAAATTCACCAAAAATAAACAAAATAAAAAATGTTTATACAAATCAAAATGAAATTCAAATCAAAGTGAAACAAAATTCAAATCAAAACAAAAATTTAAATCAAAAGAAAATCAAAACATAAAATCAACAAAAAGTCAAAAAAAAAAACAAATAAAAAAGTTAAATTCCTCTTCTGACTCGGTAGCAAGTTGAGCTTCATCAGCCTAGGGGTGTCCTCAAACCCTTCCTTCTTGACGAGGTTTATCTTTTCAAAATACCAATCTAAACAAAATTTGAAGATCAAAACAAAATGAACATAAAAAAAAAAGGGAATGAGAAGAGAAAAGAAAATGAAAAAGAAAATGGAAAAGAAAATGAACGAAAATTTTTTTAGAAATCTGAATGTCAAAACAAATTCCAAATTAACATGAGCTCTAATTAAACAGAAAATGAAATTGAATCACTAAAATAAAATGAATCTAAATCTCAAATTGAATTCTGATCTGAATCCTCTAATTCAAACCTTTCAATTCTTCTCCCAATCAAAATCTGTTTGAAACTCTTTTGAAATTTGAATATTTTCCTCGACTTATTGCTAAGTCAAGTCTTTTCAGCTTGGTACACTTACCAGCTCCTTTCAATTCTCTTTCTTCTGTGTCTTAGAGGATCGGCTAGTTATATTGACACGGAGCCACGAACATTGTTCGATTTGGTTCTGATGGCATGAGACTGGGTCCCTCTTCATACAGATAAATCTTCGAGACTAGAGCCTAACTTCTAGTCCTCTTTCAAACTTTCGAGACTGGTACCTAAATTCTAGTTCTCATTTCGAGGTCGGTACCTAAATTCCGACTCTTTTTTCGAGATCGATACCTAAATTTCGATTCTCTTTCGAATTGATACCTAAATTTCAATTCTAAATTCCGAGACTGGTACCTAAATTCCAGTTCTCATTTCGAGGTCGGTACCTAAATTCCGACTCTTTTTCCGAGATCGATACCTAAATTTCGATTCTCTTTCGAATTGATACCTAAATTTCAATTCTAAATTCCGAGACTGGTACCTAAATTCAAGTTCTCTTCCTTCGAGGTCGGTACCTAAATTCCGACTCTCATTCGAGATCTATACCTAAATTTCGATTCTCTTTCGAATTGATACCTAAATTTCAATTCTAAACTTTCGAGACTGGTACCTAAATTCCAGCTTTCATTTCGAGACTAGTACCTAAATTCTAGTTCTCATTCCGAGATCGATACTCTAAATTCGATTCTCATCATTTTCGAGGTCGATACCTAAATTTTGACTCTCTTCCGAGATTGATACCTAAATTTCAACTCTCATTTTCAAGATCGGTACTTAAATTCCGGTTCTCATTCCGAGATCAGTATCTAAATTTTGATTCTCATCCTTTTCGAGGTCGATACCTAAATTTCGACTCTCTTTCGAGATTGATACTTAAATTTCAATTCTCATCCCTTTCGAGATCAGTACCTAAATTCTGATTCTCATCCTTTTCAATCGACACTTAAACTCCGATTCTCACTCCGAGGCTGGTACCTAAATTTCAGTTTTCCTTGCAATCCCGAGGTTGGAACCTAGGTTTCAATTCTCATTTCAAATCCAAATTTCCTCAAATTGATTTTAAATCAAACTTCAATCTAAATTAAAACTCAAAATCTAAACTTACACATCAAGACTTGAACATGAAATGAAACGAAATCTAAATTGAATTCCCCAGATCTTGTGATGTGGAGTTCACCTCCTTTTCCATTCCCCAGCGAGAGTTCAGGAACCTCTGGCCTTGGAAACATACCTGATATTCCCTAACGGAAATTCTTCTACTTCGTCCTAAGTTTGTCACCTGGACATCTGTGTTGGTTTTGTTGATCTTTTCGGTCAACGCCAATACGTGCGGTGTGCTTGATTAGCACACCACACCTATTGGGGGTCCATTTGTTGACCTCATTTTTGATGAGGTCTTCTCTTCTCTCTTAAGTACTTGGGATCTAGCCTTCAGGCTTTTCCTTCGACTATCTTAGAGGACTAGAAGTGGAACCCACTCTTTAGAAGTCCAAACACCTCTTGACTCCTGCAAACCTCACAAGCTTCGATCGTAGACCCCTAATCACCTCAGAGGGTTAAAATCAAATGTGAAGGTTTAAAGGATGAGTTCCCTATAGGACTCTTTGGCGTTAGGACTACCCCAGGTGGCCCGGTCCGGTGAGGGTCGACTCGCACACATCACACTCTCACACACATTCCGAACCCTAAACCCACCAAAATACCCCAATACCCTCCAAATAACCTCCAAATACCTAAAATACCCTTTTTAACCCAAAAATCTAAAAATTCCAAAAATTCCCAGAAAATTCCAAAAAATCCCAAATATTCTCAATTTCATTTTGTTCAACTACACCATAAGCCAATTTTGTCAATTTGACCCAATTTTATAAAAATCCCCATTCCACCTGTTTTTGACGTGACCGTCGACGAATTTGTCCTAACGACCTCGGATGACGAAACGGACCACGCCGTTGTGTCCGGAACGTTGATTTTAGCTAGGTAGGATACCCATTTTGCTAGTGTTCCTTGCACGAGCAAATTGCACGGAAATCGATGCATGCTATTTAAAATTTAAAAAAAAGAAAAAATCTCCTATTTAAACCTCATGACACCCTCTCACAAAGCCCTAATTCCTTCTGTTCGCGAAACAGCCGCAACTTTCTCCTCCCACAAGATTCATTCGGCCAAAACCCTCTCTCAACCTAGCGCTGAAAGCATCGCAAACTCGCAGCCCTCAATCTTGTTCTCTAAACTCTAGTCGAGCTCGCAGTATCTCGCATCGCCGGCCTCGCCGCCGGATCTCCCCATGCAGGAGCCGCTCGCCGCCTTTTCCTTCGCCTCTTGATGCCGACGTCGCCAACATCGCCGATGCTACTATGGACAGAAAAGGATTCCTCGCAGAACACCGTTGGAGAAACTGCAGCAAAGAAGACACTCGGAGGAGTGTTTGCTCGTTAATCATTCTTCATATCAACAAGAGATTTTAGAATGGGTCATCATTTCACTAAAGATGACCTTCTCCAGCAAGGTCATGTTGGCTTCATTAGGATCTCGCTTGCATCACCTTTCCGCATCCACTTTTCCAGCCGTTAATGTGCCTTGCTTCTCTTGGCTTGACTGAAGTGGTTTTACTCTCTTACTCACAAAAACTTTCAGTTTTTTTGGGGCCTTCACACACATTCCACCCAGTTTCTATACCTTTACATGTCTAACACCTAAATCTTATTATTATTTTTTATTTACATCACTTAAATCTTTTAAATTTTGCAGATTAAAAAAAAAAATCCTCATGCATGATTAAGGTAGCTTGTATTTGAGATTTGAGTTTTGGTGGTAGATATGCAAATACATAGGAATTCAATGACCTGCATGTAAATTTCTTTTTTAATTTTCCGCCCCTGTTGCTACTATGTCCTCTCTCTTGATAGATTTTCTTACTTCATTACTCGGTCTTCTTTGCTTGGTTGCTCGATCTTTTTTTTTTTGCTTGCTCGAACTTCAGTTTTCTTGCTAGTTTGTTCGATATTCTTGTTGGTTGCCCGATTTCTTTCTTGCCTCTCCTATTTTCTTTTTTACTAGGCTGTTTGTTTGCCTATCAAGATATGTTATGAGGATTTTGTTGTGGACTTTACTTCGGCCATAATGCATTTGTTCCACTATTTTCCTCGCTGATTTGTGTGCTAGTTTCTATTTGAAGCTCTTTTGGGTAGTTAAATCAATTCTCTTAGCAGTTGAATGAGGCTATGTTTACAAGTTTAATCCCTTCATGTTTTTATCTCATAGCTAAGCCACTTATTAGATCCAGGAAATTATATTGCCTTAGAATAGCATGAATACATCTTAAGGAATTCTATAAAGCTTAACATTTGGTTTAAAGGGTGAAAGGATCTTTATGAAATGTCCAAAATGTCAATGACTGAATGGTAGTTTTTTTTTTTTTTTTTTTTTTTTTTGGCATAGAGCTCTTTGTGTTGAAATTAACATACGATTGGATTTATTTGTGATGAGTTATTCTATTATTTTTACATATTTTGTGTTTGGCTTACACGGATTAATGCCCTTCTAGCATATAAAATTTATGCACATTTTAATTATGAAAACTCTTTATACTGCTTGCTTGCGTACATATATATGAAATTTGGTTATTTGCGTTTTTTTTATTTTATTATTATCATGCACATTTACATACTTTGTGCAATCTTGTATTAAACTAAATTCTCATACCACCTTTTTGGTGTGCCTTTGCGAGGTAAACAAAATTGTGGTGGAAATATTGGAGGATCGCAAGGATCACTTTAGAGTCGACGAAATAAACAACATCAACCTCTCGCAACGGTATAACTTCTAAACCTCTCACATTTGAGCGAACAAGCATGATTTCAGTGCATTTACGTACCACTCAATTTGTATGTACTTACATTTTTTTTTTTTAACGGCTTAACTTCAATTTTTACATATATGCCATCTCACACATAAAAAAAAAATGTATTTCCCTACTTTAAAAATTAAGTGCTAACTCTTTTAATGTAAAATTTAAGATTTGGATGGTATAAGTGTATAAAAAAAATTTAAAGTTTAGGTATGGATCTTATGTGATTTGTGAACATAAAAGCCATATGGATCTTTTATGACATGCAAGCATGCGAATAAGTGTGAATCTTTTTGTGATCCGCAAACAAAAAAAGGGCATGCGATTTTGAAAATGTGAAAAATTGAGCCTATTGTTTTGAGTTGAGGTTAGCACTTTATGTGAGGAATCTCTTTCATTATATGCATTTGGAATGATGAATTACTGCGAGATTATATGAATTGCGGTTTTTGATATTGCATTTACATTGTCGTTAATGTTGAAATGTTGAGGAAAAGAGAGGAATGAGTGATACCCTTCAACATCTTGCAAACACCTCCTCATTTAAAGTTTATTGGTGGTTCTGTGCTTGAAAATTTGAATCTGTATAGTTTTGAAATTTTGTAGGATCGTATATCCGGAGAAATCTAAAATTGTCGGATTTTTTTTTTATTTAAGAAAAGTTTTGGAACTCGAAAACTTGCTATTTTGCAAATTACGAAATCTTTATATCTTTTGAGTTGTTAAAGTTTAGAAGTCCTTAGAAGTTTATTTTGAGAAGTATAAATTTGATGTGAATTTGATTTATGAAAAGTTTGAAGATACAAATTTTTATTTGAAAAAAAAAACATTTGGAATTGTTTTATGAAAAGATTTGGGTGATACGAATTTAAAAGGAGTAAAGTTTAAGAATGCGATATACAAAACACATATGATTTGCGTCGAGTAGGGACTTTAAACAATCTTATGCAATTCATTTTTTTTTTTTTTTCGTACCTTTATAATTAGATTCATATATTTCATGTATTTAAATTGAATGGATCATTTCTCATACAAATTTCTTGGTGGGTATTTGCGAGGTACGTTGGAGCGTGTATGGGACACCGACAGCTCGAAGCAAGCGGCGAGGTGACTTCGAATCAAGTGTCAGCTGGACAGCTTTCCCTCCTTGCAAAGGTGGCTATGAAAGAAGGTGAAGCCATTGTAACATATAAATGCAGCTTCTAATTACTTATTCTTACTCTTGAGCTTGCCTTGCAACTTCAAAAATATTTATCCTCTTTACAATATTTGATTTCACTTGGATGAAGCATTGGAGAAATTGTAGGTTTTAGATTTTTCTGAATCTCTCTAGATTTCTCCATTTTCGCTACTCGTTTATATGTGAAGCTTATGTTTAGATCAATTTTGCAACTCAAAACTGTTCTATGTCTAGTCCTACATGCTTTTAAATGATCTGGAGTCAATGCTTTATGGGTTTATGAAGTTTACGAATGATTGGTACTAATTATAAAGGAATTACTTGTGTTTTTTGTCTCTTAAGTTCAATATACTATCAAATCTGAAAAAAGACCATTTGGGTATTAAATTTTGGATGTTTGGCATGTAAATTCAAACCTAAACTTATTGATATATTTGCATACACGTTTTTTATACTTGAGCCTATGAAATTGTAAAGTTTGATTAGTCATATATTTTGACACTTAAATATATAAATGTGTAATACTGGTTATTTAAATTTAAAATACTTTATGTATTAAACATAAATCTAGATATAAATTTATATATTTATTTAATTTCAATGCATTTACATACTTAATACATAATAAAAATATATAAATATATAATTTTCGGATTTTTTAAAATAATATTTACATATGTGTAATTTTCGGATTTTTATAATATTTAAATATATAACACTCAATTTAAACGTATTAATTTAAAATTTTGATATTTCATATGTATAGCACTTAAAAATTATATGTACATTTATTATCTGTCAAAATTACTGTAGTTATGTAAATATAACACCTAAATTATTGTATTGAATATGAAAATATTAAATTTCTTAACTTTTTACATAAATAACTTTTAAAATAAAAGAAATTTTTAGATCTTTAAATCACCATGAGCTTACGTCTTAAATTGAAGGATACGAATTTATATCTTAAAACCTTAAGCATACGATATCCAAAAATAAGTCTAAAAATTCCCCTACACTCAATAACAATAATAATAAAACATACATAACGATAGTACATACTAAAATAAATGTAAATGCATACACATATACCTCTATAAAACCATAACAATAAGTAATAAATGAATGATAATAACAATGATGAAAGGGGAAGAGAGATTATTATTATTATTATTATTATTTTATACTAAGTTAAAGTTATATGTTTGAGGAGCCTGAAATGAAAGTTAAATATGTAAACACATATGCATTGATTGACATGTATGTAAACCTTCCCCGTATTCTTATGTAAGAATCTTAACACTATTTGAGAGTGTTCATATTTGATTGTAAATATGTAAATGAGACGACGATAGCGATCACAACAACAAAACAAAAGACGATCTTCAATCGAATTCTTCATAATTTAAACAACAAAGCTATAGGATTTCGAGGTAGTTCTCCTAGCGTAACGTAAATCCTAACTTCGTCTTTAGGCTTTTGCACAGCTCTGTTGTGCAATATAAGCCCTAACACTTTAGGATTCCGAGGTCGTCGTCCGATACGACATAAACCCTCACATCTTCGAGGCTATTTGTATGACTGCGTCATGCAAATATAAGTCCTAATTAATTAAAATTGGCAAGATTGAAATATCAGATAATATTAGGATTTTCTTAAATTCGAGCCAAACAATAGGATAGTTTGGGAAGTTGCCAAAATTCTTCTTGGACCTCGACTTCTCCTACTTTTCTTCCATTGGACTCCCGAAAATAAGCGTTCCAAATTTGAGCTAATCCCTTTTGAAATTTCAAAAATCCAATCCTTTGAAAATCTTAAACTTTGAAATTCTTAAGAGCAAAACCACTGATCATTATCAAGAGTTTTCTTAAATGATTCTCGTCATTTAAGATGTAATTAACTATAGGGGCTTGCCATTATAGGGAACTTTAAGAACCTGAGTAATATAAACCCTGCTTAATTCATTTATATTAAGCAGGGGAACTTGTCGGTTTATAAAATTGGTTCGCAGACCAAACGGATGTCACAAACCTTTCTAGTTTATTTAATCGAGCCCCATTACCAAGTAGTGTGTCTATTCTTCGGGGTAGATACATGGTTTGTGGTGCGGTGCTCGTTTATGTAAACTATTCGGGATGTGAGATCAGTTTGATTTCATATCTTAAGATTTTCAAAATTAAAATTATTTTCAAAATCAAATGCTACTTTCTAAATTATATATATATATATATATTGAAATTAAATTTAAAATATAAAATTCGCCGACAATTTCTGTTAGGCGACCCCCTTTTCAAAATAAAACACACAACCTAAAAAATAATGCCGACACGGCCGTCAATGCTTTTAAGTAAGATGCCGACTGCATGTTGTTCTTGTAGTTGTGGTTCACACTTCATGCTTAAGTTCGTCCATCGAAGTATGTAATCCACCAAAGTTTCGTTCGGCTTACGCTTCTCTACCACTAAATCACCTATAGTGATGTGGTGTCGAGCTCCGGTGAATCGCTTGATGAAAAGGTTTTCTAGTTCCGAGAACGTCTTCACCGAACCATTCGGTAATCCGCATACCGATCAAAGGCGATCCCCGATAGAGCTGCCGACGAAGCTGTCGGAAGAGTAATGCATCGCTCCCGCCGGCATTGCAAAGCTGGCACGAAAGTGTGCGAGCATGCTTGTCGGGGGTTCTCGATTCCATCAAAGGTCTCGAACGGAGGTGGTACGAAGCCTTTTGGGGATGGGACGGCGTCGAATTCTTCCGGGTAAGGTCTACCCGTCCGAATGGATGTCCCACTCTTTGATTGTGCTAAGGCTTCTCGCACTCGCTTGTTCCACCAAGCTCTTGATATCTTTTTCCGGAATCATATTTTGTGTTGTATCTTTCTTTAATCGATCATCCCCGTTGACGGATGTAATCTCCTTTCCTCCGTCCACAATGTGAATGACCTCTGGGGGCGTCTCTCTTTTGGGTTGCACTTGACTCTGGAGAGTGGCTAGGGCTACAGCCATCTCTTCCATTCTTTACGCCATTTGGGCGATCGTATCGTCTTTCTCTTGAAGTCGTCTTCTCATCACTTCGGCTCCTCTCTTCTCGCGGCTGCAGGAGCACCTTGTGAGTCGACGAAGCTCGTGTTTCGACCATGTTAATTTCTGCATACTCATCGTCCATGAATTCCGATGAATCAATCTCATCTCCGAATTTCTCTTCTCTTTCTTTTGCTAGTTGTCGAATATCAGTCCTCAACTTTACCATAACGTCCTCTAGCGGACTTTTCTGTGCATCCTCACAGTTGTCGTGTGATAGCTGCCAGGTTCCCTTCTCACGAGTCCCCTTTACTGCAGTGGCACTTTCTTCGGATTCAAGTCTCCCGACGAGACTTTCCTTTTCGAGCCGTTGTTTCGATCTTAAGCTGTCCAGGTAGTGGGACGTCATACCATCCTTCTAGCGACGGAAGGTCTAGGACCGGATGATCCGTCGGCCAAATGCCGGAAGGTGGTATCCTCCCTGATCTGCAACCCCGAAACAACGATAGGCGGACTAGCCTTCATCCTTTTATTTGGCTTTTCTGTAACGATGGCAGGTTCTACTCGTGGCCCAAGATGGGATTTGACTGGCACCCATCCTATCCTTCTTAGAATCTCTGATACGGGGCATTTCTATTTCTTTGCTAGCTTCTCGATCACAGTCTGTAGTCGGGCAAATGGCGTGATCCTAGCCCTTTTCTTTCTGCTGTCGTCGTAGTATGCTGGTCGAGGTAATGTAGAAACAATCCTGCGGACATTTTCCTCGTCGAGTCTGCGGCGGAAAGGGATGGAATCTACTTCCTTCCAAAAAAGGTGTATCTTCGGGCAATGGTATGTATTCGGGTAGTGGTGTGTACTCGGGGATTTCCGGGATTTCCTCCGGAAAGCAACTTCGGCGGCTACGGCCTTCCCGGAAATCTTCCTACTTTTGTTCCTTCTTTGGGTCCGTGTTAGTGATGGAATTCTTGAGATTGGACCCGATTTCAAAAACGAAGGTCTCGCAGGAAAGTCCGTACCCTCCACGGTAACGGGTTCACTATAGTTCGGATTTCCTTCCCCTTTAACTGCGCGGCCGGGGTAGGTGCGGAGACAACTAGACCGAGTGGGGTAGCAAGAACGGTCCTTCGCGGACGACAGTACTCCTCTCGGTTGGAATCTTTTGCGGGGAGGAAACTCTTGAGTTGACCTAAGGTTGAACTCGATCGGCGGCTTCTCGGCTTCGGATACTTTGTTTGTCGGCGCAAAAGGGAAACGTCGGTGATCTTGACATTTGTGTTCTTGAATCCTTGTCCGAACCGGATGATCCCATTGTCGGGCAGCTCATCCTTGTAAACAGCGAAGTCGAGTCCATTGGTGACGGAGAAAATCAGCTTTAGGGCCTCCATTTCTGCAGGGCGGATCCTGATTGTCAGTCCCAAGTTATGCTTCTTCTCATCAGGACGAAAAGAAAGGAATTGAAAAGAGTCAGAACACATTCTTGTTCATGTATTTATAAGGAGTTGTTTGTTAAAAGAGTCATTCATAAGAGGGTTTGTTTATTTAGAATAGAATGTTCAAAGGTGTAGAGAAGGTAATGAACCCGATTCAGAGTTGGAAAGGAAAAGAAAGTCTTATGCAAGACTTCTCGACTCGAAGGATCACTCCTAAACTGACACCTATTGGGGGTCCACCCCACCTCGAAATGAGGTAAAAGGATCTCGGAACCTCTATGTTTAGGGGTGTCTAAACGGTGGCTCCTAAATCCGAGAGAATGTTGGCTATACTTGTTCGAGGTAGAAATGAACATAGTATTCCAACGGAAAGAAGGGTAGCTTGATCCACGAGGGACATGGATACACTACCGATTTTTGAAAGCAGAATTGTCTGATTAAAAATGGAGAGAGGAATCATCCCCAGCGGAGTCGCCAGAAATATGTCGGCGTATTTTTTAGGTTTTAAATTTGATTTAAATATATATATATATAATTTAGAAACTAGCATTTGATTTTGAAAATAATTTTAAGTTTGAAAGTTTTTAAGATATGAAATCAAGCTGATTTCACATCCCAAATAGTTCACATAAACGAGCGCCGCACAAAAACCGTGTATCTATCCCGAAGAATAGACACACTGCTTGCTAATGGGGCTCGATTAGATAAACTAGAAAGGTTTATGACATCCACTTGGTATGCGAACCAATTTTATAAGCCGACAAATTCCCCTGCTTAATATGAAAGCATTAAACAGGGTTTATATTACCTGGGTTCTTGAAAATTCCCTATAAGGGCAAGCCCCTATAGTTAATTACATCTTAAGTGACGAGAATCACCTATGAAAACTCTCGATAATAATCAGTAATTCTGCTCTCAAGAATTTCAAAGTTTAAGTTTTCAAAGGATTGAATTTTGGAATTTCAATAGGGAATGGATCAAGTTTAGAACATTCTGTTTTGGGATTTCAAAGGAAGAAATGTAGGAGAAATTACAGATTCGAAGCGAACTTCGGTAATTTCCCGGCTATCCTATTATTTGGCTTGAATTTAGGAAGATCCTAATATCTATTTAATGTTTTGATCTTGCTAATTTTAATTAATTAGGACTTATATTCGTATGACATGATCACACAAATAGCCTCGAAGATATGAGGGTTTATGTCATATCGGATGACTACCTCGGAATCCTAAGACCGGTTAGGGCTTAATTTGCAATGCAAATGCCTAACAGAAGGTTGAGGATTTATGTTGCACTAGGCAAACTACGTCGAAGTCCTATGGTTTTGTTGTTTAATTCTAGGGAAGTTTTGCTAATGTAGATTCAAGTTTTGCTGACGACGATGGCCGTGCTGCCCACCATGCTCCAAGCTCCTTATTGTTGCAGAGGTTTAGTTATAGAAGTCATAAATCAGGTGATGAGAAAAGTGTTTTGGTTTAGAGAAGTCTTAATTTCCAAGTGTTTTTGTGTTTTAATTAAAAACAAATCTTAAAGTTGATTATAACGACACCAGTTAAGATCCCACGGTTCCATCCTTCCGGCATAGTTATTTTTATCGGATTCACTTAGTCCAGATGAATTTGCTAAACTCAACTGAATGAGTTCCGCACTTTCATTTAGACCGTGGGAAATCCCGTTAGCAACACGTAGGTTACATCATCCAAGGTATTCCCGATCATCCAACAGGACGTTTTAATTTAGTTGTAATTGTAGTTTTGTGTTCGTTTGTGATTAAATTTTGAGTTGTTTTATATTTTGAAATGTTGTGGCGGTGAATTTTATCTTGCAATGACTTTTAACTTAGTTTTGGTTTCGGTTTTAGGGACTATCCTAAAGGTGTGGGTTTTCATGCAACAGTTGTTTATCATGCAAGAAAAGTAATTGCGATGCGATTAAAGAAATTGCAATAATGTAAATTGCAATAAAATAAAAGCGTACACTGGAGGGTCTTCCCGTCATCCCAAGCTGCACTTAAAACACAATTAGAATATTTAAGCGAGTTCTAGGTAAAGCTAAGGGAAGGGTTATGGTTTCTACCAAGTTCCTAATCCTATAGCTAGTCATTTCCTATGACGTCTAGGTTCTTGTGTTTTGGTTTGAGGACGATTTTCTTCATCAAAGAATAATTAAGTTCAATTGTTCTTATAAGTATCCTATCATATTGAGGAAGTGCTTAAGAAGAATCTTAAACATCTTTTCAATATTGATAGGATTGTTTTAAGTCCGAATGAATTTAATCATACAAATGAATTAATCGTCCGAGAATTCAAGTTTTGTTGTTATCTTGCTCGATGAACTAGGACATTTGAATATCCTATAAGTGAAGTAACATTTCATTTAATGTTCGTTTAGGAGTTATGACGATAAAGGTTTTCGAGGGCAAATTGGTGTTCTAATGATTTGTGATTTAGTTTAACTTCGATTAAAGGGTTTAAATTTGGAATAGTGTTCAAGTTGCTTTATATTTAATTTCTTTATGTCTTAGGTGATGTTATTTAATTCAATTTAATTTTAATTTAATTTAATTTAATTTTAATTTAATTTAATTTAATTTAGTTTGATTTGATATAAATTAATTTAATTTAATTTAACTTGATTTAATTTAATTTAATTTAATTTCCTTCAATTTAATTTAATTTGATTTAATTTTAATTTAATTTAATTTAAATTAATTTAATATGTTTTAATTTAATTTAATTTAATTTAATTTAACATTTTTAAATTTAATTTAGTTTAATTTAATTTAATTTAATTAATTAATTAATTAATTTAATTTAATTTATTTATTTAATTTAATTTAATTTAATCTTTAATTTAATTTTAATTTTAATTTTAATTTAATTGAAAATTTAAAAAGAGTTTAATAATTTAACTTATTATATATATTTTTTTAATTTAATTTAATGATTAAGTCCTTTAACATTTTAAAACTTAAATTTGAATTATCATTTTTAATTAGGAATTAAATATTAATGAGATGATTAATTTAGGGATTTTTAAATTAAAGAATAAATCTCTTCCTAATAATATCCCTATTTTAATAATTCCAATTTTATTATTCTTCCAAATTTAATCAATTATTTAATTAAGGTTTGTTTTAATTATCTTCAAATTGTCTAATAGGTTTCTACCCTTTAATTATTTAAATTTCAATCACCTAAATCAGATTAAGATCAAATATTTTATTTGTTAATTTTATTAAACCTAAAGTTTTAATTAAGGGTTAAAAAATTTAATTACCACTTTGCCCTTCAAGCTTAATAATTTCATAACTCACTAAATTGAGCTTAAATGAACTTGAAATTTTTATGTGACTTCACTCATATGTCAATAAAGACATGAGAGGAGAAAATGTGATTTTTCTCGTATTTAATTTATTTATGTAATTATTTTTGGTAGAAGATAGATTTCGAAGGAAAATTTAATAACATGACCAAAGGAAAGTTTCGTCCTTAAGAAAATTATGAGACATTCCTAATGACCGAGAGGACCACTTGGACCAATTTTGGTGATTTTTTGAATTATATTATTTCTATTATAATTATTTTAAGTTTTGCGAGTATTAATTAATTTAAAAATAAAATAAAGGTTGAAAAATGAAATTTATATTTTTAAAAAATCTCTCGATATCAAGGAAATCAGAGAATCAATTTTGAAATTTTCGATTTTCTATGATTTATTATAATTATTTCAGTGAAAATGCCAAAAATGTATTTTTCAATTTTTAAATTACCTTAGGGCTTTAAAATTTAATATCTCATTAAATACACCTAAGAAAAATATGGGGTTTGTTCCTAAGTGATTAAAATTCAAAATGTGACATTTTGGTGAATTTTATTATTTTTATGATTTTTATTATTTTTTAATTATTAAAATATTAAAATAATACAAAAAATCAACTTTTTAGAAAATTGAAATTTTAATTTTCTTAAATTCCTCGATATCGGAGAGGCTCCAAAACCAATTTGGTGAGTTTTTGAAAGGTATTTTGAAAGTTATGAATTTTTGAAGTTTAAAATGGTTAAATGGCTTAGTGAACCCATTTAGTAGGGCTAACCAAGTCCAATTGACTTCAAATTTTTATGGTGGGTTCCTCTGATCCTAAAGGTCAATGGAGAATTGATTTCAAGCCAATTTGATATATGGTTAGCTCTAATTAATTAAAGAGCTATTTTGAGTGTTTAAGCCAATTAGGGTTATTTTAAATGAGTTAACTCAAAACCTTTTTTTCCTAGGGTCCTCTGGTCATAAGAGACATCACCAAATTTTCCTAGAATTTATTTCACAACATGCTAATTATTGGAATTAAAATACTTAAAACAGCAACATGAATTTGAAAAATTAATAACTTCTCGTAGGGATGGCCTCTGACTTTGGAAAATTCAAGGAATCTTCCCAAATTCAGAGGCTTCAAAAGCCATATGGTCTCATGCCATGGTGAATTTCCTATATGCATGGAGAATTAAAACAATGCAGAAGGGAAATAAATCATTAAAAATAAAATACTTGATGAAATTAAATGATTTCTTTTCCACATTATTCTCCTCTGTTCACTTGAGCGAGAGGGTATTTTTATTTTATTTTTTTGATTTTTCTACACAAAGTTATGCATTTTTGAAGTTTAGGGAATTAAATAAATCAGAAAATCTCTAATTTTCTATTTATCCGAGTCGGCGCCGCGTCATCCTTAACATCTCCGAAGTGCCGCGTGGCGCTCTCCCATTCGACGCCGCCACTTGAGTCAGCAGCCCGGGTCCCGCCTTCCGCGTATCATCCGTTGATCCGACCTAATCTGAGTCGTCCGTCCGCGCGTGTATTAAATGAACGGCATCCATTCATCGTCCCCAAGCATCCTCACCCGAGAGCCATCCACACTAAAACCTTAAGAACTCACTCGATACTTAACGGATTTTCGTGTTCTTGTGTCTCCATGGATTCGTCTTGAAGAGACGAACACATCTATACGGTGATCATGCATTGAAATTAAAACATTTGAAATGGAGAATCTCCAGAAGCTCGGGATGAAGAATTAGTTCATACCTTTGTTCAGAGAAGTGTGGCTTCAATCTGAGGGTTGTGTCACCTTCGATTGGATCCCAGCAAGCTCCAGATGAAGTCTCCTGGTCTGGTGAATTGCCTAGCTAGGATTTCGACCACAGCCGATCGCAAAGCTTGGAGGCTGGAGCAACTGGGTGGCCTGGAGAGGGGGCTTTTGCTGGTGGACTTCTTCCCTTGGTGCAGTGAAGGTGTAGAACCAATCAATTTGAGGATTGATCCACTTGTGGAGAAGTGTCCTGGTTTTGGGTGGAATTTTGGTGAGAAATTGGGTTTTGTTGGTGGGGATTAGGGCAAATTGGCACTAGGGATCAAGCTCGCTCTAAGTATGGAGAGTGATGCGGAGCAATTTTGGCGGAGTTTCGGTAAGGTACGGTTCGGCACCTCCCATGGCCGAGAGGGGGTGGTGTTTAAATAGGAGAGGGTGGAGGGCCTCCCGGGGAGAGTTAGGGCTTGGGATCAGTTGCTCTTGGCAAGAGAAGAACGACTACAATGGCCACCGGGGATGGGGCGGCTCGGCGGTGAGAATTCCAAGCTTGGGCTCACATGTGAGCTCTCGGCCCGGTGGTTTCCGGTGGGCGTGGTGGTCGGCCGACGGTGGTCAGTCACTTCGTTGTCATCGGGGAGGTCGGGGTGGGGCTTAGTGCGATCGATTGGCCAATGCCATGTGTAAAGAGCTTGGATTGAAATGGAATGGGGGAAGGCTATTTTGGGTTCAAATGAGTCAACCCATGATTTTGGGCTAGGTTCACCACCCGAGGCCTGGTTTTGGGCTGAAAAGGATCACTTGGGTCAGCCAAGAGAAAATGGTGTGGTCTCCATCCATGATGAGGTGGCTAAGCATGGTTTAGTGTGTGACATGCTTAAGGTAAAAAAAGGTTTAAGAAGGATTAGGAAAGGGGGCCCTCCTTTTGCCATTAATGGCTTGATCACATGTCAAACCTTCCATGGCTCCATGTGGCTTGTCCATGGCTTGCATGGCTCACCTTTGGCTTGGGAAAAGTTGAGTCAATTTCATGAAAATGGATTTAAGAAAAATTTTTGTATTTAGGGGTGATTTGGCATGAGGCTTGATTTGGAATTATTTGATGATGAGATTAGAACTTAGGGAATGGCTTTGATTAAGTGGATGGCAAATGGAAATGTCATGTGGGCTTTAGGGTAGATTTTGGGCTTTTGTATTTGGTGGAAATGGGCTTTTAGAATGGTTTAGGGAAGTGGGCTTTTGGATTTTAAAATGGATTTTAGGATGAAATTTTGGCAAAGGCTTGGGCCAATAATTGTTGGGTTTAACTCATAGATGTGTCATGAGTGACTTGAAGCAAATTGGGAGTGATTTAGGTTTGAATTGGGTTGAATTTGGGCTCCTTTGGTGAATGGGCCAATATAGGTCAAATTGGGCTAACTTGGGCCAATGTTGGGCTAGGGTTGAAATTGATGTAAAATTAATGTTGGGAAATGTTTATGGGAGTGTTTCAAAGAGGTTTTGACTTTGGTTGGGCTTTGATTTTGGGGTTTGGGCTCATTTGGGTTGACTTACACACACACTACACCTATACACTATACTTTCACACACCTATACCCAACTTGACCTCCTGACTCATGTAGGTGATTCACATGGATGGTCCTTAACCCCTAAGCCCTTGGCTAAGAGGGTTAGGAACAACATAGTGGATGCCTCGAATGAGTCCCTTCATGGCTCATGTGGGCTTGATATGGCTTCATGGCTCAACCAAAATGATTTCATTCCACTTACATTCACCCGATCTTCAATTTTCCAAATTTTCAATTTTTGACCCCGGGACCCTACACCTGCTTAACCTACCCAAAGCCTTGAAACTACCCAAAATTTGCAAAATCACCTAAATTATCCAAAATTCCTCAAAACCAATCCCAAACATTCCCACATTACTCAAATTGATCATCCATACCCAAAAATATCAAAAATTCCAAAAATACCTCCCAATACCCTCCAAATACCCAAAATACCCCTCTTGACCCAAAAATCCAAAAATTTAGAAAATTCCCAGAAAATTCCAGAAAATCCCAAATATTCCTAATTTCATTTTGTTCAACTACACCATGGGCCAATTTTGTCAATTTACCCCACTTTTGTCAAAACCCCCAATTTGACCCATTTTAACCCTAAGTGAACCCAATGTCAAGCCAAACCTACCCAATTGACCCAAATTCTGGTCCAATTCAATTCTAAACTTCAATTCAACATTCCCAACACCAATCTAGACCAAATCCAAGTCCAATTTGATTGACATTTGAACCCAATTTCACTTTTGGCCTTAAAGCCCAAATTGGACCATGACCCAAACCTAATCCAAACTAACCCAATTCAACTCCAATTAACCCCAAATATTTTCTAAACCTTCCCTAACATCCCCACAAACAAAACACTAACATGATCTGCCCAAAATTTGGACCCAAACCCCACTCAAATTCAACCCAAAGCTAAAAGGCCAAATTTTGACCTAAACCCAAACCTAACCTAAATAAGCCCAAAACCCAAAATCAAAACCCAACCAAAGCCAAAACCTCTTTCAACCACTCCCATAAACACTTTTCAACATTAATTTTACATTAATTTCAACCCTAGCCCAACATTGGCCCAAGTTAGCCCAATTTGACCCACTTTGGCCCCTTTACCAAAAAAAACCCAAATTCAAACCAATTCTACTCCAAATCACACCAAATTGATTCCAAACCATTCATGAAACATCCCTAAAATAAACCCAAAATTTATTTGGCATGGTTTGTCACAAAACTCTTCATCCAAAAGTCCTTTTTGAAATATAAAGGCCCACCTATTGAAGCCTTTTAAAAAGCCCACTTCCACCAAACCCAAAAGCCCAAAAATTCATCCAAAGCCCACAAGACAATTCCTTCTCATCATCCACTTGATAAAATCATTCCATAAAGTTTGAAACCTATGATTAAATCATTCCAAATTAGGCTTTATCCAAATTCCCATCAAAATGCCAAAATTCCTTAAAATCCATTCCAATGAAATTGACTAAGCCATACCCAAGCCCAAATAAAGCCATGAAGTCATCCTCAAGCCCCATGTAAAGCCATGAGAAGTTTGACATGTGACCATCCCATAAATGACATAAGGAGGAGCCTCTTTAAGGATTCTCTTAAAGGTGATTAAACCGTTTCATGCTTCCCCTAAACTATGTTTAAACTTAAACATGCTTGGATAGTGACTTCTCCCTGCTAATCTAGGCTGATTCACTGACCTCCCTCGGCCCAAATTGGAGCTTGGAAAGGTGCACCCAACCCAAACCCATAGGATGACCAAATTGAGCCTAAAGAGCCCCTTCCCCATTCCATTTTGAATAAAGCTTTCTACACATGGCCAATCTCCATTGCTTGCACCATTGCCAACCCACGACCCTCCCGATGACAACGGTGACCGACTACCAGTCGGCCGACCACCACGGCCAGCTGGAAACCACCGGGACGAGAGCACCCATGTGAGCCAAACTTTGGAATTCCACCTTCGCTGAGTTGCCCCATGCCCGATGTCCATCATGATCGTTCTTCCCTTGACTCAAGCAGTGATCCCGAGCCTTAAACCCCACAGGAGGCCTCCACCCTCTCCTATTTAAACCTCACCTCCTCTCGACCATGAGCGGTGCTGAACCAGACCTTACTGAAACCCTGCCAAAATTGCTCTAGGCCACTCTCCATACTTAGAGCAGTTGATCCCCAGTGACAATTTGCCCTAATCCCCACGCAACGAGCCCGATTTCTCGACCAAAATACCACCCAAAACTAGGACACTTCTCCACGAGTGGATCGATCTTCAAATTGATTGGTCCTACACCTTCACCGGACCGAGGGGAGAAGTCCACCAGCAAAAGCCCCCTCTCCGGGCCATCCATCTATTCCGGACTCCGAAGCTTTGTGATCGGGCTTGGTCGAAATCATACTCAGACAATTCACGGACCGAGAGACTTCATGCGGAGCTTGCTTGGACCCGATCAAAGGTGACACAACCCTCGGATTGAAGCCACACTTCTCCGAGCAAAGGTATGAGCTAACTCTTTATCCCAAGCTTCTGGAGATTCTCCATTTCGAATGCCTTAATTAAATTAAAACATATCAAACTAAATCAAATTATATTAAATTAAATTAAATTAAATTAAATTAAATTAAATTAAACAAATTAAATTAAATTAAATTAAATTAAAGGAAATTAAATTAAATTAAATTAAATCAAATTAAATTAAATTAAATTAATTCATATCAAATCAAATTAAATTGAATTAAATTAAATAATAGAATCAAGTTAAAATTAAAATTAAAATCAAGTTAAATTAAATCAAAATTGAAACTAAACTAAATTAAATTAAATTAAAGTTAAATTAAATTGAATTAAAATAATAATAATAATAATAACATCACCTAAGACATAAAGAAATTCAAGATAAAGCAACTTGAACACTATTCCAAATTTAAACCCGTTAACTGAAATTAAATTAAATCACAAACCATTTGAACACCAATTTGCCCTCGAAAGCTTTGGTTATCATAACTCCTAAACAGAACGTTAAATGGAATGTTACTTCACTTATAGGATATTCAAATGTCCTAGTTCACTGAGCAAGATAACAAAACGTGAATTCCTGGACGATTAATTCATTTGTATAACTAAATTCATTTGGACTTAAGACAATTCTAGCTATATTGAAAAGATGTTGAAGATTCTTCTTAAACACTTTCTCAATATGATAGGATGTTTATAAGAACAATTGAACTTAATTGTTCTTTGATGAAGAAAATCGTCCTCAAACCAAAACAGAAGAACCTAGACGTCATAGGAGATGACTAGCATAGAGATTAGGAACTTGGTAGAAAACCATAACATTTCCCTTAGCTTTACCTAGGTACTTGTTGAAATATTTAAATGCCTTAACATGTGTTTTAAGTGCAGCTTGGGCTGACGGGAAGACCCTCCAGGTGCGCTTTTATTTTATTGCAATTTACCTTATTGCAATTTATTTAATCGCATTGCACTTACTTTCCTTGCATGATAAACAACTGTTGCATGAAAACCCACACCTTCAGGGTAGTCCACAAAACTAAAACCAAAACTAAATTAAAAGTCATTGCAAGATAAAATTCACCGCCACAACATTTCAAAATATAAAACAACTCAAAATTTAATCACAAACAGAACACAAAACTACAATTATAACTAAATTAAAACGTCTTGTTGGATGATCGGGAATACCTTGGATGATGTAACCTACGTGTTGCTAACGGGATTTCCTACGGTATAAATGAAAGTGTGGAACTCATTTAGTTGAGTTTAGCAAATTCAACTGGACTAAGTGAATCCGAAAAAAACAACGATGCCTGAAGGATGGAACCGTGGGATTTTAACCAGTGTTGTTATAATCAACTTTAAGATTTGTTTTAATTAAAACATAAAAAAAAACTTGGAAATTAAGATTTTCTCTAAACCAAAACACTTCCCTCATCTCCTGATTTATGACTTCTAAAACTAAACCTTTGCAACAACAAGGAGCTCGGAGCATGGTGGGCAGCACGGCCATCGTCATCAGCAAAACCTGAGTCTACTTGACAAAACCATTCTTAGAATTAAATAAGCTAAGCCATAGGATTTCGAGGTAGTTTGCCTAGTGCAACATAAATCCTCAACTCTTCGTTAGGCATTTGCATGATCATGTCATGTAAATTAAGCCCTAATCGGTCTTAGGATTCCGAGGTAGTCATCCGATATGACATAAACCCTCACATCTTCAAGGCAATTTGTATGATTTTATCATACAAATATAAGTCTAAATTAATTAAAATTGGCAAGATTGAAATACTAAATAAACATTAGGACTTTCCTAAATCCAAGCCAAACAATAGGATAGTTGGGAAATCTGGTGATGTTTCTTATGACCAGAGGACCCTAGGAAAAATAAGTTTTGAATTAATTCACTTGGAATAACTCTAATTGGCCTAAACCCCCAAAATAGGTCCTTAATTAATTAGAGCTAATCATACATCAAATTGACCTGAAATCAATTCTCCACTGACCTTTAGGATCAGAGGAACCCACCATAAAAATTTGAAGTCAATTGGACTTGGTTAGCCCTATTAAATGGGTTGATTAAGCCATTTAACCAATTTAAACTTTAAAAATTCATAACTTTCAAAATACTTTTAAAAAATTCACCAAATTGGTTTTGAAGCCTCTGTGATATCAGGGGAATTTAAGAAAATTAAAATTTCAATTTTCTAAAAAAGTTTATTTTTTGTATTATTTTAATATTTTTAATAATTAAAAAATAATAAAAATCACAAAAATAATAAAATTTACCAAAATGTCACATTTTAAATTCTAATCACTTAGGAACAAATCCCATATTTTTCTTAGGTCTATTTGATGAGATATTAAATTTTAAAGCCCTAAGGTAATTTTAAAATAAAAAAATGTATTTTTTTAGCATTTCCACTAAAGTAATTCTAATAAATCAAAGAAAAATCAGAAAATTGTAAAAATTGATTATCTAATTTCCTTGATATCAGAGAGATTTTTGAAAAATTAAAAATTCATTTTTCAACCTTTATTTTATTTTTAAATTAATTAATACTCCAAAACTCAAAATAATTATAATAAAAAGAATATAATTCAAAAAATCACCAAAATTGGTTCAAGTGGTCCTCTGGTTATTAGGAATGTCCCATAATTTTCTTAACGACGAAACTTTCCCTTGGTCATATTATTAAATTTTCCTTGGAAATCTCTATTTTCCACCAAAAATAATTACATAAATAAATTAAATACAGAAAAATCACATTTTCTCCTCATGTCTTTATTGACATATGAGTGAAGTCACATAAAAATTTCAAGTTCATTTAAGCTCAATTTAGTGAGTTATGAAATTATTAAGCTTGAAGGGCAAAATGGTAATTAAAATTTTAACCTTTAATTAAAACTTTAGGCTTAATAAAATTAAAGAGTAAAATATTTGATCTTAATCTGATTTGGATGATTGAAATTTAAATAATTAAAGGGTAGAAACCTACTAAACAATTTAAAAATAATTAAAATAAACCTTAATTAAATAATTGATTAAATTTGGAAGAATAATAAAATTGGAATTATTAAAATAGGGATATTATTAGGAAGAGATTTGTTCTTTAATTTAAGAATCCCTAAATTAATCATCTCAATAATATTTAATTCTTAATTAAAATGATAATTCAAATTTAAGATTTAAAATGTTAAAAGACTTAATCATTAAATTAAATTAAAGTTAAATCATTTAAATTAAACCCTTTTAAAATTTCAATTAAATTAAAATTAAAAGTAAAATTAAATTAAAATTTAAATTAAATTGAATTAAATAAAATTAAATTAAAAAAAATTAAAATTAAATTAAATTAAATTAAATTAAATTAAAACATATCAAATTAAATCAAATTAAATTAAATTAAATTAAATTAAATTAAATTAAATTAAATTAAACAAATTAAATTAAATTAAATTAAATTAAAGGAAATTAAATTAAATTAAATTAAAATAAATTAAATTAAATTAATTCATATCAAATCAAATTAAATTGAATTAAATTAAATAATTGAATCAAGTTAAAATTAAAATTAAAATCAAGTTAAATTAAATCGAAATTGAAACTAAACTAAATTAAATTAAATTAAAGTTAAATTAAATTGAATTAAAAAAATAATAATAATAATAACATCACCTAAGACATAAAGAAATTCAAGATAAAGCAACTTGAACACTATTCCAAATTTAAACCCGTTAACTGAAATTAAATTAAATCACAAACCATTTGAACACCAATTTGCCCTCGAAAGCTTTAGTTATCATAACTCCTAAACGAACGTTAAATGGAATGTTACTTCACTTATAGGATATTCAAATGTCCTAGTTCACTGAGCAAGATAACAAAACTTGAATTCCTGGACGATTAATTCATTTGTATAACTAAATTCATTTGGACTTAAGACAATTCTAGCTATATTGAAAAGATGTTGAAGATTCTTCTTAAATACTTTCTCAATATGATAGGATGTTTATAAGAACAATTGAACTTAATTGTTCTTTGATGAAGAAAATCGTCCTCAAACCAAAACATAAGAACCTAGACGTCATAGGAGATGACTAGCTATAGGATTAGGAACTTGGTAGAAAACCATAACATTTCCCTTAGTTTTACTGGGTACTTGTTGAAATATTTAAATGCCTTAACATGTGTTTTAAGTGCGGCTTGGGCTGACGGGAAGACCCTCCGAGTGCGCTTTTATTTTATTGCAATTTACCTTATTGCAATTTATTTAATCGCATTGCACTTACTTTCCTTGCATGATAAACAACTGTTGCATGAAAACCCACACCTTCAGGGTAGTCCCTAAAACTAAAACCAAAACTAAATTAAAAGTCATTGCAAGATAAAATTTACCGACCACAACATTTCAAAATATAAAACAACTCAAAATTTAATCACAAACAGAACACAAAACTACAATTATAACTAAATTAAAACGTCTTTTTGGATGATCGGGAATACCTCGGATGATGAAACCTACGTGTTGCTAACGGGATTTCCCACGGTCTAAATGAAAGTGTGGAACTTATTTATTTGAGTTTAGCAAATTCATTTGGACTAAGTGAATCCTATAAAAATAACGATGCTGGAAGGATGGAACCGTGGGATCTTAACCGGTGTTATTATAATGAACTTTAAGATTTGTTTTAATTAAAACATAAAAAAACACTTGGAAATTAAGATTTTCTCTAAACCAAAACACTTCTCTCATCTCCTGATTTATGACTTCTAAAACTAAACCTCTGTAACAACAAGGAGCTCGGAGCATGGTGGGCAGCACGACCATCGTCATCAGTGAAAACCCGAGTCTACTTCAATGAAAACCATTCTTAGAATTAAATAACTAAGCCATAGGATTTCGAGGTAGTTTGCCTAGTGCAACATAAATCCTCAACTCTTCGTTAAGCATTTGTATGATCATGTCATGTAAATTAAGCCCTAACCGGTCTTAGGATTCCGAGGTAGTCATCCGATATGACATAAACCTTCACATCTTCAAGGCTATTTGTATGATTTTATCATACAAATATAAGTCTAAATTAATTAAAATTGGCAAGATTGAAATACTAAATAAACATTAAGACTTTCCTAAATCCAAGCCAAACAATAGGATAGTTGGCAAATTTGGTAATGTTTCTTATGACCAGAGGACCCTTGGAAAAATAGGTTTTGAATTAATTCACTTGGAATAACCCTAATTGGCCTAAACACCCAAAATAGGTCCTTAATTAATTAGAGCTAATCATACATCAATTTGACTTGAAATCAATTCTCCACTGACCTTTAGGATCAGAGGAACCCACCATAAAAATTTGAAGTCAATTGGACTTGGTTAGCCCTATTAAATGGGTTGATTAAGCCATTTAACCAATTTAAACTTTAAAAATTCATAACTTTCAAAATACTTTTCAAAAATTCACCAAATTAGTTTTGGATCCTCTATGATATCAGGGGAATTTAAGAAAATTAAAATTTCAATTTTCTAAAAAAGTTTATTTTTTGTATTATTTTAATATTTTTAATAATTAAAAAATAATAAAAATCACAAAAATAATAAAATTCACCAAAATGTCACATTTTGAATTCTAATCACTTAGAAACCAACCCCATATTTTTCTTAAGTCTATTTGATGAGATATTAAATTTTAAAGCCCTAAGGTAATTTTAAAATAAAAAAAAATGTATTTTTTTAGCATTTCCACTAAAGTAATTCTAATAAATCAAAGAAAAATCAGAAAATTGTAAAAATTGATTATCTGATTTCCTTGATATCAGAGAGATTTTTGAAAAATATAAAATTCATTTTTCAACCTTTATTTTATTTTTAAATAAATTAATAATCCAAAATTCAAAATAATTATAATAAAAAGATTATAATTCAAAAAATCACAAAAATTGTTCCAAGTGGTCCTCTGGTCATTAGGAATGTCCCATAATTTTATTAAGGACAGAAACTTTCCCTTGGTCATATTATTAAATTCTCCTTGGAAATCTCTATTTTCCACAAAAAATAATTACATAAATAAATTAAATACAGAAAAATCACATTTTCTCCGCTCATGTCTTTATTGACATATGAGTGAAGTCACATAAAAAATTTAAGTTCATTTAAGCTCAATCTAGTGAGTTATGAAATTATTAAGCTTGAAGGGGCAAAATGGTAATTAAAATTTTAACCTTTAATTAAAACTTTAGGCTTAATAAAATTAAAGAGTAAAATATTTGATCTTAATCATATTTGGATGATTGAAATTTAAATAATTAAAGGGTAGAAACCTACTAAACAATTTAAAAATAATTAAAATAAACCTTAATTAAATAATTGATTAAATTTGGAAGAATAATAAAATTGGAATTATTAAAATAGGGATATTATTAGGAAGAGATTTGTTCTTTAATTTAAGAATCCCTAAATTAATCATCTCAATAATATTTAATTCTTAATTAAAATGATAATTCAAATTTAAGATTTAAAATGTTAAAAGACTTAATCATTAAATTAAATTAAAGTTAAATCATTTAAATTAAACCCATTTAAAATTTCAATTAAATTAAAATTAAAAGTAAAATTAAATTAAAATTTAAATTAAATTGAATTAAATAAAATTAAATTAAAACAAATTAAAATTAAATTAAATTAAATAAAATTAAATTAAAACATATGAAATTAAATTAAATTAAATTATATTAAATTAAATCAAATTAAATTAAATTAAATTAAACAAATTAAATTAAATTAAATTAAATTAAATTAAATTAAATTAAAGTAAATTAAATTAAATTAAATCAAATTAAATTAAATTAAATTAATTCATATCAAATCAAATTAAATTGAATTAAATTAAATAATAGAATCAAGTTAAAATTAAAATTAAAATCAAGTTAAATTAAATCAAAATTGAAACTAAACTAAATTAAATTAAATTAAAGTTAAATTAAATTGAATTAAAAATAATAATAATAATAACATCACCTATGATATAAAGAAATTTAAGATAAAACAACTTGAACACTATTCAAATTTAAACCCATTAACTGAAATTAAATTAAATCACGAAACCATTTGAACACCAATTTGCCCTCGAAAGCTTTGGTTATCATAACTCCTAAACGAACGTTAAATGGAATGTTACTTCACTTATAGGATATTCAAATGTCCTAGTTCACTGAGCAAGATAACAAAACTTGAATTCCTGGACGATTAATTCATTTGTATAACTAAATTCATTTGGACTTGAGACAATTCTAGCAATATTGAAAAGATCTTTAAGATTCTTCTTAAACACTTTCTCAATATGATAGGATGTTTATAAGAACAATTGAACTTAATTGTTCTTTGATGAAGAAAATCGTCCTCAAACCAAAACACAAGAACCTAGACGTCATAGGAGATGACTAGCTATAGGATTAGGAACTTGGTAGAAAACCATAACATTTCCCTTAGCTTTATCTAGGTAATTGTTGAAATATTTAAATGCCTTAACATGTATTTTAAGTGCAGCTTGGGATGACGGGAAGACCCTCCAGGTACGCTTTTATTTTATTGCAATTTACCTTATTGCAATTTATTTAATCACATTGCACTTACTTTCCTTGCATGATAAACAACTGTTGCATGAAAACCCACACCTTTAGGGTAGTCCCTAAAATTAAAACCAAAACTAAATTAAAAGTCATTGTAAGATAAAATTCACCGCCACAACATTTCAAAATATAAAACAACTCAAAATTTAATCACAAACAGAACACAAAACTACAATTATAACTAAATTAAAACGTCTTGTTGGATGATCGGGAATACCTCGGATGATGTAACCTACGTGTTGCTAACGGGATTTCCACGGTCTAAATGAAAGTGTGGAACTCATTTAGTTGAGTTTAGCAAATTCATCTGGACTAAGTGAATCCGATAAAAATAACGATGCCGGAAGGATGAAACCGTGGGATCTTAACCGGTGTTGTTATAATCAACTTTAAGATTTGTTTTAATTAAAACATAAGAAAAACACTTGGAAATTAAGATTTTCTCTAAACCAAAACACTTCTCTCATCTCCTGATTTATGACTTCTAAAACTAAACCTCTGCAACAACAAGGAGCTCGGAGCATGGTGGGCGGCACGGCCATCGTCATCAACGAAAACACGAGTCTACTTCAGCAGAAACTTTCCTAGAATTAAATAACCAAGCCATAGGATTTCGAGGTAGTTTGCCTAGTGCAACATAAATCCTCAACTCTTCGTTAGACATTTGCATGATCATGTCATGTAAATTAAGCCCTAACCGGTCTTAGGATTCCGAGGTAGTCATCCGATATGACATAAACCCTCACATCTTCAAAGTTTATTTGTATGATTTTATCATACAAATATAAGTCTAAATTAATTAAAATTGGCAAGATTGAAATACTAAATAAACATTAGGACTTTTCTAAATCCAAGCCAAATAATAGGGTAGTTGGGAAATTGTCATGTTTCTTATGACCAGAGGACCCTAGGAAAAATAGGTTTTGAATTAATTCACTTGGAATAACCCTAATTGGCCTAAACACCCAAAATAGGTCCTTAATTAATTAGAGCTAATAATACATCAAATTGACTTGAAATCAATTCTCCACTGACCTTTAGGATCAGAGGAACCCACCATAAAAATTTGAAGTCAATTGGACTTGGTTAGCCCTTTAAATGGGCTGATTAAGTCATTTAACCAATTTAAACTTTAAAAATTCATAACTTTCAAAATACTTTTCGAAAATTCACCAAATTGGTTTTGGAGCCTCTATGATATCAGGGGAATTTAAGAAAATTAAAATTTCAATTTTCTAAAAAATTTTATTTTTTGTATTATTTTAATATTTTTAATAATTAAAAAATAATAAAAATCATAAAAATAATAAAATTCACCAAAATGTCACATTTTAAATTCTAATCACTTAGGAACAAACCCCATATTTTTCTTAGGTCTATTTGATGAGATATTAAATTTTAAAGCCCTAAGGTAATTTTAAAATAAAAAAAAATGTATTTTTTTAGTATTTCCACTAAAGTAATTCTAATAAATCAAAGAAAAATAAAAAACTTGTAAAAATTGATTATCTGATTTCTTTGATATCAGAGAGATTTTTGAAAAATAAAAAATTCATTTTTCAACCTTTATTTTATTTTTAAATTAATTAATACTCAAAAACTCAAAATAATTATAATAAAACGAATATAATTCAAAAAGTCACCAAAATTGGTCCAAGTGGTCCTCTTGGCATTAGGAATGTCCCATAATTTTCTTAAGGATAGAAACTTGTCCTTGGTCATATTATTAAATTTTCCTTGGAAATCTCTATTTTCCACCAAAAATAATTACATAAATAAATTAAATACAGAAAAATCACATTTTCTCCTCTCAAATCTTTATTGACATATGAGTGAAGTCACATAAAAATTTCAAGTTCATTTAAGCTCAATTTAGTGAGTTATGAAATTATTAAGCTTGAAGGGGCAAAATGGTAATTAAAATTTTAACCTTTAATTAAAACTTTAGGCTTAATAAAATTAAAGAGTAAAATATTTGATCTTAATCTGATCTGGATGATTGAAATTTAAATAATTAATGGGTAGAAACCTACTAAACAATTTAAAAATAATTAAAATAAACCTTAATTAAATAATTGATTAAATTTGGAAGAATAATAAAATTGGAATTATTAAAATAGGGATATTATTAGGAAGAGATTTGTTTTCTAATTTAAGAATCCCTAAATTAATCATCTCAATAATATTTAATTCTTAATTAAAATGATAATTCAAATTTAAGATTTAAAATGTTAAAAGACTTAATCATTAAATTAAATTAAAGTTAAATCATTTAAATTAAACCCTTTTAAAATTTCAATTAAATTAAAATTAAAAGTAAAATTAAATTAAAATTTAAATTAAATTGAATTAAATAAAATTAAATTAAAACAAATTAAAATTAAATTAAATTAAATTAAATTAAAACATATCAAATTAAATCAAATTAAATTATATTAAATTAAATTAAATTAAATTAAATTAAATTAAACAAATTAAATTAAATTAAATTAAATTAAATTAAAGGAAATTAAATTAAATTAAATTAAATTAAATTAAATTAATTCATATCAAATAAAATTAAATTGAATTAAATTAAACAATAGAATCAAGTTAAAATTAAAATTAAAATCAAGTTAAATTAAATAAAAATTGAAACTAAACTAAATTAAATTAAATTAAAGTTAAATTAAATTGAATTAAAAAAAATAATAATAATAACATCACCTAAGACATAAAGAAATTTAAGATAAAACAACTTGAACACTATTCCAAATTTAAACCCGTTAACTGAAATTAAATTAAATCACAAACCATTTAAACACCAATTTGCCCTCGAAAGCTTTGGTTATCATAACTCCTAAACAGAACGTTAAATGGAATGTTACTTCACTTATAGGATATTCAAATGTCCTAGTTCACTGAGCAAGATAACAAAACTTGAATTCCTGGACGATTAATTCATTTGTATAACTAAATTCATTTGGACTTAAGACAATTCTAGCAATATTGAAAAGATGTTTAAGATTCTTCTTAAACACTTTCTCAATAAGATAGGATGTTTATAAGAACAATTGAACTTAATTGTTCTTTGATGAAGAAAATCGTCCTCAAACCAAAACACAAGAACCTAGACGTCATAGGAGATGACTAGCTATAGGATTAGGAACTTGGTAGAAAACCATAACATTTCCCTTAGCTTTACCTAGGTACTTGTTGAAATATTTAAATGCCTTAACATGTGTTTTAAGTGCAGCTTGGGATGACGGGAAGACCCTCCAGGTACGCTTTTATTTTATTGCAATTTACCTTATTGCAATTTATTTAATCGCATTGCACTTACTTTCCTTACATGATAAACAACTGTTGCATGAAAACCCACACCTTTAGGGTAGTCCCTAAAACTAAAACCAAAACTAAATTAAAAGTCATTGCAAGATAAAATTCACCGCCACAACATTTCAAAATATAAAACAACTCAAAATTTAATCACAAACAGAACACAAAACTACAATTATAACTAAATTAAAACGTCTTGTTGGATGATCGGGAATACCTCGGATGATGTAACATTCGTGTTGCTAACGGGATTTTCCACGGTCTAAATGAAAGTGTGGAACGCATTTAGTTGAGTTTAGCAAATTCATCTGGACTAAGTGAATCCGATAAAAATAACGATGCCGGAAGGATGGAACCGTGGGATCTTAACCGGTGTTGTTATAATCAACTTTAAGATTTGTTTTAATTAAAATATAAAAAAAACACTTGGAAATTAAGATTTTCTCTAAACCAAAACACTTCTCTCATCTCCTGATTTATGACTTCTAAAACTAAACCTCTTCAACAACAAGGAGCTCGGAGCATGGTGGGCAGCACGGCCATCGTCTTCAGCAAAACCTGAGTCTACTTCAGCAAAACCATTCTTAGAATTAAATAACTAAGCCATAGGATTTCGAGGTAGTTTGCCTAGTGCAACATAAATCCTCAACTCTTTGTTAGGCATTTGCATGATCATGTCATGTAAATTAAGCCCTAACCGGTCTTAGGATTCCGAGATAGTCATCCGATATGACATAAACCCTCACATCTTCAAGGCTATTTGTATGATTTTATCATACAAATATAAGTCTAAATTAATTAAAATTGGCAAGATTGAAATAATAAATAAACATTAGGACTTTCATAAATCCAAGCCAAACAATAGGATAGTTGGGAAATTTGGTGATGTTTCTTATGACCAGAGGACCCTAGGAAAAATAGGTTTTGAATTAATTCACTTTGAATAACCCTAATTGGCCTAAACACCCAAAATAGGTCCTTAATTAATTAGAGCTAATAATACATCAAATTGACTTGAAATCAATTCTCCACTGACCTTTAGGATTAGAGGAACCCACCATAAAAATTTGAAGTCGATTGGACTTGGTTAGCCCTATTAAATGGGTTGATTAAGCCATTTAACCAATTTAAACTTTAAAAATTCATAACTTTCAAAATACTTTTCAAAAATTCACCAAATTGGTTTTGGAGCCTCTATGATATCAGGGGAATTTAAGAAAATTAAAATTTCAATTTTCTAAAAAAGTTTATTTTTTGTATTATTTTAATATTTTTAATAATTAAAAAATAATAAAAATCACAAAAATAATAAAATTCACCAAAATGTCACATTTTGAATTCTAATCACTTAGGAACAAACCCCATATTTTTCTTAGGTCTATTTGATGAGATATTAAATTTTAAAGCCCTAAGGTAATTTTAAAATAAAAAAATGTATTTTTTTAGCATTTCCACTAAAGTAATTCTAATAAGTCAAAGAAAAATCAGAAAATTGTAAAAATTGATTATCTGATTTCCTTGATATCAGAGAGATTTTTGAAAAATTAAAAATTCATTTTTCAACCTTTATTTTATTTTTAAATTAATTAATACTCCAAAACTCAAAATAATTATAATAAAAAGAATATAATTCAAAAAATCACAAAAATTAGTTCAAGTGGTCCTCTGGTTATTAGGAATGTCTCATAATTTTCTTAAGGACAGAAACTTTCCCTTGGTCATATTATTAAATTTTCCTTGGAAATCTCTATTTTCCACCAAAAATAATTACATAAATAAATTAAATACAGAAAAATCACATTTTCTCCCCTCATGTCTTTATTGACATATGAGTGAAGTCACATAAAAATTTCAAGTTCATTTAAGCTCAATTTAGTGAGTTATGAAATTATTAAGCTTGAAGGGGCAAAATGGTAATTAAAATTTTAACCTTTAATTAAAACTTTAGGCTTAATAAAATTAAAGAGTAAAATATTTGATCTTAATCTGATTTGGATGATTGAAATTTAAATAATTAAAGGGTAGAAACCTACTAAACAATTTAAAAATAATTAAAATAAATCTTAATTAAATAATTGATTAAATTTGGAAGAATAATAAAATTGGAATTATTAAAATAGGGATATTATTAGGAAGAGATTTGTTCTTTAATTTAAGAATCCCTAAATTAATCATCTCAATAATATTTAATTCTTAATTAAAATGATAATTCAAATTTAAGATTTAAAATGTTAAATGACTTAATCATTAAATTAAATTAAAGTTAAATCATTTAAATTAAACCCTTTTAAAATTTCAATTAAATTAAAATTAAAAGTAAAATTAAATTAAAATTTAAATTAAATTGAATTAAATAAAATTAAATTAAAACAAATTAAAATTAAATTAAATTAAATTAAATTAAATTAAAACATATCAAATTAAATCAAATTAAATTATATTAAATTAAATCAAATTAAATTAAATTAAATTAAACAAATTAAATTAAATTAAATTAAATTAAATTAAATTAAATTAAATTAAAGGAAATTAAATTAAATTAAATCAAATTAAATAAATTAAATTAATTCATATCAAATCAAATTAAATTGAATTAAATTAAATAATAGAATCAAGTTAAAATTAAAATTAAAATCAAGTTAAATTAAATCAAAATTGAAACTAAACTAAACTAAATTAAATTAAAGTTAAATTAAATTGAATTAAAAAAATAATAATAATAATAACATCACCTAAGACATAAAGAAATTCAAGATAAAGCAACTTGAACACTATTCCAAATTTAAATCCGTTAACTGAAATTAAATTAAATCACGAAACCATTTGAACACCAATTTGCCCTCGAAAGCTTTAGTTATCATAACTCCTAAACAGAAGGTTAAATGGAATGTTACTTCACTTATAGGATATTCAAATGTCCTAGTTCACTGAGCAAGATAACAAAACTTGAATTCCTGGACGATTAATTCATTTGTATAACTAAATTCATTTGGACTTAAGACAATTCTAGCAATATTGAAAAGATGTTTAAGATTCTTCTTAAACACTTTCTCAATAAGATAGGATGTTTATAAGAACAATTGAACTTAATTGTTCTTTGATGAAGAAAATCGTCCTCAAACCAAAACACAAGAACCTAGACGTCATAGGAGATGACTAGCTATAGGATTAGGAACTTAGTAGAAAACCATAACATTTCCCTTAGCTTTACCTAGGTACTTGTTGAAATATTTAAATGCCTTAACATGTGTTTTAAGTGCAGCTTGGGATGACGGGAAGACCCTCTAGGTACGCTTTTATTTTATTGGAATTTACCTTATTGCAATTTATTTAATCGCATTGCACTTACTTTCCTTGCATGATAAACAACTGTTGCATGAAAACCCACACCTTTAGGGTAGTCCCTAAAACTAAAACCAAAACTAAATTAAAAGTCATTGCAAGATAAAATTCACCGCCACAATATTTCAAAATATAAAACAACTCAAAATTTAATCACAAATAGAACACAAAACTACAATTATAACTAAATTAAAACGTCTTGTTGGATGATCGGGAATACCTCGGATGATGTAACATTCGTGTTGCTAACGGGATTTCCCACGGTCTAAATGAAAGTGTGAAACTCATTTAGTTGAGTTTAGAAAATTCATCTGGACTAAGTGAATCCGATAAAAATAACGATGCCGGAAGGATGGAACCGTGGGATTTTAACCGGTGTTGTTATAATCAACTTTAAGATTTGTTTTAATTAAAACATAAAAAAAAAACTTGGAAATTAAGATTTTCTCTAAACCAAAACACTTCTCTCATCTCCTGATTTATGACTTCTAAAACTAAACCTCTGCAACAACAAGGAGCTCGGAGCATGGTGGGCAGCACAACCATCGTCATCAGCAAAACCTGAGTCTACTTCAGCAAAACCATTCTTAGAATTAAATAACTAAGCCATAGGATTTCGAGGTAGTTTGTCTAGTGCAACATAAATCCTCAACTCTTCGTTAGGCATTTCCATGATCATGTCATGTAAATTAAGCCCTAACAGGTCTTAGGATTCTGAGGTAGTCATCCGATATGGCATAAACCCTCACATCTTCAAGGCTATTTGTATGATTTTATCATACAAATATAAGTCTAAATTAATTAAAATTGGCAAGATTGAAATACTAAATAAACATTAGGACTTTCCTATCTAAGCCAAACAAAAGGATAGTTGGGAAATTTGGTGATGTTTCTTATGATCAGAGGACCCCAGGAAAAATAGGTTTTGAATTAATTCACTTGGAATAACCCTAATTGGCCTAAACACCCAAAATAGGTCATTAATTAATTAGAGCTAATCATACATCAAATTAACTTGAAATCAATTCTCCACTGACCTTTAGGATCAGAGGAACCCACCATAAAAATTTGAAGTCAATTGGACTTGGTTAGCCCTATTAAAAGGGTTGATTAAGCCATTTAACCAATTTAAAATTAAAAAATCATAACTTTCAAAATACTTTTCAAAAATTCACCAAATTGGTTTTGGAGCCTCTATGATATCAGGGGAATTTAAGAAAATTAAAATTTCAATTTTCTAAAAAAGTTTATTTTTTGTATTATTATAATATTTTTAATAATTAAAAAATAATAAAAATCACAAAAAATAATAAAATTCACCAAAATGTCACATTTTGAATTCTAATCACTTAGGAACAAACCCCATATTTTTCTTAGGTCTATTTGATGAGATATTAAATTTTAAAGCCCTAAGGTAATTTTAAAATAAAAAAAATGTATTTTTTTAGCATTTCCACTAAAGTAATTCTAATAAATCAAAGAAAAATCAAAAAATTGTAAAAATTGATTATCTAATTTCCTTGATATCAGAGAGATTTTTGAAAAAAATAAAATTTATTTTTCAACCTTTATTTTATTTTTAAATTAATTAATACTCCAAAACTCAAAATAATTATAATAAAAAGAATATAATTCAAAAAATCACCAAAATTGGTCCAAGTGGTCCTCTGGTCATTAGGAATGTCCCATAATTTTCTTAAGGATAGAAACTTTCCCTTGGTCATATTATTAAAATTTCCTTGGAAATCTCTACTTTCCACCAAAAATAATTACATAAATAAATTAAATACAGAAAAATCACATTTTCTCCCCTCATGTCTTTATTGACATATGAGTGAAGTCACATAAAAATTTCAAGTTCATTTAAGATAAATTTAGTGAGTTATGAAATTATTAAGCTTGAAGGGGCAAAATGGTAATTAAAATTTTAACCTTTAATTAAAACTTTAGGCTTAATAAAATTAAAGAGTAAAATATTTGATCTTAATCTGATTTGGATGATTGAAATTTAAATAATTAAAAGGTAGAAACCTACTAAACAATTTAAAAATAATTAAAATAAACCTTAATTAAATAATTGATTAAATTTGGAAGAATAATAAAATTGGAATTATTAAAATAGGGATATTATTAGGAAGAGATTTGTTCTCTAATTTAAGAATCCCTAAATTAATCATCTCAATAATATTTAATTCTTAATTAAAATGATATTTCAAATTTAAGATTTAAAATGTTAAAAGACTTAATCATTAAATTAAATTAAAGTTAAATCATTTAAATTAAACCCTTTTAAAATTTCAATTAAATTAAAATTAAAAGTAAAATTAAATTTAAATTTAAATTAAATTGAATTAAATAAAATAAAATTAAAACAAATTAAAATTAAATTAAATTAAATTAAATTAAATTAAAACATATCAAATTAAATCAAATTAAATTATATTAAATTAAATGAAATTAAATTAAATTAAATTAAACAAATTAAATTAAATTAAATTAAATTAAATTAAATTAAATTAAATTAAAGGAAATTAAATTAAATTAAATTAAATCAAATTAAATTAAATTAAATTAATTCATATCAAATCAAATTAAATTGAATTAAATTAAATAATAGAATCAAGTTAAAATTAAAATTAAAATCAAGTTAAATTAAATCAAAATTGAAACTAAACTAAATTAAATTAAATTAAAGTTAAACTAAATTGATTTAAAAAAAAATAATAATAATAACATCACTAAGACATAAAGAAATTCAAGATAAAGCAACTTGAACAACTATTCCAAATTTAAACCCGATTAAGCGAAATTAAATTAAATCACGAAACCATTTGAACACCAATTTGCCCTCGAAAGCTTTGGTTATCATAACTCCTAAACGAACGTTAAATGGAATGTTACTTCACTTATAGGATATTCGAATGTCCTAGTTCATTGAGCAAGATAACAAAACTTGAATTCTCGGACGATTAATTCATTTGTATAACTAAATTCATTTGGACTTAAGACAATTCTAGCAATATTGAAAAGATGTTTAAGATTCTTCTTAAACACTTTCTCAATATGATAGGATGTTTATAAGAACAATTGAACTTAATTGTTCTTTGATGAAGAAAATTGTCCTCAAACCAAAACACAAGAACCTAGACATCATAGGAGATGACTAGCTATAGGATTAGGAACTTGGTAGAAAACCATAACATTTCCCTTAGCTTTACCTAGGTACTTGTTGAAATATTTAAATGCCTTAACATGTGTTTTAAGTGCAGCTTGGGATGACGGGAAGACCCTCCAGGTACGCTTTTATTTTATTGCAATTTACTTTATTGCAATTTATTTAATCGCATTGCACTTACTTTCCTTGCATGATAAACAACTATTGCATGAAAACCCACACCTTGAGGGTAGTCCCTAAAACTAAAACCAAAACTAAATTAAAAGTCATTGCAAGATAAAATTCATCGCCCCAACATTTCAAAATATAAAACAACTCAAAATTTAATCACAAGTAGAACACAAAACTACAATTATAACTAAATTAAAACGTCTTGTTGGATGATCGGGAATACCTCGGATGATGTAACCTACGTGTTGCTAACGGGATTTCTCACGGTCTAAATGAAAGTGTGGAACTCATTTTGTTGAGTTTAACAAATTCATACGGACTAAGTGAATCCGATAAAAATAACGATGCGGAAGGATGGAACCAGTGGGATCTTAACCGGTGTTGTTATAATCAACTTTAAGATTTGTTTTAATTAAAACATAAAAAAAACACTTGGAAATTAAGATTTTCTCTAAACCAAAACACTTATCTCATCTCCTCGATTTATGACTTCTAAAACTAAACCTCGCAACAACAAGGAGCTCGGAGCATGGTGGGCGGCACGACCATCGTCATCGGCAAAACACGAGTCTACTTCGACAAAACCATTCTTAGAATTAAATAACTAAGCCATAGGATTTTGAGGTAGTTTGCCTTGTGCAACATAAATCCTCAACTCTTCGTTAGACATTTGCATGATCATGTCATGTAAATTAAGCCCTAACTTAGGTCTTAAGATTCGAGGTAGTCATCCGATATGACATAAACCCTCACATCTTCAAGGCTATTTGTATGATTTTATCATACAAATATAAGTCTAAATTAATTAAAATTGGCAAGATTGAAATACTAAATAAACATTAGGACTTTTCTAAATCCAAGCCAAACAATAGGATAGTTTGGAAATTACCGAAGTTCGTTTCGAATCTGTGATTTCTCCTACCTTTCTTCCTTTGAATTCCCAAAACAAAATGTTCCAAACTAGATCCATTCCCTATTGAAATTCCAAAATTCAATCCTTTGAAAACTTAAACTTTTAAATTCTTGAGTGCAGAATTACGGATTATTATCGAGAGTTTTCTTACGTGATTCCCGTCATTTAAGATGTAATTAACTATAGGGGCTTGCCCTTATAGGGAATTTTAAGAACCCAGGTAATATAAACCCTGTTTAATGCTTTTATATTAAGCAGGGGAACTTGTGGGCTTATAAAATTGGTTCGCAGACCAAACGGATGTCACAAATCTTCTAGTTTATTTAATCGAGCCCCATCACCAAACAGTGTGTCTATTCTTCGAGATAGATACACAGTTTGTGATGCGGTGCTCGTTTATATAAACTATTCAGGATGTGAGATCAGTTTGATTTCATATCTTAAAATTTTCAAATTTAAAATTATTTTCAAAATCAAATACTACTTTTCAAATTATTTATTTAAATTAAATTAAAAATTCACCGACAATTTCTGTTAGGCGACCCCCTTTTCAAAATAAAATACACAACCTAAAAATAATGCCGACAAAGGTATGTTAATAGTAAGTTTCTTAAAAATTTCAAAGAACTTAGAAATATGATGATCAAATTTCTGCTGTTTAAGTCTTTGAGGGAAAGCTGGTGGTGGTTTTTTAATTTCCATATTAATAGGTATAACAGTCTGATCTTGACTAGGAGAGAGAGTTTCTTTTGGTTTTTCAATCTCTTCAACCTCAATCTCTTTTTCAATTTCATTCTGCATTCTTTCTTTTAATTCCTTTCCCCTTCTAAGTTGCATGACCTTAACATGCTCATGTTCTTTTCCAGCTTCCTTTGGATTAATTTCAACATTACTAGGAAGTGTTCCTACAGGTCTGTTTTTAATTAAAGTAGCAATTTGCCCTATTTGATTTTCGATATTACGAATAGCAATATTTTGATTTTGTAATTGATTATTCATTTGTAAAATTAATTCAGGAGGTTTATAATTTGGATTAACTTGATTATTCCAATTTCCAGTGGGATGAGATTGATTATTACCCCATTGTTGTTGTGAATTATTCCAGTTAAAATTAGGATGATTTTTCCACCCAGGATTATAATAATTTGAATAAGGATTATTTTTACTTGCAATTGCTTGTAAAGTTTCAATAGTTTGAGAATCTTCAATATTAGCAGAGTTATTATGTGAAATATTAATTGCAAAATTATCTAATTTTTTAGACATTGCTGCTACTTGTGAAGCTAGGATAGAAAAGGCTTCATTATCATGAATACTTGCCATATTTTTATGATTAATCCTTTCGGAAGGCCATTGAAAATTGTTTTTAGCCATTACTTTAATTAAAGTGTAAGCTTCTTCAAATTATTTAGACATTAAAGAACCTCCAGCAGCAGCATCAATAATTGATTTTAAAGATCCAATTAATCCATTTTAAAATGTTTGAATAATTAACCAATCAGGTAAAGCATGATGAGGACATTTTCTTAATAGTTCTTAAAATCTTTCCCAAGTTTCATATATTGTGTCCCCGTCAAATTGACTAAATGAAGTAATATCATTTCTTAATTTAGCAGTTTTAGAAGGAAGAAAATATTTAGCAAGGAATTTTTGTGCCATTTCAGCCCATGTTTTAATAGAACCAGTTGCTAATAAGTTTAACCACATCTTTTTCTTTATCTCTTAAGGAAAAAGGAAAGAGTCTAAGTCTAATAACATCATCAGAAACATTGTTATATTTAAAGGTAGCACAAAGTTCTAAAAAACTAACAAGGTGTAAATTTGGATCCTCATTTGGTATTCCACCAAATTGATCGTTTTGCACCATTTGAATAATAGACGGTTTAAGTTCAAAAGAATTAGCATCTACAGTTGGTATTTGAATACTACTATAAAGTTCATCAATTGTAGGGTTAGCATAATCCCTTAATGGTTTATAAATATTTTGATCATTAAGTTCAATTGGATTTTGTAAAGTAGCCATTTCTTGAATTTTTGAATTTGTTTTCCCTTTTTAATTTTTCTAATTGTTCTTTCTAGTTCAGAATCTAAAGGTATTAATCCTTCAGAACCAAAACTACGCATAAAAAAAAAATAAAGCAAGGAAAAGTTTTTTTTATTTTTATATATATATTTTTATTTTTATATTATTATATTTTTTTATGTTTTTGGAAATATAATATTTAAAAATATATAAATTGTACCTTCAATTCCTAAGCAACTGTGCCAAAAACTTGACTCGATTTTTTTATTTCCAAATACAAGAATTTGTTACCAATGCTAGAAAATTTAATTTCGGCAAAGGCACGAAACACTTGACCCGGAATAACTTGCTATATAGATGTGTACAAAATTTAAATTTATGGCAATAACATTAAATAAAACTTGATTGCTATTGAATGCTAGGCCGTTAGTGATTAATACTTTTTAAATATATGTTTATATAGCAAAATATAATTTTAAAGGAAAATATTTTATATACTTTTTGGGTACTACAAAAGTATATGTATCGTTTCAAGTAATAAAGGGCTTTGAAATAAAGACCCCAGTATCGATCCCACGGGAAAAAAATGGTAATAAATTTTTAAATATTGTATTTCAAAATCTTTTTTTTTAATCTAATTATAAATTACTTTTAGTTTACTAGATGCAGGTAAAGAAAACAATAATAAGAAAATGATTTTGTGAAAATGACCCGACCGCCGCGCTTAACGCAGTAATGTTTGCTTTCAAAAGATAGCCAAAAAGCTTTGACTTGAATTATAAATAGCGGCTAGTGTATAAAATTAATATTATATAAGCAATATTTTTACAAGTATATGTATCGTTTCAAGTAATATAGGGTTTTTAAACAAAGACACCAGTATCGATCCCACATGGAAGATTTATAGAAATAAATTTTCTATAAAGTGAAAGCGAAATATAATAGTAAAAATATTTTTATTTTGATTATAAATTACTATTAATTTACTAGATGCAATTTAGAGAAAACAATAATAAGAAAATGATTTTATAAACTCTATATAAAATAAACAACTTTCTTTCCTTCAATTAATCTAAGATTTTTAAGATAATTTAATATTCATTGGAGAGTTTAATTTATGGTATTGTGCCAAATAGAAGCATTCCTATTATTTACCCTTTGATCTAGGTGCAAAGAACATTGACTAATTTACAGAATATGTCCGGATGTATTGTTAGTAGAATGGGTTAATCTAGGCTCACACTTCTAGATGTCGAAGGGTGGCTATGGTCGGCCCTACTAGTGACCCTTTCCTACTCTATAAATCAAATTATAAGAATTTAGTCTGTCACTCTAAAAACTTATCAATTATACGCCCTTTAAATATTATCTTCCTATTTATTTCGCACTTCACCATGAATAGCCCGCACATGGCCTTCGACTACCCAAGGATTCATGTGACATTTACAAGTTAAGAGTTCTTCTCCTACAAGGTTTTTAAACTCTTCAACAGGTTTTAACAATTCAAACGGCCAATTTAAAAAGTAAAGTAAGATCAGGTATTAATGTCAGCACAATGATTCGAAAATATTTTGAATTTTAATTTTCCATCGAATCTTTATATTATCTTATCCATCTCATCATAATTGAAGTAAGAAAGTAACTAACTACTCAGAACACATTGAAATAAAATAACAAAACATGATAATTAAACTTTGAATCAAATGTAAAAATATACTTATCTCAAATATTTCTTCTACAGATCTTCTGATTCCTACTGACTCCACAGTGTAATGAACTCCAGATGCAATAACTTGAAAATAAACTCACTAAACTAAACAAAAGTGGCCCTAAATTTCTCTCTCTAATTCTCTCTCTAAGGATGAGAGATCTTAAAGTAGATAAGAAAAAGGGGTACAATGGGAGGGGCACGTTTTCTGAAGAATTGGACCTCTATTTATAGGCTTCAAGAGTTGCCTTGAGGTACCTCTTCAAAACATTTCCACATTCAATGAATCTTCTAGAAGGTAGGTCTGGCGCCTAGGCGCCGGACACCGCATCCAGTTCTTCGCACCTCTTCACTTTGGCTCGCACCTCTTTGCGATTAAAACCGTTTTGGAGCATCCAAATGCAATGTATCACATGTCCTATTATCAAGGAACAAAAGCGAGCCTTCTAGAATGTCCAATAACCTGTCACTCCGTCAAAATAACTGATCAAACATTGTCAAAAACTTGACAGTTTTCGTATCGAGTCTGGCCCTTAGGACCCAGTTTCTGGCGCCTAAGCGCCAGGCCATATTTTTTATACTTTTGGTATTTTGCTCCATTTTTGCTCCTTTTTGCTCCTTTTTCCTTCTTAGAGCTTTTTACATTACCTACATCCAAAAATACAAAAAATACCTTTCATTAAAGCATAATATCCTTAGAAATTAATAAGAATTAAGAAATAAAGAAATATGTATTTTTTTATAGATCAGAAAACATTATAAAATAAACAACTTTCTTCCTTTCAATTAATCCAAGATTTTTAAGATAATTTAATATTCATTGGAGAATCTATATTATGGTATTGTGCCAAATCGAAACATTCCTATTCTTTACCCTTTCGATCCAGTACGCAAAGAACATCGAGCTAATCTACGGATCGAGTCCGGATGTATTGTTAGTAGAATGGGTTAATCTAGGCTCGTACTACTAGATTTCCATGGGTGGCTATGGTCGGCCCTACTAGTGACCCTTTCCTTATCTATAAATCAAATTATAAGAATTTAGTCTGTCACCCTAAAAACTTATCAATTCTACGCCCTTTAAATCTTACCTTCCTATTTATTTGCACTTTACCTTGAATAGCCCGCTCATGGCCTTTGACTACCCAAGGATTCATGTGACATCTACAAGTTAAGAGTTCTTCTCCTTCTAGGTCTCAAAACTCTTCAACAGGTTTAAACAATTTAAATTACCAATTTAAAATGGAAAGTAAGATCAGGTATTAATATCATCACAATGTTTTGAAAATATTTTGATTTTCAATTCTCCATCGAATTTTATATTATCTTATTTATCTTTTCATAATTAAAGGAAGAAATTAAACTAACTACTCGTAACACATTGAATATAAACAAGAAAACATAATAAATAAATATTGAATCAAAAATAAAATACTTATCTCAAATATTCCTTCTACGTATCTTCCGATTCCTACCGACTCCATAGTGTAATGAACTCCGCATGCAACAACTTGAAAATAAACTCACTAAACTAAATAAAAGTGGCCCTAAATTTCTCTATATTTCTCTCTCTAAGGATGAGAGATCCTAAAGTGGCTAAGAGATAGGGGTTACAATGGGGGCACGTTTTTCTGAGGGAGTGGACTCCTATTTATAGGCTTCAAGGGTTGCCTTGAGGCACCTCTTCAAAACATGTCCAAATTCAATGAATCTTCTAGAAGGTCTGTCTGGCGCCTAGGCGCCGGAATCTGGCACCTAGGAACCTGAATCTGGCGCCTAGGCGCCGGACATCGCGTCTAGTTCTTCACACCTCTTCACATTTGCTCACACCTCTTCTAGATTAAAACCATTTTGGAGCATTCAAATGCAATGTATCACATGTCCTATTATCAAGGAACAACTGCCAGTCTTCTAGAATGTCCAATAACCGCTCACTCCGTCAAAATAACCATCCAAAAGTCGTCAAAAACTTGACAGTTTCTGTATCGAGTCTGGCACGTAGGCGCCAACTTCTGGCGCCTAGGCGCCAGGCCATAATTTTTTATAACTCTTGTATTTTGCTCCATTTTTGCTCCTTTTTGCTCCTTTTTCACCCTTTTTCCTTTTATGGACCTTTTAACATCATCTACATCCAAAAACACATAAATACCTTTCATTAAAGCATAATATCCTTAGAAATTGATAAAAATCAAGGCATAAAAATAGGTATTTTTTTCATGGATCACTTGCTCAAGTTGAATTACATTACGATGGACCTCTATTATCTATTGCCAATCAAGAAGAAACAAAAGAAAAACCATCTGTGTTAGAATTAAAACTTCAACAATAAAATATCAAGACGGAAGAAATCATTTCTACATATCAAAAATGAGAAATTGACACTAGAAAACTAAAATCGGTAGTGGTAACAACAACTCATGGAGCTGAAGAAACATCCGTTAGCAAAGTAAAGAAGTTAGCCTCTAGATTAACTAGAGCTCAAAGAAGAAATCGAAATAAATGACTTAAAAGACTCGAAAAATGAATGACAAAATATGAAATCTTTGGAGGAAAATGATGATTTCAAATTTTCTGTTCTTGAAGACATTCCTAAAGAAACATATGAAAAACTGGATCAAGAAGAAGAAAGGATTGAAAGAACAACATTCACTCTGACTCCTTATGTACCAGTGATCCCCGAATATTTATGCTTATGATTTAGATAGGAATTTTATCATTTATAATATGGGATACTATGCAAGTATACATATCATTTATCAAGTAATATAGGACTTTCTGATTAAGCCCCGAGATATCGAACCCACTAGGAAATGTCTAACATTTTAAAAAAATAAGAAAAACTACTTTTTACTTTTTAATTAATTTTTTTAAGTATGTTTTAAGGTATTAATTTCGAAAAGTTGTTTTTGGTATATTTTTAATAAAAATTTAAGCAGGAAAAAAAATTTTCAATACTCTAAATACGATATAAAAGTTATAAGAATCAAATATCTTTTTCCTTCTTCAATGAATCAGTAATAATTATGAATATTTATGTTGTGAAAGTATTTAAATGAATTGTGCCAAATAGGAGCAATTATATTGTTTACCCTTACTTGGTTCTATAAAGAAAATTGCTTAATTTGAAAATTTGAAATTTTGTAGATGGGTTAGGCAAGGAAAATACCAGCTCTCACTCTAGAGTTCCCTCTATTCCCTCCTTCAAGGGCTAACATCTCAAAACAAAATTTAAAATAATACACCAAATTTGGGGCTTTAGCCTGTCACTCTAAAGTCTTCTAATTTTACTCCCCAATAAATAATATCTCCTGATATCTTTGCATTCAATCATATGGACTACAATTCTCACCCATATAATTACATGTGATTCATTCCAATTGTTGTTTGAGACAATACTACATTGGATTTTACATAATCTCACAACTAATTTTAACATCTTAATTGGCCAAATCAGAAGTAAATTAAGTTCAAGGAATTGAATCATCAGAATTTATTCCAGTATTAAACACTTATACCTTCCACAACATACTTCCATAATTTAATTACTTTATCATCTAAGAAAGAAAAAGATAAAAGCAAACTACTCAGATTTCATGAAGAAATATAATCACAACTTGATTTGAAAGCATAAATTATAATGAAAACACAACAATCTTACTTAAAAACAAAGTGTAAAAACAAAGATAAATACTTATCTAAAAATCCTCTCTATAAGACTTTGGAAGTTTCTTTGGAATTTTGCTTTCCACAATACAAATCTAAAGAGGTTGGCGCCCAACTCTGATGACTCTAATAAAAACTAGATACGAAGATAAAAGAAGATTGGAGAGAAGAAGGCTTCACACCAACCCTTTTTCCTTTCTTACTTTCTACTTTCTACTAACAGCTATATAAAAGAACTCCAAAACCTTACTCTTAACACACTTTTAAAATATTATCTACAACTACTCTAATAACAACACACACTTGCAAATTATGAGGCTTCATTTTATAATTTTCCAATAGGTGCCTTGGAGTCTCTTCAAATCATGTTCAGATTCAATGTATCCACTAAAAGATGCAACCCTTCAATCACATTTGCCACCCAAAGGAAGTTAAGGAAGTCACCACCAAAAGTTGCTTCAAACACTCCCTTGAAAATGACACTAAATTTGATTAAAATTTGATTTTTAACTGTGTCGATTAAGTGCTGGAACTTTGGCGCTTAGGAGCCAGAGACCAAATTTCTCAACTTCATAATTTTGCTATAAATTTGATCCTTTTTCACTCCTTTCATCATAATTAATCATTTTCATCATACCTGCAAGAAAAACACAAAATATCTTACATTAAAGTGCAATATCATAAAAAATAGGTATAAAATGTGCATTAAAATACTATATATTTTAGGCGTATCAAAATCCCCCAAACTTAAAATGTTACTTGTCCTCAAGTGACTCTTAACCATAAAAAATTTTAACATGAAAATTATGTAAATGAATTTCTTTAGGAAGATTTCAAACTTTTGTTCTAGAAATGAAATAATCCAATTTAAAAAAAATTTTAGTAAATAAGACTAATTTAAATTTTAGAAACTTCTTAAGGAAAGGATAATGAAAATATAAGTTTCTTTCTAATTCAGAAATACTTGTAGATTTTTCAAAAGATAGGATTCAAACATTTTATTTTTCTCACTTAAAAATTTTTTAATTAAAAATAATTTTACTTACTATATTATAACCTTAAGTTTTAGATTTTCTCAAAACTTATATTTTAAACTTTAAGCATGAAACCAATTTTTATTAGACCCTTAAATCTTCAAGCTTGTCCTTCCTTTTCACATAATACTTTTCACTTTTTTTTGTTTTTTTATAAGACAAGGATTACTGTATCTAGATAGGCCTTTAATGATTTTAAATACCACCCTTCCATTTAAAATAAAGGTCTGATATGTATCTTTCACTTAAAAATCATAATAATAGTGTTGAAAATTATTTCTCAATAAAAAAAATTTAAGCATTGAAAAATAAAAGTCAACTTTTCTATTTATCCAAAAATACAACATTTCTTACTAAAGATAGTTTACCTATATCTAACATTTCTTTATTAAGAACATTTTAACTTTAAAATTTTCATTATTACTATAAATTTTAACTAAAGTATTTTATTCATTTCTTTATTCAAAATTTTGTTTCCCTAATATAACTTCATATACATAATTACTTTCAATCAAAAACCAAATTTATTTTAAGTATTCTTGAGAACAAAAAAAATTTTAGGTTTTTGAAAAATTTAGTTTCTTAAATTCCCCCCCAAACTTTAGTTTTTAGTCAGGATAAAATCATTTAAGCATAAGAAATGATACATGAGTAAGAATTCAAAACTAAAATAATATGCTTGCAGAAATTTCTATATCTTAAATATGCAAGTATAATAGTTTTAAAGAAAACAGGAGTAAAAAGAATTTAAATTCTATTTTTCAAAAAATATAAAAATTTCAAAAGAGTTCAACAGTAGTTGAGGTTTTCAAAGCAAATACACACCAACTTAACATAACTAAAATCACAACAATACTAGATAATAACTGGTAGTAGATTTTGAAAAGCTTTTAAACATGCAATTTTCAAATAGTGGTTTTTAATAGTGTTCTACATTTCCTAACAGATTTTGAATTAAACCACATAATAAAGCAAAGCAAATATAAAGCACACAAAGCACGTAATATTGTACTACCACATAATATTGAAATAAACCAAACAAACAAAGCACATAATGTTTTTAATAGTGTACTACCACATAATATTGAAATAAACCAAACAAAGCACACAAAGCAAATATAAAGCAAAGCACACCGATAGTTATGGATTGCCTCCCACAAAGCCCTTGGTTTAATGTCTTCAGCTTGACATACCCATAACTTATTCTGAGTGACTATTCTGAGTGACCCAGCATTAGATTCTCATCAGGTTAAGTTGATCGAATGAAAATAAAGGTTTAAGTCTATGATCATTAACTTTAAATATTTTTCTAGTCTTAGGATCTTGAATATCCACAGCTCCAAAAGAATAAACTTTTATCACAATAAATGGACTCATCCATTTGGACTTAAGTTTTCCAGCAAAAAATTTCAATTTGGCATTATACAACAAAATTTTTTGTCTTGGCTCAAGATTTTTATTAAGAATCTTCTGATCATACCATAATTTTATTTTCTCTTTATAAATCTTAGCATTTTCATAAGATTCATTCATTATCTTTTCAAGCTCATTTAATTGCAATAATCTCTTCTGAGCAACATCTTTCAAATTATAATTGAACTCTTTAATAGCCCAATATGCTTTATGCTGAAGTTCAACAGATTAATGACAAGCTTTTTCAAAAATTAGCCTATATGGGGACATTCCTATAGGAGTTCTGTAAGCAATCCTATAGACCCACAAAGCATAATCCAGTTTGATTGACCAATCCTTTCTATTTGGATTAATAGTCTTTTCAAATATTCTTTTCATTTCACGATTGGATAATTCAACCAAACACTTGTCTGCAGATAACAAGCAGTAGCAATGCGATGGTTAATATGATATTTTTTACTAACTTTTTCATAATCACATTTCTAAAATGACTTCCCCCATCTGTAATGATTACTCTTAGTATTATAAATCTACAAAATATATTTTTTCTTTAAAACTTTGCAACACTTTGAGCATCACATTGAGGTGAAGCAATAACTTCAATCCATTTGGATACATAGTCTACTGCTATTAAAATATAAATCTTTCCAAAATATGGTGTAAATGGTCCCATGAAATATAATCCCCAAACATCAAATATTTCAACTTCCAACATATAATTGAGGGGCATCTCATTTCTTCTAGAAATATTGCCTACATGCTGACATCAATCACAATTTTTAATATATACATTAACATCTGTTGACCTCATTTTTGATGAGGTCTTCTCTTCTTCTTTTTAGTACTTAGGATCTAGCCTTAGGCTTTTCCTTTGACTATCTTAGAGGATTAGAATTGAGACCCACCACTTAGAAATTCAAACCACTTCTTAACTCCCCGCAAACTCCACAAACTTGATCGTAGACCCCTAATCACCTAGAGGGTTGAAATCAATTGTGGAAGTTTAAAGGATGAGTTCCTATAGGACTCTTTGGCCTTAGGACTACCCTGGGTGGCCTGGTCTGGTGAAGGGCTGACTTACACACACACTACACCTATACACTACACTTTCACACACATCCTAAAAACACACCCATACCTAACTTGACCTCCTGACTCATAAAGGTGATTCACATGGATGGTCCTTAACCCCTAAGCCCTTGGCTAAGAGGGTTAGGAACAACATAGTGGATGCCTCAAATGAGTCCCTTCATGGCTCATGTGGGCTTGATATGGCTTAACCAAAATGACTTTATTCCACTCACATTTACTCAATCTTCAATTTTGCAAATTTTTAATTTTTGACCGCCGGGACCCTACACCCGCCTAGCCTACCCAAAGCCCTTGAAACTACCCAAAATTTGCAAAATCACCTAAATCACCCAAAATTCCAAAAATTAACCTTAAACATTTCCTCACCAATCAAGTTGATCATCCATAGCCAAAAATACCAAAAATTCCAAAAATACCTCCCAATACCCTCCAAATACCCAAAATACCCCTCTTGACCCAAAAATCCAAAAATTCAGAAAATTCCCAAAACATTCCAGAAAATTCCAAATATTCCCAATTTCATTTTATTCAACTACACCATGGGTCAATTTTGTCAATTTACCCCACTTTTGTCAAAACCCCCAATATGACCCATTTTAACCCAAAGTGAACCCAATGTCAAGCCAAACCTACCCAATTAACCCAAATTCTGGTCCAATTCAATTCTAAACTTCAATTCAACATTGCCAATACCAATCTAGATCAAATCCAAGTCCAATTTGATTGACATTTGAATCTAATTTCAATTTTGGCCTTAAAGCCCAATTTGGACCCATGACCCAAACCTAATCCAAACTAACTCAATTCAACTCATATTAACCCCAAACCTTTTCTAAACCTTCCTTAGCATCCCCACAAACAAAACACTAACATGATTTACCCAAAATTTAGACCCAAACCCTACTCAAATTCAACCCAAAGCCAAAAAGCCCAATTTTGACCTAAACCCAAACCTAACCCAAATAAGCCCAAACCCCAAAATCAAGACCCAACCAAAGCCAAAACCTCTTTGAAACACTCCCATAAACATCTCCCAACATTAATTTTACATCAATTTCAACCCTAGCACAACATTGGCCCAAATTAGCCCAACTTGACCTACATTGAGCCATTTACCAAAGAGGCCCAAATTCAAACCAATTCAATTCCAAGTCACACCAAATTGACTCCAAATAATTCATGAAACATTCCTAAACTAAATTCAACACTCATTGGATCCAATCCTTTGCAAAATTCCCATCCTAAAATCCATTTTAAAATCCAAAAGCCCACTTCTCTAAACCATTTTAAAAGCCCATCTTCACTAAATTCCAAAGGCCTAAAATTCATCCAAAGTCCATATGACACTCTTCTTCATCATGCATTCAATTAAAATCATCCCTTAAGTCCTAAATCAATCATCAAATGGTTCCAAATCAAGCCATATGCCAAATCCCATCAAATCACCCCTAAATTCCCAAAATTTCCAAATTCCATTTTCATGAAATTGACCAAGCTTTTCCCCAAGCCAAAGACAAGCCATGATGCCACATGCAAGCCATGGACAAGCCACATGAAGCCATGGAAGGTTTGACATGTGATCAAGCCATTAATGGCAAAAGGAGGAGCCTCTTTTAAGCCCCCTTACAAAGGTTTTAACCCTTTTAATGCTTCACCTTAATCCATGATTAATCAAAATATTCATGGATGGTAACTTCTCTACCCTTTTCTAGCTGATTCACTCGATCCTCCCTCAGCCCAAATCAGCCATGGAAGGGTGCACCAAACCCAAAATGGTGGGTTGACCCATTTGGACCCAAAATGAGCCTCTCCCCATACCATTTTAATCCAAACCCTTTACACATGTCCATGGCCAATTGATCGCACAAACCTCCAGCCCCGACCCACCTGGACTCGAGGGTGACCCATGCCTCGCCGGCCAGCCGTCCGGGTCGCCGGAAAACACCATGGCCGAGACCTTGGGAGGAGCCAAACTTTGGAATTCCCACTCGTCGAGCCGCCCCATCCCTAGTGGCCATTGCAGCTTGTTCTTCTCTTGCCAAGAGCAAGTCGATCCCAAGCCTTAAACCCCCCTGGGAGGCCCTCCACCCTCTCCTATTTAAACCTCACCTCCTCTCGGCCATGAGAGGTGTTGAACCAGACCTTACTGAAACCCTGCCAAAATTGCTCCAGGCCACTCTCCATACTTAGAGCAGTTGATCCCCAGTGACAATTTGCCCTAATCACCACCAACAGAGCACAATTTCTCAGCCAAAATTCCACCCAAAACCAGGACACTTCTCCACAGTGGACCAATCCTCAAATTGATTGGTCCTACACCTTCACTGCACCAAGGGAAGAAGTCCACCAAGCAAAAGCCCCCTCTCCAAGCCACCCATCCGTTCCGGACTCCAAGATTTGTGATCGGGCCTCGGTCGAAATCATACTCAGGCAATTCACCGGCACCGGAGACTTCATCTGGAGCTTACTGGGACGCAATCGAAGGTGACACAACCCTCAGATTGAAGCCACACTTCTCTGAACAAAGGTATGAGCTAACTCTTTATCCCGAGCTTCTGGAGATTCTCCATTTCAAATGCCTTAATTTCAATGCATGATCACCTTAGAGATGTATTCGTCTCTTCAAGACGAATCCAAAGAGCACAAGAACACGAAAATCCGTTGAGAAATGAGTGAGTTCTTAGGGTTTTAGTGTGGACGACTCTCGAGTGAGAACGGCTGGGGACGATGAACGGATGCCGTTCATTCCATACATGTGGACGGACGGCTCAGATCGGGTCGGATCGGCAGATGATAAGCGACCCGGGCTACTGACTCAAGTGGCGGCGTCGAATGGCAGCACGACACGCGGCGTTTTGGAGATGCCTAGGATGAGTCAGCGCCGCCATTTTGAATAGAAAATTAGGGTATTTTTGATTTATTTAATTCCCTAAACTTCAAAAATGCATAACTTTGTGTAGGAAAATCAAAAAAATAAAATAAAAATACCCTCTTGCTCAGTGAACAGAGGAGAATAATGTGGAAAAGAAATCATTTAATTTCATCAAGTATTTTATTTTTAATGATTTATTTACCCTCTGCATTGTTTTAATTCTCCATGCATATAGAAATTTACCATGGCATGAGACCATAGGGCTTTTGAAGCCTCTGAACTTCGGAATATTCCCTGAATTTTCCAAGGTCAGAGGCCATCCCTATAAGAAGTTATTGATTTTTCAAATTCATGTTGTTGTTTTGAGTATTTTAAATCCAATAATTAGCATGTTGTGAAATAAATTCTAGGAAAATTTGGTGATGTTTCTTATGACCAGAGGACCTTAGGAAAAATAGGTTTTGAATTAATCTAGTTGGAATAATGCTAATTGGCTTAAACACCCAAAATAGGTTCCTAATTAATTAGAGCTAATCATACATCAAAGTGACCTTTAGGATCAGAGGAATCCATCATAAAAATTTGAAGTCAATTGGACTTGGTTAGCCCTACTAAATGGGTTGATTAAACCATTTAGCCAATTTAAAATTTAAAAATTCATAACTTTCAAAATACTTTTCAAAAATTCACCAAATTGGTTTTGGAGCCTCTATGATATTAGGGGAATTTAAGAAAATTAAAATTTCAATTTTCTAAAAAAGTTGATTTTTTGTATTATTTTAATATTTTAATAATTTAAAAAAATAATAAAAATCACAAAAATAATAAAATTCACTAAAATGTCACATTTTGAATTTTAATCACTTAGGAACAAACCCCATATTTTTCTTAGGTCTATTTGATGAGATATTAAATTTTAAAGCCCTAAGGTAATTTTAAAATTAAAAAAAAATGTATTTTTTTAGCATTTCCACTAAAATAATTCTAATAAATCAAAAAAAAATCAGAAAATTGTAAAAATTGGTTCTCTGATTTCCTTGATATCAGAGAGATTTTTGAAAAATATAAAATTCATTTTTCAAAGTTTATTTTATTTTTAAATTAATTAATACTCCAAAACTCAAAATAATTACAATAAAAAGAATATAATTCAAAAAATCACCAAAATTGGTCCAAGTGGTCCTCTGGTCATTAGGAATGTCCCCTAATTTTCTTAAGGACAGAAACTTTCCCTTAGTCATATTATTAAATTTTCCTTGGAAATCCTTATTTTCCACCAAAAATAATTACATAAATAAATTAAATACAAAAAGATCACATTTTCTCCTCTCATGTCTTTATTGACATATGAGTGAAGTCACATAAAAATTTCAAGTTCATTTAAGCTCAATTTAGTGAGTTATGAAATTATTAAGCTTGAAGGGCAAAGTGGTAATTAAATTTTTTAACCCTTAATTAAAACTTTAGGTTTAATAAAATTAACAAATAAAATATTTGATCTTAATCTGATTTAGGTGATTGAAATTTAAATAATTAAAGGGTAGAAACCTATTAAACAATTTAAAATAATTGAAATGAACTTTAATTAAATAATTTATTAAATTTAGAAGAATAATAAAATTGGAATTATTAAAATAGGGATATTATTAGGAAGAGATCTGTTCTTTAATTTAAGAATCTCTAAATTAATCATCTCAATAATGTTTAATTCCTAATTAAAATGATAATTCAAATTTAAGATTTAAAATGTTAAAAGACATAATCATTAAATTAAATTAAAGTTAAATTATTTAAATTAAACTCTTTTAAAATTTCAACTAAATTAAAATTAAAAATAAAATTAAGTTAAAATTTAAATTAAATTGAATTAAATAAAATAAAATTAAAAAAATTAAAATTAACTTAAATTAAATAAAATTAAATTAAAACATATTAAATTAAATTAAATTAAATTAAATTAAATTAAATCAAATTAAATTAAATTAAATTAAATAAATTAAATTAAATTAAATTAAATTAAATTAAATTAAATTAAATTAAATTAAAATTAAAATTAAATTAAAATTAAAATTAAATTAAATCAAATCAAATTAAATTAAATTAAATTATGTCAAATCAAATTAAATTGAATTAAATTAAATTAAATAATAGAATCAAGTTAAAATTAAAATCAAGTTAAATTAAATTAAAATTGAAACAAAACTAAATTAAGTTAAATTAAAGTTAAATTAAATTGAATTAAAAATAACATCACCTAAAACATAAAGAAATTCAAAATAAAGCAACTTGAACACTATTCCAAATTTAAACCCGATAATTGAAATTAAATTAAATCATAAACCATTTGAACATCAATTTGCCCTCGAAAGCTTTCGTTGTCATAACTCCTAAACAGAACGTTAAATGAAATGTCACTTCCCTCATAGGATATTCAAATGTCCTAGTTCACTGAGTAAGATAACAACAAAACTTGAATTCCTAGACGATTAATTCATTTGTATAATTGAATTCATTTGGACTTAAAATAATCCTAGAAATATTGAAAAGATGTTTAAGATTCTTCTTAAGCACTTCCTCAATATGATAGGATGTTTATAAGAACAATTGAACTTAATTGTTCTTTGATGAAGAAAATCGTCCTCAAACTAAAACACAAGAACCTAGACGTCATAGGAAATGACTAGCTATAGGATTAGGAATTTGGTAGAAAACCATAACCCTTCCGTTAGCTTTACCTAGGAACTTACTTAAATATTCTAAATTGTGTTGAAGTGCAGCCTGGGATGACGGGAAAACCCTCCAGGTACGCTTTTATTTTGCTGCAATTTACTTTCTTGCAATTTACTTTATTGCAAATACACTTTACTTTTCTTGCATGATAAACAACTGTTGCATGAAAACCCACACCTTTAGGGTAGCCCCTGAAACTGAAACCAAAACTAAATTAAAAGTCATTGCAAGATAAAATTCACCAGCACAACATTTCAAAATATAAAACAACTCAAAATTTAATCACATACAGAACACAAAACTGCAGTTACAACTAAATTAAAACGTCTTGTTGGATGATCGGGAATACCTCGGATGATGTAACCTACGTGTTGCTAACGGGATTTCCCACGGTCTAAATGAAAGTGTGGAACTCATTCGATTGAGTTTAGCAAATTCATCCGGACTAAGTGAATCCGATAAAAATAACGATGCCGGAAGGATGGAACCGTGGGATCTTAACCGGTGTTGTTATAATCAACTTTAAGATTTGTTTTAAATAAAACATAAAAAACACTTGGAAATTAAAATTTTCTCTAAACCAAAACACTTCTCTCATCTCTTGATTTATGACTTCTAAAACTAAACCTCTGCAATAACAAGGAGCTCGGAGCATGGTGGGCAGCACGGCCATCATCGTCAGCAAAACTTGAATCTACTTCAGCAAAACTTTCTTAGAATTAAATAACCAATCCATAGGATTTCGAGGTAGTTTTCCTAGTGCAACATAAATCCTCAACTCGTCGTTAGGCATTTGCATGATCATGTCATGTAAATTATGCCCTAACCGGTCTTAGGATTCCGAGGTAGTCATCCGATATGACATAAAACCTCATATCTCTAAGGCTATTTGTATGATTTTATCATACAAATATAAGTCCAAATTAATTAAAATTGGCAAGATCAAAACATTAAACAAACATTAGGACTTTCCTAAATCCAAGCCAAATAATAGGATGGTTGAGAAATTACCGAAGTTCGCTTCGAATTTGTGATTTCTCCTACCTTTCTTCCTTTGAATTCCCAAAACAAAATGTTCCAAACTTGATCCATTCCCTATTGAAATTCCAAAATTCAATCCTTTGAAAACTTAAACTTCGAAATTCTTGAGAGCAGAACTACTGATTATTATCGAGAGTTTTCTTAGGTGATTCCCGTCACTTAAGATGTAATTAACTATAGGGACTTGCCCTTATAGGGAATTTTAAGAACCCATGTAATATAAACCCTTTTTAATGCTTTCATATTAAGCAGGGGAACTTGTCAGCTTATAAAAATTGGTTCGCAGACCAAACAGATGTCACAAATCTTCTAGTTTATTTAATCGAGCCCCATCACCAAACAGTGTGTCTATTCTTCGAGATAGATACACAGTTTGTGATGCGGTGCGCATTGATATAAACTATTAGGGATGTGAGATCAGTTTGATTTCATATCTTAAAACTTTCAAACTTAAAATTATTTTCAAAATCAAATACTACTTTCTAAATCATATATATATATATTTAAATTAAAACTAAAATCTAAAATTCGTCTACAATTTCTGTTAGGTGACCCCCTTTTGAAAACACATAACCTAAAAATAAGCCGTACAACTTCTGGCGACTCCGCTGGGGAATGTTCCTCTCTCCATTTTAATCAGACAATTCTGCTTTCAAAAATCGGTAGTGTATCCATGTCCCTAATGGATCAAACTACCCTTCTTTCCGTTGGAATACTATGTTCATTTCTACCTTGAACAAGTATAGCCAACATTCTCTCGGATTTAGGAGCCACTTGTTTAGACACCCCTAAACAGAGAGGTTCCGAGATCCTTTTACCTCATTTCTGAGGTGGGGTGGACCCCCAATAGGTATTAATTTAGGAGCGGTCTTGTGGGTCGAGAAGTTTCTACAAGACTTTCTCTTCCTTTTCCAGTTCCTAATTAATTCCTTTTACTCTTCATACAACTCTCCTTCTTTTAATAATTCTCCTTCCTAACGAACAAATCTTTTCAAAAAAAGATAATTTTCCTTTAATACCACAAATACACTAAGATAAAAAGAAATGTGTTCAGACTCTTTCTTTTTCGTCATAAGTTTTATGACAAGAGGAAGCACGATTCGGGGACTAACACTTGGAATCTGCCCTGTAGAAATGGAAGCCCCAAAACTGATCTTCTCCTTCGTCAACGGACTTGACCTCGGTCGTGTTCAAGGACGAATCGCCCGATAATGGAATCATTCGATTCGGACAAGGATTCGGGGACACCGACATGAAAATCCCCGACGTCACTCTCTTTTCACTCACAAGCAAAGTATCAGAAACTGAGAAGCCGTTGATTGAGTTTAACCTCAAGTCAACACATGAATTCCCTCCTCTGTGAAAGATTTCATCTGAAAGGAGTACTGTTGTTCGCAGAAGGACTGTTGTTGCTACCCCCACTGGTCTAGTTGTCTCCGTACCTACCCCGGCTTCTGCCAAACTAAAGGGAAAGGAAATTCAGAACTACAATGAACCTGTTACCGTGGAGGGTACAGATCTTCCTGTGAAACCTTCTGTTTTTGAAATCGGGTCCAGCTTAAGAATTCCATCGCTGACACGGACTCAGAGAAGGAATAGAAGTAGAAGGATTGCTAGAGAAGCCGTAGCCGCCGAAGTTGCTTTCCTGAAGAAATCCCGTAATCGCCCGAGTATACACCGCGACTCGAATACATACCACTTTTGGGAGGAGCAGATTCCATCCCCTCTCAGCTGCAGAAGATGAGGAAAATGTTCGCAAGATTGCTGCCACATTGCCTCAGCCCGTATATTACAACGATAGCCGTAAGAAAAGGGCTAGAATTACGCCACTTGCTCGACTGCAAACCTTGATAGAGAAGTTAGCAAAGAAAGAAAAATGTCCTGTGTCAGAGATTTTAAGAAGGATAGGGCGGGTGCCAGCCAAGTCCCGTCTTGGACCGCGAGTAGAACCTGCTATTGCTGCGGAAAAGCCGAATAAGAGAATGAAAGCTAGTCTGCCTGTCGTTGTTTCAGGACTTCAAATGAGGGAGGATACCACCTTCCAGCATTTGGCTAACAGACCATCCGGTCCCAGACCTTCTGCTGCTAGAAGGATGGTATGGCGTCCCACTACTGGATAATTAAGATTAAAACAACAACCTTTGAAAGAAAGTCTCGTCAGGAGACTTGAGTCCGAAGAAAGCGCTACCGCAGTGAATGGGACTCATGAGAAAGAAACCCGACAGTTATCACATGACAACTGCAAGGATGTACAGAAAAGGCCACTAGAAGATGCTATGGAAAAGCTAAGAACTAATATTCAGCAACTAGCAAGGGAAAGAGAAGAGAAATTCGGAGATGAAGTTGACTCATCAAAGTTCATGGATGATGAATATGCAGAAATTAACATGGTTGAAACACGAGCTTCATCAGCTTCCCAAGGTGCCCCGTGACTGCAGAAGAGAGGAACCAGAAGTAATCGGAGGCAGCTTCAAGAGAAAGATGATACAATCGCCCAAATGGCAAAAAGGATGGAAGAGATGGCTGTAGCCCTAGCCACTCTCCAGAGTCAGGTTCAACCTCAAAGAGAAACACCCCCAGAAGTCATTCACATTGTAGACGGAGGAAAGGAGATTATGTCCGTCAATGGGGATGATCAGTTAAAGAAAGATGCAACACAAAGCATGATTCCGGAAAAAGATATCAAGAACTTGGTAGAACAGCAGGTGCGAGAAGCCTTGGCACAATCAAAGAGCGGGACATCCATTCGGACGGGTAGACCTTACCCTGAAGAATTCGACGTCGTCCAATATCCGAAAGGCTTTGTACCACCTCTGTTCAAGACCTTTGATGGAACCGGAAACCCTCGGCAGCATGTTGCAAATTTTCGTGCCGCTTGTTGCAATGCCGCGAAGTGATGCTTTACTCTTCCGACGGCTTGTCGGCGACTCGTCATGGATCGCCTTTGATTGGTATGCGGAATTACCGAACGGTTCGGTGAAGACATTTTCGAACTAGAGAACCTCTTCATCAAGCGATTTGTCGGAGCTCGGCACCACATCACTATAGGTGATTTAGTGGTAGAGAAGCAGAAACCGAATGAAACCTTGGTGGACTACATACTTCGATGGAGGAACCTAAGTATGAAGTGTGAGCCACAGTTACAAGAACAACATGCAGTCGGCATTTTACTTAAGAGCATTCATGGCCCGATAGCACTTCTCCTCAAGGGATTTACTATTAAGACTTTCGAGAAGTTGTTAAGCAAGGTTGGAAGCTTGCAAGAGGAGGCGAAGTAATTAAGTTTCACCGACAAAACAGACAAACAATAGCCTGTGAAAACTTTTGAAAAGAAATCTGGGATCGTCGCAGCTGTCGACAAAGGCAAGCAACCGATACAAATATCTTCGTAACGGCCGCAACGAACCTCGACGGAATTACCAAGCAACCCCGACCCAGCTATCGATCATCTCAACGAGTATGAACAACCGCCTCGTCGACAACGTACGTTAAGGGAGCTTCGAGCGGGGAGTATCCGTTTAAGAATGAGGCGATGCCGAAAATGTTCCGCGATCCGATGAAGACTCCGGATTTCTAACCGCTGGATCCTAAGAGACCAGAAGAAGTCAACAAGAAAGGTGATCCCAACTTTTGCCCTTACCACCGGATGCTTGGACACAAGATAGAAGATTATATTACCTTCAAAAGTTGGCTCAACGACAATCTTCAGAAAGGGAATATAACGATCCCGAAGGAGTACATAAAGGAACCCCAGAAAGGAGGTTCCGTCAATGTTATCTCGACAGATCTCATTGTGCGACTGATGATGGATGGGCTACCGCTTGGACAAGGTCTTCGAAAAAGATTTTGGATCACATCCAAACCGCTTCGGTGCGAGCCTCAATTCAGAGTTCAAAACCTGTTAAGTCGACACTATCACTTGAGATAGAAGAACCACCTCAACAAGAGACAATTGAAGAGAAGAAGAAAATTGACGAAGAAGAGAAGACTGAGGCTCTTAAGGATAGACTAGGGACTGCTTATCCTAGGATAGTTGCTTCCGATTCGGGGGAGAAATCCCTCGAACCTCTGACTCTGTATGATTATTTGCTCACTCCGGTGGGATCTTATAATGATAAGGGTTACGGTATTGGCTACGTTTTGACTGTTTCTAACAATTACGTAACTAGCGACAATCCGGACATCTTCGATACAAATGACAATTCTCAAATCATACACAATCTCGACGATCACAATGACGAAGAAGATATCCATCAAGGAGGCTACGAGAGTTCAACAAGCAATGAATCTATTTGTGAGTTTCGAGGAGCTCCGATCACAATAGAGTTTGAGCCTTCGGACTGCGAAGCTAATCCGGAAGAACCCGTCATTCCGATTCGAGAGGAAACACCGACAAACTCAATACTATATTCGAAGAAATTACGAAGTTAACTTAAGAAGTGGAAGAGTTCTACCTTCGAGAATGGGTCCAAAGGACAAAGGAAAGCGAGGTGGTTGTTCGGAAGAACCAACCCCGACAGAAGAAATACCCATTCGGGAAGAAATCGAGACACATGGAAATAAAGTGGACTACAATGTGCTAGCCCATCTTAGGAAACTACCAGCCAAACTGAGCATCTACGACGCTCTCATCTTATCAAAGGAGATGAGAGAAGCTTTGATCAAGGCCTTACTTGATCCAGAAATTTTCTTAGCTCAAATGGCCAGAGATTCCTTAAATGAGGTTTGTTCGTTAAAGGAACAGCGAGGTGTCACCTTCACAGACAATGACCTACTACTTGGGACAGCAGACCACAATCGACCATTGTACATTTCAGTTACAATAGGGAAGTTTACACTCTCCAGAGTATTGGTGGATCCAGGAGCATCAATCAACATAATGAATCTTCGAACGCTAGCATATTTGGAAATTGATGCTCACGAGCTTGAAGCAGACAAAATGTTATTAAGAGGATTCAACCAGAAAGGAGAAAGAGCCCTCAGCTCAATAACACTGCTAATGAAGACCGGTGACTTGGCAAAGACAACCACAAAATTTCACATAATTGATTCAGAAACGTCATTCAACGCTCTACTGGGCCGACCATGGATACATGAAAACCGGATGGTACCATCATCCCTACATCAGTGCATCAAATACTACGATGGAGGGGAATAGTGCATTAAAGGTGACTTACAACCATTCTCCGTACATGAAATTGGAATCCATGAAGATGCAGCTTATTATGCTCCTCCGAAGAAAACAATCTTCTCCAGAGATACCATAACGAATGAAGCAAAGGAAACTCGGGATGACGAAGAGCCTAAAGTTCTAGTCCAACAGTCACTCACCACTCCCTTACGGCGAGATGGTGAAGGTTTCTCCACAACTCGCATCCGAGGTCGAGGCCGGGGACGAGGTCGTGGCAGAGACGTTAGGACGATTGGACGGAGGAAACCGACCATCAATGTTGATCGGGAAGACGAGTTCCGAAGAAGAAAAAGAAATCAAGCAAGAAGCGACGACAATAAGTCGGAAGAAGCCGCAATTCGAGATCCCGCTCGAAGATGAAAAGAATGAAGAATATAAATCGATGTACGAGAAGATTAACCACTATGTACATACTATGACCCTGACCCCGATTCATTCTAATAAGATCGAGGGTATGGTGGTCAAAGAGGTACATAGCGGCGGTGCAAAGCCAATCAAATTCTACCGTGGTGCTCCTTCCTCCAAAACTGAAAATAATGTACAATTTGAAGATGTCACTTCATCGAATTAATGGAATTACCTTTTGAGTGGTACTCTCCCCGTGTTCAAAATTTAATTCGAGCGTGGTTTCTTACCTCGACAATGGACAAAAGGTCAATCACAACATTTTGAAAAATTATGGAATAACTCCGGTCGTCCACCCAATTCAAAGCATGGTCTCGGATTCGGCACGATAGGATCGGTTGACAATACCGAATTTTGCTTGGTTGTCACTTGCGAGTCTAATGAAGATCGCATGGAAACTATAGAAGAATTTGAAGATTTACAAATTGGAGATGCTCCACCGAATTCAAAGAAGAGATTAAATCTACTAATAGATGAGTTAACTGAAGTTAACTTAGGTACTAGCGAAGAGCCTAGACCTACCATTGTTAGCTCCTTACTCAATAAAGAAGACTCGAAGAAATAATCAAGTTATTAATGGAATTTAAAGACCGTTTTGCTTGGAGGTACGATGAGATGCCGAGTTTAGCTCCGGAGGTCGCAATCCATAAGCTAGAGTGGATCCCGCTTCGTCCCGATCGGACAAGGTCCCAGAAGAATGCGTCTAGAAATCGAACAACAAGTCATAGCTGAAGTTAAAAAGCTAATAGACACCAAATTTGTCCGTGAAGAACAATACCCGACTTGGCTAGCCAATGTGGTACCAGTTAGGAAGAAGAATGGTTAGATCAGAATTTGTGTGGATTTTAGAGATTTAAACAAGGCATGTCCAAAGGATGAATTCCCTCTACCGATCCTGAATTAATGATCGACATTGCTTCGACACATGAAGTATTCTCATTCATGGATGGATCTTCGGGATACAACCGGATAAAAATGGCTCCGTGAAGATGAAAAGCTTACGAGCATTCGTAACGCCGATCGGAGTATATTGCTACACGAGTGATGCCATTCGGACCGAAGAACGCAGGAGCAACATACCGAGAGCGATGACAAGAATTTTTGATGATCTCATCCACAATCGAGTTGAATGCTACGTGGACGATGTGGTCATCAAAAGCAAAGTAAAGGACAACCACCTATATGATTTGAGAATTGTTTTCGAACGATTAAGACAATTTAACCTTAAGATGAATCCCTTAAAATGCGCCTTCGGCGTCACCTCCGGGAAATTCTTAGGATTCGTTGTTCGACATCGTGGAATTTAAATCGACCCAGAAAATATTAAAGCTATCCTAGAAATGCCGCCTCCCAAAACCTTAAAACAACTATGATCTTTTCAAGGGAAGCTGGCATATCTTCGACGCTTTATCTTAAACTTGTCAGGTAGGTGTCAGCCTTTCTCGTCACTAGTCAAAAAGGACGCCAAATTTATTTGGGAAGAGAAATGCCAGAAGGCCTTCGAGGACAAACAATATTTAATGACACCTCTCGTCTTAGCAGACCTCGAGTCTCAGGTAGACCGTTGATACTTTATACCGCGGATTTAGACGACTCTCTCGGAGCCCTGTTAGCCCAGGTCAATGATGAGGGTAAAGAAAATGCTCTTTACTATTTAAGTAGTCGTTTATTTCCGACGGAAATAAGGTATTCCACAATTGAAAAGCATTGTTTGGCCCTGATCTTCGCCGCTCAAAAGCTCAGGCACTACATGCTTTCTCATAAGGTCAATCTGATCTCGAAGTTTAATACATTGCAATACTTGATGACTCGTCCAACACTTGCCGGCAGACTTGTCAGACGGTCAATGATATTATTGCAATTCGATATAACTTTCGTGCCTCTTCGTGCCGTAAAGGGACAAGTCTTAGCAGACTTCCTCGCAGCACACCCTTTGCCGGTAGAATCTCCTCTCAATGACGATTTGCCGGATGAACAAATAATGAGCCTAGAAGACCTCGATGATCGACGTTGGGAATTATATTTCGACGGAGCATCTTCGAGCACACAAAGATGAAGAATCGCAAGTGATAGTGCCTGTAAGGCGGGAATCGGACTAATCTTTATAACACCGGAGCGGGGGATGTTAAGATACTCCTACCACTCGACGAGCCGTGTACAAACAATGAAGCGAATACGAAGCCCTCATAACGGGATCGGAATTAACTATTCAAATGGGGATAACACACATCAACATCTACGGGGATTCGTAATTAATCATTCAACGAGATCGCTGGACAAGTACAGATTTTAAAACCAAGACTCGAGCAATACTTCCGAGTATGCCATACAGGTTCTTGGAACAGATTCGAATGTGACGATCTACAAAATTCCCGAAAGAAAACGCTTTAGCAGATGCGTTAGCCCGCCTCGCAAAAGAATTTGCCTGCTTGCAAAATGAATCGATAGAAGTGTCAGTTCACGGACGTCAGGTCCTATCACAGCTCGACATAGACACAATACACAAATCAGAAAAAGAAGAAGAATCAGTTGCAACAGTGACAGAAAACACAGAAGATTGGCGACAGCCATTAATAGATTACCTGCAAACAGGAAAACTACCAGACGATAGGTCGCTAGCCCATCAGATCAAGAAAAGAACTATGTCCTACGCATTAATAAACAACACGTTATACAGAAGGTCTTTTGATCAAATGTGGCTAAGGTGCCTAAGCGGGTCTGAGGCCCGTGAAATTGTTAAAGAGGTGCATTCAGGACTCTGTGGCGCTCACCAGTCGGGTCCGAAGATGAAAATGAAAATTAAAAGACTAGGGTACTACTGGCCCTCGATGATGACCGACTGCATGAAAATCGCCAAGAGCTGTCATCAATGCCAAGTGCACGGAGTGGTTCTACACTAACCTCCGAATGTGTTACATCCAACAATTGCGTTGTGGCCATTTGAATGTTGGGGTACGGATATAGTGGGTCCAATAGAACCACCATCTTCAAAAGGACATCGCTTCATTCTTGCGGCTACAGATTACTTTTCCAAGTGGGCGAGGCGGTTCCACTCGGAGAAGTGAAAGCACACCACGTGCTACGGTTTTCAAGAATCAAGTTGTCTATCGTTTCGGAGTGCCGCGCGAGATCATCTCGGATAATGGGTCGGCATTCGAAGCACACAAATCAACAATTTTGTCGGGAGACACGGAATCGATCGGCGATATTCAACAATTTACTACCAAAGAGCAAACGGCTCGGCGAGGCTTTTAATAAAACTTTCGTTCAAATCTTAAAGAAAACCTTGGACGATAATAAGAGAAATTGGCACGAGAAGTTATTAGAAGCCTTATGGGCCTACCGGACAACCTTCGAACTCCTACTCGAAGCTACACCTTACACTCCGGTGTATGGGTCCGAGGCAGATGTTACCCTTAGAGGTCCAGCTTCCTTCACTCGAATTGCAGTTGCAAACAAAATCACGACAGAAGAGAATGCCAAATTATGACTAGAGGAATTAGAAAGCCTAGAAAGGAAAAGACTTGCAGTGCAGCAGAATTTAGAATTATACCAAGCTAAGATGGTTCAAGCCCATGACAGACTGGTTCGCCCAAGAACCTTCAAAGTTGGTGACTTAGTTCTCATTCTCAAGAGACCTATTCTTGCACACTTAAGATAGGAGGAAAATTTGAACCCACTTGGGAAGGACCGTTTGTGGTTGAGGCAGTCTACTCAGGAGGCTCCTACCAGCTAGTGAATTGCCAAGGAGAACGACATATGCTTCCGATCAATGGACGATACTTGAAAAAGTATTACGCTACCTGATGTTTCGAAGGAATGAATTCTTCATCCCTAGAAGCACGGGTGAAGTAGTTACTTATGACCGGGTCCGAACCCAAAAATAATAAAAAATGTGCTAAAATAAATAAAATCGTGATAATAAAGTTTTTCTTGTTTTCTCTTCCATATCAAAATCTCTTTCCTGATCTTATCCCACTTCATTCCTGTTAAATTTAAAAATACAAGAAGTAATAAAAAAAACTATCTTTAATAAACATTTTCTTAATGTTCTTGTTCTTAGTACAGCCCCTGATCCTTTTCCTTGTCTTTTCACGAGGAAATGTCGAACGGGCGGTTGATCCCGAACTTTATAAATGGCGTAAGCCTTGCACTCGACGAAAAGAGGGTGAAAGATGGAGCGATAATAGAGATCGACTCGGACTTCGCACCGGCGGGCTTGCAATACGAGGAAAGTGACTCGGGTCCCGGTTGATCGAGAGGAACCGCCCATTCGGACGATAATGAAAGTGGGTGGCCCAAGCCACCAATCCAGCAGCAAGAAAAGGAAAACAAACACTGAGGAGGACAAGAGAATCAAGTCTGTGGTCGCTACAGTAGAGGGCAGGCTTGTCAACGCCGCACCCACAGAGATTTAGGAAGTACGAAGAGCTACTCTCACAGCAACTCAGCGAAAAAATAAAAATCGCCGTATGTTAACTAAACTAGCAGCGGACCAGCGCGACGAGGCAGTTGCTACTGCCAGTACGTATACTTCAAGGACGCCAGTTCACCAGGTACCTGAAAGAAGGAGGCCAGCTCCTAGGATAACAGAAGAGACCAGGGAAATCTTAAGAAGAACAGAAGAAGGAAGGCTACAACGCCGCCAGATAAAGCCACCGGTAATGCATAACCTTGTTGCGGAAGCAACCCGGAGGATGTCTCGACGGACACCATCCCCGAGGAGCCGAGGTATGCGGGAGAACGTGAAGGGATTGAGTTGTATATCCCACGAGCACGTCACCGAGCCTCCCCATTTTCGGATTATTCCGGAATACGAGCTAGAAAGGATGCGGAATGTCGAGAAGAAAACTTTTGAATACTTCGAGAGAATCGGAGGCGGGAGGATCAATATACTAGAAGGCCTCGAGCTACATACGGACGTGTTCTCGGAATACGAACAACAACAAATCGTGGATCGCATCCGGGATTTGAAGAGAATGGGCCGAGCAGGCCGCCTAAGAGAAAACACCTACTCAGAACCCCGGAGATGGATGCCAGGGAAAGGGAGAATTACCATACAATGTGGATGCTGCTACAACTTCGCAGAAGACAGGAAGGGAAACTCACCAGGGATACTCTGTCATGGCCAGGTGGATCCAATGTCATTAGTCATCAAAATGATGGTAAAAATAATGATAGCATGGAGGCTACTGCTAGCAGATTGCATACCCAACAGTTGCATTATTAACATTTACAAGAAGGGTGACTGCATACCCCCGCACATAGATCACCACGACTTTGTCAGACCTTTCTGTACAGTTTCTTTTCTGAACGAGTGTAATATCATGTTCGGATGCGACCTCCGGATAGCGAGCCCGAGTGAGTTCCGAGGGCCGATAAAGATACCATTACCGGTAGGTTCCGTCATGATACCGAAGGGCAATGGAGCGGATGTCGCTAAACATTGCATACGGGAGTACCCATGAAGCGGATCTCGATTACTTTTAGAAGGATGGATGACAGGAAAGCACCTTACCACTTCCAGCCAGACCCGGAGCTAGAGAGCCTCCGGCCTTACGAGCTGTGAGTTACATGTAAAATATCACACCTCCAACGTACATCCATACGGAATCCTTGCCAAGGATGGCTTGGAAGGTGATGTTATTGACTATGTACCTCACTATTCAGACATGAATTTCTGACAGATACCTTTTTTGGATGGATCGACAAAGATCATACATAGTCCGTTTTGAGTCTACATGGATTGTATGAGATGAATTCCAGATCGAGTTGTATGATGTATCTTCAACATGATTGGAATGAAAGTGACTATGTCACATTTTTGGCCTTCACCTCTTTTGTGCAAGTTGACTGAGAAACACCATTAAAGTTAAATGAACTTCGAACAAAGAACAAATAAGAAAAAAAAAATAAAAGAAAACTTTACTTAAAAATCTAAAAATGATGAACTCCAAATTCACATGAACATTAAATGAATGATAAAATAAATTTGAATCGTTAAAGACAAACAAAATGAACATAAATTTCAAATCAAATCTCAATCAAATTCAAATTCAACCTTCCAGATCTCGAATCAAATCTCAATCAAATTTCAAATTCAATCTTTCCAAATTTCAAATCAAATCTCAATCAAATTTCAAATTTAATCTTTCCAGATTCCAAATCAAATCTCAATCAAAATCAAACTTTTGAAGTTGAGGATTTTACATCCGAGACTGCATTGCTTTAGGATTCTTTCCCTATTGCAATGAAATACATCAAAATCAAACTTTTGGGGTTGAGGATTTTACATCCGAGATCGCATTGCTTTAGGATTCTTTCCCTATCGCAATGAAATACATCAAATTCAAACTTTTGGAGTTGAGGATTTTACATCCGAGACCGCATTGCTTTAGGATTCTTCCCTATTGCAATGAAATACATCAAAATCAAACTTTTGGGGTTGAGGATTTTACATCCGAGACTGCATTGCTTTAGGATTCTTTCCCTATCGCAATGAAATACATCAACATCAAAATCAAACTTTTGGGGTTGAGGATTTTACATCCGAGACTGCATTGCTTTAGGATTCTTTCCCTATCGCAATGAAATACGTCAAATTCAAATTCTTGGGGTTCAGGATTTTACATCCGAGACTGCATTGCTTTAGGATTCTTTCCCTATCGCAATGAAATATGTCAAATTCAAACTTTTGAGGTTAAGGATTTTACATCCGAGACTGCATTGCCTTAGGATTCTTTCCCTATTGCAATGAAATACGTCAAATTCAAACTTTTGGAGTTGAGGATTTTACATCCAAGACTGCATTGCCTTAGGATTCTTTCCCTACTGCAATGAAATACATCAAATTCAAACTTTTGGAGTTGAGGATTTTACATCCGAGACTGCATTGCTTTAGGATTCTTTCCCTATCGCAATGAAATACATCAAATTCAAACTTTTGAGGTTGAGGATTTTACATCCGAGACTGCATTGCTTTAGGATTCCTTCCCTATCGCAATGAAATACATCAAATTCAAACTTTTGGGGTTGAGGATTTTACATCCGAGACTGCATTGCTTTAGGATTCTTTCCCTATTGCAATGAAATACATCAAATTCAAACTTTTGAGGTTGAGGATTTTACATCCGAGACTGCATTGCTTTAGGATTCTTTCCCTATTGCAATGAAATACATCAAATTCAAACTTTTGGGGTTGAGGATTTTACATCCGAGACTGCATTGCTTTAGGATTCTTTCCCTATCGCAATGAAATACATTAAAGTCAAACTTTTGGGGTTGAGGATTTTACATCCGAGACCACATTGCTTTAGGATTCTTTCCCTATCGCAATGAAATACATCAAAATCAAACTCTTGAGGTTAAGGATTTTACATCCAATACAACATTGCTCTGAGATCTCTCCTTATTGTAATGATTCAATCTGATCAATTCAATTTTTTCTTTTGAGGTTGAAGATGTTACATCTAAAACCACAAAATTCCAATTCTCATTTCAAATCAAATCCCTTCAAATTAATTTTGACAAAACTTCAATTTAAATTAAAATTCAAGCTAAAACCTGAACTTACACATCAAAACTTAAACTAAAACAAAATAAAATCTAAATTGAAATTCCCCCATGACATGCGATTTGGGACTCACCTCCTTTTCCTTTCCCCAACGAGAGTTCAGGAATCTCCAGTCTCAGAGATATACTTGACACTCCCCAGCGGAAACTCTTCTACTTTGTCCTAAGTTAGTCACTTGGACGTTTGTGTTGGTTTTGTTGATCGCTTCGGTCAACACCAATACGCGTGGTGTGCTCCGTCGACTCACCACACCTATTGGGGTCCATTTGTCGACCTCATTTTTGATGAGGTCTTCTCTTCTTCTTTTTAGTACTTAGGATCTAGCCTTAGGCTTTTCCTTTGACTATCTTAGAGGATTAGAATTGGAACCCAGCACTTATAAATTCAAACCACTTATTAACTCCCTGCAAACTCCACAAACTTGACTGTAGACCCCTAATCACCTAGAGGGTTGAAATCAAATGTGGAAGTTTAAAGGATGAGTTCCTATAGGACTTTTTGGCCTTAGGACTACCCTGGGTGGCCTTGTCTGGTGAAGGGCTGACTTACACACACACTACACCTATACACTACACTTTCACACACATCCTAAAAACACACCCATACCTAACTTGACCTCCTGACTCATAAAGGTGATTCACATGGATGGTCTTTAACCCCTAAGCCCTTGGCTAAGAGGGTTATGAACAACATAGTGGATGCCTCAAATGAGTCCCTTCATGGCTCATGTGGGCTTGATATGGCTTCATGGCTCAACCAAAATGATTTTATTCCACTTACATTTACTCAATCTTCAATTTTGCAAATTTTTAATTTTTGACCCCCGGGACCCTACACCCGCCTAGCCTACCCAAAACCCTTGAAACTACCCAAAATTTGCAAAATCACCTAAATCACCCAAAATTCCAAAAATTAACCTTTAACATTTCCTCACCAATCAAGTTGATCATCCATAGCCAAAAATACCAAAAATTCCAAAAATACCTCCCAATACCCTCCAAATACCCAAAATACCCCTCTTGACCCAAAAATCCAAAAATTCAAAAAATTCCCAGAAAATTCCAAAAAATCCCAAATATTCTCAATTTCATTTTATTCAACTACACCATGGTTCAATTTTGTCAATTTACCCCACTTTTGTCAAAACCCCCAATTTGACCCATTTTAACCCAAAGTGAACCCAATGTCAAGCCAAACCTACCCAATTGACCCAAATTCTGGTCCAATTCAATTCTAAAATTCAATTCAACATTCCCAACACCAATCTAGACAAAATCCAAGTCCAATTTGATTGACATTTGAATCCAATTTCACTTTTGGTCTTAAAGCCCAATTTGGACTCATGACCCAAACCTAATCCAAACTAACCCAATTCAACTCCAATTAACCCCAAACCTTTTCTAAACCTTCCTTAGCATCCCCACAAACAAAACACTAACATGATTTACCCAAAATTTAGACCCAAACCCCACTCAAATTCAACCCAAAGCCAAAAAGCCCAATTTTGACCTAAACTCAAACCTAACCCAAATAAGCCCAAACCCCAAAATCAAGACCCAACCAAAGCCAAAACCTCTTTGAAACACTCCCATAAACATCTCCCAACATTAATTTTACATCAATTTCAACCCTAGCACAACATTGGCCCAAATTAGCCCAACTTGACCTACATTGAGCCATTTACCAAAGAGGCCCAAATTCAAACCAATTCAATTCCAAGTCACACCAAATTGACTCCAAATCATTCATGAAACATTCCTAAACTAAATTCAACACTCATTGGATCCAATCCTTTGCAAAATCCCATCCTAAAATCCATTTTAAAATCCAAAAGCCCACTTCTCTAAACCATTTTAAAAGCCCATCTTCACTGAATTCCAAAGGCCCAAAATTCATCCAAAGTCCATATGACACTCTTCTTCATCATGCATTCAATTAAAATCATCCCTTAAGTCCTAAATCAATCATCAAATGGTTCCAAATCAATCCATATGCCAAATCCCATCAAATCACCCCTAAATTACCAAAATTTCCAAATTTTATTTTCATGAAATTGACCAAGCTTTTTCCTAAGCCAAAGACAAGCCATGAAGCCACATGAAAGCCATGGACAAGCCACATGAAGCCATGGAAGGTTTGACATGTGATCAAGCCATTAATGGCAAAAGGAGGAGCCTCTTTTAAGCCCCCTTAAAAAGGTTTTAACCCTTTTAATGCTTCACCTAAATCCATGATTAATCAAAATATTCATGGATGGTGACTTCTCTACCCTTTTCTAGCTAATTCACCTGATCCTCCCTCAGCCCAAATCAGCCATGGAAGGGTGCACCAAACCCAAAATGGTGGGTTGACCCATTTGGACCCAAAATGAGCCTCTCCCCATACCATTTTAATCCAAACCCTTTACACATGTCCATGGCCAATTGATCGCACAAACCTCCGCCACGACCCACTCGGACTTGAGGGTGACCCATGCCTGCCGACCCAGCCGCCTGGGTCGCCGGAAAACACCATGGCCGAGACCTTGGGAGGAGCCAAACTTTGGAATTCCCACCTGCTGAGCTGCCCCATCCCTAGTGGCCATTGCAGCTGTTCTTCTCTTGCCAAGAGCAGCTGATCCCAAACCTTAAACCCCCCTGGGAGGCCCTCCACCCTCTCCTATTTAAACCTCACCTCCTCTCGGCCATGAGAGGTGCGGAACCGGACCTTACCGAAACCCCGCCAAAATTGCTCCGGACCACTCTCCATACTTAGAGCGGTTGATCCTCAGAGTGACAATTTGCCCTAATCCCCACCAACGAGCACAATTTCTCGGCCAAAATTCCACCCGGAACCGGGACACTTCTCCACGGTGGACCAATCCTCAAATTGATTGGTCCTACACCTTCACTCGTACTAAGGGAAGAAGTCCACCAGCAAAAGCCCCCTCTCCGGGCCACCCATCCGTTCCGGACTCCAAGCTTTGTGATCGGGCTCGGTCGAAATCATACCTAGGCAATTCACTGGACCGGAGACTTCATCCGGAGCTTACCGGGACGCAATCGAAGGTGACACAACCCTCAGATTGATGCCACACTTCTCTGAGCAAAGGTATGAGCTAACTCTTTATCCCGAGCTTCTGGAGATTCTCCATTTCAAATGCCTTAATTTCAATGCATGATCACCGTATAGATCTATTCGTCTCTTCAAGACAAATCCATAGAGCACGAGAACAAAAAAATCCGTTGAGAAATGAGTGAGTTCTTAGGGTTTTAGTGTGGACGACTCTCGGGTGAGAACGGCTGGGGACGATGAATGGATGTTGTTCATTCCATACACACGCGGATGGACGGCTCAGATCGGGTCGGATCGGCAGATGATACGAGAAAGTTGGGACCCGGGCTGCTGACTTAAGTGGCGGCGTCTAATGGCAGCGCGACACGCGGCGTTTCGGAGATGCCTAGGATGAGTCAGCGCCGCCGTTTTAAATAGAAAATTAGGGTATTTTTGATTTATTTAATTCCCTAAACTTCAAAAATGCATAACTTTGTGTAGGAAAATCAGAAAAATAAAATAAAAATACCCTCTTGCTCAGTGAACAGGGGAGAATAATTTGGAAAAGAAATCATTTAATTTCATCAAGTATTTTATTTTTAATGATTTATTTACCCTCTGCATTGTTTTAATTCTCCATGCATATAGGAAATTCACCATGGTATGAGACCATAGGGCTTTTGAAGCCTCTGAACTTGGGAATATTCCCTAAATTTTCCAAGGTCAGAGGCCATCCCTATGAGAAGTTATTGATTTTTCAAACTCATGTTGCTGTTTTGAGTATTTTAAATCCAATAATTAGCATGTTGTGAAATAAATTCTAGGAAAATTTGGTGATGTTTCTTATGACCAGAGGACCCTAAGAAAAATAGGTTTTGAATTAATCCACTTGGAATAACCCTAATTAGCTTAAACACCCAAAATAGGTTCCTAATTAATTAGAGCTAATCATACATAACAGTGACTTGAAATCAATTCTCCACTGACCTTTAGGATCAGAGGAATCCATCATAAAAATTTGAAGTCAATTGGACTTGGTTAGCCCTACGAATGGGTTGATTAAGCCATTTAGCCAATTTAAACTTTAAAAATTCATAACTTTCAAAATACTTTTCAAAAATTCACCAAATTGGTTTTGGAGCCTCTCTGATATTAGGGGAATTTAGGAAAATTAAAATTTCAATTTTCTAAAAAAGTTGATTTTTTGTATTATTTTAATATTTTAATAATTTAAAAAAATAATAAAAATCACAAAAATAATAAAATTCATTAAAATGTCACATTTTGAATTTTAATCACTTAGGAACAAACCCCATATTTTTCTTAGGTCTATTTGATGAGATATTAAATTTTAAAGCCCTAAGGTAATTTTAGAATTAAAAAAAAATGTATTTTTTTAGCATTTCCACTAAAATAATTCTAATAAATCAAGGAAAAATCAGAAAATTGTAAAAATTAGTTCTCTGATTTCCTTGATATTAGAGAGATTTTTGAAAAATATAAAATTCATTTTTCAACCTTTATTTTATTTTTAAATTAATTAATACTCCAAAATTCAAAATAATTACAATAAAAAGAATATAATTCAAAAAATCACCAAAATTGGTCCAAGTGGTCCTCTGGTCATTACGAATGTCCCCTAATTTTTTCAGGGATAGAAACTTTCCCTTGGTCATATTATTAAATTTTCCTTGGAAATCCCTATTTTCCACAAAAAATAATTACATAAATAAATTAAATACAGAAAGATCACATTCTCTCCTCTCATGTCTTTATTGACATATGAGTGAAGTCACATAAAAATTTCAAGTTCATTTAAGCTCAATTTAGTGAGTTATGAAATTATTAAGCTTGAAGGGCAAAATGGTAATTAAAATTTTAACCTTTAATTAAAACTTTAGGCTTAATAAAATTAAAGAGTAAAATATTTGATCCTAATCTGATTTGGATGATTGAAACTTAAATAATTAAAGGGTAGAAACCTATTAAACAATTTAAAAATAATTGAAATGAACTTTAATTAAATAATTGATTAAATTTGGAAGAATAATAAAATTGGAATTATTAAAATAAGGATATTATTAGGAAGAGATCTGTTCTTTAATTTAAGAATCCCTAAATTAATCATCTCAATAATTTTTAATTCCTAATAAAAATGATAATTCAAATTTAAGATTTAAAATGTTAAAAGACATAATCATTAAATTAAATTAAAGTTAAATTATTTAAATTAAACTCTTTTAAAATTTCAACTAAATTAAAATTAAAAATAAAATTAAGTTAAAATTTAAATTAAATTGAATTAAATAAAATTAAATTACAACAAATTAAAATTAAATTAAATTAAATTAAATTAAATTAAAATGTATTAAATTAAATCAAATTAAATTAAATTAAATTAAACAAATTAAATTAAATTAAATTAAATTAAATTGAATTAAATTAAATTAAAATTAAATTAAATTAAATTAAAATTAAATTAAATTAAATTAAATTAAATTAAATTAAATTAAATTAAATTATGTCAAATCAAATTAAATTGAATTAAATTAAATTAAATAATAGAATCAAGTTAAAATTAAAATCAAGTTAAATTAAATTAAAATTGAAACTAAACTAAATTAAGTTAAATTAAAGTTAAATTAAATTGAATTAAAAATAACATCACCTAAGACATAAAGAAATTCAAAATAAAGCAGCTTGAACACTATTCCAAATTTAAACCCGATAATTGAAATTAAATTAAATCATAAACCATTTGAACATCAATTTGCCCTCGAAAGCTTTCGTTGTCATAACTCCTAAACAGAACGTTAAATGAAATGTCACTTCCCTCATAGGATATTCAAATGTCCTAGTTCACTGAGTAAGATAACAACAAAACTTGAATTCTTGGACGATTAATTCATTTGTATAATTGAATTCATTTGGACTTAAAATAATCCTAGAAATATTGAAAAGATGTTTAAGATTCTTCTTAAGCACTTCCTCAATATGATAGGATGTTTATAAGAACAATTGAACTTAATTGTTCTTTGATGAAGAAAATCGTCCTCAAACCAAAACACAAGAACCTAGACGTCATAGGAGATGACTAAGCTATAGGATTAGGAATTTGGTAGAAAACCATAACCCTTCCCTTAGCTTTACCTAGGAACTTGCTTAAATATTCTAAATTGTGTTTAAGTGCAGCCTGGGATGACGGGAAGACCCTCCAGATATGCTTTTATTTTATTGCAATTTACTTTCTTGCAATTTACTTTATTGCAAATACACTTTACTTTTCTTGAATGATAAACAAATGTTGCATGAAAACCCACACCTTTAGGGTAGCCCCTGAAACTGAAACTAAAACTAAATTAAAAGTCATTGCAAGATAAAATTCACCGCCACAACATTTCAAAATATAAAACAACTCAAAATTTAATCACAAACAGAACACAAAACCGCAATTACAACTAAATTAAAACGTCTTGTTGGATGATCGGGAATACCTCGGATGATGTAACCTACGTGTTGCTAACGGGATTTCCCACGGTCTAAATGTAAGTGTGGAACTCATTCAGTTGAGTTTAGCAAATTCATCTGGACTAAGTGAATCCGATAAAAATAACGATGCCGGAAGGATGGAACCGTGGGATCTTAACCTGGTGTTGTTATAATCAACTTTAAGATTTGTTTTAAATAAAACATAAAAAACACTTGGAAATTAAGATTTTCTCTAAACCAAAACACTTCTCTCATCTCCTGATTCATGACTTCTAAAACTAAACCTCTGCAACAACAAGGAGCTCGGAGCATGGTGGGCGACACGGCCATCGTCGTCAAGAAACTTGAATCTACTTCAGCAAAACTTTCTTAGAATTAAATAACCAATCCATAGGATTTCGAGGTAGTTTGCCTAGTGCAACATAAATCCTCAACTCTTCGTTAGGCATTTGCATGATCATGTCATGTAAATTAAGCCCTAACAGGTCTTAGGATTCCGAAGTAGTCATCCGATATGACATAAACCCTCATATCTCTAAGGCTATTTGTATGATTTTATCATACAAATATAAGTCCAAATTAATTAAAATTGGCAAGATCAAAACATTAAACGAACATTAGGACTTTCCTAAATCCAAGCCAAACAATAGGATAGTTGAGAAATTACCGAAGTTCGCTTCGAATCTATGATTTCTCCTACCTTTCTTCCTTTGAATTCCCAAAACAAAATGTTCCAAACTTGATCCATTCCCTATTGAAATTCCAAAATTCAATCCTTTGAAAACTTAAACTTTGAAATTCTTGAGAGTAGAACTACTGATTATTATCGAGTTTTCTTAGGTGATTCCCGTTACTTAAGATGTAATTAACTATAGGGGCTTGCCCTTATAGGGAATTTTAAGAAACCAGGTAATATAAACCCTGTTTAATGCTTTCATATTAAGCAGGGGAACTTGTTGGCTTATAAAAATTGGTTCACAGACCAAACGGATGTCACAAATCTTCTAGTTTATTTAATCGAGCCCCATCACCAAACAGTGTGTCTATTCTTCGAGATAGATACACAGTTTGTGATGCGGTGCTCATTTATATAAACTATTAGGGATGTGAGATCAGTTTGATTTCATATCTTAAAACTTTCAAACTTAAAATTATTTTCAAAATCAAATACTACTTTCTAAATCATATATATATATTTAAATTAAAACTAAAATCTAAAATTCGCCGACAATTTCTGTTAGGCGACCCCCTTTTCAAAACACAGAACCTAAAAATAAGCCTTACAACATCTTTAAAAATTGTAGGCCAATAAAATCTAGATTGTAAAATTCTATAGGCAGGTCTATCAACTCCCAATTGTCCCCCATAATTAGAATTATAACATTTTTGACTAATTTCATAAGTTTCTTCTAAAGGCACACATCTTCGAATGATCAGATCCTTTCCTTGTTTATATAAAATGGGTCATCCCAAAAATAAGTTTTAGCATCAGATAAAAATTTCTTCCTCTCCTGATATTTCAAACCATATGGTAAAATATCACTGACAATAAAGTTTACAATGTCGACATACCACGAAATACGACACTCATTAATAGTGAACAATTTTTCATCAAGAAAATGTTCATTAATTTCTTTAGTATCACTGAGAGATTTTTCAGTTTTATGCCTGGACAAATGATCAGCAATTTGATTATCAGCACCCTTCCTATCTATTATCTGTAAATCAAATTCTTGCAAATTAAGAATCCATCTAATCAATCTCGTTTTCACATCTTTATTCTTCATTAAATATTTGATAGCAGAATGATCAGTATGCACCACACATTTAGCCCCAATTAAATATGATCAAATTTTATCAAAAGCAAATACTATAGCTAATAACTCTTTTTCAGTACTAGTATAGTTAATTTGAGCTTCATTAAGAGTTTTACTAGCATAATAAATTACTTTAAAAATTTTAACATATTTTTGATCCAAAATTGCATTAATAGCACAATCACTAGCATCATAAATTAATTCAAAAGGCTTTTCCCAATTTGGTGAAATTATAATAGGTACAGTGATTACTTTTTCTTTTAATGTTTTAAAAGCTTTTAGGTATTCATCATCAAAATAAAAAATTACATCCTTTTCTAATAAACGACACAAGGGTTTTGAAATTTTTGAAAAGTCTTGAATGTAATGCTTATAGAATCTAGCTTGTTCCAGAAAACTTCAATTCCCTTTACATTCGTTGGACAAGGTAAATTAGAGATAACTTGAATTTTTGCAGAATCTGCCTCTAAATCTTTTTCTGATATTCTATGTCCTAATACAATTCCTCCTACTACCATAAATTGGCATTTTTCCCAATTAAGAACCAAATTAGTTTCTTCACAGCATTTTAAAACTTTAGAAAAATGTTCTAAACATGATTCAAATGAACTTCCAAATACTGAAAAGTCATCCATAAAAATTTCAATCCCTTTTTCAATTAAATCACAAAAAATAGCCATCATACATCTCTGAAATGTAGCAGAGGCATTACATACACTAAAAGGTATTCTTCTAAAAACAAACGTACCATAAGGAATGGTAAATGTTATTTTCTCTTGATCCTCAAGAGCAATTTGAATTTGGTGGTACCTAGTATATCCATCAAGAAAACACAAGTATTTATGCCCAGCCAGTCTGTCCAACATCTGATCTAGAAATGGGAGTTGAAAATGATATTTCCTTGTAGCAAGGATTAATTTTCTATAATCAATGCATATTCACCACCTTGTAACTTGCCTTATTGGTATAATCTCATTCTTCTCATTAACAATCACAGTTACTCCTCCTTTCTTAGGAACACAGTGCATAGGACTAACCCATGCACTATCTGAAATAGGGTAGATTATCTCAGCATCCAACCACTTTAAAATTTCTTTCTTAACAACATCTTTCATAATAGGATTTAATCTCCTTTGAGATTCAGCCCTAGGTTTACAGTTATCTTCCGTAAGGATTCAATGAATACAAATTGAAGGACTGGTTCCTTTAATATTAGCTATCGTCCATCCAAAGGCTTTCTTGTACTTCTTTAAAACTTTAAACAAACTCTCTTCTTCTTTTTTAGTTAATTGAGAGGAAATTATCAATGGCAAAGTTGAGGATTCACCTAAAAAAATATACCTCAAATGATCAGGAAGCATCTTTAACTCAAGTTCAGGACGTTTTTCAATTGATGGACCAAAAGATTCATCTTTTTCAGTCATGTCCAACAGGGAACATAATTTAGATCTTCCACATGAAAATCATCATAATGATGTTAACTCCTCTTCTTGCTCATGTTTTAATTCTTCTCATTCAGATTTCTCTTCATAAGTTGATTTGAAATGACATTCACTTAAATACTTGATAACATCCATCCTATAACATTCATCATCTTTATCTCTTGCAGGATATTTCATTGATTTTGAAATGTTGAATGTAAAAGTCTGACCATTAACTCTCATAGTTAATTCCCCGTTTTGCACATCTATCATTGCTCTACATGTGGCTAGGAAAGTCTTCTTAAAATTATGGGTATCTCATTATCTTCCTCCATATCCAGCATAACAAAATCAACATAAAAGATAAATTGATCCACTTTTACCAAAATATTTTCTATAACTCCTTTAGGATATGTGATCGAATGATCTGCTAATTGCAGAGTTATAGTAGTTGGAGTTATTTCTCCTAATCCAAGGCATTTAAATATTGATAGAGGCATAAGGTTTATGCTTGCACCTAAATTACATAAGGCTTTTCCATAAAATCTATCTCTGATTGCACATAGAATTGTTAAACTACCATGATCTTTAAGCTTTTCAGGAAGCTTCTTCTGAATTATTGCACTGCACTCCTCACTAAGTGCAACTGTCTCATTATCTTCAAACTTCTTTTTTTTGTTGAGATCCTTCATAAATTTTACATAACTTGGCATCTGTTCTAAGACTTCAGCAAATGGAATGTTGATTGTAAGATTCTTAAATATTTCCAAGAATTTTGAAAATTGTTTATCCAATTTTTACTGACGAAGTCTTTGAGGAAATGGAGGTGGTGGTTTTTCTAAATCTTTCTTAAGTGAAGGAATAAATCTTTCCAAACCTTTCGGAGCATCCTCTTTTGGTTCTTCAATCTCTTATTTCTCTACTTTAATTTCTTTATGAACTCTACCTTCAAACTCTTTTCCACTTCTCAGTTGAATTGCTTTTACATGCTCTTTATTCTTATCTCTTGGATTTACTTCAGTATTACTTGGAAGCATATCTTGGGATCTCTTACTTAATATATTGACAATTTGTCCCAATTGATTTTCAATATTTCTAATTGTAGCTCCTTGACTTTGCAATCGATTTCCCATTTTTAACACCACTTATTCAATAGACAATTTCTTCTCCTTAAATTATGAAGCATTGTTAAAACTTGGAGGATAGGTTGGTCTATAATTATTATTTCCTTGGTTGTTCCAGTTTCCCAATGGGTTTACTTGGTTGTTACCCCATTGTTGATTAATACTACCCTGATTATTGGTATTCCAGTTAAAGTTTGGATGCTTCTTCCAACCTGGGTTATAATAATTAGAATAAGGGTTATTAGGCTTACTTATAGCATTCAAAGTTTTTGTTGAAGTATGAGAATCAACCACTTGACTTAATTAATTTTCTTCAATCATGGCAATTGGCTGAGAAAAATTCATCCCAAATTGATCTATCTTCCTTGAAATTGCAGCAACTTGATTTATTAACATCGCAAAAGCATCATTTTCATGAATATTGGCTACCTTTTTAGGATTTAACCTTTCAGAAGGCCATTAAAAATTATTAGTAGTCATTCCTTCTATCAAAGCATAAGCATCAGTAAACTGTTTAAATATTAGTGATCCTCCTGCAGCAGTATTAATAATAAATCTAAGAGATCCAACTAATCCATTATAAAAAGTTTGAATTATGAACCAATCTGGTATCGAATGATGTGGACATTTTCTGAGGAGATCTTTAAATTGTTCCCATGCCTCATATATAGATTCACCTTCAAACCAAAAAAAAGATGTGATATCATTTTTAAGATTCACACTCTTTGATAGTGGAAAATATTTGACAAGAAATTTTTGTGCTAAATTACCCCAAGTTTTAATAGATCCAGGTGCTAATGAATTTAAATATATCTTATCTTTATCACTTAGTGAGAAAGAAAAAAGTCTAGGTCTAATAGCTTCATCCGAAACATCATCATATTTAAAAGTAGCACACAACTCTAGAAAGTTGGCAAGATGTAAATTAGGATCTTCTGTTGGTGCTCCCCCCAAACCGATTATTAGACGCCATCTGGAAATTAGCAGGTTTAAGCTCAAAGGAATTAGCAGGTACAGCAGGGTGTTGAATACTACCATGAAGCTCATCCACTGTAGGGTTAGCATATTCTCTTAAAGGTGTAAATTTTTTATGGATGTTAACATTTTGATTTTGATGATCTGTCATTTCTAGAATATTTTTATATATTTCAGATTTTTTAATTTTTTTGATTTTTTAGATTGTTCTTCCTAATTCAGAATCATAAGGCACAAGTCCTTCAGACCTTGAACCAGACATACAACATTAAATAAAATAAAACAAAACACACGGACAAAAGTAAAGTAAAGTAAAATAAATTAATTTTTTTTAATTTTCTTTAAATGAAATTTTAATCAATTTCCCCAGCAACGGAGCCAACAAGTTGATCCCCGAATATTTATGCTTACGATTTAGATAGAAATTTTATGATTTATAATATGAGATACAACGTAAGTATACGTATCGTTTATCAAGTAATATAAGAGTTTTTGATTAAGCCCTGAGATATCGAACCTACAAGAAAATGTCTAACACTTTAAAGAAAAAAGAAAAATAACTTTTTACTTTTTAATTGATTTTTGTAAGTATGTTTTAAGGTATTAATTTCAAAAAGTTGTTTTTGGTATATTTTTAATAAAAAGTTAAGCAGGAAATAAAAATTATCAATACTCTAAACATGATATAAAAGTTATAAGAATCAGCTATCTTTTTCCTTCTTCAATGAATCATTAATAATTATGGATATTTATGTTGTGGAAGTATTTAAATGTATTGTATCAAATAAGAGAAATTATATTCTTTACTCATACTTGGTTCTATGAAGAAAATTGATTAATTTGAAATTTTAAAATTTTATAGATGGGTTAGGCAGGGAAGATACCAGCTCTCACTCTAGAGTTCCCTCTATTCCCTCCATCTGAGGGCTAACATCTCATAACAAAATTTAAAATAACAAACCAAAGTAGGCGGCTTTAGCTTGTCACTCTAAAGTCCTCTAATTTTATTCCCCAATAAAGCATATCTCCCTATATCTTTGCATTCAATCATATGGACTACAATTCTCACCCATATAATTGCATGTGATTCCTTCCAATTGTTGTTTGAGACAATACCGCGTTGGATCTTACATAATCTCACAACAAATTTAAGAATCTTAATTGGCCAAATCAAGAAGTAAATTAAGTTCAAGGAATTGAATCATCACAATTTATTCCACAATTAAACACTTATACTTTCCGCAACATACTTCCATAACATAGTTACTTCATCATCTAAGAAACAAAAAAACAAAGTAAACTACTCAAATTTCATGAAGAAAACACAAACACAACTTGATTTGAAAGCATAAATCATAATGAAAATATAACAATCTTACTTAAAAACAAAGTGTAAAAACAATGATAAATACTTATATGAAAATCCTTTCCACAAGACTATAGAAGTTCCTTTAGAATTTTTCTTTTCATAATACAACTCTACAGAGGTTGGCGCCCAACTCTGATGACTCTAATAAAAACTTTAAACTTCAATAAAAACTAGATACAAGGATAAAAGCAAATTGGTGAGAAGAAGGTTTCACACCAACCCTTTTTCCTTTCTTACTTTCAACTTTCTACTAACAGCAATATAAAAGAAGAACTCCAAAACCTTACTCTTAACACACTTTCAAAATACTAACAATAACTACTCTAATAACAACACACACTTGTAAATTATGAGGCTTCATTTTAATAATTTTCCAAAAGGTGTCTTGGTGTCTCTTCAAATCATGTCCAGATTCATTATACCCACCAAAAGATGCATCCCTTCAATCACATTTGCCACCCAAAGGAAGTTAAGGAAGTCACCACCAAAATTTGCTTCAAACCCCCTTAAAAATTGCGCCAAATTTGATTAAAATTCAATTTTTAACTTTTGCGCTTAAGCGCTAACATTTTTGCGCTTAGGCGCCACAAGCCAAATTTCTCAAACTTTATAATTTTGCTCCAAATTTGATACTTATTTGCTCCTTTCATCATAATTAATCATTTTCATCATACCTGCAAGAAAAACACAAAATACCTTCCATTAAAGTGCAATATCATCAAAATTAGGTATAAAAATGTGCATAAAAACACAATATGCTTTAGGTGTATCAACCAGCGTTGGATATCACATCATCAGAAATTTCAACTGATAAACACATTGCTTTCGAAGAAGAATTATGACGTATCCACGCTATTAAACGACAGATATTTTAACAATTTAAATATATTAACAGTCGAACCATCAATATATTAGAAGGCCTTCAACTATTCACCAGAGTCGTTGATGAAGACTAGCATACTGTCATTATCGAACATGTAATGGAAGCACGTGACCTCAGACAAGCTCGATGCTTAAGAACAAGAACATATTCTGAACCCAACAGGTGGATATGTGCCAAAGGCTAAATGACTATCCAATATGGATGTTGCTATAATTATGCTGTAGACAAAGACGCAATCCTCCCAGAATTTTACAACATGAACAAGTGGATCCGTTACCCAGAGTGATTTTTCAAATTATCAAATGATTGATAACATGGAATATAATGCCCACTGATTGTGTTCCGGACAGTTACATCATAAATATATATGAGAAAGGAGATTGTATACCACCTCATATTGACAATCATGACTTTGAGAGAACCTTTTACACTCCATCACTCATGAACACATGTTCTATTTTATTTGGGAGAGACATACAAATTATGGGACCAGGAGAATTTCGTGGATCTTACCAGATTCTTTTACCACAGGGATCGGTACTTATTTTGCAAGATAATGGAGCTTCTCTAAGCATTGTATACCGAGTGTAAGTCGGCAACCTATTTCGATAACATTGTGAAGGATGCATCCTGAAAAGTGTCCTAACAGATATCAGCCAATATTATAACTTGAAGGACTATAACTTTGGACTACCTTGCACCTATAAATATCCAAAAACCTAAGATACACTCGATAAATAATGTCTTGGAGTGTTTGATATTTATGGTAGGTCTAGCAGTATCCAGGATCATGAGAATGACAGAAAAACAATATGACAGCTTCTGATATGATGATATGTAAACAGTCTGCAGTGTATTGTATAATATACGATGTACTGTTGACTTTTATCATCTATGTATATTATCTTTGAGAGTTGAATAAAATATTGTAAGATATATCTCTGGTGTCAATAATAAATCGATCGGTACAGATATACAAAAATGAACACTTTGAATTAAAAGAATGACATGATAAATAACTTGTGATTATTAACATGAAATTTATTCTGACATGAAAAGATCAAATCCCCAGCAGCTACACTTTTCTTTATGTGTTTTTCACACAAAAAGTTCAGCTATTCGATATAAGTCCCTTCCAGACACGGAAATATAACATTCCTATAGCTCTTTATTTGAGAAAGGATATAAGTCGCATAACACTCCTTCTCAAAATTAATATATCGACATTTGACATTTCTGAGAGATGATATGACATCCTATCTCTTCTATTATTAGATATATGTCTCTTCCTGACATGGAAACATGGCATTACTATTGCTCTTTCTTTGAGAAAGAATATAGGCTATATAACATTCCTTCTCAAAACCGCATATTAACATTTAATATCTCTGAGAGATGATATGGCGTCCTCTCTCTTCTGTTATTGGATATAAATCCATTCCTGACACGGAAACATGACATTCATATAGCTCTCTCTTTGAGAAAGGATATAAGTCGTATAACATTCCTTCTCAAAACTGACATATTAACATTTGATATTTTTGAGAGATGATATGACATCCTCTCTCTTCTGCTATTGGATATAAGTCCATTCCTGACATGGAAAAATGACATTCCTATAGCTCTTTCTCTGAGAAAGGATATAAGTCATATAGCATTCTTTCTCAAAACTGATATATTAACATTTGACATTCTTGAGAGATGATATGACATCCTCTCTTATGCTATTGGATATAAGTCCCTTCCTGACAGGGAAACATGACATTCTTATAGCTCTTTCTTTGAGAAAGGATATAAGTCGCATAACATTCCTTCTCAAAATCAACACATTGACATTTGACATTTCTTTGATTTGACATTTGTTTTCACTCACTGTTTCGGTCGACACCAATATGTGCGGCATACTTGTGCAACATTCCACACATATTGGGGGGCCCTTTGTTGAACTAAATTTTGTAAAGATCATTTCTAAATCATGTTAAGATAAGGAAGTTTACCAACATTGACTCTTTAAATCGTACTGATAGACAGTTAACCCTAATGTATAGGGTAGTACCTATAAAACCTTTTTAACCTAAATCTCAATGACATCCTAAAATGATCAAGTCAATAATGACACATTCTGATTTAGTCAACTTTTGACCCAAAAGGTCAACATAGGTCAAAATAGTCAACTCATGACCCAATAACCAACCCATGACCCAATGACCAACCCATTGACCCAACAGGTCAACCTTTGACCCAAAAAGTCAACTTTGGTCAAACTGGTCAATTCTTAACCCAACAGTTCAACCTTTGACCTAAAAAGTCAACTTTTGTCAAACTAGTCAACTCTTGACCCAATGACCACCATAAAGACCCAACATGTCAACCTATGACCCAAAAAGTCAATCTTAGTCAAACTGGATAATTCTTGACCCAATGACAACCACATTGATCCAACAGGTCAACCTTTGACCCAAAAAGTCAACCTTGGTCAAGCGGGTCAATTCTTGGCCCAATGACCACCACATTGACCCAACTGGTCAACTTTTAACCCAAAATGCCAAAATTGGTAAAAATCATCAATTCATGACCCCTTGACCATCTCATTGACTGTTTTGTCTGGACTTATGACGAAATGCCTGGACTAGCTCCAAAAGTTGCAGTCCATAAACTTAGGATAAATCAAATTAAAATCCATGTTAAACAAGCTCCAAGAAGGATGCATGTCGAAATAAAACAACAAGTCATTACCGAAGTTAAGAAATTAATTGAGGCTGACTTAATACAAGAAAAAAATTATCCAACATGGCTGGCTAATGTAGTGCCTGTCAAAAATAAAAATGGTCGAATCAGGGTCTGTATAGACTTCAAAGATTTGAACAAATCATGTCCAAAGGATGAACCTCCCTTACCAATCTCAGAATTGATGGTCGATTAGCATCTAAACATGCAAAATTTTCCTTTATGGATGGATCATCAGGATAAAATCAAATAAAAATGCTTTCAAAAGATGAAGCAAATACAACTTTCAGAACTCCCATAAGGATATACTGCTACAAAGTTATGCTATTTGGATTGAAAAATGTTGGTGCAACCTATCAAAGAGCCATGACACGGATTTTTGACAAGCGCATACACAGATAAGTCGAATGTTATGTAGATGATTTGGTTGTCAATAGTATACAAAAAGACGATCATGTGTACGATTTGAGAATTTTCTTCGAATGATTACGTCAATATAATCTTAAAATGAATCCCTTAAAATGCGCTTTCGGTGTTACTTCAGGGAAATTTTTAGGATTTGTTGTTCGACATCGTGGGATTGAAATTGATCCCCTCAAAATTGAAGTTATCCTAAACATGCCTCCTCCTTAAAATTTAACTTAATTTCAATCCTTTCAAGGAAAACTAGCATATATACAATGTTTTATTTCCAATTTATCATGTAGGTGTCAGCCTCTTAATGCCTTAACCAGAAAAGATACCAAATTCGTGGGGGATGAAAAATGGCAACACGCCTTTGAAAACATCAAACTATATTTGACAACACCTCCTGACTTAGCAGCCCTTGTGATAGGAAGACCTATAATCCTTTACCCAGCGACACTAGATAATTCCCTTGGAGCATTACTAGCTCAAGTAAACGATGAGGGAAAAGAAAATGCATTATATTATTTAAGCCACTGATTGGTTCTAACTGAAATAAAATATCCAACAATTAAGAAGCATTGTTTAGCTTTGATTTTCACAGTTTAAAAGCTAAGACATTATATGCTTTCTCATAAGGTAACTCTTATTTCAAGAGTTAACCAATTACAATATTTAATGACACGACCAACACTTTCTGGAAGATTGGCAAGATGGGCAATGATACTACTCCAATTTGACATAATATTTGTGCCACTACGTGTCGTTAAAGGACAAATCTTAGCCAATTTCTTAGTAGCACATCCAATTCCGACTGGATCACCTCTTAATGATGATTTACCTGATGAATAAATTTTAGAAATAAAAAATTCAAATACACAACGATGGGAATTATATTTTGATGGAGCATCATCTGCTAGAAAAGATAAAGACGAACAAACAATCATACCAGGTAAAGCTGGGGTAGGATTAATTTTCATCACTCTAGACAAAGCAACGATGCCATTTTCCTATCATTTGATTGAACCATGCATGAATAATGAAGCTGAATATGAAGGGCTCATAACCGGTCTCAAATTGACAATACTAATGGAAATAAAAAAACATCAACTTCTATGGAGATTCTCAATTGATCATTAATCAAATTGCGGGAAAATACAAGACATAGAAACCTCGACTTGAACAATACTCCCGTTACACTCTAAAACCGCTTCAACAGATTCCTGATGTAACTTTCTTCTTAATTCCGAGACGAGACAATTCTTTGGCAGATGTCTTGGCAAACTTGCAAAAAAATTTGCTTGTCCAGAAGAAGATGGTATTCTGATATTTATAAAAGGACGACAAGTCCTTTCCCAAATTTACATGGTCAATCTACACAAAATTGGTGAAAACACGACAGCAACAATAATGGATGAAGAAAAGGATGATTGGCGACAACCAATTATTTAATATTTATAGATTGGAAGATTACCCGAAAACAATTCTATCACAACCCAAATCAAATAAAGAGCAATGTCTTATGCTCTAGTAAATGGTATTCTTTATAAACGATCTTTTGACCAAATGTGGTTAAGATGTCTAAACCAATATGAAGCTCAAGAGATTGTTAAAGAAGTTCATTCGGGTTCATGCGATGCACACTAATCTGGACCTAAAATGAAGATGAAAATAAAAAGGATGGGAGACTATTGGCCGAAAATAATGAATGATTGTCTTGAAACTGTAAAGAAATTTCATCAATGTCAAATACATGGAGTGGTTTTACATCAAACGCCAAATGTATTACATCCAACCATTGCATCTTGGCCATTTGAATGTTGGGGCACAGACATAGTGGGCCCTATAGACCCTCCAACATCTAAAAGCCATTGAATTATTTTGGTAGCCATTGATTACTTCTCCAAATGAATAGAAAATATATCGGTTAGAGAAGTTAAGGCAAAACAAGTTCTCCATTTATTCAAGACTCATATTGTCTATAAATTTGGAATTCCTTGAAGAATCATATCAAACAATGGACAACATTTAAAAATACAAAAATGAACAATTTTATTCAAAGACATGAAATAGTCTGGAGATATTCTACAATCTATTATCCTAAAGCAAATGGTCTACCTGAAGCCTTCAAAAAAATATTGGTAAAAATTTTGAAAAGGACATTAATTAATAGTTTAAGACAATGACATGAGCTATTGATAGAAGCTCTATGGGCCTATAGGACTACATACCGAACACCAACACGTTCAACAGTGTTTGGTTTGGTATATGGTTCTGAGGCTATTTTACCACTTGAAGTGCAAATTCATTCCCTCAGAGTTGCTGTTGCAAATAAAATAACTGAAAAGAAGAAAATGTCAAATTACGACTTGAGGAACTTCAGAGTTTAGAAGGCAAACTCTACAAGCTCAGCAAAATCTTGAACTGTATCAAGTGAAATAATACAGGACCACGACAAATTGGTTCATCCTAGAACCTTTCAAATCAGTGAATTAGTCTAGTTCTCCGAAGACCTATCCTCGCTCATCGAAGAATTGGTAGAAAATTTGAACCAATGTGAGAGGGCCCGTATGTAGTTGAAAAGACATATTCAGGAGGATCTTACAAATTGCTAAATTGTCAAGGAGAAGGAGTCCTACCCCCAATCAACGGGTGTTTCTTGAAAAAATATTATGCAACATAAAAAATCATGACTTGTTTGTAAATTGGGACAATAATGAATAAAATTACAAATGAAATTTTGACAATCACTGTCTCTCTTTGAACATCTCCTTTTTGTTCATATAACATATCTTTAATAATATTATTTCTCGATAATAATAAATTTCATGTCGATAAATTAAATCGAAACTTGGTCTGATACATTTCCATTAACCTGTTGCTTGTAGGGAAATGTCCAAGAGTAGACTCTTGTTCACTTTTCGAAGTGGTGTGTGTTTGGCATTGGACTGACGATTTGTTGAAAAACGATCAAGAATCCACGTTGATTTTGACTTGCTGACCCAATTTTTTTATTTCCAAATACAAGAATTTGTTACCACTGCTAGAAAATTTAATTTCTGGCAAAGCCTCGAAACACTTGACCCGGAATAACTTGCTATATAGATGTGTACCAAATTTAAATTTACGGCAATAGCATTAAATAAAACTTGATTGCTACTGAATGTTAGGCCGTTAGTGATTAATCCTTTTTAAATATATGTTTATATAGCAAAATATAATTTTAAAGGAAAATATTTTATATACTTTTTGGGTACAACGCAAGTATACGTATCGTTTCAAGTAATAAAGGGCTTTGAAACAAAGACCCCAATATCGATCCCATGGGGAAAAAATGGTAATAAATTTTTAAACATTTTATTTTAAAATATTTTTATATTTTAATCTAACTATAAATTACTTTTAATTTACTAGATGCAGGTAAAGAAAACAATAATAAGAAAATGATTTTGTGAAAACAATATAATATAAACAACTTTCTTCCTTTCAATTAATCCAAGACTTTTAAGATAATTTAATATTCATTGGAGAATCTATATTATGGTATTGTGACAAATAGAAACATTCCTATTCTTTACCCTTTGATCTAGGCGCAAAGAATATTGGCTAATCTACAGATCAGGTTCAGATGTATTGTTAGTAGAATGGGTTAGTCTAGGCTCACACTACTAGATGTCCAAGGGTGCCTATGGTCGGCCCTACTAGTGACCCTTTCCTTATCTATAAATCAAATTATAAGAATTTAGTCTGTCACTCTAAAAACTTATCAATTCTACGCCCATTAAATATTATCTTCCTATTTATTTGCACTTCGCCTTGAATAGCCCGCGCATGGCCTTCGACTACTCGAGGATTCATGTGACATCTACAAGTTAAGAGTTCTTCTCCTTCTAGGTCTCAAAACTCTTCAACAGGTTTTAACAATTTAAATGACCAATTTAAAAAGTAAAATAAGATCAGGTATTAATATCATCATAATGTTTAGAAAATATTTTGATTTTCAATTCTCCATCAAATTTTATATTATCTTATTTATCTTTTCATAATTGAAGGAAGAAAGTAAACTAACTACTCAGAACACATTGAATATAAACATCAAAACATAATAATTAAATATTGAATCAAAAATAAAATACTTATCTCAAATATTCCTTCTACAAATCTTCTGATTCAGACTGACTCCACAGTGTAATGAACTTCAGATGCAACAACTTGAAAGTAAACTCACTAAACTAAATAAAAGTGGCCCAAAATTTCTCTCTCAATTTCTCTCTAAGGATGAGAGATCCTAAAGTGGCTAAGAGATAGGGGTTACAATGGGGGCACGTTTTTCTGAAGGAGTAGACTCCTATTTTTAGGCTTCAAGGGTTGCCTTGAGGCACCTCGTCAAAACATGTACAAATTCAATGAATCTTCTAGAAGGTCTGTCTGGCGCCTAGGCGCCGGAATCGGGCGCCTAGGCGCCAGACACAGCGTCCTGTTCTTCACACCTCTTCACATTGGCGCGCACCTCTTCGCGGTTAAAACCGTTTTGGAGCGTCCAAATGCAATGTATCACATGTCCTGTTATCAAGGAACAACTGCCAGTCTTCTAGAATGTCCAATAACCACTCACTCCATCAAAATAACCGTCCAAAAGTCGTCAAAAACTTGACAATTTCTGTATCGAATCTGGCGCGTAGGCGCCAACTTCTGGCGCCTAGGCGCCAGGCCATAATTTTTTATAATTCTTGTATTTTGCTCCATTTTTGCTCCTTTTTGCTCCTTTTTCACCCTTTTTCCTTTTTTGGACCTTTTTACATCACCTACATCCAAAAACATAAAAATTCCTTTCATTAAAGCATAATATCCTTAGAAATTGATAAAAATAAATGCATAAAAATAGGTATTTTTTTCATGGATCAAAATCCCCCAAACTTAAATGTTACTTGTCCTCAAGTAACCTTTTTTACTATATAAAATGTATAAATTTTGGAATAAAAGATAAATATTTAAGATTCCTTACAATTTTTGATTTTGTAAAGTCTTTAGTAAATTATTAACCCAATTTCACTAACTAAGTTTAATTTTAAGAATTTAAAGGATATTCAACTACCAAATCATAAGATTTCAAATTTTTCATCCATTTTGAAAATAATAGAAGTTTATTATATTAAGATCTCATAGATTATTTACATGAAAAAGATCTTCTTGAAAAACCTTTCCTAAATAAAGTTTCATGCATAAAAAGTAAGTAAAATATGTAACTAATTTTCCTTCTATAAGATAATTCAAGTGAAGTCAATTTTTTATTAGGCATTTCCTTAAGCTTCTCATCTCTTCTTTTTTTTTTCTAAAGAGAGGATTACTATATCTGGATAGCCTATTAATGATTTTGACCTTCACTGTCCTTAACTTATATTTTCAAAATTTATACATTTCCACTTAATTATTATAACATGAATAAAAATTCAAAAAGATTTTCAATCTTTTCTTTTTTCAAGTGATAGTTTTTGATTACTTAATACTTCTAAAATTCCATTATTTCTACCATGAATATAAAAATTCCTTAATCTTATTCTTCTTTAAGTTAAATAATTTTATTCTTAAAATCAATCAAAGTTATTAAAATTTTGGTTAAGTTCACTAAATTGTTTATAATTTCAAAAATAAAAGTGATCTTAAATAGATTCTTCATTCCTTAAGTTATGTTAAAAAGTTTTTATTTTAAGAAAATATTAGCTCTTTAAGGACAAATAAAATTTAAATTTGAATGTATTTTCCTTTCCCTCAAACTTAAGTTTTGGTATACCATGAAAATTTAAAAGTATGAGAGAAAGAAAATCATAATTTTAAAAAGGAAATTTTTATAAGTATGTGAAAATGATCTTAAAAAGAAGAATTTACTTCTACTCATGCTTTTATGAATAATAAAGATAGAATTTAAGCAGGTATAAAAAGTAAGCAAGCTAATTTTTATGATTATACTAAATTTAAAACAAAATAAAAGCAGAGCAAAATTACTAATTACTAAATAGTAGACTGAAACAAACATATCATAAATTAACTCTAATCTCAGTCTCAAACACAATATACTAAGAATATTCTAACAACAGAATCTTAACACTAATCAATCCACACATGTACATAATAAATTAACGTACATTAAACATCAAACAAACCAACAACCAAACAAAACAAACTAACAACAAAGTAGCACAACATAGAGATTTATCAACTACTAGTCACTGGCTGTAGCCTCATCATCATCATCATCACCAAAGGAAAACTCAACATCCATAGGATCAACAAATTGTGTGAAACTAGGAAAAGTAGGGAAACTAACATCATGCTCAACCTTCAGAAATCTGATGAGGGCTTCATTATACTCAGCATCATAGCTACTCTTCCTCTGGGTATAATCAGATAAATGATCAAGTTTCCTATCAATAGTAACAACCCTGTAGTGAGTTTGAAATAACTCCTGCTGCTGCTCTATAAACTGATCATGAATTGACTCCCGAAACTCGATGGTGGCTCGGCGAAGTAAAAGGTCGGGAAGTAGAAGGTCTATGCGGGTGTAGGTGCGAGAAAAGAAGGAGCGATCGATCTCTTCCCTCGAAGATGATCATATATGCTAATATTCTCCCGACCCGATCGGCTTAGTAGTCTTCGACCTTTCCTCCGAAATATCTCGGTGACTCCATTCTTTATTACATAATGAATAAATCAGAGATGGGAATCCCTGTCAAACAGAAGTGCTGGATCTCACAGTAGAATCCACAGAATCATAAATAATACTGCCGACATCAATAGGCTTCATTTCCTGAATGCAGTAGTTTAAGATTGCTCGATCTCGGTCACTTCACTCAGGTGGTTGGAAGGTAACAATCTTGCAGAAATAAAATAGTGCCATGCTTTAGAAATACCATTTAACTTGGAGAATTTGAAGTTTACCCTTTTTTCGTTCCTGATCTTCCAAGATCCAGTACCGTCAGTCAAATAAGCAATAATCATATCCAAATCTCCCTCAGATGGAGATAATCCAGAATAGTGGCACTCTTTAGTCGGTGGCAGGTCATAAAATACATTGATTCTTTTAGGAGTAAATCCTCCTCCGACACATCTGACAAAAACTTCATAATCTTCAGCATCCAGAAAATTCGCATAAAACTCTCGAACTATAAGGATAACAACAACAACAGTGAAATAACAGAATCGTTGCAGCTGTGCGCAACGATAGTGTTTTCAATCATCTCCCCCGGATGATAGAAACTTCATTCTGAAATGAACTTCCTCGATGTCGCAAATTCGTGGAATCGAAAATACGCAGCCGCAGTAGAAAATTTGCTGCTATCGAAGTTATCTCGTGCCTTCCCGCGTTTAGATTTCGGAGCCATCTAAACGTGAAAGAAAACAAGAACAAATTTAGGAATAAAAAATTTAAACTCTTTTTAAGTTTAAAAAACTTAAAATAAGTTTAAAATCCAAAGAAATCACTAAAAATCAAAATTTTTTTCAAAATTTCGATTCTTAGCAAAACCTAGGGAAATCTATGGTGAAAATCGGAAATAAATGGTTTGACCTTGAGACGAAGAAATCGAGTGGTTTCGCCCCCAAATCCTTGATGTTTTGACCTTAAAATGGATTCAAAAAGCTGCTTTTCGCTAAAAAATTGAAGGAAGAAGAAGGCTTAGGCGTTGATAATGGCTTTTGGGGGTATTTAAGAAATTTTTCGGGTACAGGCTGAACCGACGCTTAGGCGCCGAATTCTGGCGCCTAGGCGCCAGACTCACTTTTCACAAAAAAATATTTTTAAATTTAATTTTCCACCAAAATTCATAAATTCAACTTCCAATTACTCACATTATAGTAGGGCTTCGGTTTCTAACTTCCAAAACATTTTCCAAAAATTTTAAAAATTAAATATTAAATCCACCAATCAAACATAAAGTTTAAATCAAACTTCACTAAATTCCTTTTATAATCTTCAATATTGGCTCAATATATTCCAGATAAGTATCATACTTGATTCAAGTTCCTAATACACAATCAAACACAACAATTTCTAAGCAAAAACAACACACATTAAATATGAAAGCAAATACACAAAGAAACACAATCGATTCACTAAATCGATACAACGACTCAAAAAACCAGATAATAACGATCTCATTACCAGAATACTCTAATCTTCACAAGGGAAATTGTGTATTCCTCTTCGAAAGAACACTAACGCTCTCGGGAAATCAGTAGCCGTCTTTTTGTCAATCCACTTGTTCTTTGTATACATTTCAACTTGAGCATCTTGATAAGCCGCAAAATGATCAAATTGAAGTTTCATCTGCCATTCTAGATGTTCAATCTGATGAAACATCTCATCAAGGCAATCTCCAATGCTTTTAAACTCCGCTTCAAACTTATTCAAGCGACTAGAAATTTTCTCTAAACTCAACGCAATGAAACCATTGAAGTACGGTTGAGGATCCTTTGAGACCTTGTCCCTAGCCTCTTCTCCATGATTTCTTCCTTCCATTTCTTCAAAAATTTCTCAAATCTCTCAAGAATGAAGTGTAATGGATGTCACTTTGATTGCTTGACGGTTAGGGTGAAGATGGGCTGATTTAAAGGTGAAAATCGTGTGAAAAACTGAAAATTTTTGGTTTTTGCACGACCCAGTAACTGTGGCGCTTAGGCGCCAAATCTGGCGCCTAGGCGCCGGACCTATTAATACATAGATTAACTCGGGCGCTTAGGCGCCGAATCTTGGCGCCTAGGCGCCGGAACTATGTTCAATTCCGTTTCGCCTAATCGTCAAATTTCAAAGTTTCGTTCTCCAAGATAGGTAAATTATACAGGTAAGAGTAATCTAGACTCAATAACACAAATTGTAAGCAATCATAATGAAGGTTAACTTGATCTCATTTTTACTCATATTTATAATAGAGTGATCCAATTTCTAAATCTTACATACTTCAAAATAATCTTAAGCTTGAGTCAACAAAGACTTATAAGCATCAAACTTTTCTAAAGTAATATAAAATTAGTCAAGATCGAGGCATAACCTTACATTAAAAACATAAAATCACCCAAAACAAAAGATAATTATGGGTTGCCTCCCACAAAGCACTTGGTTTAACATCGTCAGCCCGACTTAAGTAAATCTTTAATCAGGTTGACTCAATTCATAAGCCTCTTTATAAATCATTTTAATATCTCCCAAATAAGGCTTCAATCTTAATCCATTTACTTTAAAAATTTTTTTTGTTTTAGGGTCTTTAATATCCACAGCTCCATAATGTTATACTTTCTCAATTATATAGGGTCTAATCCATTTAGATCTTAATTTTCCAGAAAAAAGTTTTAAATGAGAATTAAACAGTAATACTTCTTGTCCAGACTCAAAAATTTTTCTTGAAATTTTCTTATCATTTAAAATTTTTATTTTCTCTTTATAAATCCTTGCATTTTCATATGATTCATTTCTTATCTCTTCCATCTCATTCAATTGCAATAATCGCTTTTCTCATGCTTCATTCAAATTAAAATTAAACTCCTTTATCGCCCAATAAGCTTTATGTTTAAGTTCAACATGTAAGTGACAATGTTTACCATAAATTAACTGGCAAGGTGACATTCTGATTGGTGTCTTATAAGCTGTTCTATAAGCCCATAATGCAGAATCAAGTCTATCAACCCAATCAGTTCTTTTAGGATTAACAGTCTTCTCTAAAATTCTTTTAATTTCTCTATTTGATACTTCAGCCATTCCACTTGTTTGTGGGTGATAAGCAGTTGCAATTCTATGTTTGATTCCAAATTTTTGTAGTAATGATTGAATTCTTACATTCCTGAAATGACTTCCACCATCAGTGATAATTACCTTAGGCATTCCAAATCTTGAAAATATCATTTTCTTTACGAATTTAGAAACACTTTTGGAATCACAGTTTGGTAAAGCAACAGCTTCAATCCACTTTGAAACATAATCAATTGCTAATAAAATATAAGTTTTTCCAGATGATGGAACAAATGGTCTCATAAAGTCTAAACCCCATATATCAAAAATTTCAATTTCCAATATATAATTTAAAGGCATTTCATCCTTCCTAGATATATTTCCCATCCTTTGACATCGATCATATGTTTTCACATAATGTCTCACATCTTTAAAAAAGGTTGGCCAATAAAATCCAGAATTTAAAATTTTAAATGCAGTTTTATCTATGCCAAAGTGTCCTCCAAAATCGGAATCATAACATTTTTGAATATTTGAAAAAGTTTCCTCATAAGGTACACATCTTCGAAATTATAGAATCTCTTCCAATTTTAAATAAATGAGGATCTTCCCAAATATAAGATTTAGCATCATATTTAAATTTCTTAATAGATTTTTTATCTAATTCATAAGGTAAAATATTGCCAACTAAATAGTTAACAATATCAGCATACCAAGGTGTTTTGCATCCTTGAATAACATATAATGATTCATCAGGAAATTTCTCATTTATATTTTCTTCCGAAATAATATCATTTTTAAGTCTAGATAAATGATCAGCAATTTGGTTTTCAGTTCCTTTTCTATCTACTATTTGAAAATCAAATTCTTGTAGAAGTAAAACCCATCTTATCGATCTAGGTTTAGAATTCTTCTTAGATATTAGATATTTAATAGTAGAATGATCGGTATGAACTATGCATTTAGTACCAAGAAGATAAGGTCTAAATTTATCAAAGGCATATACTATAGCTAGAAGCTCCTTCTCGGTGGTAGTGTAATTTCTTTGTGTTTTCGGTGAGAGTTTTACTAGCATAATATACAACTTTGAAAACCTTCTCATATTTTTGTCCTAATACAACTCCAATTGCAAAATCACTTGCATCACACATTAATTCAAAAGATTTATTCCAATTAGGTGCAACAATGATAGGTGCAGTTATTAGTTTTTCTTTTAGAATATTAAAAGCATTAATGCATTCTTTGTTAAATTCAAATTTCGCATCTTTTTCCAATAAATGACAAAGTGGTTTAGCAATTTTAGAAAAATCCTTTATATATCTTCTATAAAATCCAGCATGACCTAGAAAACTTCTCACATCAGTAACAGTAGTAGGTGGTTGTAATTCAACAAAAATTTTCACTTTCGCTTGATCTACTTCCATCCCTTTTTGTGAAACTTTGTGACCAAGAACAATGCCTTCTGTGACTATAAATTGACATTTTTCCCAGTTAAGAACTAAGTTTATTTCTTCACATCTTTTCAGAACTTTGGAAATGTTTTTCAAACATGATTTAAAAGAAGTTCTAAAAACTGAAAAATCGTCCATGAATATTTCAATTCCTTTGTTAATCAAATCACAAAATATTGACATCATACATCTTTGAAAAGTTGCAGGTGCATTACATAAACCAAAAGGCATTCTTCTAAAAGCAAAGGTTTCATAAGGACTTGTAAATGTTGTTTTCTCTTAGTCCTCAGGAGCAATAAGTAATTGATGATAACCAGAATATCCATCCAAAAAATAGAAATATGGGTGTCCAGCTAGTTTATCGAGCATTTGATCCAAGAAAGGTAAAGGAAAATGATCCTTTTTTGTGGCGTTATTTAATTTCTTATAATCAATACAAATTCACCATCCAGTAACTTGTCTTGTAGGAATTAGTTCATTTTTATCATTAACAATGACAGTTACACCTCCTTTCTTTGGAACACAATGAGTAGGACTTACCCATTGACTATCCAAAATAGGATAAATAATACCAGGATCTAACCACTTAACAATTTCTTTTTTTAACAACCTCTTTCATGATAGGATTTAATCTTCTTTGCGGTTCAATAGTAGGTTTAAAATTTTCTTCCATTAAAATTCTGTGCATACAAACGGAAGGGCTTATTCCTCTTATATCAGCAATAGTCCAACTAAAAGCTTTCTTATAATTCTTTAACACACCTAGCAATTTTTCTTCTTGATCTTTACTCAGTTTAGAAGAAATAATAATAGGTAAAGTTAACGAATTTCCAAGAAACGGATATTTTAAATGTGAAGGTAACTTTTTTAATTCCAGTTCAGGGGCTTTTTTAATTGATGGTAAAAGTATATCATTTTGAGTTACGTCTAAAGTTTCCCAGTTATCTTTAATAAAATGAGTCTCTTCTTCTTCTACTTCTTCATTTTCATCAGTTAAAAATTCAATTTTTTCTTCAGAAATGACTTTACATTTTTCTTGATAATGTTTCTCAATTAAATAATCAATTATATTCATTCGATAACATTTCTCTTTATCAGGGTACTTCATTGATTTAAGAACATTGAATTTAATCTCTTGATCATTAACTCTCATGGTTAATTCTCCCTTTTGTACATCAATCATAGCTCGTCCGGTAGCTAGAAAAGGTCTCCCTAGAATAATAGGTATCTCTTTATCTTCTTCCATATCAAGTACGATGAAATCTACAGGGAAGATAAATTTATCCACTTTAACAAGGACATCCTCTATAACTCCTTTAGGATAAGTGATAGATCTATCAGCTAACTGAAGGGTTACAGTTGTAGGAGTAACCTCTCCTAAATCCAATCTTCGAAAGAAAGAAAATGGCATGAGATTAATACTTACTCCTAATTCACATAAAGCTTTTCCACAAAATTTTTCTCCAATAGCACAAGGTATAGTGAAACTTCCAGGATCCTTAAGCTTTTCAGGTAATTTCTTTTGAATTATTGCCTTGCATTCTTCACTTAATGCAACGAGTTTCAAAAGCTTCAAATTTTTGTTTCTTGCTTAAAATATCCTTCATAAATTTTGCATAAGTTAGCATTTGTTCCAAAGCTTCAGCAAAAGGTATGTTAATAGTAAGTTTCTTAAAAATTTCAAAGAACTTAGAAATATGATGATCAAGTTTCTGTTGTTTAAGTCTTTGAGGGAATGCTGGTGGTGGTTTTTCAATTTCCATATTAATAGGTATAACAGTCTGATCTTGACTAGGAGAGAGAGTTTCTTTTGGTTTTTCAATCTCTTCAACCTCAATCTCTTTTTCAATTTCATTCTGCATTCTTTCTTTTAATTCCTTTCCACTTCTAAGTTGCACGGACCTTAACATGTTCATGTTCTTTTCCAGTTTCCTCTGGATTAATTTCAACATTACTAGGAAGTGTTCCTACAGGTCTGTTATTAATTAAAGTAGCAATTTGCCCTATTTGATTTTCAATATTACGAATAGTAGTATTTTGATTTTATAATTGATTATTTATTTATAAAATTAATTCTTCTATTGATAACTTTTTTCGTTGATTATTAAATCCGGGAGGTTTATAATTTGGATTAACTTGATTATTCCAATTTCCGGTGGGATGAGATTGATTATTACCCCATTGTTGTTGTGAATTATTCCAGTTAAAATTAGGATGATTTTTCCACCCGGGATTATAATAATTTGAATAAGGATTATTTTTACTTGCAATTGCTTGTAAAGTTTCAATAGTTTGAGAATCTTCAATATTAACAGAGTTATTATGTGAAATATTAATTGCAAAATTATCTAATTTTTTAGACATTGCTGCTACTTGTGAAGCTAGGATAGAAAAGGCTTCATTATCATGGATACTTGCCATCTTTTTAGGATTAATCCTTTCGGAAGGCCATTGAAAATTATTATTTGCCATTACTTCAATTAAAGTGTAAGCTTCTTCAAATAATTTAGACATTAAAGAACCTCCAGCAGCAGCATCAACAATTGATTTTAAAGATCGAATTAATCCATTTTAAAATGTTTGAATAATTAACCAATCAGGTAAAGCATGATGAGGACATTTTCTTAATAGTTCTTTAAATCTTTCCCAAGTTTCATATATTGTCTCCCCGTCAAATTGACTAAATGAAGTAATATCATTTCTTAATTTAGCAGTTTTAGAAGGAGGAAAATATTTAGCAAGGAATTTTTGTGCCATTTCAGCCCATGTTTTAATAGAACAAGTTGCTAATGAGTTTAACCACATCTTTGCTTTATCTCTTAAGGAAAAAGGAAAGAGTCTATGTCTAATAACATCATCAGAAACATTGTTATATTTAAAGGTAGCACAAAGTTCTAAAAAACTAACAAGGTGTAAATTTGGATCATCATTTGGTATTCCACCAAATTGATCGTTTTACACCATTTGAATAATAAACGGTTTAAGTTCAAAAGAATTAGCATCTACAGTGGGTATTTGAATACTACTATAAAGTTCATCAATTATAGGGTTAGCATAATCCCTTAATGGTTTATAAATATTTTGATCATTAAGTTCAATTGGATTTTGTAAAGTAGCCATTTCTTGAATTTTTGAATTTGTTTTCCCTTTTTAATTTTTCTAATTGTTCTTTCTAGTTCAGAATCTAAAGGTATTAATCCTTCAGAACCAAAACTACACATAAAAAAAATAAAGCAAGGAAATTTTTTTTTTATTTTTATATATATTTTTTTATTTTTATATTATTATATTTTTTTATGTTTTTAAAAATATAATAATTAAAAATATATAAATTGTACCTTCAATTCCCCGACAACGGTGCCAAAAACTTGACCCGATTTTTTTATTTCCAAATACAAGAATTTTTTACCAATGCTAGAAAATTTAATTTCTGGCAAAGGCACGAAACACTTGACCTGGAATAACTTGCTATATAGATGTGTACCAAATTTAAATTTACGGCAATAGCATTAAATAAAACTTGATTGCTACTGAATGCTAGGCCGTTAGTGATTAATACTTTTTAAATATATGTTTATATAGCAAAATATAATTTTAAAGGAAAATATTTTATATACTTTTTGGGTACTACACAAGTATATGTATCGTTTCAAGTAATAAAGGGCTTTGAAATAAAGACCCCAGTATTGATCCCACGGGAAAAAATGGTAATAAATTTTTAAATATTGTATTTCAAAATCTTTTTATTTTTTAATCTAATTATAAATTACTTTTAGTTTACTAGATGCAGGTAAAGAATACAATAATAAGAAAATGATTTTGTGAAAATGACCCGACCGCCGCGCTTAACGCAGTAATGTTTGCTTTCAAAAGATAGCCAAAAAGCTTTGACTTGATTTGTAAATAGCGGCTAGTGTATAAAATTAATATTATATAAGTAATATTTTTACACACTAGGGGTACTACGCAAGTATATGTATCGTTTCAAGTAATATAGGGTTTTTAAACAAAGACACCAGTATCGATCCCACATGGAAGATTTATAGAAATAAATTTTCTATAAAGCGAAAGCGAAATATAATAGTAAAAATATTTTTATTTTTATTATAAATTACTATTAATTTAATAGATGCAATTTAAAGAAAACAATAATAAGAAAATGATTTTATAAACTCTATATAAAATAAACAACTTTCTTTCCTACAATTAATCTAAGATTTTTAAGATAATTTAATATTCGTTGGAGAATTTAATTTATGGTATTGTGCCAAATAGAAGCATTCCTATTATTTATCCTTTGATCCAGGTGCAAAGAACATTGATTAACTTACAGAATAGGTCCGGATGTATTGTTAGTAGAATGGGTTAATCTAGGCTCACTCTTCTAGATGTCCAAGGGTGGCTATGGTTGGCCCTACTAGTGACCCTTTCCTGAGTCTATAAATCAAATTATAAGAATTTAGTCCGTCACTCTAAAAACTTATCAATTATACGCCCTTTAAATATTATCTTCTTATTTATTTGCACTTCACCATGAATAGCCCGCACATGGCCTTCGACTACCCAAGGATTCATGTGACATTTACAAGTTAAGAGTTCTTCTCCTACAAGGTTTTTGAACTCTTCAAAAGGTTTTAACAATTCAAACGGCCAATTTAAAAAGTAAAGTAAGATCAGGTATTAATGTCATCACAATGTTTTGAAAATATTTTAAATTTTAATTTTCCATCGAATCTTTATATTATCTTATCCATCTCATCATAATTGAAGTAAGAAAGTAACTAACTACTCAGAACACATTGAAATAAAATATCAAAACATGATAATTAAACTTTGAATCAAATGTAAAAATATACTTATCTCAAATATTTCTTCTACAGATCTTCTGATTCCTACTGACTTCACAGTGTAATGAACTCCAGATGCAATAACTTGAAAATAAACTCACTAAACTAAACAAAAGTGGCCCTAAATTTCTCTCTCTAATTCTCTCTCTAAGGATGAGAGATCTTAAAGTAGATAAGAAAAAGGGGTACGATGGGAGGGGCACGTTTTCCGAAGAATTGGACCTCTATTTATAGGCTTCAAGAGTTGCCTCGAGGTACCTCTTCAAAACATTTCCACATTCAATGAATCTTCTAGAAGGTCGGTCTGGCGCCTAGGCGCTGGACACCGCGTCCAGTTCTTGGCACCTCTTCACTTTGGTTCGCACCTCTTCGCGATTAAAACCGTTTTGGAGTGTCCAAATGCAATGTATCACATGTCCTATTATCAAGGAACAAAAGCTAGCCTTCTAGAATGTCCAATAACCTCTCACTCCGTCAAAATAACTGATCAAACGTTTTCTAAAACTTGACAGTTTTCGTATCGAGTCTGGCGCTTAGGACCCAGTTTCTGGCGCCTAGGCCCAGGCCATATTTTTTTATACTTTTGGTATTTTGTTCCATTTTTGCTTCTTTTTGCTCCTTTTTCCTTCTTAGACCTTTTTACATTACCTACATCCAAAAATACAAAAAATACCTTTCATTAAAGCATAATATCCTTAGAAATTAATAAGAATTAAGAAATAAAGAAATAGGTATTTTTTTATAGATCAGAAAACATTATAAAATAAACAACTTTCTTCCTTTCAATTAATCCAAGATTTTTAAGATAATTTAATATTCATTGGAGAATCTATATTATGGTATTGTGCCAAATAGAAGCATTCCTATTCTTTACCCTTTGATCCAGGCGCAAAGAACATTGGCTAATCTACAGATCAGGTCCGGATGTATTGTTAGTAGAATGGGTTAATCTAGGCTCGCACTACTAGATTTCCATGGGTGGCTATGGTTGACCCTACTAGTGACCCTTTCCTTATCTATACATCAAATTATAAGAATTTAGTCTGTCACCCTAAAAACTTATCAATTCTACGCCCTTTAAATCTTATCTTCCTATTTATTTGCACTTTACCTTGAATAGCCCGCGCATGGCCTTCGACTACCCAAAGATTCATGTGACATCTACAAGTTAAGAGTTCTTCTCCTTCTAGGTCTTAAAACTCTTCAACAGGTTTAAACAATTTAAATGACCAATTAAAAATGGAAAGTAAGATCAGGTATTAATATCATCACAATGTTTTGAAAATATTTTGATTTTCAATTCTCCATCAAATTTTATATTATCTTATTTATCTTTTCATAATTGAAGGAAGAAATTAAACTAACTACTCAGAACACATTGAATATAAACAGCAAAACATAATAAATAAATATTGAATCAAAAATAAAGTACTTATCTCAAATATTCCTTCTACAGATCTTCTGATTCCTACTGACTCCATAGTGTAATGAACTCCAGATGCAACAACTTGAAAATAAACTCACTAAACTAAATAAAAGTGGCCCTAAATTTCTCTCTATTTCTCTCTCTAAGGATGAGAGATCCTAAAGTGGCTAAGAGATAGGGGTTACAATGGGGGTACGTTTTTCTGAAGGAGTGGACTCCTATTTATAGGCTTCAAGGGTTGCCTTGAGGCACCTCTTCAAAACATGTCCAAATTCAATGAATCTTCTAGAAGGTCTGTCTGGCGCCTAGGCGCCGGAATCTGGCACCTAGGAACCGGAATCTGGCGCCTAGGCGCCGGACACCGCTTCTAGTTCTTCGTACCTCTTCACATTGGCTCGCACCTCTTCTCGATTAAAACCATTTTGGAGCGTCCAAATGCAATGTATCACATGTCCTATTATCAAGGAACAACTGCCAGTCTTCTAGAATGTCCAATAACCGCTCACTCCGTCAAAATAACCATCCAAAAGTAGTCAAAAACTTGACAGTTTCTTTATCGAATCTGGCGCGTAGGCGCCAACTTCTGGCGCCTAGGCGCCAGGCCATAATTTTTTATAACTCTTGTATTTTGCTCCATTTTTGCTCCTTTTTGCTCCTTTTTCACCCTTTTTCCTTTTTTGTACCTTTTAACATCATCTACATCCCAAAACACAAAAATACCTTTCATTAAAGCATAATATCCTTAGAAATTGATAAAAATCATGGCATAAAAATAGGTATTTTTTTCATGGATCACTTGCTCAAGTTGAATTACTTTACGATGGACCTCTATTATCTATTGCCAATCAAGAAGAAACAAAAGGAAAACCATCTGTGTTAGAATTAAAACTTCAACAACAAAATATCAAGACGGAAGAAATCATTTCTACATAACAAAAATGAGAAATTGACACTAGAAAACTAAAATCGGTAGTGGTAACTACAACTCATGGAGTTGAAGAAACATCCGTTAGCAAAGTAAAGAAGTTAGCCTCTAGATTAACTAGAGCTCAAAGAAGAAATCAAAATAAATGACTTAAAAGACTCGAAAAATGAACGACAAAATATGAAATCTTTGGAGGAAAATGATGATTTCAAATTTTGTGTTCTTGAAGACATTCCTAAAGACACATATGAAAAACTGGATCAAGAAGAAGAAAGGATTAAAAGAACAACATTCACTCCGACTCCTTATGTACCAGTGATCCTCGAATATTTATGCTTATGATTTAGATAGGAATTTTATCATTTATAATATGGGATACTATGCAAGTATACATATCATTTATCAAGTAATATAGGACTTTCTGATTAAGCCTCGAGATATCGAACCCACTAGGAAATGTCTAACATTTTAAAAAAATAAGAAAAACTACTTTTTACTTTTTAATTAATTTTTTTAAGTATGTTTTAAGGTATTAATTTCGAAAAGTTGTTTTTGGTATATTTTTAATAAATATTTAAGCAGGAAATAAAAAATTTTAATACTCTAAATACGATATAAAAGTTATATGAATCAAATATCTTTTTCCTTCTTCAATTAATCAGTAATAATTATGAATATTTATGTTGTGAAAGTATTTAAATGTATTGTGCCAAATAGGAGCAATTATATTATTTACCCTTACTTGGTTCTATAAAGAAAATTGCTTAATTTGAAAATTTGAAATTTTGTAGATGGGTTAGGTAAGAAAAATACCAGCTCTCACTCTAGAGTTCCCTCTATTCCCTCCTTCGAGGGCTAACATCTCAAAACAAAATTTAAAATAATACACCAAATTTGGGGCTTTAGCCTGTCACTCTAAAGTCTTCTAATTTTACTCCCCAATAAATTATATCTCCTGATATCTTTGCATTCAATCATATGGAATACAATTCTCACCCATATAATTACATGTGATTCTTTCTAATTGTTGTTTGAGACAATACTACATTGGATTTTACATAATCTCACAACTAATTTTAACATCTTAATTGGCCAAATCAAGAAGTAAATTAAGTTCAAGGAATTGAATCATCAGAATTTATTCCAGTATTAAACACTTATACCTTCCACAACCTACTTCCATAATTTAATTACTTTATCATCTAAGAAAGAAAAAGATAAAAGCAAACTACTCAGATTTCATGAAGAAATATAATCACAACTTGATTTGAAAGCATAAATTATAATGAAAACACAACAATCTTACTTAAAAACAAAGTGTAAAAACAAAGATAAATACTTATCTAAAAATCCTCTCTATAAGACTTTGGAAGTTTCTTTGGAATTTTGCTTTCCACAATACAAATCTAAAGAGGTTGGCGCCCAACTCTGATGACTCTAATAAAAACTAGATACGAAGATAAAAGAAGATTGGAGAGAAGAAGGCTTCACACCAACCCTTTTTCCTTTCTTACTTTCTACTTTCTACTAACGAGCTATATAAAAGAACTCCAAAACCTTACTCTTAACACACTTTTAAAATATTATCTACAACTACTCTAATAACAACACACACTTGCAAATTATGAGGCTTCATTTTATAATTTTCCAATAGGTGCCTTGGAGTCTCTTCAAATCATGTTCAGATTCAATGTATCCACTAAAAGATGCAACCCTTCAATCACATTTGCCACCCAAAGGAAGTTAAGGAAGTCACCACCAAAAGTTGCTTCAAACACTCCTTTGAAAATGACACTAAATTTGATTAAAATTTGATTTTTAACTGTGTCGATTAAGTGCTGGCACTTTGGCGCTTAGGAGCCAGAGACCAAATTTCTCAACTTCATAATTTTGCTATAAATTTGATCCTTTTTCACTCCTTTCATCATAATTAATCATTTTCATCATACCTGCAAGAAAAACACAAAATATCTTACATTAAAGTGCAATATCATAAAAAATAGGTATAAAATGTGCATTAAAATACTATATATTTTAGGCGTATCAAAATCCCCCAAACTTAAAATGTTACTTGTCCTCAAGTGACTCTTAACCATAAAAAATTTTAACATGAAAATTATGTAAATGAATTTCTTTAGGAAGATTTCAAACTTTTGTTCTAGAAATGAAATAATCCAATTTTAAAAAAATTTTAGTAAATAAGACTAATTTAAATTTTAGAAACTTCTTAAGGAAAGGATAATGAAAATATAAGTTTCTTTCTAATTCAGAAATACTTGTAGATTTTTCAAAAGATAGGATTCAAACATTTTATTTTTCTCACTTAAAATTTTTTTAATTAAAAATAATTTTACTTACTATATTATAACCTTAAGTTTTAGATTTTCTCAAAACTTATATTTTAAACTTTAAGCATGGAACCAATTTTTATTAGACCCTTAAATCTTCAAGCTTCTCCTTCCTTTTCACATAATACTTTTCACTTTCTTTGTTTTTTTATAAGACAAGGATTAATGTATCTAGATAGGCCTTTAATGATTTTGAATTCCACCCTTCCATTTAAAATAAAGGTCTGATATGTATCTTTCACTTAAAAATCATAATAATAGTGTTGAAAATTATTTCTCAATAAAAAAAATTTAAGCATTGAAAAATAAAAGTCAACTCTTCTATTTATCCAAAAATACAACATTTCTTACTAAAGATAGTTTACCTATATCTAAAATTTCTTTATTAAGAACATTTTAACTTTAAATTTTTCATTATTACTATAAATTTTAACTAAAGTATTTTATTCATTTCTTTATTCAAAATTTTGTTTCCCTAATATAACTTCATGTACATAATTACTTTCAATCAAAAACCAAATTTATTTTAAGTATTCTTGAGAACAAATAAAATTTTAGGTTTTTGAAAAATTTAGTTTTTTAAATTCCCCCCAAAGTTTAATTTTTAGTCAGGATAAAATCATTTAAGCATAAGAAATGATACATGAGTGAGAATTCAAAACTAAAATAATATGCTTGCAGAAATTTCTATATCTTAAATATGCAAGTATAACAGTTTTAAAGAAAACAGGAGTAAAAAGAATTTAAATTCTATTTTTCAAAAAATATAAAAATTTCAAAAGAGTTCTACAGTAGTTGAGGTTTTCAAAGAAAATACACACCAACTTAACATAACTAAAATCACAACAATACTAGATAATAACTGGTAGTAGATTTTGAAAAGCTTTTAAACATGCAATTTTCAAATAGTGGTTTTTAATAGTGTTCTACATTTCCTAACAGATTTTGAATTAATTTAAAATCCATTAAAAATTCAAACACTAAATACACATTTAAAATATTTACTGTCGCACACATATCACAAACTACAACATTTAACATTAATCTATCACAAAAACATTTGAATTTGCATAAAAAAAATAGTCCAACTATGATCTATATAATATCATATTTCATATCATAAATACATCACACAAAAATTAATCATCACATCACATATAAAAACATCAAAATAAAAATATAACTACACATAAGAAATCATAAATAAAAAAAAACTAAACACAACAACCCTAATCATCTTCTTCTTCATTCCAGTCTCTAGATGGCACATAAGGTATATAAAACGAATGAGGGGGTATCTCAGCACTGTGATCACCTCTAATCACAATATCCATATACTGCTGACAATTCTCCTCATATTCATCATGCTTAACAATATATCTTTGAATATTTTCAATCTTACCATCAATATCTCTAACTTACTCTCGAGTAAGACTCACTTTCTTCAAAATCTTCTTTAATAGTCTAGTCTGTGAATCACTAGATGAGGATGCTTTAGAAGTAGTAGCACATGAAGTAGAAGCAGCAGAAGCATAAGAAGTGGAAGCTCTAAATCCTCCTCTCCATCCAAATTCTAAATGTACAGTGTAAGAACCAACATTTACACTAGTAATAAGTCTCAATGGCTGAAGAACTTCCTCCCATGTTTCAAACTTCACACCAGACCGCTCACAAATTGAATGAATTAAGGATGGAAATCCCATACCTTAAGTAGTAGCAGATCTGGCAAAGTTCATCACATAATAAAAAATAATAGCCCCTATGTCAATAGGCTTTCCTTGTTGAATACAATGGTTTAGAATAACTCTCTCCCTTGTAACTTCACTAATATGACTTGAAGGAAAATTTTTAGATGAGATAAAATAATGCCATGCCTTTAAAATGACATTCAACTTAGAGGCCTGAAAATTTACTCTTCTTTCATTTGTTATCTTCCATAAACCCCTTCCATCAGTCAGAAAAGATATTATCTCATCTAATTCTCCTTCAGTATGATGATAGTTAGCATAAAAATAAAACAATGCAGGAGGCAAATGGTAGAAGGCATTGATTACCGCGGGTGAAAAATGTACTTGTTCACCTCTGAACCATCACTAAATTTTCTTCTGCTGCAGGTAAGTTTGCATAAAACTCTCTGACCACAAAAACAACAGTGACAGCGGAGAAGTAACAGTAATTCTCCCAATTCCTTATAATAATCATTTCTTCAATAACTTCTTCTGGCTTACTAAACACTCGTTCAGGAAACAATTTACATGACGATAGTGCATCAACATATCGATCCTATGCTCTTGCACTAATAAATTTGTTGGAATCAAATTTTGCTTTCTCTTTCCAGTGCTTTGACTTTGGAGCCATTTCTAAAAAATCGTAAAAATTCACCATAAATTCCAAAATTAAACTAAACATGCTAATTTAACTTCCAAAAGCAATTTCCACTAAATCCAAGTAATTTCTCATGCTTTTCCTCAAATTTCACCATAAATAATGATTTAAGATTTTTCAATAATGTAATCAAAATATATGGTGAAAATAAAAAAATTTTAAATAGTAGTAGTGCTCATACCTCAAGGAATTCAAATCTGACAAATCTCGTTGAAATCGGCTCTTAATTATCCAACCTTAGGATGCCCTAAATCCTATTTCATGATTTTGAGAGGTTAAGGGTGACAGGAGGTGTTAAAAATGTCAATTTTCAGGTTTTTAACTGCAAAAAACTAATTTTTGCTAACCGGCGCTTAAGCGCGGGGCATCGACGCTTAACCGTGAAATCTGGCGCTTAACCGCAAAATCTGGAGCTTAACCGCGAAATCTGGCGCTTATCCGCCTAAGTTCTGGTGCTTAGGAAAAAGTACCTTGATTTTTACAATTAATTTAAAAATGTACTAAACCCCTTGGTTAATCACCCTAAATCACTTCAAATAATCATTTCTCCCCCATAAAATTTTCTAATTCTCCAAAGAAAGTTAAAATTTCATCAATTCCAAACAAATTTCACACAAACACAAACTTTCATTTAATTAAAACAACCACACTTAATACAAACTAAAAATTTCTATCCAAAGATTTTGGATGAAATTTCCTAGTACACAAATATTCAAATACATAAAAACAAAGATAAATTTACATCATTAAGATGTAATAAATAAACATTACGATTCAACAAAACCCAAACATAAATCACTAGATACAAAACACTTGACAAAAAAACTACAGCACTAGACTATACTCAAATTAATTTCAATCTCCATTAGGTGGAATATATCCAGAACCACCATTAGTTTCATTTGAACCATCTGGAATATAAATCTGATAAAATGGGCGATTGCTGAAAACTCTCACATCTTCTTCTTCTAACGATTTGTTTTTCAGAAACTTTGCCTTACCCGCTTCTTCCACATTACTTGTATGAATGAATTACATTTTAAGTTGCCATCATATATGTGCTAAATGAGCGTTAGTTTCATTTACCTTTGCTTCAATTGACTCCATGTTGGCTTCAATCTTCGCAATCCTTTAGGCAATATCTTGAATACTAACTGCTAGGAATCCGTTGTATAACTCTTGCGCACTTTCACTAATAAATTTCTTCTTGTTGGCTTCCTCTTTCTTCTTAATTTCACTCTCCCAAGAAGACATTTTTTCACTCAAAACACTCTTCTTAAGACTCAAGAATGAAAATAGGGATTGGGGCAAGTGTATCTCTTAATTCAGGGTCTTTTTATAGACATGGGAAGTACTAAAACCGACCTTAGAAGTTTTAAAACTCCAAAATAACTTCTAAAATCAGTTTCCCACTATTTTGGCTTCTAGAAATTCATTTTTCACGTTTTTCATAACTACGAAGCTTAAGCACCAACCAGGCGGCGCTTAGCCGCCAGTGCACATTTTTGCACAGGTTTGTCAAATGTCTAAATTTTTCATTCTGACTCTTTTAAGTCATCGATTAATGTCAAATAAATACCATTATAACTAATCTTTTCAGAATACTACCACATAATATTGAAATAAACCAAACAAAGCACACAAAGCAAATATAAAGCAAAGCACACTGATAGTTATGGATTGCCTCCCACAAAGCCCTTGGTTTAATGTCTTCAGCTTGACATACCCAGAACTTATTCTGAGTGACTATTCTGAGTGACCCAACATTAGATTCTCATTAGGTTAAGTTGATCGAATGAAAATAAAGGTTTAAGTCTATGATAATTAACTTTAAATATTTTTCTAGTCTTAGGATATTGAATATCCACAGCTCCAAAAGAATAAACTTTTATCACAATAAATGGACTCATCCATTTGGACTTAAGTTTTCCAGCAAAAAATTTTAATTTGGCATTATACAACAAAATTTTTTGTCTTGGCTCAAGATTTTTATTAAGAATCTTCCGATCATACCATAATTTTATTTTCTCTTTATAAATATTAGCATTTTCATAAGATTCATTCATTATCTCTTCAAGCTCATTTAATTGCAATAATCTCTTCTCAGCAACATCTTTCAAATTATAATTGAACTCTTTAATAGCCCAATATGCTTTATGCTGAAGTTCAACAGGTTAATGACAAGTTTTTTCAAAAATTAGCCTATGTGGGGACATTCCTATAGGAGTTCTGTAAGCAATCCTATAGATCCACAAAGCATAATCCAGTTTGATTGACCAATCCTTTCTATTTGGATTAATAGTCTTTTCAAATATTCTTTTCATTTCACGATTGGATAATTCAACCAAACACTTGTCTGCGGATAACAAGCAGTAGCAATGCGATGGTTAATATGGTATTTTTTACTAACTTTTCCATAATCACATTTCTAAAATGACTTCCCCCATCTGTAATGATTACTCTTAGTATTCTAAATCTACAAAATATATTTTTTTCTTAAAAACTTTGCAACACTTTGAGCATCACATTGAGGTGAAGCAATAGCTTCAATCCATTTGGATACATAGTCTACAGCTATTAAAATATAAATCTTTCCAAAATATGGTGTAAATGGTCCCATGAAATATAATCCCCAAACATCAAATATTTCAACTTCCAACATATAATTGAGGGGCATCTCGTTTCTTCTAGAAATTTTGCCTACATGCTGACATTAATCACAATTTTTAATATATACATTAACATCTTTAAAAATTGTAGGCCAATAAAATCCAGATTGTAAAATTCTATAAGCAGGTCTATCAACTCCCAATTGTCCCCCATAATTAGAATTATAACATTTTTGAATAATTTCATAAGTTTCTTCTAAAGACACACATCTTCGAATGACCAGATCCTTTCCTTGTTTATATAAAATGGGTCATCCCAAAAATAAGTTTTAGCATCAGATAAAAATTTCTTCCTCTCCTGATATTTCAAACCATATGATAAAATATCACTGACAATAAAGTTTACAATGTCGACATACCACGAAATACGACACTCATTAATAGTGAATAATTTTTCATCAGGAAAATGTTCATTAATTTCTTTAGTATCACTGAGAGATTTTTCAGTTTTATGCCTGGACAAATGATCAGCAATTTGATTATCAGCACCCTTCCTATCTATTATCTCTAAATCAAATTCTTGCAAATGAAGAATCCATCTAATCAATCTCGTTTTCACATCTTTATTCTTCATTAAATATTTGATAGCAGAATGATCAGTATGCACCACACATTTAGCTCCAATTAAATATGATCAAATTTTATCAAAAGCAAATACTATAGCTAATAACTCTTTTTCAGTACTGGTATAGTTAATTTAAGCTTCATTAAGAGTTTTACTAGCATAATAAATTACTTTAAAAATTTTATCATATTTCTGATCCAAAATAGCATTAATAGCACAATCACTAGCATCACAAATTAATTCAAAAGGTTTTTCCCAATTTGGTGAAATTATAATAGGTACAGTGATTACTTTTTCTTTTAATGTTTTAAAAGCTTTTAGGTATTCATCATCAAAATAAAAAATTACATCCTTTTCTAATAAACGGCACAAGGGTTTTGAAATTTTTGAAAAGTCTTGAATGTAATGCTTATAGAATCTAGCATGTTCCAGAAAACTTCAATTCCCTTTACATTCGTTGCACAAGGTAAATTAGAGATAACTTGAATTTTTGCAGAATGCGCCTCTAAATCTTTTTCGATATTCTATGTCCTAATACAATTCCTCCTACTACCATAAATTGGCATTTTTCCCAATTAAGAACCAAATTAGTTTCTTCACAGCATTTTAAAACTTTAGAAAAATGTTCTAAACATGATTCAAATGAACTTCCAAACATTGAAAAGTCATCCATAAAAATTTCAATCCCTTTTTCAATTAAATCACAGAAAATGGCCATCATACATCTCTGAAATGTAGCAGAGGCATTACATACACTAAAAGGTATTCTTCTAAAAACAAACGTACCATAAGGACTGGTAAATGTTGTTTTCTCTTGATCCTCAAGAGCAATTTGAATTTGGTGGTACCTAGTATATCCATCAAGAAAACAGAAGTATTTATGCCCAGCCAGTCTATCCAACATCTGATCTAGAAATGGGAGTTGAAAATGATATTTCCTTGTAGCAAGGATTAATTTTCTATAATCAATGCATATTCACCACCTTGTAACTTGCCTTATTGGTATAATCTCATTCTTCTCATTAACAGTCACAGTTACTCCTTTCTTAGGAACACAGTGCATAGGACTAACCCATGCACTATCTGAAATAGGGTAGATTATCTCAACATCCAACCACTTTAAAATTTCTTTCTTAACAAAATCTTTCATAATAGGATTTAATCTCCTTTGAGATTCAGCCCTAGGTTTACAGTTATCTTCCGTAAGGATTCTATGAATACAAATTGAAGGACTGGTTCCTTTAATATTAGCTACCGTCCATCCAAAGGCTTTCTTGTACTTCTTTAAAACTTCAAACAAACTCTCTTCTTCTTTTTTAGTTAATTGAGAGGAAATTATCAATGGCAAAGTTGAGGATTCAACTAAAAAAATATACCTCAAATGATCAGGAAGCATCTTTAACTCAAGTTCAGGACGTTTTTCAATTGATGGACCAAAAGATTCATCTTTTTCAGTCATGTCCAACAGGGAACATAATTTAGATCTTCCACATGAAAATCTTTAGAATGATTTTAACTCCTCTTCTTGCTCATGTTTTAATTCTTCTCATTCAGATTTCTCTTCATAAGTTGATTTGAATTGACATTCACTTAAATACTTGATAACATCCATCCTATAACATTCATCATCTTTACCTCTTGCAGGATATTTCATTGATTTTGAAATGTTGAATGTAAAAGTCTGACCATTAACTCTCATTGTTAATTCCCCTTTCTGCACATCTATCATTGCTCTACCTGTGGCTAGGAAAGTCTTCTTAAAATTATGGGTATCTCTTTATCTTCCTCCATATCCTGCATAACAAAATCAACAGGAAAGATAAATTGATCCACTTTTACCAAAATATTTTCTATAACTCCTTTAGGATATATGATCGAACGATCTGCTAATTGCAGAGTTATAGTAGTTGGAGTTATTTCTCCTAATCCAAGGCATTTAAATATTGATATAGGCATAAGGTTTATGCTTGCACCTAAATTACATAAGGCTTTTCCATAAAATCTATCTCTGATTGCACATAGAATTGTTAAACTACCATGATCTTTAAGCTTTTCAGGAAGCTTCTTCGGATTATTACCTTGCACTCCTCACTAAGTGCAACTGTCTCATTATCTTCAAACTTCTTTTTTTTGTTGAGATCCTTCATAAATTTTACATAGCTTGGCATCTGTTCTAAGACTTCAGCAAATGGAATGTTGATTGTAAGCTTCTTAAATATTTCCAAGAATTTTGAAAATTGTTCATCCAATTTTTACTGACGAAGTCTTTGAGGAAATGGAGGTGGTGGTTTTTCCAAATCTTTCTTAAGTGAAGAAATAAATCTTTCCAAACATTTCGGAGCATCCTCTTTTGGTTCTTCAATCTCTTCTTTCTCTACTTCAATTTCTTTATGAACTCTACCTTCCAACTCTCTTCCACTTCTCAGTTGAATTGCTTTTACATGCTCTTTATTCTTATCTCTTGGATTTACTTCAGTATTACTTGGAAGCATATCTTGGGATCTCTTACTTAATATATTGACAATTTGTCCCAACTGATTTTCAATATTTCTAATTGTAGCTCCTTGACTTTGCAATCGATTTCCCATTTGTAACACCACATATTCAATAGACAATTTCTTCTCCTTAAATTATGAAGCATTGTTAAAACCTGGAGGATAGGTTGGTCTATAATTATTATTCCCTTGGTTGTTCCAGTTTCCCAATGGGTTTACTTGGTTGTTCCCCCATTGTTGATTAATACTACCCTGATTATTGGTATTCCAGTTAAAGTTTGGATGATTCTTCCAACCTGGGTTATAATAATTAGAATAAAGGTTATTAGGCTTACTTATAGCATTCAAATTTTTTGTTGAAGTATGAGAATCAACCACTTGACTTAATTAATTTTCTTCAATCATGGCAATTGGCTGAGAAAAATTCATCCCAAATTGATCTATCTTCCTTGAAATTACAGCAACTTGATTTATTAACATCGCAAAAGCATCATTTTCATGAATATTGGCTACCTTTTTAGGATTTAACCTTTCAGAAGGCCATGAAAAATTATTAGTAGTCATTCCTTCTATCAAAGCATAAGTATCAGTAAACTGTTTAAATATCAGTGATCCTCCTGCAGCAGTATTAATAATAGAACTAAGAGATCCAACTAATCCATTATAAAAAGTTTGAATTATGAACCAATCTGGTATCGAATGATGTGGACATTTTCTGAGGAGATCTTTAAATTGTTCCCATGCCTAATATATAGATTCACCTTCAAACCAACAAAAAGATGTGATATCATTTTTAAGATTCACAGTCTTTGATAGTGGAAAATATTTGACAAGAAATTTTTGTGCTAAATCACCCCAAGTTTTAATAGATCCTGGTGCTAATGAATTTAAATATATCTTATCTTTATCACTTAGTGAGAAAGGAAAAAGTCTAGGTCTAATAGCATCTTCCGAAACATCATCATATTTAAAAGTAGCACACAACTCTAGAAAGTTGGCAAGATGTAAATTAGGATCTTCAGTTGGTGCTCCCCCCAAATTGATTATTAGACGCCATCTGGAAAATAGCAGGTTTAAGCTCAAAGGAATTAGCAGCTACAGCAGGGTGTTGAATACTACCATGAATCTCATCCACTGTAGGGTTAGCATATTCTCTCAAAGGTGTAAATTTTTTATGGATGTTAATATTTTGATTTTGATGATCTGTCATTTCTAGAATATTTTTATATTTTTCAGAATTTTTAAATTTTTTCATTTTTTAGATTGTTCTTCCTAATTCAGAATCATAAGGCACAAGTCCTTCAGACCTTGAACCATGCGTACAACGTTAAATAAAATAAAACAAAACACACTGACAAAAGTAAAGTAAAGTAAAAAAATTTAATTTTTTTTTAATTTTCTTTAAATGAAATTTTAATCAATTTCCCCGGCAACGGAGCCAAAAAGTTGATCCCCGAATATTTATGCTTGCGATTTAGATAGAAATTTTATGATTTATAATATGAGATACAATGTAAGTATACGTATCGTTTATCAAGTAATATAAGACTTTTTGATTAAGCCCTGAGATATCGAACCTACAAGAAAATGTCTAACACTTTAAAGAAAAAAGAAAAATAACTTTTTACTTTTTAATTGAATTTTGTAAGTATGTTTTAAAGTATTAATTTCAAAAAGTTGTTTTTGGTATATTTTTAATAAAAAGTTAAGCAAGAAATAAAAATTATCAATACTCTAAACATGATATAAAAGTTATAAGAATCAGCTATCTTTTTCCTTCTTCAATGAATCATTAATAATTATGGATATTTATGTTGTGGAAGTATTTAAATGTATTGTACCAAATAAGAGAAATTATATTCTTTACTCATACTTGGTTCTATAAAGAAAATTGGTTAATTTGAAATTTTGAAATTTTATAGATGGGTTAGGCAGGGAAGATACCAGCTCTCACTCTAGAGTTCTCTCTATTCCCTCCATCCGAGGGCTAACATCTCATAACAAAATTTAAAATAACAAACGAAAGTAGGAGGCTTTAGCTAGTCACTCTAAAGTCCTCTAATTTTATTCCCCAATAAAGCATATCTCCCTTTATCTTTGCATTCAATCATATGGACTACAATTCTCACCCATATAATTGCATGTGATTCCTTCCAATTGTTGTTTGAGACAATACCGCGTTGGATCTTACATAATCTCACAACAAATTTAAGCATCTTAATTGGCCAAATCAAGAAGTAAATTAAGTTCAAGGAATTGAATCATCACAATTTATTCCACCATTAAACACTTATACTTTCCACAACATACTTCCATAACTTAGTTACTTCATCATCTAAGAAACAAAAAAACAAAGTAAACTACTCAAATTTCATGAAGAAAACACAAACACAACTTGATTTGAAAGCATAAACCATAATGAAAATATAACAATCTTACTTAAAAACAAAGTGTAAAAACAAAGATAAATACTTATATGAAAATCCTTTCCACAAGACTCTAGAAGTTCCTTTAGAATTTTTCTTTTCATAATACAACTCCACAGAGGTTGGCGCCCAACTCTGATGACTCTAATAAAAACTTTAAACTTCAATAAAAGCTAGATACAAGGATAAAAGCAAATTGGTGAGAAGAAGGTTTCACACCAACCCTTTTTTCCTTTCTTACTTTCAACTTTCTACTAACAGCAATATAAAAGAAGAACTCCAAAACCTTACTCTTAACACACTTTCAAAATACTAACTATAACTACTCTAATAACAACACACACTTGTAAATTATGAGGCTTCATTTTAATAATTTTCCAAAAGGTGTCTTGGTGTCTCTTCAAATCAAGTCCAGATTCAATATACCCACCAAAAGATGCATCCCTTCAATCACATTTGCCACCCAAAGGAAGTTAAGGAAGTCACCACCAAAATTTGCTTCAAACGCCCCTTGAAAATGGCGCCAAATTTGATTAAAATTCAATTTTTAACTTTTGCGCTTAAGCGCTGACATTTTTGCGCTTAGGCGCCACAAGCCAAATTTCTCAAACTTTATAATTTTGCTCCAAATTTGATACTTATTTGCTCCTTTCATCATAATTAATCATTTTCATCATACCTGCAAGAAAAACACAAAATACCTTCCATTAAAGTGCAATATCATCAAAATTAGGTATAAAAATGTGCATAAAAACACAATATGCTTTAGGTGTATCAACCAGCGTTGGATATCACATCATCAGAAATTTCAACTGATAAACACATTGCTTTTGAAGAAGAATTATGATGTATCCACGCTATTAAACGATAGATATTTTAACAATTGAAATATATTAACAGTCGAACCGTCAATATATTAGAAGGCCTTCAACTATTCACCAGAGTCATTGATGAAGACGAGCAGACTGTCATTATCGAACATGTAATGGAAGCACGTGACCTCAGACAAGCTCGATGCTTAAGAACAAGAACATATTCTGAACCCAACAGGTGGATATGTGCCAAATGCTAAATGACTATCCAATATGGATGTTGCTGTAATTATGCTGTAGACAAAGACGCAATCCTCCCAGAATTTTACAACATGAACAAGTGGATCCGTTACCCAGAGTGATTTTTCAAATTATCAAACGATTGATAACATGGAATATAATGCCCACTGATTGTGTTCCAGACAGTTACATCATAAATATATATGAGGAAGGAGATTGTATACCACCTCATATTGACAATCATGACTTTGAGAGAACCTTTTACACTCCATCACTCATGAACACATGTTCTATTTTATTTAGGAGAGACATACAAATTATGGGACCAGGAGAATTTCGTGGATCTTACCAGATTCTTCTAGCACGGGGATCGGTACTTATTTTGCAAGATAATGGAGCTGATGTCTCTAAGCATTGTATACCGAGTGTAAGTCGACAACCTATTTCGATAACATTGTGAAGGATGCATCCTGAAAAGTGTCCTAACAGATATCAGCCAATATTAGAACTTGAAGGACTATAACCTTTGGACTACCTTGCCCCTATAAATATCCAAAAACCTAAGATACACTCGATAAATAATGTCTTGGAGTGTTTGATATTTATGGTAGGTCTAGCAGTATCCAGGATTATGAGAATGACAGAAAAACAATATGACAGCTTCTGATATGATGATATGTAAACAGTTTGCAGTGTGTTGTATAATATACGATGTACTGTTGACTTTTATCATCTATGTATATTATCTTTGAGAGTTGAATAAAATCTTGTAAGATATTCCTCTGGTGTCAATAATAAATCGATCGGTACAGATATACAAAAATGAACACTTTGAATTAAAAGAATGACATGATAAATAACTTGTGATTATTAACATGAAATTTATTCTTTGACATGAAAAGATCAAATCCCCAGCAGCTACACTTTTCTTTATGTGTTTTTCACACAAAACGTTCAGCTATTCGATATAAGTCCCTTCCAGACACGGAAATATGACATTCCTATAGCTCTTTATTTGAGAAAGGATATAAGTCGCATAACATTCCTTCTCAAAATTAATATATCGACATTTGACATTTATGAGAGATGATATGACATCCTATCTCTTCTATTATTAGATATATGTCTCTTCCTGACATGGAAACATGGCATTACTATAGCTCTTTCTTTGAGAAAGAATATAGGCTGTATAACATTCCTTCTCAAAACCGCATATTAACATTTAATATTTCTGAGAGATGATATGGCGTCCTCTCTCTTCTGTTATTGGATATAAATCCATTCCTGACATGGAAACATGACATTCATATAGCTCTCTCTTTGAGAAAGGATATAAGTCGTATAACATTCCTTCTCAAAACTGACATATTAACATTTGATATTTTTGAGAGATGATATGACATCCTCTCTCTTCTGCTGTTGGATATAAGTCCATTCCTGACATGGAAACATGACATTCCTATAGCTCTTTCTCTAAGAAAGGATATAAGTCATATAGCATTCATTCTCAAAACTGATATATTAACATTTGACATTCTTGAGAGATGATATGACATCCTCTCTTATGCTATTGGATATAAGTCCCTTCCTGACAGGGAAACATGACATTCTTATAGCTCTTTCTTTGAGAAAAGATATAAGTCGCATAACATTCCTTCTCAAAATCAACACATTGACATTTGACATTTCTTTGATATGACATTTGTTTTCACTCACTGTTTCGGTCGACACCAATATGTGCGGCATACTTGTGCAACATTCCACACATATTGGGGGGCCCTTTGTTGAACTCAATTTTGTAAAGATCATTTCTAAATCATGTTAAGATAAGGAAGTCTACCAACATTGACTCCCTAAATCATACTGATAGACAGTTAACCCTAATGTATAGGGTAATACCTATAAAACCTTTTTAACCTAAATCTCAATGACATCCTAAAATGATCAAGTCAATAATGACACATTCTGATTTAGTCGACTTTTGACCCGAAAAGGTCGACATAGGTCAAAATAGTCAACTTATGAGCCAATAACCAACCCATGACCCAATGACCAACCCATTGACCCAACAGGTCAACCTTTGACCCAAAAAGTCAACTGTGGTCAAACTGGTCAATTCTTAACCCAACAGGTCAACCTTTGACCTAAAAATTCAACTTTGGTCAAACTAGTTAACTCTTGACCCAATGACCACCATAAAGACCCAACTGTTGGATTTTGGGGATCATGCGCAACGAAAGCGAAATTAATTAAAACACAGATTAAAATCATTTCCCCAAAACCACCAAGGATCTCATGTGCTCATACAAATCAAAACATAAACCCAAAAAGAAGTGCAAGAAATCATACCATGCGAGAGTTCTACTCTTAGATTTCCTCGGATCTTTAAGGCGCGAAACCACCGCCCTCTACCGGTATCCACACTCGAACGGATTTCCAAATGGCTTCCAACTGCTAGATCGGAAACGGGGTTTTCTCCAAAACCAAAGAACTCTCTTCCTCTCTTGCAAGAGTTCAAAAGGAATAAAAAAAAATTGACTTCATAAGCCATGACCCCTCCTTTTAATTGAAGTGGCACCATTTCATGGCACCTCTTCATTAAAAAAAAAACTCCTTTTAAATATATGATGAATTAAAACTCCTTTTAATTCATGTTTGTAATTTAAAATAATCTTATTATTATAAATTACTCAAGAGAGAGAGTCTTCATCAACCATTCTAGTCCATTCAAATTTTGTGCGACCCTACAGGTTCAATTAACATTGGCAATAGGCTTAAATCACCATTTAAAAACCTAAAAGTTATAGTTGGTCTCTAGCAAGACACTATAACTACCCAAGTTAGTATGAATAGTCTCAAGATCCGAGACAACCTGATTGTTAATGACATAATCCTTTTATCACGTGATATCATGATAGAATATAAGGCATGGAATAATGTCGACCTTATATCTCTCTATCTTTAATTTCTCGACTCTGATTAGACTGATAAAATAAATGCAATTGATCTCCATCAATTCATTTGAGTGTGACCACACAATTCTCAGTCTAAATCATTCGATGGGCCCAGAGATATCTCTCTTATTATAAGAGGGATAACTTTCATCTTGATTACTCATATCTCACTACATGATTCACATTATGCCCAATCATAATCTTTATGGTCATCCGGTCAAAGACAACGTTGGGTTATGTCTAAACATAATATTCCTCATGTTGAGAACCATGACAATCTCAGGTCAGAGGATTCGATGTCACTACAACTTGAGATTAACATATGACTTATATCCATGATTTAATCTCAAAGCGAGTCGATCCAATATTTGTTCTCCAATAAATACATATAAATTTTATGTGTATCCTCATACATATATTCATCTCATGAATATCCATCAAACTTTATATTAATCTTTATTTATTGTCATTCCCACAACAATAAGCGATTATGGATATTTAGAATAATCTTCATAATAAACATGAAACTATTCAAGGTTCTTCTTCTATCATAAACATGCTAATTAAAATAGAAAAATATTCATAAAAGTTTAAAATACATATCCATATAATAGGCACAGGGCACTTATCACTAACGAGTCTCCCACTTGCACTAGGCCCATTTATCAATGTATCTAATACCCATGGACCTTACATGACCCTCATGCTTTGCTTGTGGTAGAGGCTTAGTTAATGGATCCGCAACATTGTCATCCGTTGCAACTTTGCATATTTTAACGTCACCTCTCTCAATAATTTCTCTAAGGAGATGATAACGCACGAGTATATGTTTGGATCACCGATGTGACCTAGGTTCCTTTGCTTGTGCTTATAGCACCATAGTTGTCACAATAAATCTCGACGGGATTTGTGATACTAGGAATCACTCCAAGGTCGAAACAAATTTCTTTATCCAACTTGCTTCTTTCATTTGCATCACATGCTGCTATGTACTCAGCTTCAGTTGTAGAATCAGCAACAGTGCTTTGCTTTGAACTCTTCCAGCTAATAACACCACCATTTAAACAAAACACATATCCCGATTGCGATCGATAATCATCTTTGTGTGATTGAAAGCTTGCATCTGTGTAACCTCTTACAACCAGATCATCTTCCAATCCACCAAACACCAAGAACACATCCTTAGTTCTTCTCAAGTACTTAAGAATGTTCTTGACTGCTATCCAGTAACTTTCACCGGGATCTGACTAGTATCTGCTCGTTATGCTTAAAGCATAAGAAACATCTGGTCTAGTACATAACATGGCATACATGATAGATCCTATAGCAGAAGCATAAGCAATTTTACTCATACGCTCTCGCTCATCATTAGTGTTAGGACACTGAGTCTTGCTAAGCGTTATGCCATGTGACATAGGCAAGAATCCTCTCTCGGACTCTTCCATACATAACCTTTTCAGTATAAGGTCTATATATGTACTTTGATTTAGAGCAATTAGCCTTTTAGATCTATCTCTATAGATCTTTATCCCTAGGACATAAGATGCCTCTCCTAAATCCTTCATTGAGAAACATTTACCCAACCAAGTTTTGACATTGTGCAAGGTAGGTATGTCATTCCCAATGAGTAATATGTCATCGACATATAAGACCAGAAAAACAATAGTGCTCCCACTAACTTTCTTGTAAACACAAGGTTCATCTTCATTTTTGATAAAGCCAAACTCTTTGATCTGTCTCATCAAAACGAAGATTCCAACTCCTTGAAGCCTGCTTCAAACCATAAATGGATCTTAGAAGCTTGCACACTTTACCAGAATTCTCAGGATGAACAAAACCTTCAGGTTGTGTCATATACACAACCTCAAACAAGTTTCCATTAAGAAACACAGTTTTAACATCCATTTGCCATATCTCATAGTCATAATATGCAGCAATGGCAATGAGAATTCTAATAGACTTAAGCATGGCTACCGGTGAAAAAGTTTCATCATAGTCAATACCATGAATTTGTTTAAAACCTTTTGCAACAAGTCTTGCTTTATAAGTATGCATATTACCATCCATGTCAGTTTTCTTCTTGAAAACCCACTTGCACCTAATGATCTTAATATCATCTGGTGGATCAACCAAGTTCCAAACTTGATTATCATACATGGATTGGATTTCAGATTTCATGGCCTCTAACCATTTGTCAGAGTATAGATCTAACATAGCATCTTGATAGGTAGTAGGATCACCATGATCCATTAAAAATACATCATGATCATTATTCATGAGAAATCCATATCTCTCGGGCTCATAACGTATTCTATTAGATCTACGTAGTTCTTGTGTTACAAGCTGGTGTGTCAATAATTCCTTGTTGACCACCATCATCCAAAGGCATTTCAATGTTATTTTGTGACTCTCGAACTTCTTCGAGTTGTACTTTACTCCCACTGATTCCTTTAGAAATAAATTCCCTTTCCAAAAAGAAACCATTTCTAGCAATAAACACTTTGTTCTCAATGGGATTGTAAAAGTAATATCCTTTAGTCTCATTAGGATAACCCACAAAAATACATTTATCAGATTTAGGTTCAAGTTTATTAGAATGTAAACGCTTTACATAAGCTTCACAACCCCAAATCTTAAGAAAAAGCAAACTAGGCTTCTTCCCAGTCCATAGCTCATATGGTGTCTTTTCAACCCTTTTGGATGGAACTCTATTTAGTGTAAAAGCAAGCTGTCATAAGTGCATAACCCCAAAAGAAAGTGGAAGATCTGATGCACTCATCATTGATCGAACCATATCAAATAGAGTTCGATTCCTTCTTTCGGACACACCATTCCATTGTGGTGTTCCGGGAGGAGTAAGTTGTGAAACAATTCCACAACTCTTAAGATGATCACCAAACTCTTGGCTCGAAATATTCTCCACCTCGATCGGATCGAAGCATCTTAATTGTCTTACCATGTTGATTTTGTACTTCATTTTGAAAATACTTGAACATTTCAAATGATTCATATTTATGTCTCATCAAATAGACATAACCATACCTACTTGAAATTATCGGTAAAGGTAATGAAGTACTCGTAACCTCCTATGGCTTCTATACTTAATGGTCCACATACATCTGTATGTATTAGGGCCAATAATTCACTAGCCCTTTCACTGTGTCCAGTAAAAGGCTCCTTTGTCATTTTCCCCAAAAGACACGATTCGCAAGTATCAAATGATTCATAATCAAATGAATTCAAAAGTCCATCTTTATGGAGTTTTGAAATGCGTTTCTCATTTATGTGTCCTAGACGACAATGCCAAAGATAGGTTACATTCAAGTCATTTGACTTAAATTTCTTGGTAGCAATGTTACATACAGAAAAATCATTGGATATTTGAAGGTTTAAAACATAAAGACCATCAAGTAAAACAACATTTGCATAGAACATATCTTTATGATAAATGGAGCAAATATTATTCCTAATAATAAAAGCAAAACCATCATTATCCAAACAAGAAACTGAAACAATGTTTCTACACATTGTTAGGAACATAAAAACAATTGTTCAATACTAACAAAAGCCCATTTGGGTAAAGAAAGTTCATAACTTCCTACGAGCTAAAGCAACAACTTTTGCTCCATTGCCTACGCGAAGATCCACTTCGCCCCGTTTCGATTTTCTACTCCCTTTAGTCCACTGCACATTTGCACGAATGTGAGATGTAGATCCGAGTATCCAATATCCGGGAACTAAAAGGAGTATAATGAATCTGTATAACATTTATACACGAAGCACTTGGTCCCACCGATCTTCTTGTTGATTTGATCTTCCTTATAAAGTTTTCAATTTCTTTTCCAATGACCGGGTTCATTGCAAAAGAAACGAGACATCATCCTTCAGGATTTAGCCTTGGAACTAAGATTGGGCTTAGGTTTAGGATTGGACTTTCCACCCCCAACCTTTGCCTTTTCCTTTTCCTTTCTTCTTAAAACCCTTACCCTTTTGCTTAACCATTAAGATTTGCCTGGGCTTGGATTTTATATTTTGTTCGGCGAGTTTTAAGCATCGTATGCAACTACGATATTGATTTGTCCATCTCATTCATATTGTAGTTCATGACAAGCTGGTCATAACTACGAGGAAGTGAATTCGGGAGCAAATCGGTAGCCAATCTTGGCTCGATGGAAATCCAAGCCTTGCCGAGTGCTCCATGTAACCTTTCATTTTCAATACATGAGCACTAACCGAACTACCTTCAGTCATTTTGCAAGAATGCAATGCCTTGGTAGTTTCATACCTTTCTTGCCTTGCTTGTTGCTTTGGAACATTTCCTTTAGGTTTATGATCATATCATAAGCCTCCATATGTTCTAAATCTTTCCGGATCTCGGAACTCATGGCAACTAACATCAAGCAAGCAACATCTACAGAGTCATTATGATGCTTCTCATAAGCATTCTTTTCTGTTCTGGAGGCATTATCATCTGGTTTTTCAGGGTGAGGTTCATCCAGGACATATAACTTCCTTTCGTGTTGGAGAAAAATTCTCAAATTACGAAACCAGTCAAGGAAGTTAGCCCCTGTAAGCTTGTCCTTCTCAAGGACCGATCACAATGAAAATGCAGAATTGTTATTATTGTTGTTGGCCATCTACAATAAATGCAAAGTTTAAGTATATTAATTATGAAAAACTCCCACTAAATTAATAATCCCTCTTTAAAATTATATTAACTTTAATGGTATAAGATCCATAATTATACTTAATTTTAAGTCGACTTTGGCATGACACTTAAAATCAAGTATATTTAGGTAGGTAACTATTACCAATTGCATCAAATGCAACTCTTAATGGGATTTTTGACATCTTATGTCGTAGCATGTTTAAATCTCATCTTATGCCCTTAGGCCCAAAACCATTTTGTAAGCCTAATTAAGTTTTACCATTTTAAACACATGAGTAGCACCATTACTCATCCTGCCATGCTAATATTATCTAATGTACTCCTACTTTGGTAGAACCCACATCATGGTGATATTAGTTTTTGACAGGTGTTTAATAATAATGGATGACATGAAAAACTTAAAATTTCAAATGAGGGATCATTATAGATTTTAAATTATAATGATGTTATGATTTATTTTAGTATCATATACTAAACCACATCACATAAAATATCAAAATTTGAAGCATAATTAAGCGTGGCAAAATATGGCCCCAAAACCAGAATGACCTTCATAAGCCAATTATGAAGATCAAAAGTCTAATCTAAGGGTAAAAAGTAACTTCTAAAGCCTTCGAGATCACCATCTCCTGCATGGACTTCTAGCTCCTCCATCACCATGGTAGATAGTGAACTTCAAGTGCCTTGCTTTGTCTTCTCACGATTTATCTCACCAAGAATAAATACATGTAATAAAAATTACAACAAAGCAAAATGGCACGCAGGCCATAATTAATAATTACATCCCATTGCAAAAATTAAAAATATTACAACCATGCAATTCACAGAAGTCACTGGGCCATATTATGTGTCATGCAAGTCAATACATCATGTATTAATCTAATTAATACATCCATGTTTGACAAACTAATAATAATAATAATAATAATAAAATTACTTGATAATTGGCTCGATGTTTCTAAAACAATTAAATTTATGAGGCGTTAGGAATAAAAACGGCGGTTCGATAACGGTTAGCGGACGGGGTCGAGGGCGGCGCCCTGCGGGGTCTTAATTAAAATCAGTACATCGCAATACTAAAATTTTATATTTTTGCCAAAAACAATCCAAAATTTCATAAATTATTTAAAAGGAATTTCATGCAAAAAATTATAAATATTGCGATATAAATTCAACACTTTAATCTAATTAAAATTTGAATCCAGATTTTAAATTCGCATTAAATCATAATTTAATTAATCATACAAATTAATTAATGCGAATAGGTGCCATTCGAATGAATAGACACGAGGGAGTTGGGCCTCATAAACCAAGAGGTGCCAACCCATTAGACACCTATTAGTGTCAACTCCACATTGACCGCCTGTCGGCACTATTTTCAGGTTGTGTGTTTTATTTTGAAAAGGGGGTCGCCTAACAGAAGTTGTCGGTGAATTTTTAATTTAGTTTAAATAAATAATTTTGAAAAGTAGTATTTGATTTTGAAAATAATTTTAAATTTGAAGGTTTTAAGATATGAGATTAAACCGATCTCACATCCCAAATAGTTTATATAAACGAGCACCGCACCACAAACCGTGTATCTATCCCTAAGGATAGACACACTGCTTGACGGTGGGGCTCGATTAAATAAACTAGAAGATTTGTGACATCTGTTTGGTCTGCGAACCAATTTTATAAGCCGACAAATTTTCCTGCTTAATATGAAAGCATTAAACAGGGTTTATATTACCTGGGTTCTTTAAAATTCCCTATAAGGGCAAGCCCCTATAGTTAATTACATCTTAAGTGACGGGAATCACCTAAGAAAACTCTCGATAATAATCAATAATTCCGCCCTCAAGAATTTCAAAGTTTAAGTTCTCGAAAGGATTGAAGTTTGGAATTTCAACAGGGAATGGATCAAATTTGGAACATTTTGTTTTGGGAATTCAAAGGAAGAAAAGTAGGAGAAATCACAGATTCGAAGTGAATTTCGGTAATTTCCCAACTATCCTATTGTTTGGCTTGAGTTTAGGAAAGTCCTAATATTTATTTAAATGTTTTGATCTTGTCAATTTTAATTAATTAGGACTTATATTTATATGATAGAATCATACAAATAGCACTCGAAGATGTGAGGGTTTATGTCGTATCGGACGACTACCTCGAATCCTAAGACCGGTTAGGGCTTAATTTGCAATGCAAATGCCTAACGAAGAGTTGAGGATTTATGTTGCACTAGTGCAAACTACCTCGAAGTCCTATGGGTTTGTTATTTAATTCTAGGAAAGTTTTGCTCGATGACGATGGTCGTCGTCGCCCACCATGCTCCGAGCTCCTTGTTGTTGCAGAGGTTTAGTTTTAGAAATCATAAATCAGGGGATGAGAAAAGTGTTTTGGTTTAGAGGAAATCTTAATTTCCAAGTGTTTTTTATGTTTTATTTAAAACAAATCTTAAAGTTGATTATAACAACACCGGTTAAGATCCCACGGTTCCATCCTTCCGGCATCATTATTTTTATCGGATTCACTTAGTCCAGATGAATTTGCTAAACTCAATCGAATGAGTTCCACACTTTCATTTAGACCGTGGGAAATCCCGTTAGCTAACACGTAGGTTACATCATCCGAGGTATTCCCGATCATCCAACGAGACGTTTTAATTTAATTGTAATTGTAGTTTTGTGTTACGTTTGTGATTAAATTTTGAGTTGTTTTATATTTTGAAATGTTGTGGCGGTGAATTTTATCTTGCAATGACTTTTAACTTAGTTTTGGTTTCAGTTTTAGGGGTTATCCTAAAGATGTGAGTTTTCATGCAACAGTTGTTTATCATGCAAGAAAAGTAAGTGCAATGTAGTTAAGTAAATTGCAATAATGTAAATTGTAAGAAAGTAGATTGCAATAAAATAAAAGCGTACCTGGAGGGTCTTCCCGTCATCCCAAGCTGCACTTAAAACACAATTAGAATATTTAAGCAAGTTCCTAGGTAAAGCTAAGGTATGGGTTATGGTTTTCTACCAAATTCCTAATCCTATAGCTAGTCATTTCCTATGACGTCTAGGTTCCTTGTGTTTTTTTTTGAAGACGATTTTCTTCATCAAAGAACAATCAAATTCAATTGTTCTCATAAACATCCTATCATATTGAGAAAGTGTTTAAGAAGAATCTTAAACATCTTTTCAATATTTCTAGGATTATTTTAAGTCCAAATGAATTTAATTATATAAATGAATTAATCGTCAAGGATTCAAGTTTTGTTGTTATCTTACTCGGTGAACTAGGACATTTGAATATCCTATAAGTGAAGTAACATTTCATTTAATGTTACTGTTTAGGAGTTATGACAACTAAAGCTTTCGAGGGTAAATTGGTATTGAAATGATTTGATTTAAGTTAATGGGTTTAAATTTGGAATAGTGTTCAAGTTGCTTTATATTTAATTTCTTCTCGTTTTAGGTGATGTTATTTAATTCAATTTAATTTAATTTAATTTAATTTAATTGAGTTTTAATTTAATTTAATTCAATTTAATTCAATTTAGTTTGGTTTGATGTTCCATTAAATTAGTTTGATTTGATTTAATTTTAATTTAATTTGATTTAATTTAATTTTATTTAATTTAATTTAATTTAATTTAATTTGTTTATTTAATTTAATTTAATTCATTTAATTTGATTTAATTTAGTTTAATTTATTTTGATTTTATTTATTTAATTTAATTTAATTTAATTTAAGTTATTTTATTTAATTTAAATTGTTAATTTAATTTAATTTAATTTAATTTAATCTTTAATTTAATTTTTAATTTAATTCAACTTTTAATTTCAATTTAATTTAATTTAATTTAATTTAATTTAATTTACTTAATTTAATTTAATTTTTAATTTAATTTTATTGAAAATTTTTAAAAGAGTTTAATAATTTAATTTTAGTTTAATGATTTAGTCTTTTAATGTTTTGAATTTGAGTTATCATTTTAATTAAGAATTAAATATTAATGAAATGATTAATTTAGGGATTTTTAAATTAAAGAATAAATCTCTTCCTAATAATATCCCTATTTTAATAATTCCAATTTTATTATTCTTCCAAATTTAATCAATTATTTAATTAAGGTTTAATTATTTTAAAATTGTTTAATGGGTTTCTACCCTTTAATTATTTAAATTTCAATCATCCAAATCAGATTAGGATCAAATGTTTTACTTATTAATTTTTTTATTAAACCTAAAGTTTTAATTAAGGGTTAAAATTTTAATTACCATTTTACCCTTTAAGCTTAATAATTTCATAACTCACTAAATTGAACTCAAATGAACTTGAAATTTTTATGTGACTTCACTCATATGTCAATAAAGACATGAGAGGAGAAAATGTGATTTTTCTGTATTTAATTTATTTATATAATTATTTTTGGTATAAAATAGAGATTTTCAAGGAAAAATTAATAACATGACCAAGGGAAATTTTCTGTCCTTAAGAAAATTAGGGGACATTTCTAATGACCAGAGGACCACTTGGACTAATTTTGGTGATTTTTTGAATTATATTATTTTTATTATAATTATTTTAAGTTTTGGAGTGTTAATTAATTTAAAAATAAAATAAATGTTGAAAAATGAATTTTCTATTTTTCAAAAATCTCTCTGATATCAAGGAAATCAGAGAATTAAATTTTACAATTTTCTGATTTTTTTATGATTTATTATAATTATTTTAGTGAAAATGCTAGAAAATACATTTTTTTTAATTTTAAAATTACCCTAGAGCTTTAAAATTTAATATCTCATAAAATATACCTAAGAAAAATATGGGGTTTGTTCCTAAGTGATTAAAATTTAAAATGTGATATTTTGGTGAATTTTATTATTTTTGTGATTTTTATTATTTTTTAATTATTAAAAATATTAAAATAATATTAAAAATCAACTTTTTTAGAAAATTGAAATTTTAATTTTCTTAAATTCCCCTGATATCAGAGAGGCTCCAAAACCAATTTGGTGAATTTTTAAAAAGTATTTTAAAAGTTATGAATTTTTGAAGTTTAAAATGACTAAGTGGCTTAATCAACCCAATTAGTAGGGCTAACCAAGTCCAATTGACCTCAAATTTTTATGGTAGGTTCCTCTGATCCTAAAGGTCAGTGGAGAATTAATTTGAAGTCAATTTAATGTATGGTTAGCTCTAATTAATTAGAGACCTATTTTGAGTGTTTAAGCCGATTAGGGTGCATTTTAAATGAACTAACTCAAAACCTATTTTTCCTAGGGTTCTCTGGTCATAAGGAACATCACCAAATTTTCCTAGAATTTATTTCACAACATGCTATTTATTGGAATTAAAATACTAAAAACAGTGACATGAATTTGAAAAATCAATAACTTTTCATAGGGATGGCCTCTGACTTTGGAAAATTCAGGGAATGTTCCCAAATTTAGAGGCTTCAAAAGCCCTATGGTCTCATGCCATGGTGAATTGTATACATGCATGGAGAATTAAAAGTATGCGAGAGAGTAAATAAATTATAAAAAATAAAATACTTGATGAAATTGAATGATTTCTTTTCCACATTATTCTCCTCTCGTTCATCGAGCGAGAGGGTATTTTTATTTTATTTTTCTGATTTTTCTACACAAAGTTATGAATTTTTGAAGTTTAAGGAATTAAATAAATCAAAAAATACTCTAATTTTCTATTTATCCACGCGGCGCCGCGTCGACCTCGGCGGCTCCGAAACGCCGCGTGGCGCGCTCCCATTCGACGCCGCCATCCGACTCGGCGCTCCCGGGGCCCGGCCGTATCGTTCCGTCTTCGATCCAACGCGATCCCGGCCGTTCGTCCGCGCGTGTATTAAATGAACGGCATCCGTTCATCGTCCCCAAGTGTTCTCACCGAGAGCCGTCCACACTAAATCCCTAATATCTCACTCGATACTCGATGGATTTTCATGTTCTTATGCTCTATGGATTCATCTTGAAGAGACGAACACATCTATACGGTTATCATGCATTGAAATTAAAGCATTTGAAATGGAGAATCTCCAGAAGCTCGGGATGAAGAATTAGCTCATACCTTTGCTCAGAGAAGTGTGGCTTCGATGCGAGAGTTGTTGCACCTTCGATTGGATCCCGACGAACTCCGGATGAAGTCTCCGAGTGCAGTGAATTGTCTAGGTGTGATTTCGACCAAGCCCGATCACAAAGCTTGGAGGTTGGAGCAATTGGGTGGCTCGGAGATGGGGCTTTTGCTTGGTGGACACCTTCCCTTGGTACGGTGAAGGTGTAGAACCAATCGATTTGGGGATTGGCTCAGCTGTGGAGAAGTGTCCTGGTTTTGGGTCGAATTTCGGTCGAGAAATTGGGTTTTGTCGGTGGGGATTAGAGGCGAATTGACACTGGGGATCAAGCTTGCTCTAAGGGTGGGGAAGGTTTGGAACAATTTTGGCGAGTTTCGGCAAGGTTCGTGCAACTCTCTTCTCTTGGCCGTGAGGGGTGGAGTTTAAATAGGAGAGGGTGGAGGGCCTCCCGGGGAGAGTTAGGGCTTGGGATCGAGCTGCTCTGGGCAAGTGAAGAACGGCTCCAATGGCCACGTGGGGATGGGGCGACTCGGCGGGTGAGAATTCTAAGTTGGGCTCACATGTGAGCTCTCGGCCATGGTGTTTTCCGGCGGCTCAGTGGTGGCCGGCCGGGCATGGGTCACCATCTTGTTCGGGTGGGTCGGAGTCGGGGTTTAGTGTAGGCGATTGGCAAATGCCATGTGTAAAGAGCTTGGATTGAAATGGAATGGGGGAAGACCATTTTGGGTTCAAATGAGTCAACCCATGGTTTTGGGCTAGGTTCACCACCCGAGGCCTGGTCTTGGGCTGAAAAGGATCACTTGGGTCGGCCAAGAGAGAATGGTGTGGTCTCCATCCATGATGAGGTGGCTAAGCATGGTTTAGTGTGTGACATGCTTAAGGTAAAAAAGGGTTTAAGAAGGATTAGGAAAGGGGCCCTCCTTTTGCCATTAATGGCTTGATCACATGTCAAGCCTTCCATGGCTTCATGTGGCTTGTCCATGGCTTGCATGGCTCACCTTTGGCTTGGCAAAAAGTTTGGTCGATTTCATGAAAATGGATTTTAGGAATTTTTGGTAATTTGATGGAAATTTGTATGAAACTTGATTTGGAATTATTTGATGATGAATTTAGGACTTAGGTAATGGCTTTAATTAAGTGGATGGCAAATGGAGATGTCATGTGGGCTTTAGGGTAGATTTTGGGCCTTTTGAAATGATTTTAGATGGGCTTTTAAGAAGGTTTAGGAAAATGGGCTTTTGGATTTTAAAATGGATTTTGTGATGAAATTTTGTAAAGAGGTTGGGCCAAATAATTGTTGGATTTAGCTCATGGATGTATCATGAGTGACTTGAAGCAAATTGGGAGTGATTTGGGTTTGAATTGGGTTGAATTTGGGCTCTTTTGGTGAATGGGCCAATATAGGTCCAAGTGGGCCAAGTTGGGCCAATGTTGGGCTAGGGTTGAAATTTATGTAAAATCAATGTTGAGAAATGTTTATGGGAGTGTTTCAAAGAGGTTTTACCTTTGGTTGGGCTTTGATTTTGGGGTTTGGGCTTATTTGGGTTAGGTTTGGGTTTAGGTCAAAATTGGGCCTTTTAGCTTTGGGTTGAATTTGAGTGGGGTTTGGGTCTAAATTTTGGGCAAATCATGTTAGTTTTTTATTTGTGGGAATGTTAAGGAAGATTTAGAAACGGTTTGGGGTTAATTGGAGTTGAATTGGGTGAGTTTGGGTTAGGTTTGGGTCATGGGTCCAAATTGGGCTTTAAGGCCAAAAGTGAAATTGGATCCAAATGTCAATCAAATTGGACTTGGATTTGGTCTAGATTGGTGTTGGTAATGTTGAATTGAAGTTTAGAACTGAATTGGACCAGAATTTGGGTCAATTGGGTAGGTTTGGTTTGACATTGGGTTCACTTTGGGTTAAAATGGGTCAAATTGGGGGTTTTGACAAAAGTAGGGTAAATTGACAAAATTGGCAAATGGTGTAGTTGAACAAAATGAAATTGGGAATATTTGGGATTTTCTGGGAATTTTCTGAATTTTTGGATTTTTGGGTCAAGAGGGGTATTTTTGGGTATTTGGAGGGTATTGGGAGGTTTTCTTGGAATTTTTTGATATTTTTGGGTATGGATGATCAATTTGAGTGATTTGGAAATGTTTGGGATTGATTTTGAGGAATTTTGGGTGATTTAGGAAATTTTGAAAAATTTGGGTAATTTCAAGGGTTTTGGGTAAGGCTAGCGGGTGTAGGGTCCGGGGATCGAAAATTGAAAATTTTGGAAATTGAAGATTGGGTGGATGTAAGTGGAGTGAAATCATTTTGGTTGAGCCATGAAGCCATATCAAGCCCGCATGAGCCATGAAGGGACCCATTTGAGGCATTCATTATGTTGTTCCTAACCCTCTTAGCGAGGGCTTAGGGGTTAAGGACCATCCATGTGAATCACCTACATGAGTCGGGAGGTCGAGTTGGGTATGGGTGTGTGCAAGTGTAGTGTATAGGTGTAGTGTGTGTGTAAGTCGGCCCCTTCACTCGGACCGAGCCACCCGGGGCGAGTCCTAAGGCCAAAGAGTCCCATAGGAACTCATCCTTAAACTTCCACATTTGATTTCGACCCTCCAGGTGATTAGGGGTCTATAGTCGAAGTTTGTGGAGTTTGAAGGGAGTTAAGAAGTGGTTTGAGTTTCTAAAAGGTGGGTCCCAATTCTAGTCCTCTAAGATAGTCGAAAGGAAAAGCCTAAGGCTAGATCCTAAGTACTAAAGAGAAGAAGAGAAGACCTCATCGAAAAATGAGGTCGACGAATGGACCCCGATAGGTGTGGTGAGCTAACGGAGCACACCGCGCGTATTGGCGTTGACCGAAGCGATCAACAAAACCAACACAGATGTCAAAGTGACGAACTTAGGACGAAGTAGAAGAGTTTCTGCTGGGGAGTAGCAAGTATATCTCTGAAACCGGAGATTCCTGAACTCTCGGTGGGGAAAGGAAAAGGAGGTAAATCCCAAATCACATGACCTGGGAGAATTTCGATTTAGATTTTATTTTGTTTCAATTTAAGTTTTGATGTGTGAGCTTAGATTTTAGTTTGGAGTTTTAATTTAGATTGAAGTTTTGTCAAAATTAATTTGAGAGATTTGATTTGAAATGAAAATTGGAATTCTGAGGTTTTAGATGTAACATCTTCAACCTCGGAAGAAAATTGAATTGATCAGATTGAATCACTGCAGTGAGGAGAGATCTCAGAGCAATGCGGTATTGGATGTAAATCCTTAACCTCAAGAGTTTGATTTTGATGTATTTCATCGCAATAGGGAAAGAATCCTAAAGCAATGCAGTCTCGGATGTAAAATCCTCGACCCAAAAGTTTGATTTTGATGTATTTCAGTGCAATAGGGAAAGAATCCTAAAGCAGTGCAGTCTTGGATGTAAAATCCTCGACCCAAAAATTTGATTTTGATGTATTTCAGTGCAATAGGGAAAGAATCCTAAAGCAGTGCAGTCTTGGATGTAAAATCCTCGACCCAAAAGTTTGAATTTGATGTATTTCAGTGCGATAGGGAAAGAGTCCTAAAGCGATGCGATCTTGGATGTAAAATCCTCGACCCAAAAGTTTGAATTTGATGTATTTCAAGTGCAATAGGGAAAAAATCCTAAAGCGAGTGCAGTCTTGGATGTAAAATCCTCGACCCAAAAAGTTTGAATTTGATGTATTTCGGTGCGATAGGGAAAGAATTCTAAAGCGAGTGCGATCTTGGATGTAAAATCCTCGACCCAAAAGTTTGAATTTGATGTATTTCATCGCAATAGGGAAAGAATCCTAAAGCAGTGCAGTCTCGGATGTAAAATCCTCGACCCAAAAGTTTGATTTTGATGTATTTCAGTGCGATAGGGAAAGAATCCTAAAGCGAGTGCGAGTCTTGGATGTAAAATCCTCGACCCAAAAATTTGATTTTGATGTATTTCGGTGCAATAGGGAAAGAATCCTAAAGCAGATGCAGTCCTGGATGTAAAATCCTCGACCCAAAAGTTTGAATTTGATGTATTTCGGTGCGATAGGGAAAGAGTCCTAAAGCGATGCAGTCGAGGATGTAAAATCCTCGACCCAAAAGTTTGAATCGATGTATTTCAAAGGCAATAGGGAAAGAATCCTAAAGCAATGCGATCTTGGATGTAAAATCCTCGACCCAAAAGTTTGAATTTGATGTATTTCGAGTGCGATAGGGAAAGAATCCTAAAGCAGTGCAGTCTTGGATGTAAAATCCTCGACCCAAAAGTTTGAATTTGATGTATTTCAGTGCGATAGGGAAAGAATCCTAAAGCAGAGTGCGATCTTGGATGTAAAATCCTCGACCCAAAAGTTTGAATTTGATTGATATTTGATTTGAGATCCGGAAGATCGAATTCGAAATTGATCGAGATTTGAAATTTGGAAAGATTGAATTCGAGATTTGGAAGGATGAGTTTGAACTCGATTGAAATTTGATTTAAGATTTGATTTGAAATTTGGAAGATCAAATTTGAAATTTGATCGAGATCGGATTTGAAATTTGATTGAAAATTAAAATCGGAAAGATTGAATTTGAGATCCGGAAGGATGAGTTCGAACTCGATCGAAATTTGATTTAAGATTTGATTTGAAATTTGGAAGATCAAATTTGAAATTTGATCGAGATTGGATTTGAAATTTGATTGAAATTCGATTTGAAATTTGGAAAGATCAAATTTGAAATTTGATCGAGAGTGGATTTGGAATTTGATTGAGAATTTGATTTGTGATTTGATTTAACATTTATGTTGATTTTGTTTATCTTTTAATGATTCAAATTTTATTTTATCGTTTATTTAATGTTCATGTGAATTTGGTGTTCGTCATTTTTTAAGATTTTTAAGGAAAGTTTTCTTTTATTCTTTTTTTTTATTTCTTTTCTGTTTTTTGTTCGAAGTTCATTTAACTTTAATGGCGTTTCCCAGTCAATTTGCACAAAAGAGGTGAAGGCCAAAAATGTGACACGGTCACTTTCATTCCAATCATGTTGAAGATACATCATACAACTTGATCTGGCATATATCTCATACAATCCATGTAGACTCAAAACGGACTATGTATGATCTTTGTTGGTCCATCCAAAGAAGCATCTGTCAAAAATCCATGTCTGAATAGTGGGGTACATGGTCAATAACATCACCTTCCAAGCCATCCTTGGCAAGGATGCCGACTGGATGTACGTTGGAGGTGTGATATCTCCCATGTAACTCACGACTCGTAAGGCCGGAGGTTCTCTAGCTCCGGTCCGTCGAAAATGGTAAGGTGTCTTCTTGTCGTCCATCCTTCCGAAAGTAACCGAGATCCGCTTCATCGGTACTCCGGTATGCAATGCTTAGCGATATCCGCTCCGTTGCCCTTCGGCATCATGACGGAACCTACCGGTAAAGGTATCTTCACCGGCCACTAGGAACTCACCCGGGCTCGCTATCCGGAGGTCGGATCCGAACATGATGTTACACTCGTTCGGGAAAGAGACGCGTGCGAAGGGTCCGACAAAGTCGTGGTGATCTATATGTGGGGGTATGCGATCACCTCTGTTTGTAGATGTTGATAATGCAACTATTGGGTATGCAATCTGCCGGCGTACCCTCCATGTTATCAATCTCTTTACCATTCTTTTGATGACTAATGGCATCGGATCCACTTGCCCATGACGGAGTATTCCGGTGGGTTTCCCTTCCTGTCTTCGACGAAAGTTGTAGCGACATCCGCATTGTATTGTGATTCTTCCCTTCCCCGGCATCCATCTCCGGGGTTACGAGTAGGTATTTTCCCTTAGGCGGCACCGCTCGGCCCATTCTCTTCAAATCCCGGATACAATCCACGATTTCTCGTTGTTCATACTCCGAGAATACGTCGGTATGTAGCACGAGACCCTCTAGTATATTGATTCTTCTACCTTTAATTCTCTCGAAGTATTCAAAGGTTTTCTTTTCAACATTCGCATTCTCTCCGACTCGTATTCCGGAATGATCTGCAGATGGCGAGGCCTTGTGACATATTGTGGGATATATGGTTCAATCCCTTCACGTTCTCCTGCATACCTCGGCTCCTCAGGGATGATGTCTGTCGGGACATCCCCCGGGATTGCTTCTACAACAAGGTCATGCATCACTGGTGGTTCTATCCGGTGGCGTGGTAGCCTTCTTTCTTCTGATCTTTGTGAGATTTCCCTGGTTTTTCTACGTTATCCTGGAGCTGGCCTCCTTTCTTCGGAGTTCTCGGTGAGCCGGTGTCCTTGAAGTGTATGTCCGGCATTAGCAGTCGACTCGTCACGGCCGGTCGCGGCTAGTTTTGTTAACATCTTACGGATACAGCGATTCTTATTTCTTCGTTGCGTTGTTGTGAGAGTAGCTCTTCGAACTTCTTGAGTGTCTGTGGGCGTGGCGCTGACAAGCCTGCCCTCTGCTGTAGCCACTACAGACTTCATTTTCTTGTCTTCTTCAATGTTTGCTTTTCTTTTCTTGCTGCTGGATTGGTGGCTTGGGCCACCCACTTTCATCACTGTCTCGCCGGGCAGCTTCTTCTCGGTCAACTGGGACCCAGTCACTTTCCTCGTATCGTAGGCATGCTTGGTGCGAAATCCGAGTCGATCTCGATTATCGCTCCATCTTTCACCCTCTTTTCATCGAGTGCGAGGCTTACGCCATTCTTAAAGTTCAGGACCAACCGCCCGTTCGACATTTCCCTACGAAAAGACAAGGAAAAGGATCAGGGGCTGTGCTAAGAACAAGAACATTAAGAAAATGTTTATTAAAGACATATTTTTTATTATATTATTTTTTGTATTTTTCAAATTTAACAGGAATGAAGTAGAATAAGATCAGGGAAGAGATTTTGATTTGGAAAAGAAAACAAGGAAAACTTAATTGTCATGACTTTATTTATTTTAGCACATTTTATTATTTTTTGGGTTCGGACCCAATCATAAGTAATTACTTGATTACTCATATCTCACTACATGATTCACATTATGCCTAGTCATAATCTTTATGGTCATCCGGTCAAAGACAACGTTGGGTTATGTCTAAATATAATATTCCTCATGTTGAGAACCATGACAATCTCGAGTCGGAGGATTCGATGTCACTACAACTTGAGATTAACATATGACTTATATCCATGATTTAATCTCAAAGCGAGTCGATCCAATATTTGTTCTCCAATAAATACATATAAATCGATGTGTATCCTCATACATATATTCATCTCATGAATATCCATCAAACTTTATATTAATCTTTATTTATTGTCATTCCCACAACAATAAGCGATTATGGATATTTAGAATAATCTTCATAATAAACATGAAACTATTCATGGTTCTTCTTCTATCATAAACATGCTAATTAAAATAGAAAAATATTCATAAAAGTTTAAAATACATATCCATATAATAGGCCTAGGGCACTATCACTAACACCAACATGTCAACCTATGACCCAAAAAGTCAACCTTAGTCAAACTGGACAATTCTTGACCCAATGACAACCACATTGACCCAACAGGTCAACCTTTGACCCAAAAAGTCAACCTTGGTCAAGCTGGTCAATTCTTGACCCAATGACCACCACATTGACCCAACTGGTCAACTTTTAACCCAAAATGCCAAAATTGGTCAAAATCATCAATTCATGACCCCTTGACCATCTCATTGACTTCATTAGTCAACCATTGACCTAAATAGGTTAAATTTGGTCAAAAATAGTCAACCTACAACCCCATGATCATCATATTGGACTTATAATCGAACATTGACTTAATTAAGACAACATTGGCTAAGGTGACCAATGTAAAGCACAAAAGTAACCATATTTACCATTTGGTCAACCAATGCTCTAAAACTGATCATCATGACCAAACCAACCAAAAAATTCAAAGCCCTTGGATCATATGATTAAACCAAACCATGACAAGGTTAGAAACATTGGTCATCTTTGGACTGGAATCGGTCAACTTGGGTCAACCTGGGTCAATATTGGTCAACCCTAGTCAATATTAATCAAATTTGGTTAAAATACCTAATTTTAAACCAAAATTGATTAAGTTAATCAAATAATTAACTCCAAAAATAAGTTTCATTAATTTATTGGCTAATGATATAATTTACAATATTTTTGATTAATTATATAATTAATTAAAAATAGAATTATAATTAAAAAGCCATAAAATAAAATTTGGACACATGGCATCATTTGTGACATAATAAATGGTTTTCAAATTTTGAAACCCAATAAAGACATCATGGTTGACCTCATATGGGTTCCACATAACCTATAAGACCCATTACAAATGAGTCAAACCATTGGATGACCCATGACACATCATATTAACCATGAATAAACCTTAACATGGTAAGGAACTTGGGGTGGCAAAACCTCCCAATTTCAAAGCATGACTCACCCTCCTCACTAAGATGAAGTGGCCGACCAATCCAAGGACAATCTTGCCCACCTCCTAGAACCAATGGAGGCTAAACATGACTTGAACCAATTCTTTACCATGGCTAGATGCAATCATAACCAATCCATGCATGAGGTGAGTAATGAGCTTATGTGTCATACCATCCTAAAATCCATTAAATTGGATAGTGAGAATATATGGGGGAAGTGAATTCAGCAGAGTTAAGCAAGCCTTATCCACCTAAAAAAAACTAATGGAAGCAAGCCAAGCCTTGGGTTAAATCTTTAGCATACTTGAAAATCCACATGGATTGAACTTGGGAAGTTCAAATTCCATTATCCACAACCTACAATCTTATCTCTGGACATTAATAGCAAGATTAACAACTCCCTTAGGTGAATCCAAGCCAGCCAAAGCTCGCCCAAAGCCTTCCATGGCTATAAATGAAGCCCTAACCTGAGAAGGCTAGAGAGGTGAGCCAAAAATAATAGACACCCAAACACTGCCCAATTCCCTTGACCCTCAACACTAAAGTTCCTCTCTAGAGCTTAGGCAGTTGAAACCTCATGGAACTGAGTCATGAAACCTGCTCTTTCTCCCCAATTTAATCAACCCGAGACACCCAAAAAATAGTACAATTTGAGGGTGTGAAATGAAACCATTCAATTCTCCAAATTGGTCAATCTAGAACCATCTAGGGACCAAATGAGGATGTGACCAATCAAAATTGGCCATCCCTATAATCTCTAACCTAGTTTTCGACCTTCTCCTTTCAAACCGAGCCACCTTGAGATCGAATTCATACAAGGACTCAATTTAACTTCAAATTGAGTTGGGAATAAGTCTTCTGAGGAAAGAACGAAGCTTCCAATACATTCAATTTGAGCCTACATCCACTGTGGCCAAGGTATGGTTCTTCATACCCAACTCGAGCTCGGGATTGGTCTAGAGTAGGCCAAGCCAATTCAAAACCCATACAAATCTGTATGGATGTCTTCGTTTCTTTGAGATGAAGCTTTAAAAACAAGAATCACTCAAATCCATCAAGTATCGAGTGAGATCTTGTCTCTAAACCATGGACGGTCCACGGGTTATAGCACAATGGAGAGGATGAACAAATGTCATCCATTTCCGTATTTTGGAAATGGACGACTCTGATTAAATCCCACTCGCTCTGCTGTTCGGACCCCCGCAAGGGATTAAGCGCGTCTTCGACCCGTTTGAGGACATGTGGCACCCCTGAAAATTTCTGTTTAGATTAAGGATTAATTTAAATAAGATTAACCTTAATCTAATCAAAAATGCATAACTTGACATTGAAAAATTACAAAACTATGATAAAAATACCTCTGAATTCAAGATAGAGCGGACAACAACGTGGAATTGAAAATTTGAATTTATGAGTTTTAATTTTTAATTAACTAAATAATCTCTGGAGTACTTTAATTATTAAAAATTATTTATAAGTTAGAAAAATATGAAAATTTTAGGGAATAACATTTAAGTCCTTAGACACATCTCATGATTATTCTAAGGCTAGAAAAATTCTCTAGCATAGGACTTCCTAATTTTCATGAGATTTTATAATTATTTCTAATAATAATTATAAAATTAAAAATTAACAAAATAAAATTTTGAGATTAGTTAAGTGACTTAGGGAGACAGATAAAACCCTAAAATGACAAGACTTAACCTTTTAAGAATTTAAAATGACACTTTAAGTTAAGATTATAATTTATTAATTATAAATTAATATTTTAAAACCCTAAAATCCTTCTCCTCATCATACTTAGCCCATTCCACAATGAACTAGGCTAATATTGAGTCTTAACTCCAAAAAAACTCAAAACAAACCCTAATTTGGTTTAAGACATCATTAGGCTTAATTAAACATCATGAAACCATAACAACATTAAGTTTAATACAAAATTAAACCTTAATTAGGTCTAAGACACCATTAAGACCTAATTATTTCAAGTTAGACCTTAATCACATTAGGTTTAACTTAATAAACCCTAATTAGGTCTATGACACCATTAAGACCTAATTAAACCAAGTTAGACCTTAGTCACATTAGGTTTAACTTATTAAACCCTAATTAGGTCTAAGACACCATTAAAACCTAATTAAATCAAGTTAGACCTTAATCACATTAGGTTTAACTTAAAAAAATCTTATTAGGTCTAAGACACCATTAAGACCTAATTAAACCAAGTTAGACATTAATCACATTAGGTTTATCTTAATAAACCCTAATTAGGTCTATGACACCATTAAAACTTAATTAAACAATGTTAGAACTTAATCACATTCAGTTTAACTTAATAAACCCAAATTAGGTTTAGCCCATATTAAACCAAATTAATCAACTTAAACCTTACTTACATTAGGCTTAAGTAACTATTAAACCCAAATTAGGTTTAACCCATATTAAACCTTACTTACATTAGGTTTAGGTAACTATTAAACCCTGATTAAGTTTAACCCATATTAAACCTAATTAATCTACTTAAGCCTTACTTACATTAGGTTTAAGTAACTATTAAAACCTAATTAGAGTTAACTCATATTAAATCTAATTAAACAACTTAAACCTTACTTACATTAGGTTTAAGTAATCATTAAACCCTAATTAGGTTTAACCCATATTAAATCTAATTAACCAACTTAAACCTTACTAACGTTAGGTTTAAGTAACTATTAAACCCTAATTAGTTTTAACCCATATTAAACCTAATTAATCAACTTAAACCTTACTTACATTAGGTTTTAAGTAACAATTAAATTCTAATTAGGTTTAACCCATATTAAACCTAATTAATCAACTTAAACCTTACGTTAGGTTTAAGTAACAATTAAACCCTAATTAGGTTTAACCCATATTAAACCTAATTAATCAACTTAAACCTTACGTTAGGTTTAAGTAACTATTAAACCCTAATTAGGTTTAACCCATATTAAACCTAATTAATCAACTTAAACCTTACTTACGTTAGGTTTAAGTAATTATTAAATCCTAATTAGGTCTAACCCTAATTAATCAACTTAAACCTTACATTAGGTTTAAGTAATCATTAAACCCTAATCAGGTTTAATCCAAATTAAACCTAATTAATCAACCTAAACCTTACTTATATTAGGTTTAAGTAATCATTAAACCCTAATTAGGTTTAACACATATTAAACCTAATTAGTCAACCTAAACATTACTTACATTAGGTTTAAGTAACTGTTAAACCCTAATTAGGTTTAACCCGTATTAAACCTAATTAATCAACTTAAACCTTACTTACATTAGGTTTAAATAATCATTAAACCCTAATTAGGTTTAACCCGTATTAAACCTAATTAATCAACCTAAACCTTACTTACATTAGGTCTGAGTAACCATTAAACCCTAATTAGGTCTAACTCATTTAACCTAATTAAATCATTAAACATTACCTAACTAAGGTTTAATCATACCTAAACCACAATTAGCTCTAACACATTAGTCCTAATTAAAGCATTAAACCTTAACTAACTAATGTTTAATCATACATAAACCCTAATTAGGTCTAACCCATTAGACCAAATTAAATCATTAAACTTTAACTGACTAAGGTTTAATCATACTTAAACCCTAATTAACTCTAACCTATTAGGCCTAATAAAATTATTAAACCTTAACTAAATAGGGTTTAATCATACTTAAACCCTAATTTGGTCTAACCCATTAGACCAAATTAAATCATTAAACCTTAATTAACCTAGGCATAAACAATCTTAAACCCTAATTAGATATAACCCACTAGACCTAATTAACCTTTAAGCCTTACTTAAATTAGGCTTAAATAATCTTAAGTCCTAATTAAGTCTAACTCATTAGACCTAATTAACCTTTAAGCCATACTTAAATTAGGCTTAAACAATCTTAAACCCTAATGAGGTCAATCCCATTAAACCTAATTAACCTAAGCTTAAACAATCTTAAACCATGATTCGGTCTATTCCATTAGACCTAATTAAACCTTTGAGCTTTACTTAAATTAGGCTTAAAAAATCCCAAATCCAAATTAAGTCTACTAACTAGACTTAATTAAATCCTTAAGCTTTACTTAAATTAGGCTTAAACAAATTTAAACCCTAGTTAACTCTATCTTAAAACCAAAACCTAACTTGAGTTCAACCTAACTTGAACCCAAGTCAAACCAAACATTAGGTTCAACCCATTTCGAACTTAACTAAACCAAAACCTAACTTAGGTTCAGCCTAAATTGAACCCAAGTTAACTCAAACTCAAGTTCAACCCATATAGAACTTAAATCAATCTTTCTAACTTAGGTTCAAGCTAAATTGAACACAAGTCAAGTTAAACTTAAGTTCAACCCATATTAAACTTAAATCAACACTTTTAACTTAGGTTCAACCCATATTGAACCTACCTTAACCAAAACCTAACTTGACTTCAACATAACTTGATCCCAAGTTAACTCAAACATTAGGTTCAACCCATATTAAACCTAACTAAACCAAAACCTAACTTAAGTTCAACATAACTTGAACCCAAGTTAACTCAAACATTAGGTTAAACCCATATTAAACCTAACTAAACCAAAACCTAAATTGAGTTCAACCTAACATGAACCCAAGTCAACCCAAAATTAAGTTCAACCCATATTGAACCTAACTCAACTAAAATCTAACTTGAGTTCAATCTAATTTAAACCCAAGTTAACTCAAAGTTAAGTTCAACCCATATTGAATTTAAGTCAACACATCTACTTTGAGTTCAACCTAAATTGAACCCAAGTTAACCAACATTAAGTTCAAACGACACTGAACTTAAAAGATTAAATCAAAAATATTAGATTCAAATGACATTGAATCTAATTATCAGAGTCTAATCAACATTAGACTTGACACTTTTTAGATCCAAATAACATCGAATCTAAAATCTTAAAATCGAACTTTGTTAGATTTTACTTAATTTAAGTCTAATCAACATTAGAATCAACACTTTTTAGATTCAAATGACATCTAATCTAAAATCTTAAAATCAAACTTTTGTTAGGCTTTTTTATTTAATTTAAGTCTAATCTATATTAGACTTAACACCTTTTAGATTCAAAATACATTGAATCTAAAATTTTAAAGTCTAACTGATATTACTTAATTTAAGTTTAATTTACATTAAACTTAACACCCTTTAGATAAAATGGCATCGAATCTAAAACTTTAAAGTGTACCTTAAGTGGGATTACATTCAATAAATAACATCAAATTTAAAATAAAACAAATGACAAAAATCAATCGATTAATAAATCATAAACAACCTAAAATTTTTCAACCTAAAATCCGAAAAAATATTATGACTTAAATGAAACATTAATAAACAAAGATCATCGAATGCAACTTGAACCCCGGTGTTCATAATCTACGAAGATTTTTTGGACGACGCAATCCTGGTTGTTGACAGAAATCTTCCAGTCCTGGTTTAAACACTTTTAAGACTAAGTTGATTAAGGCCCCTGATAACCCTGGGATGACGGAGCCAGTGACATCTTGACCGGGTTATCTAAAATTTAATCAACTAAAATAAAAGATTTAAGAAATAAAATTAACATTATCTGACATTGTTTTCCTTACAGGATAAACAAGAGTTTCATTTTAGATTTTCTTTGCATTTTATAGGGTGTGCTAACTCTGTTTTATAGGACGATCAAGACAAAACGACTAAATTAGTTTCGTTTTAGATTTTCTTTGCATGTTATATGATATGCTAACTCTATTTTGCAGGGCAACATTCTGAAGACAGGACAAACGACAATAAAACAAAATCAAAACGACATTAAAACAATAACATTAACAAAACAGAACAAAACAAAATATAAAATTGACATGAAATTAAAATGGCAAAACCGAATAAAATAAAACCTAAACTTTTAGGATAGTCACAAACCCTAAACTTTTAGGATAGTCACCAAACAAATAATTAATTACATGACAAAACAACAACAAAATGACAAAAAATGAAACAAAAATAAAATCGACATAACAAATTACATTAATAAAAATCAAACTCTTAAGGTAGTATGACATATTACCCCTAGGATTGGACGTTGATGTTTGTTTCATTGTTCTTGAAACATTTCTAGAAAACAAGTGTTAACATTAATCAGAAGTTTTCTTAGACAATTTTAATTGACTAAGATGTAATTAACTATAGGAGCTTGCTCCTATAGGAGATTTAAGAACTCAGGATAGGTATCACACATAGAAATCTCTGGTTATCAAAATTTCATGTGATCATCCTTATATAAAATTTATAGACTAAGGTATTCTAAAATCCCCTTTTTATAAGGATTATCACCGACATTTTTATTCCACTGTTTCTATTTTATCAACCCTTATTTTCTTCAAATCTTTTATTATCTAAGGATCCTCTATATGATCTGCAGAAATAAAATCTTTCGAAGACTAGGGCGATATGATAGATAAACAAAGTGGCGACTCTAAAACATGATATCGACATCGACATTGAGAAAATCTCCAACACGGCTCCGAACGCTGACATGCGTCTTCAAGTTTGAGTAGCATGAGCAGCTGTCATCAGCTCAAGTCAGTGGGGAACACTTACAATTTAATTTAATTCCCACATTACTTTCTTGTGCTTTTTTATTTAATAGAGAAATAATTACATGTTATTTTCATATTTAGTCCCCCTATGCGTGCCATTCATTCAATCAGAGATATAATTTGGAGGAATTACGACCACCCGTTCTTATCTTGGAACAAGATCCCGATCACACTTCAAGATTCATGTATCGGTCATTTTAAGGTAAATTCAGAAAATAGTAATTATTTTTATTTATAAATCTTAATATTCCTAATTCAATTTACAGAAGCAATGGTCTTAAACCCCTGAGAAGAGGACACACATCCCTAGGAACTTCAAGCACAACAGGAGTGATCGTTTGCGAGATAAGTTCTAGTGTACATCAGACATGTGAGCACCATTTGTGATTAAGAGAGGATGTATTTGCTACACTACTCAGGGCTTGGGACTCTTCCGAGTATCAGAGGAAAAGGAAGAAGACAAAGCTGAATCACCACTTTGACTGCGGGGGCATGGGGCCTTTGGGCACTGTGGTGGAGCCCTCCCACTTATAGAGTAAAAGAGGCGGCTAGTAAGACATTTTTTTTGCATTAAATCTTATTTTACATTAAATGTATGCTAACTATTCCATTACACTGACGGACACTAGAGATTGAATGGGAGCCAACTGCTACAGAGTTACACAAGCGCACCTTGTTAACCTCATTTTTGATGAGGTCTTCTCTTCTTCTTTTTAGTACTTAGGATCTAGCCTTAGGCTTTTCCTTTGACTATCTTAGAGGACTAGAATTGGGACCCACCTTTTAGAAATTCAAACCACTTCTTAAATCACTGCAAACTCCACAAACTTGACTGTAGACCCCTAATCACCTAGAGGGTTGAAATCAGATGTGGAAGTTTAAAGGATGAGTTCCTATAGGACTCTTTGGCCTTAGGACTGCCCTGGGTGGCCTGGTCTGGTGAAGGGCTGACTTACACACACACTACACTTATACACTACACTTTCATACACCTCCCAAAACACACCCATACCCAACTTGACCTCCTGACTCATAAGGGTGATTCACATGGATGGTCCTTAACCCCTAAGCCCTTGGCTAAGAGGGTTAGAAACAACATAGTGAATGCCTCAAATGAGTCCCTTCATGGCTCATGTGGGCTTGGTATGGCTTCATGGCTCAATCAAAATGATTTCATTCCACTTACAATTACTCAATCTTCATTTTTCCAAATTTTCAATTTTTGACCCCGAGACCCTACACCCGCTAGCTCTACCCAAAACCCTCGAAACTACCCAAATTTCTCAAAAATTTCCAAATCACCCAAAATTCTCCAAAATCATTCCTAAACATTTCTCTCCACTCAAATTGACCATCCATACCCAAAAATACCAAAAATTCCAAAAATACCTCCCAATACCCTCCAAATACCCAAAATACCCCCTCGACTCCAAAAATCCAAAAATTCAGAAAATTACCAGAAAATTCCAGAAAATCCCAAATATTCCCAATTTCATTTTGTTCAACTACATCATGGGCCAATTTTGTCAATTTACTCCACTTTTGTCAAAACCCCCAATTTGACCCATTTTAACCCTAAATGAACCCAATGTCAAACCAAACTTACCCAATTGACCCAAATTCTAGTCCAATTCAATTCTAAACTTCAATTCAACATTCCCAACACCAATCTAGACCAAATCCAAGTCCAATTTGATTGACATTTGGATCCAATTTTACTTTTGGCCTTAAAAGACCAATTTGGACCCATGACCCAAACCTAACCCAAACTCATCCAATTCAACCCCAATTAACCCCAAATCTTTTCTAAACCTTCCTTAACATCCCTACAAACAAAAAACTAACATGATTTACCCAACATTTAGACCCAAACCCCACTCAAATTCAACCCAAAGCTAAAAGACCCAATTTTGACCTAAACCCAAACCTAACCTAAATGAGCCCAAACCCCAAAATCAAAGCCCAACCAAAGTCAAAACCTCTTTGAAACACTCCCATAAACATTTCCCAACATTAATTTTACATCAATTTCAACCCTAGCCCAACATTGGCCCAACTTGGTCCAATTTGACCTATATTGGCCCATTCACCAAAGAAGCCCAAATTCAACCCAATTCAAACCCAAATCACTCCCAATTTGCTTCAAGTCACTCATGACACATCTATGAGCTAAACCCAAAAATTATTTGGCCCAAGCCTTTGCCAAAATTCCATCCTAAAATCCATTTTAAAATCTAAAAGCCCACTTCCCTAAACCATTTTAAAAGCCCATTTCCACCAAATACAAAAGCCCAAAATTGGCCCTAAAGCCCACATGACATTTCCATTTGCCATCCATTTAATCAAAGCCATTCCCTAAGTTATAATCTCATCATCAAATGATTCCAAATCAAGCCTCATGCCAAATCACCCCTAAATACCAAAATTTTTCTTAAATCCATTTCCATGAAATTGACTTGACTTTTCCCAAGCCAAAGGTGAGCCATGAAGCCATGCATGAGCCACATGGAAGCCATGAGAGCCTCTTTACATGTCACCATGCCATTTTGGGCAAAAGGAGGAGACTCTTTCCTTAATTCCTAAAGGTGATTAACCACTCCCATTATTCCACTAAATCTTGCTTAAGCTTAATTGTACTTGGATGGTGACCATTCCCCACTGATTAGCTGACCTAAATCACTTTCTATTCAGCCTAAACCAGGCCTTGGGTGGTGCACCTAGCCCAAATGGAGGGGTTGACCAATTTGAGCCAAAATGAGCCCTCTCTCATTCCATTCTAATCCAAGCCTTTTACACATGGCATTTGCCAATTGCTTACACTAAACCCCAGCCCTGACCCACCTGAACAAGATGGTGACCAGTGCTCAGCCGGCCAACCACCAGTGTCGCCGGAAAACACCATGGCCGAGAGCTCACATGTGAGCCAACTTTGGAATTCTCCCTTGCCGAGCTGCCCCATCCCCGGTGGCCATTGTAGGTGTTCTTCTCATGCCAAGAGCAGCTCGATCCCAAGCCCTAACTCTCCACGGGAGGCCCTCTACCCTCTCCTATTTAAACACCACCCCTTCTCGGCCATGGGAGGTGCTTCGAAACAAACCTTAAGGAAACTCGCCAAAATTGCTCCGGACTATTCCCCATACATAGAGCATTTGATCCCCACTGAATTCCAGCCCCAATTCCCTCCAGGTGAGCTCGATTTCGAGCTCGAACTTTAGCCCGAAAACCGGGACACTTCTCCACGGTGGATCAATCCTCGAATTGATTGGTCCTACACCTTCACCGGACCAAGAGAAGGTGTCCACCAGCAAAAGCCCCATCTCCGAGCCACCCGGTTGCTCCGGCCTCTAAGCTTTGTGATCGATCGTGGTCGAAATCCTACCTAGAAATTCACCGGACCGGGAGACTTCATCCGGAGCTTGCGGGATCCAATCGAAGGTGAAACAACCCTCAGATCGAAGCCACACTTCTCTGAGCAAAGGTATGACCTCACTCTTCTTCCCGAGCTTCTGAACATTCTCCATTTCCATTGAGTCAATTTCATGCCACATAAACCGTATGGATGTGTTTGTCATCTCGAGACTAATCCATAGAGCATAAGAACGTTAAATTTGGTCAAGTATCGAGTGAGATCTTAGGCCTAGAAGATGGACGGTTCTCGGGCTAGGAGGCTTGGGGACGATAAACGGATGTCGTTCATTCAATACACGCGCGGACGGACGACCAGGATCGTGTCGGATCAGGAGATGGAACGACACAGCGGGGCCCTGGAGCTCTGAGTCAGATGGCGACGTCGAACCAGAACACGCCGTGTAGCCTTTCGGAGCTGCCGAGGATGACGCGGCGCCGCGTGGATAAATAGAAAATTAGGGTATTTTTGATTTCTTTAATTCCCCTAAACTTCAAAAATCCATAACTTTGTGTAGAAAAATCAGAAAAATAAAATAAAAATACCCTCTTGCTCAGTGAACAGAGGAGAATAATGTGGAAAATAAATCATTTAATTTCATCAAGTATTTTATTTTTAATAATTTATTTACTGTCTGCATTATTTTAATTCTCCATGCATATAGGAAATTCACCATGACATGAGACCATAGGGCTTTTGAAGCCTCTGAATTTGGGAACATTCCCTGAATTTTTCAAAGTCAGAGGCCATCCCTATGAGAAGTTATTGATTTTTCAAATTCATGTTGCTGTTTTAAGTATTTTAATTCCAATAATTAGCATGTTGTGAAATATTCTAGGAAAATTTGGTGATGTCTCTTATGACCAGAGGACCCTAGGAAAAATAGGTTTTGAATTAGTTCATTTAAAATAACCCTAATTGGCTTAAACACCCAAAATAGATCTCTAATTAATTAGAGCTAACCATACATCAAATTGACTTGAAATCAATTCTCCACTGACCTTTAGGATCAGAGGAACCCACCATAAAAATTTGAAGTCAATTGGACTTGGTTAGCCCTACTAAATGGGTTGATTAAGCCATTTAGTCATTTTAAACTTTAAAAATTCATAACTTTCAAAATACCTTTCAAAAATTCACCAAATTAGTTTTGGAGCCTCTCTGATATTAGGGGAATTTAAGAAAATTAAAATTTTAATTTTCTAAAAAATTTAATTTTTTGCATTATTTTAATATTTTAATAATTAAAAAATAATAAAAATCATAAAAATAATAAAATTCACCAAAATGTCACATTTTGAATTTTAATCACTTAGGAACAAACCCCATATTTTTCTTAGGTCTATTTAATGAGATATTAAATTTTAAAGCCCTAAGGTAATTTAAAAATTAAAAAATACATTTTTTGGCATTTTTACTAAAATAATTATAATAAATCATAGAAAAATCAGAAAATTACAAAAATTGATTCTCTGATTTCCTTGATATCAGAGAGATTTTTGAAAAATATAAAATTCATTTTTCAACCTTTATTTAATTTTTAAATTAATTAACACTCCAAAACTTAAAATAATTATAATAAAAATAATATAATTCAAAAAATCACCAAAATTGGTCCAAGTGGTCCTCTGGTCATTAGAAATGTCCCATAATTTTCTTAAGGACAGAAACTTTCCCTTGGTCATGTTATAATATTTTCCTTGGAAATTCCTATTTTCCACCAAAAATAATTACATAAATAAATTAAATACAGAAAAATCACATTTTCTCCTCTCATGTCTTTATTGGCATATGATTAAAGTCACATAAAAATTTCAAGTTCATTTAAGCTCAATTTAGTGAGTTATGAAATTATTAAGCTTGAAGGGCAAAATGGTAATTAAAAAATTTTAACCCTTGATTAAAACTTTAGGTTTAATAAAATTAACAAGTAAAATATTTGATCCTAATCTGATTTGGATGATTGAAATTTAAATAATTAAAGGGTAGAAACCCATTAAATAATTTAAAACAATTGAAATAAACCTTAATTAAATAATTGATTAAATTTGGAAGAATAATAAAATTGGAATTATTAAAATAGGGATATTATTAGGAAGAGATTTATTCTTTAATTTAAAAATCTCTAAATTAATCATCTCAATAATATTTAATTCCTAATTAAAAAAGGATAATTCAAATTTAAGTTTTAAAATGTTAAAGGACTTAATCATTAAATTAAATAAAAAGGTTAAATTATTAAACTCTTTTAAAATTTTCAATTAAATTAAAATTAAAAATAAAATTAAATTAAAGATTAAATTAAATTAACTTAAATAAACAAATTAAATTAAATTAAACTAAATGAATAAATTAAATTAAATTAAATTAAATAAATTAATTAAATTAAATTAAATTAGATTAAATTAAATTAAACAAATTAAATTAAATTAAATTAGATCAAATTAAATTAAATTAAAAGAAATTAAATCAAATTAAACTAAATTAATTTAACATCAAACCAAACTAAATTGAATTAAATTAAATTAGATTAAAATTAAAATTAAATTAAATTAAATTAAAGTTAAATTAAATTAAAAATAACATCACCTAAGACATGAAAGAAATTAAATATAAAGCAACTTGAACACTATTCCAAATTTAAACCCTTTAACTGAAATTAAATTAAATCACAAACCATTTGAATACCAATTTGCCCCCGAAAATTTTTATTGTCATAACTCCTAAACAGAATGTTAAATGAAGTGTTACTTCATTTATAGGATATTCAAATGTCCTAGTTCACTGAGTAAGATAACAACAAAACTTGAATTCTCGGATGATTAATTTATTTGTATAATTAAATTCATTTGGACTTAAAACAATCCTAGAAATATTGAAAAGATGTTTAAGATTTGCCTTAAGCACTTCCTCGATATGATAGGATGTTCATAAGAACAATTGAACTTAATTATTCTTTGATGAAGAAAATCGTCCTCAAACCAAAACACAAGAACCTAGACGTCATAGGAAAGGACTAGCTATAGGATTAGGAATTTGGTAGAAAACCATAACCCTTCCCTTAGCTTTACCTAGGAATTTGCTTAAATATTCTAAATTGTGTTTAAGTATAGCTTGGGATGGCGGGAAGACCCTTCAGGTACGCTGTTATTTTGTTGCAATTTACTTTATTGCTATTTATTTAATCACATCGCACTTACTTTTCTTGCATGATAAACAACTGTTGCATGAAAACCCACACCTTTAGGATAGTCCCTAAAACTGAAACCAAAACTAAATTAAAAGTCATTGCAAGATAAAATTCATCGCCACAACATTTCAAAATATAAAACAACTCAAAATTTAATCACAAACAGAATACAAAACTACAATTACAACTAAATTAAAACATCCTGTTAGATGATCGGGAATACCTCGGATGATGTAACCTACGTGTTGCTAACGGGATTTCCCACGGTCTAAATGAAAGTGTGGAACTCATTCAGTTGAGTTTAGCAAATTCATCTGGACTAAGTGAATCCGATAAAAATAACGATGCCGGAAGGATGGAACCGTGGGATCTTAACCGGTGTTGTTATAATCAACTTTAAGATTTGCTTTAAATAAAACATAAAAAACACTTGGAAATTAAGATTTTCTCTAAACCAAAACACTTTTCTCATCTCCTGATTTATGACTTCTAAAACTAAACCTCTGCAACAACAAGGTGCTTGGAGCATGGTGGGCAGCACGGCCATCGTCGTCAGCAAACCTTGAATCTACATCAGCAAAACTTTCCTAGAATTAAACAACAAAACCATTGGATTTCGCGGTAGTTTGCCTAGTGCAACATAAATCCTCAACCTCTTCGTTAGGCATTTGCATTGCAAATTAAGCCCTAACCGGACTTAGGATTCCGAGGTAGTCATCCGATACGACATAAACTCTCACATCTTCTAGGCTATTTGTATGATTCTATCATATAAATATAAGTCCTAATTAACTAAAATTGGCAAGATCAAAATATTAAATAAATATTAGGACCTTCTTAAATTCAAGCCAAACAATAGGATAGTCGGGAAATTACCGAAGTTCGCCTCGAATCCGTAATTTCTCCTACTTTTCTTCCTTTGAATTCCCAAAACAAAATCTTCCGAATTTGATCCATTCCCTATTGAAATTCCAAAATTCAATCCTTTGAAAACCTTAAACTTTGAAATTCTTGAGAGCGGAATTATTGATTATTATCGAGAGTTTTCTTAGGTGATTCCGTCACTTAAGATGTAATTAACTATAGGGGCTTGCCCTTATGGGAATTTTAAAGAACCCAGGTAATATAAACCCTGTTTAATGCTTTCATATTAAGCAGGGGAACTTGTCGGCTTATAAAATTGGTTCGCAGACCAAACGGATGTCACAAATCTTCTAGTTTATTTAATCGAGCCCCACCATCAAACAGTGTGTTTATCCTTAGGATAGATACACGGTTTGTGATGTGGTGCTCGTTTATATAAACTATTTGGGATGTGAGATCGGTTTGATTTCATATCTTAAGACCTTCAAATTTAAAATTATTTTCAAAAATCAAATACTCCTTTTCAAATTATTTATTTAAATTAAATTAAAAAAAATTCGCCGCACAATTTCTGTTAGGCGACCCCTTTTTCAAAATTAATACAATACACACGACCTAAAAAATATGCCGACACACCTACATATGACAGTTAGATTAGCCCTGGGTGGACAGCAGATCATAAGAGACTCAGGTAATTTACAAGATTAATCATTATAAAAGTTGACTTATGTTAAGAAAGACAAAGGTAAACCTAGGAAGACTTGGGCTTATTGTATAAAAATGATCTTAATTTATTATAATTAATTGAAAATATGGCACTAAATAGGATGCAATGGAGAAAAAGGATTCATGTAGCCGACCCCACTTATTAGGATTAAGGCTTTGTTGTTATTGTTGTAATCATTATAAAATTTAATTAAATATCAAAATTTATTTAGTCTCTCACTTTCTTTAGTCATATGTTTTGTTGGAGGCCTTCCTCAGACTTAAGTAGAGCCGATCTCAGTAGTCGACCTATGGGCCAGGCACATCTCATAATCCTTCTGAGTTTGACCTCTGGAGAGAGAGACTGTCGGCGGGAAGAAGAAGGGCAGGGTCTACGAGTTGGGGTCCCAAGCACCGGTCTTTGATGTCTACCCGACCTGTAGCGCATTCGATGTATCCACTTCCACTACACAAGAGGAGGAGATGTCCCCAGGTTGTGGCTAATGTTACTGCCCATGTAGCCGCCTTGAGATTAGAGATAGGGCCAAAGTTCAAATCAATGCTTCATTCGGAACTACAGCAAGGGAAGGAGCAAGTATAAGATGAGGGTGGGGATGATGATAATGAGGAGATGACACAGGTGATGAAGAGGATGAGTACAAGATATTAATTTTTTTTTGTTTGGTTATGTGTTGAACAATTTATTAGTAGCGAACATTAGTTTAATTGTGCAATTATACATTTTATTTATTTTAATTCAATTGTTTGTTCTTTTATTGATGTATATAGTTTTTTTACTATGTTTATTGTATTTTGTTGACATATTTTGATTGCATGTATGGAGCTTATATTTTTTTCTCTGATGGTATAGGTTTTAATTCAAGCGACTGGATTGACGGTATATTAAACAAGCGGTATCTATGCAAAGTGTTGCATTTTTCTACGGACCGAGCCGTCGATAAACTCCTATGATTTACCAACGATTTGATGACAGTTTACCGATGGAATGCGACACTTTCCGACGTAATTGCAACACTTTTCCTACAAGCATTTTCGTCGGTTATATAACCGATGATCAAACTACGATTAAACATGACATGTTCTTTAATCTATAGCAACAATTATGGTGAGTTGGTTGATTGTCGGTTAATGTAAACCATTGTTAAGACACGCGTATTTGCTACATCAACTTTGTCATAGCTAAACCGTCGGTAAATATATTAATTATGATTTATCTAGTATTTCCGATAGTATTTGTCCATCGGAAATAAACTAAATTCCTATGGTGATTTAATGTTATTATTCAATGAATATATAAATCTTTAGCAGTCCAATAATATTGTTTTGTGAGATGTATGTCTCACCTCTCCTCTATTTTACCCTTTTAGCATAACTTTTTCTTTTTGAAATTATGAATAAGTTTAGCACAACTCTTTTTAATTTTTTTAATTTTATCTAATTTTAACGTTAGAAGCGATTTAAGAACTATGCTTTTTCGTCCACTAGATCTATTTGATTTTGTAAGCTCCGATGAAGCCGATTTTTTCAATACCAATCCAACATCCATTTTATGAAAAGTTGATAATGTTAAGCATATATTTTTAAAAGAACCAAATCGCGCCATAATTCTTTTTTTATTCTATCCTAAAAGTATATTTAAACTACACCTTTTAGTTCAGTTCAACAAAAAATTGAAACTACACCTTTTAGTTATAAATTTAACAACAGCCATCAATCCCAACCCCTCAAACTCAGCATCGATCCTTATCTTCAGCTCCTAATAATGAATAACTGCTATGATTTTTATTCAGATGCTAAGAGTCCATTTTCAGACACGTTGAACATTTTGAATTACATATTATAAATATTTTCAAGTTATTTCCAACTAATGTGTTATACATTTTACCATATTATCATATATTCTCTTGTCACTTAGTTTTCAGATGAGCAACCATTAATGCCGATGATATGCACCAAGTCCTTTTTAAGATTTTTTTTAGTTGAAGGAGACATAGACTCCCTACGCGTTTCATAAGCAAAATAAAAATACAAAACCGGGAAAGAGGTCCTATCTAACACACTCAAACATCTCACACAAAAAATAAGAATCTAAGGCCTTCTTTCCTAAAAAAGATAAAATACAACTCACACGACACATACAGACAACCCAAAAAATCACAAATCATATAAAACAACATTCAAAAGCTCCCAAGGAATAACATTAGAGATCCAAACACCAAATATATGTCCTTTTTAAGATTATTTTAGTTTTAGTTAAAGATAAAAATTCCAAATATAATATTTTTTCCAGAACACCTCATATAAAAGTTCAACAAATATTAATTGCTTCCAACAAAACTACATATTTCACGTGTCTAAGGCTGCATTTGGGCAATTACATGTTTATCCAGCTTATTCGAGATAATCCGTTTATTATGATAAATCGACTGATCCGAATAGTTCGTCTGTCTGTTTGGTTACACGTTCGAAAAACAGTGATTCAGAATCGTTTGTAGATAAATGACCATTATGCCCTTGAACTGAATAAATTGTTAAGCAGGTTGGTTTTTGCGGTTTGAAAACAACTGATTCGCAGCTGTTTGTAGAAAAATAATAATTTTCACTCCTCTTTATTGCTAAAATTAGAGCCAACAACTCTTGAACCTCATGAAAAATATTTGCATGATATATTTAAAATAATATTATGTCTAGTTTTACATTTGCATAAGTGCTTTACCTTTTCTTTTAAAAAAAAAAATTATTTCCAACTATAAAATCTTATTTTAAAATATAAAATCTTATTTTCAAACTTATAAGGAATTCATTTATTTTCTTTCTTTATTTTCTTATCTTCAAGATAATATTTAAATAACTCACAATTCAAAACAGAAATTATGTTTTCAAATAATAGTAATTAATGGTACGGGACTGTTGCTAATCGTTTCCAGTACAACATAAACTATATTACAGATCAAATTGTTAACATATACACCTCTAAACCATAATATTATCCAGAGCACGAATACCATTACATATACGAGATTTTCCAGCCAAGTCTAACCTATGCTTAACAATATAGCCTCTAAGATTTCCTGCATTGCAACAAAATTCAACCTATTACGACACTTTTAGCACCAAACAAATCATTCAACCAAATCAGAGAAGTACAACAGGTTTATTAGAGTGGAGCTCTAATTTTTTATTGCAAGAATTCTTCAAAATGCAACAACACAACAAAATTTCAATAGAAACAGCTTCCACTTTCCCGAAAACCAAGGTGATAGCTGAAATTTAAAAAAATTTAAAATGAACCACACTTTTCTCAAAATTCTCATATTATATCAATGGCTTCTCGATACACAAGCTAAGAATGCCCCTACATTTTGATTGCTCTATAGAATCACTTATATGCATCACTTCAACCAATCTACCTTATTCTTTTATCTTATAATTTTTTGTAATATAATGCCATGAAAAAAAAATCTTTCTAGGCATCTTGTGGCCAAAAATCTTCTTCTTCCCAAGCCCCTCAAAATAATTTCCCTTTTAATATGACACAACATAATAAATCAAGCTCCTCATAATGTTTTAACTTCATTTTGCATGCCGTATAAGTAGGAAGACACCATAAAAGAGAAAAGGCTTCTATAAAGTATTGCTTCTCATAAAAATAAACATAGATACCAAACCACATATGTAAAAGTTGCAAATTTCAGTTTCAGGTAAGATGCTAATTCCATTTTTGTTTTGTAGTATATATATCTTCAATAATTGTTAGATAGGAATAAGCACGTCTTACTTGCTCATGGAAAAGTTGCAAATAAAAAATAAAAATAAGTCTGCAAGGTAAAGTAAGTCTCTGAAGGTTTTGTATTTTCTCCAGTTCTTCTTTTAATTGCAGATAAAAACACAGAGAAGCAATAATTGATATGTGGAAGTTAAGTGTTATTCCATAAATTACAACACTGAAATTTCTTAAAAAGCAGCGAAAAAATGAATCAGGGAAAAGAATTGAAACACTTTGCCTTTGCACAAACACTTTGCCTTTACACAAACTCCATAGAGAGAGAGAGAGAGATAAGCAAAAAACCTACAAGTCCCAGGTATTTCCATGCGACTTGGCTAGTTCGGAGAGCTTGCGAATTTGATTTCTTGAAGATGTAAACACCATTCATCTTCTCTGGAGAGAAATCGCCGCTGTCGCCGCCCGAATCAATGTAATAGCACAGTCGAAAGGTCGAGACTAGGGAGAGAGGCGAGGGACGGCGAGAAGGGCAGCGGACTCCAGACGCTGGCCGCGGGGTCCTTCCCGCGACGGCCCCGTCCATTTAACAAACTGGACCGCGTTTGCATAACTCCCGACGCAGGAATGCAGCGATATTGTTTGAAAAAGGCCTTTAATATATGGCTAGCCTCCTAATCAAGCTCACATGTCTAAGAATTTTATCACGTACGTAGATGAGTCTGAACCAGTCACGCCAGCGGTCTTACTAATTTTGTCAATTAAAGAATCATGATAGGTGGTGCACGCATGCACGCGCACACACATATATATTTCAAATGTCTCACGCATTATAATTTGTATAAAAGATTTTACATTACTGTATATTTGAGTTTTGGACATTTAGGTAAATTTGATTGCAAATACATTTTATACATACAAAGTCATAAACCAATATGCTAAAGTAATCTATTGCGTATCTTTTTAAATCACACTCAAGTTTGACGATTATGTCTTACCACATCAAATGCAATAATTGCTTTGTAATGAATTTCATTGGTTGACATAAATATTTTTTAATGTGATTTTTCCTTAGTCACAAGGAAAAATTATTACATTTTCAGAAAAAATTTACTCTCTCATAATTAATTAAATGTCATCTTTTTTTAATTTTTAGAAATGCAGTCCATTTTTCATAGTAATAACAGTGAGAAATGTAATATAAGAATAGACCTTAATAATTTTTGTGAATACATAAAAGAGACAAGTCATAAAACATATCTTTTTCAAACACCTTTGCAATCTTTCAAAGAACTTTGTTCATCATAAAGTGATTATCTATCATAGAAATTTACAAGTTATTAAAAGAGAAGATTATTTTCATCTTTATATGTTAGAAAACAATGTACGATTCATGATGATGATAAAAAATTGGTACTAATAGAACCCTAGATTTAAAATATGAAGATGGTTTTTTTAAACCATATTCATTGTTTAACTCTCATTCAAATAAATAATAAAAATTTACTTTTATTAACATTTTCAGGGTGAAAAAAGTTTGGAGCAATCTTCAAAAATTCAAACTTGTAGCCGAACCCATTATTTTTGGTACTTGATGAAGTGTTCATTTAAACAAATTTGATTTAAAAATATAGGATAATTCGTTTTGCATCCTTCATGGCCTTGGATTAATCTTATTCGCCTCTATCAACTATTAGAGGTAGATTATTGTTGATTCAGCCACTTCGGCACATGATCAGAAATTTTTTTCTATCTTGTGTTGTAATGGTTGACCACATTTCATTTATAACCTAAAAATATTTCTCCATGACTAAAGTGTGTTATTGAGACAACCCTACTTTTAGTTAAATTTAAATGAATGGATGAAACAAGAAGAAGTTAACTTGTAGTAAACAATATCATGAATGATTGCATGCATGATAGTTGAATTTAAAACTAGAGGAGAAAACAAGAGGAGTTTAGTAAGGTCTTTTGTGGGTTCCAAGTGCACTAAACTTGGTGAAGCATATAAAAGTTGTAGGGAAAGTTTATGATCCTTTGTAAGGTTCTTAGCACACCATTATAAATGTAAACATCCTTTTGAGTATTAATTGTAAGCACATTTGAACCTTTGAATCTTCTAAATATATAAATATTAATACTAAGTCTTTTTTAATGAGTCCCAAAATAAAACTAGGAACATTAAGGTCATTTTGGTGTCTTAATATATGACCAATAGTGACATTTTGAGAATTTACAATACACTAAAATGATGCTTATACAATACAATAATATTAAGTCTATGTGATCCTTGTATGTCACTTTGGATTAACCTAAATTAAATATGCATGAAACCTTAAATAAGTTATAATAAATGAATCACAAGGGCTTATAAAACTCTTTTGCTAAGTACGCATACATTGTTATAAATAGACTTGAATAATTAGTGAATTATCATGACCTTTTCTAAAGGCTTTAATACACCAATCTGAGTATCCTATGATCATGTGAAAAGTTGTAATTCACCACTTTTAAGTAACCAAGAAAGTTTCAATTGTAAATTTCTAGTGAACACAAATCATAATTAGCTTAACATATGCTAGCCTTGGCTGAAAATCAAATAAGGGCAGGCATGAAGATTATATAAGGAATTTAATATGAGTCGTTGTGATCATATTATCCTATCTGTGAGCTAAAAATAAAAGAAAAATGGAGTATATAAGGCACCTTAGAAGAGCTTCTACATATCCTATAATTAAGAGTGAATAAGAAAACTTTAAGTAGAGTGCTAAAGTATATATACAAATAGGACTATGTAAGGTATTTTTAATGCTTGTGGCACATGTCCTAACTCAATTTAGTGCAAAGACTATATATCTTTCGAAATGGAAATAAAGACAAATAAATGGGACTATACCATAGGTGTAGATAAAGAAAATATCAAATCACATATATGTCTCTTCATAGCTATAGTATATTGAGTATGTCAACCATTAGAGTTTTGTTATAAGAGACTTGTCAAAAGTAAATAAAAAGAAATATGAAAGGTTTAAGGAGCTAAAAACACTAGCAAGCTTTCATTTTAAGTGCTAATAACAGTAGCAAGCTTTTATTTATGCAAAGAAGAATATACTCTAATGAGGAAAATTAAAAAAGAATTTAGCTCTCACTACATAAACGAATGTCTAATGGTAGATGGTATTTTTATCATATATCTATAAAAAAATTAAATCGAAGAGCATTTTTTGATTTCTAACTTTGATTGAACCCTTCAGAATGAAATCATGATGGGGCTTGACTCAGAAGTAGCAGATATATGTAACAATATTACACAATAATGTTTATTAAACCAAGTAATAACAATGTGTAGAAATTATTACTGAAGTGTGGTTCTTCGTCAGACAACATCAAGTTATTGGATGTATAAGTTAGTTTCAATTATAATTAAATACAAGGTAAGATTCATATTCCCAGACTAATTTTACAAGGAAGGGATTATCTTCAGTAAAATCAAACCTATCATTGCAATGATGATGAAAAATATTGGGGCAAAGAAAAAACAAGATGATTTTCTTGACTCAAATGGTTAAGGGACGAACTAGTTAATCAAGAACTTTTTCTTTGCAAAATAAATAGAAACTTTGATTGTTTTAGGGTCTCAACTCAACTAAATCTTCAAGATATTTTAACTTGATTGGGCATTCCTTATAATAGAATAATGGCTAAAATCCACATTCAGTGCAAGTGGCTAACTCAGAAGAAAGGACTGATTTAATACCTTTACCTATAGGTATTCTCATTAAAATTCCTATTATTATGTTATAACCTAAAAAATATTCATATAAAATGTAACCTAATAAAAAATGCTATTCATCTTACACAAATGATTTAGCTTATAATAATATGATTTAATCATTCAATCATTAATAAAAAATATACATGAAATAAATAAAATTCGTAAAATATAACATTATGGAAAAGATCAATCACGAAATCTTTTCTCTTGGTGGTTTTTTTTTTTTTTTCAATAGTGAAGCAACAAAAATTTTAATTAATGTATAATATATATTAAAAGAATTTCATTAATACCTTATATACAACATTAGAAATTATAAATGAAGTTAAATAACATTCCTAACCATATAAAAAGCTAAAATAAAATAGGGATGTTATTCAATGAGATGGTTATGTAACAAAAATAACAACTACAATATGCCTTTATCCCACACTAAGTTTGTTTTGGATACATGAATCCTTATTCTCCATTAAGTCCTATTAAGTGCCACATTTTCATTAAATTATAATTAATTAAGAATAATTTTTGTGTAACATGCCCAACTCTTTTTCGATACACCTCTATCTTTCCTAACATAATTCAAATCTAAAACATCTACTCTTCTAACAAGATCACGAGCTAGTCAACATTTCATGTGATCAAACCATCTACGATAACTCTCTTTAATCTTGACTGCCATTGGAGATACACCAACCCTTTCATGGATATATTCATTTCAAATTTCTTCTCTACATGTAAAACCACTCATCCACCTAAGAATTCTCATCTTAGCAACACATAACTTAACTTTATGCTTCTCTTTTATGGGCCACATTTTGTAGCATAAAGCATTGCATATCTCACAACCATCTTATAAAATTTTTCTCTAAGTCTAAGTGTTACTTTTCTATCACACAATAGGCCTAATTCATACCTCCACTAACCATCCAAATTGAATTCTACTAATAACATTCCCATTTATTTCACCATCACATTTGGACATAAAAAATGTTCACTTCTTTTAATGATTTTATCACCCATTTTTACAACCCTAGTACTAGATCTTCAACTACTAAAACTACATTCCATTTATTTAGTTTTTCATTCTACTCAAATGAAGGCCTTTAGACTCTAATGTTGATTGCCATAATTCATATTTTTCCTCAAATTTTTCTCTATTCCTATCCACAAGAAGGATCTCATCAACTAAAAGCGTACAACAAGGTACTCATTCTGTAAATTTTCAGTGAAAGCATCTATAACAAAAGCAAAAAGATATGGGTCTAAATTTGATCCTAATATAATCCAAATAAAATTGAAAAATACTTGGTTAATCCTCCTTCTATTCCAACACAATTAACAACTATAGTATACATATCTTTAATGACTTGAATAAAAGTTATATCAACTTCTTTTTCCTATAGTACTATCTAAAGAATATCTTTTGGAGCATTATCATAAGGTTTTTCTTAATCAATCAAAATAATATGTAGATCCTCCTTACTCTATATATAATTTTCCATCAATCCTCTCACAAAAAATGAACTTACATAGTATCCTTGCTCGATATAAAAACCAAATTGATTTTGAGAATTCTTTCTATTATGTCTTAACATAAGGTTATATGCTCTCCCCCATAAGTTTAATGTATGACACATTAACTTAATTCATATATATTTTTCACTCTCTTGTGCATCTCTTTTATTCTTAAAAATAAAACAAATTACTATTATTAAGAATATTAAGAACACTAAAGTTGATCATCTCTTCAAAATCTTTATTTAAAATTTTATCAAAATATTTCACACATCTATGTTGCATATCCTCATATATGAAAATCACTTTTTGATTTTCATTGTTGATATACTTCACTTGAATTAAAACTTTACTTTATTTATCTTTTTGTTTGGCTAACTTATACATATATCTTTCACCATCTTTTGTATCTAACCTATTATAAAGATTCCTAATAGTAAAATTCTTAGCATCACAAATTATTCTCTTAAACTCCTTACGAGTCACTTTATTATTTTCCCAATTATCCAAGATTTTATATTTAAATAAATTTTTATCCAAGATTTTATATTAAATAAATTTTTATAATAAAAGTTCTTATATTTTATCCTTTCTTGCACATTATTATTTCTCCACCAACTAATTTTCTTGAGAAAAGCTTTTTTTGTTGTTATTGTCCAACTACATCCTTTCCATCTTATTTAAAATTATTTGTTACTTTATCCCACATAGTATTAGCTTCTTTATGAACATACTAAATCTTATGATCGTGAAGTTTAATCTTAAAAAAAAATTTTATCTTTTAAGTGTTGTTGACCTCATTTTTGGTAAGGTCTTTCCTTTCCTCTTAGTGCTTAGGATCTAGCCATAGGTTTTCCCTATGACTATCCTAGAGGAATAGAAATGGAGCCCACCATTTTGAAATTCAAACACCTCTTAACTCTTCTTGAAACCCACACAGATGACCATAAACCTCCAAGCCTCTTTGGAAGGTTAAACGTCAAATGTGGAGGTTCAAGGATGAGTTCCAATAGGATTCTTTAGCCTTAGGATTACCCTGGGTGGCCTGGTCTTGGTGAGGTTCAGCTTGCACACACTACACTCTCACATACATTCTAAAACCTAAAACCACTTATCGGCATATTTTTAGGTTGTGTGTTTTATTTTAAAAAGGGGGTCGCCTAACAGAAGTTGTCTGCGAATTTTAATTTAATTTAAATAAATAATTTTGAAAAGTAATATTTGACTTTGAAAATAATTTTAAATTTGAAGGTTTTAAGATATGAGATTAAACCGATCTCACATCCCAAATAGTTTATATAAACGAGCACCGCACCACAAACCGTGTATCTATCCCTAAGGATAGACACACTGTTTGACAGTGGGGCTCAATTAAATAAACTAGAAGATTTGTGACATCTGTTTGGTCTGTGAACCAATTTTAGAAGCCGACAAATTCCCTAGCTTAATATGAAAGCATTAAACGGGGTTTATATTACTCGGGTTCTTTTAAAATTCCCTATAAGGGCAAGCCCCTATAGTTAATTACATCTTAAGTGACGGGAATCACCTAAGAAAACTCTCGATAATAACCGATAATTACGCTCTCAAGAATTTCAAAGTTTAAGTTTTCAAAGGATTGAATTTTGGAATTTCAATAGGGAATGGATCAAGTTTAGAACATTTTTTGTTTTGAGAATTCAAAGGAAGAAAGGTAGGAGAAATCACAGATTCGAAGTGAACTTCTGTAATTTCCCGACTATCCTGTTGTTTGGCTTAGATTTAGGAAAGTCCTACTGTTTATTTAATGTTTTAACCTTGCCAATTTTAATTAATTAGGACTTATATTTGTATGATAAAATCATACAAATAGCCTCGAAGATGTGAGGGTTTATGTCGTATCCGACGACTACCTCAGAATCCTAAGACCGGTTAGGGCTTAATTTGTAGTGCAAATGCCTAACGAAGAGTTGAGGGTTTATGTTGCACTAGGAAAACTACCTCGAAGTCCTATGGCTTTGTTATTTAATTCTAGGAAAGTTTTGCTGAAGTAGACTCAGATTTTGCTGATGACGATGGCTGTGCTGCCCACCATGCTCCGAGCTCCTTGTTATTGCAGAGGTTTAGTTTTAGAAGTCATAAATCAGGAGATGAGAAAAGTGTTTTGGTTTAGAGAAAATCTTAATTTCCAAGTGTTTTTTATGTTTTATTTAAAACAAATCTTAAAGTTGATTATAACAACACCGGTTAAGATCCCACGGTTCCATCCTTTCGGCATCGTTATTTTTATCGGATTCACTTAGTCCAGATGAATTTGCTAAACTCAACTAAATGAGTTCCACACTTTCATTTAGACCGTGGGAAATCCAGTTAGCAACACGTAGGTTACATCATCCGAGGTATTCCCGATCATCCAATAGGACGTTTTAATTTAATTGTAATTGTAGTTTTGTGTTCTGTTTGTGATTAAATTTTGAGTTATTTTATATTTTGAAATGTTGTGGCGGTGAATTTTATCTTGCAATGACTTTTAACTTAGTTTTGGTTTCAGTTTTAGGGACTATCCTAAAGGTGTGGGTTTTCATGCAACGAGTTGTTTATCATGCAAGAAAAGTAAGTGCGATGCGATTAAATAAATTGTAATAATGTAAATTGCAATAAAATAAAAGCGTACATGGAGGGTCTTCCCGATCATCCCAAGCTGCACTTAAAACACGATTAGAATATTTAAGCAAGTTCCTAGGTAAAAGCTAAGGTAAGGGTTATGATTTTCTACCAAGTTCCTAATCCTATAGCTAGTCATTTCCTATGACGTCTAGGTTTCTTGTGTTTTGGTTTGAAGACAATTTTTTTTTATCAAAGAACAATTAAGTTCAATTGTTCTTATAAACATCCTATCATATCGAGGAAGTGCTTAAGACAAATCTTAAACATCTTTTCAATATTTCTAGGATTGTTTTAAGTCCAAATGAATTTAATTATACAAATGAATTAATCGTCCAAGAATCTCAAGTTCTGTTATCTTGCTCAGTGAACTAGGACATTTGAATATCTTATAGGTGAAGTAACATTTCATTTAATATTCGTTTAGGAGTTATGATAACTAAAGCTTTTGAGGGTAAATTGGTGTTGAATGGTTTGTGATTTAGTTTAATTTCCATTAATGAGTTTAAATTTGGAATAGTGTTCAAGTTATTTTAGATTTATTTTGAATTCTTTATGTCTTTTGTGATGTTATATTTAATTCAACTTAATTTAATTTAATTTAATTGAGTTTTAATTTAATTTAATTCAATTTAATTCAATTTAGTTTGATTTGATGTTACATTAAATTAATTTGATTTGATTTAATTTTAATTTAATTTGATTTAATTTAATTTAATTTAATTTAATTTAATTTTAATTCATTTAATTTAATTTTTAATTTGGTTTAACTTAATTTAATTTGGTTTCATTAATTTAATTTAATTTAATTTAATTCATTTAATTTAATTTAATTAGTTTATTTAATTTAATTTAATTTAATTTAATTTAATTCAACTTTTAATTTTAATTTAATTTAATTTAATTTAATCCAATTTAATTTACTTAATTTAATTTAATTTTTAATTTAATTTTATTTATTTTTTTAATTTTAATTGAAATTTTTAAAAAAGTTTAATAATTTAATTTTAGTTTAATGATTAAGTCTTTTAATGTTTTGAATTTGAGTTATCATTTTAATTAAGAATTGAATATTAATGAGATAATTAATTTAGGGATTTTTAAATTAAAGAATAAATCTCTTCCTAATAATATCCCTATTTTAGTAATTCCAATTTTTTTATTCTTCCAAATTTAATCAATTATTTAATTAAGGTTTAATCATTTTAAATTGCTTAATGGGTTTCTACCCTTTAATTATTTAAATTTCAATCATCCAAATCAGATTAGGATCAAATATTTTACTTGTTAATTTTTTTATTAAACCTAAAGTTTTAATTAAGGATTAAAAATTTTAATTACCACTTTACCCTTTAAGCTTAATAATTTCATAACTCACTAAATTGAACTCAAATGAACTTGAAATTTTTATGTAACTTCACTCATATGTCAATAAAGACATGAGAGGAGAAAATGTGATTTTTCTGTATTTAATTTATTTATATAATTATTTTTGGTAGAAAATAGAAATTTCCAAGGAAAATTTAATAACATGACCAAGAGAAAGTTTCTGTCCTTAAGAAAATTAGGGGACATTCCTAATGACCAGAGGACCACGTAGACTAATTTTAGTGATTTTTTGAATTATATTATTTTTATTATAATTATTTTAAGTTTTGGAGTGTTAATTAATTTAAAAATAAAATAAATGTTGAAAAATGAATTTTATATTTTTCAAAAATCTCTTAATATCAAGGAAATCAGAGAATCAAATTTTACAATTTTCTGATTTTTCTATGATTTATTATAATTATTTTAGTGAAAATGCTAGAAAATACATTTTTTTAATTTTAAAATTACCCTAGAGCTTTAAAATTTAATATCTCACTAAATAGACCTAAGAAAAATATGGAGTTTGTTCCTAAATGATTAAAATTTAAAATGTGACATTTTGGTGAATTTTATTATTTTTGTGATTTTTATTATTTTTTAATTATTAAAATATTAAAATAATATTAAAAATCAACTTTTTTAGAAAATTGAAATTTTAATTTTCTTAAATTCCCTGATATCAGAGAGGCTCCAAAACCAATTTGGTGAATTTTTAAAAAGTATTTTGAAAGTTATGAATTTTTAAAGTTTAAAATGACTAAATGGCTTAATCGACCCGATTAGTAGGGCTAACCAAGTCCAATTGACCTCAAATTTTTATGGTGGGTTCCTTTGATCCTAAAGGTCAGTGGAGAATTAATTTCAAGTCAATTTGATGTATGGTTAGCTCTAATTAATTAGAGATCCATTTTGGGTGTTTAAGCCGATTAGGGTTATTTTAAATGAACTAACTCAAAACCTATTTTTCCTAGGGTCCTCCGAGTCGTAAGGAACATCACCAAATTTTCCTAGAATTTATTTCACAACATGCTATTTATTGGAATTAAAATACTCAAAACAGTAACATGAATTTGAAAAATCAATAACTTTTCATAGGGATGGCCTTTGACTTTGTAAAATTCAGGGAATGTTCCCAAATTCGGAGGCTTAAAAGCCCTATGGTCTCATGCCATGGTGAATTGTATACATGCATGGAGAATTAAAAATATGCAGAGAGTAAATAAATTATTAAAAATAAAATACTTGATGAAATTAAATGATTTCTTTTCCACATTATTCTCCTCTATTCAGTGAGCAAGAGGATATTTTTATTTTATTTTTACGATTTTTCTACACAAAGTTATGAATTTTTGAAGTTTAGGGAATTAAATAAATAGAAAAAAATCCCTAATTTTCTATTTATCCACGCGGCGCCGCGTCAACCTCGGCAGCTCCGAACGCACGCGCGTCGCGCTCCCATTCGACGCCGCCATCCGAGTCGGCAGCCGGGCCCGCGGTTCTCGTACCGTCTCCCGGATTCGACGCCATCCGAGCGCGTCCGTCCGTCGCGTGTATCGAATGGACGACATCCGTTCATCGTCCCCGAGCGTCCTCGCCCGAGAGCCGTCCACACTAAATCCCTAAGATCTCGCTCGATACTCAATGGATTTTCATGTTCTTATGCTCTATGGATTCGTCTTGAGAAGACGAACACATCTATACGGTTTATGTGGGATGAAATTTACGCAATAAAAATGGAGAATGTTCAGGAGCTCGGGAAGAAGAGTGAAGACATACCTTTGCTCAGAGAAGTGTGGCTTCGATCTGAGAGTTGTTGCACCTTCGATTGGATCCCGGCAAGCTCCGGATGAAGTCTCCGCAGTCGCAGTGAATTGTGCTAGGTATGATTTCGACCAAGCCCGATCACAAAGCTTGGAGGACTGGAGCAACTCGGGTGGCCTTGGAGATGGGGCTTTTGCTGGTGGACACCTTCCCTTGGTCCAGTGAAGGTGTAGAACCAATCAATTTGGGGATTGGCTCACCGTGGAGAAGTGTCCTGGTTTTGGGCTTAGATTTCGACTACGAAATCGAGCTCGCGAGAGAAGAAATGGCAGGGGGATCTCGGTGGGGATCAAGTGCTCGTGTATGGGGAGGAGTACGGAACAATTTTGGCGGAGTTTCCTTAAGTTTTGTTTCGAGCACCTCTCATGGCCGAGAGGGGTGGTGTTTAAATAGGAGAGGGTGGAGGGCTTCCCAGGGAGAGTTAGGGCTTGGGATCTGCTCGCTCTCGACAAGAGAAGAACGACTCCGATGGCCGCGCGGGGATGGGGCGGCTCGGCGGTGAGAATTCCAAGTTGGGCTCACATGTGAGCTCTCGGCGTGGTGGTTTCCGGCGGGCTGTGGTGGCCGGCCGGCCAGGGTCGGGTCACTCTCGAGGTCGGGAGGTCGAGGTGGAAGTTTGTGCGATCGATTGGCCGTGGACATGTGTAAAGGAGTTGAATTGAAATGGAATGGGGGATGAGCTCATTTTGGGTCCAAATGGGTCAACCCACCTTTTGGGCTTGGTTCACCTCCCATGGCCGATTTGGGGCCGAGGGAAGATCGGATGGATCAGCTAGGAAAGGGTGGAGAAGTCACCATCCATGAATATTTTGATTAAACATGGATTAAGGTGAAGCATTAAAAGGGTTAAAACCTTTTCAAGGGGCTTAAAGAGGCTCCTCCTTTTGCCATTAGTGGCTTGATCGGATGTCGAAGCCTTCCATGGCTTCATGTGGCTTGTCCATGGCTTGCATGGCTCACTTTTGGCTTGGGAAAAGTGGAGTCAATTTCATGGAAATGGATGTAAGAAAAATTTGGGTATTTAGGGGTGATTTGTCATGAGGCTTGATTTGGAATTATTTGATGATGAATTTAGGACTTAGGTAATGGCTTTAACTAAGTGGATGGCAAATGGAGATGTCATGTGGGCTTTAGGGTGGATTTTGGGCTTTTTGAAATGGTTTTAGATGGGCTTTTAAGATGGTTTAGGAAAGTGGGATTTTGAATTTTAAAATAGATTTTGGGATGAAATTTTGGTAAAGGCTTGGGCCAAATAATTGTTGGGTTTAGCTCATAGATGTGTCATGAGTGACTTGAAGCAAATTGGGGGTGATTTGGGTTGAATTTGGGCTCTTTAGGTGAATGGGCCAATCTAGGTCAAAGTGGGCTAACTTGGGCCAATGTTGGGCTAGGGTTGAAATTGATGTAAAATTAATGTTGAGAAATGTTTATGGGAGTGTTTCAAAGAGGTTTTGGCTTTGGTTGGGTTTTGATTTTGGGGTTTAGGCTTATTTGGGTTAGGTTTGGTTTTAGGTCAAAATTGAGCCTTTTAGCTTTGGGTTGAATTTGAGTGGGGTTTGGGTCTAAATTTTGGGCAAATCATGTTAGTGTTTTGTTTGTGGGGATGCTAAGGAAGATTTAGAAAAGATTTGGGGTTAATTGGAGTTGAATTGGGTGAGTTTGAGCTAAGTTTGGGTCATGGGTCCAAATTGGGCTTTAAGGCCAAAAGTGAAATTGGATCCAAATGTCAATCAAATTGGACTTGGATTTGGTCTAGATTGGTATTGGGAATGTTGAATTAAAGTTTAGAATTAAATTGGACCAGAATTTGGGTCAATTGGGTAGGTTTGGCTTGACATTGGGTTCACTTTGGGTTAAAATGGGTCAAATTGGGAGTTTTGACAAAATTGGGGTAAATTGACAAAATTGGCCCATGGTGTAGTTGGAAAAAATGAAATTGGGAATATTTGGGATTTTTTGGAATTTTCTGGGAATTTTCTGAATTTTTGGATTTTTGGGTCGGGGGGGGTATTTTGGGTATTTGGAGGGTATTGGGAGGTATTTTTGGAATTTTTGGTATTTTTGGGTATGGATGATCAATTTGAGTGATGTGGAAATGTTTGGGATTGATTTTGGGGAATCTTGGGTAATTTAGGTGATTTTGAAAAATTTGGGTAATTTCAAGGGCTTTGGGTAGGTTAGGCGGGTGTAAGGTCCCGGGGGTCAAAAATTAAAAATTTGGAAAATTGAAGATTGGGTGAATATAAGTGGAATGAAATCATTTTGGTTGAGCCATGAAGCCACATCAAGCCCACATGAGCCATGAAGCCACATCAAGCCCACATGAGCCATGAAGGGACTCATTTGAGGCATCCACATTGTTGTTCCTAACCCTCTTAGCCAAGGGCTTAGGGGTTAAGGACCATCCATGTGAATCACCTACATGAGTCAGGAGGTCAAGTTAGGTATAGGTGTGTGAAAGTGTAGTGTATAGGTGTAGTGTGTGCGTAAGTCGGCCCCTTCACTGCACCGGGCCACCTGGTAGGGTCCTAAGGCCGAAGAGTCCCATAGGAACTCATCCTTTAAACTTCCACATTTGATTTCAACCCTCTAGGTGATTAGGGGTCTACGAGTCAAGTTTGTGGAGTTCGCGGGGAGTTAAGAAGTGATTTGAATTTCTAAAAGGTGGGTCCCAATTCTAGTCCTCTAAGATAGTCAAAGGAAAAGCCTAAGGCTAGATCCTAAGTACTAAAAAGAAGAAGAGAAGACCTCATCAAAAATGAGGTCAACACCACTCTAACCCAACTCAACTCCCTGACTCATGTAGGTAACTCATATGGATGTGCCTCAACCCCTAAGCCCCTAGCTAAGAGGGTTAGAAATAATATACTGAGTGCCTAAGATGAGTCATCTCATGGCTTCTTGTGAGCTTAACATGGCTTCTTGGCTCAACCTAAATGGTTTCATTTTACTCACATTTAATCAATCTTCATTTTTCCCAAATTTCAATTTTTGACCCCCGGGGCCTTAAACCCACCAAACCTACCAAATATTCTTGTTATTTATAAAATTGCCTAAACTACCCAAAATTTCTTAAAATCAATTCTAAACAATCCCCACCACTCAAATTGATCATTCATGACAAAATATACCAAAATTTCTAAAAATAGCCCCCAATACCCTTCATGTACTCTCCTTGTACCATAAATAGCCTAAAATTCCAAAAATTCAAAAAATTCTCACAAAATCCCAAAAACTCCAAAATATTATCCACACCATTTTCTTCAAATATCACCTACCCTAATTTTGTCAATTTATCCTAGTTTGATCAAAAAATCCTAAATTGGCCCTTAAGGCCCAAACTGACCAATTAACCCAATCCATCCCATTGAACCCAAATGTCACCCAATTTTCCCCAAATTTATTTTGAAACCTTCCTAACATCCCTAAAAATAAAACTCTAACTTAATTTACCCAATATTTGGAACCAAACTCCACTCATGCCTAACTCAAACCAAAATTCCCCAAATTGGCCTAAACCAATCATGAATCCAAACAAGCCCAAATCCCAAAATCAAGTCTCAGAAAAAATTGAAAACTCTTTTTCACTCCTTCATAAACACTTTGCAACATTAATTTCACATCAAAACCAACATTAGCGCAACTTTAGCCGAAGTTAGCCCAATTTGACCCACTTTGAACCTATTATTAAAAGACCCAAATTAAACTCAATTCAACTCTAAATGACCCCAATCTTTTCTAAAACCTTCATAACACATTCCCAAACTAAATGCAACATTTCTTTGGCACAACATTTTACCAAATTTTTATCCAAAAGTTTATTTTAAAACCTAAAAGCTTATCTCCTTAAAACATTTTTAAAGCCCATCTCCACCAAATTTAAAAACCCATTCCAAGGCCCACATGACATTCCTCTTCATAATGCATTCAATTAAAATCTTCCCTAAGTTTCAAAGTCATCATTAAACCATTCTAAATCAAGTTTCATCCAAATTTTCATCAAGATATAAAAAAAATCTCAAAATCCTTTCTCATGCAAGTGAACCAACTTTTTCCAAGCAAAAAGTGAGCCAAATGAAGCCATGAGCAAGCCATGGACAAGCCATATGAAGCCATGAGAGCTTTAACTTATCACCACTCCCTAAATGGAAAAAGGAGGGCCTTTAAACACCCTTTAAAAAGTCATCAACCCTTTCCATGATTCCCCTTAACCCAAGATTAATCCAAACAATTTTGATGGGGACTTCACCACCGTTTGCTAGCTGACCCAATTGATTCCCTCAGCCCAAAATCAGGTCTTGGGGAGGTGCACCCAACCCATTTCCATTTCTTGACCATTTTAAGCCCAAAATGCACTCTTTCCCCCATACCATTTAAATCAAACCCTTTACACATGGCAACAGCCAATTGAATTCACCAAACCCCATCCCTGACCTCACTGGTCATGAGGGTGACTTGACCCTGGCCGGACCACCACCTGGGTCACCGGAAAACACCAGGCCGAGAGCTCCATGTGAGCCAAAAAAATCCAAACTCCCTTGCTGAGCTGTCCCATTCCAATTGGACTCCACAGCTCTTCTTCTCCTCCCCTGAGCAGCTGATCCCAGCCTTCAATTGATCCTGGGAAGCTCTCTAGCAATGGCTATTTAAACTCCTCACCTCCACGGCCAAAAGGTTGGATGCACTGGACCTTAGTAAAACCCTGTCAAATTGGTTCCAAAATCCTCTCCTAACCTAGAGCAGTTGATCCCCCTTAAAATCCAGCCATAAAATCCTCTATGTGAGTTCAATTTCTGAGCTCAATTTTAAGCCCAAAAACAAGACACTTCACCATAGTGAACCAATCTTCAAATTGATCAACCTTACACCATCACCAGACAAAGAGGAGAAGTTCCCCATTGAAAGCCCCCTCACCAGGCCAGCCATCCCTCCTATCGGCCAAGCTTTGAAATTGGGTTTGGTGGAAATCATACCTAGGCAATTCACCAGGACCAGAGGCTCAATCCGTAGACTCCTTGGACACCAGCGAATATGCTGAGCACATCCAATCGAGGCTTCACCTCTTAGACCAACGTATGGAGACTTCTCCTTAGCCCGAGCTTCCAACGATTCCCTATTTTGCTTTACTTGATTTCAAGGCCTATTAGTCGTATGGATTTGTAGCTCTCATTTAGAAGAACACATAGGATCAAATTTTGTGTAATTTGGTTGAGAAATGAGCTAGATCTTAGGGTTAGAAGGTGAACTGCTCTCGGGACGCACCAGTCGTAGACGATGACCAAGGACCGTCAGATGGCTTGTGTATCGGGTGAACTGCCAGGATCGCGCCAGACGAGGAGACGGAGCGGAACAGCAGGCCGCTTGGCATCCCAGTCAGATGGCGGCATCAAATGGCGGAGCGACGCATGTGACTTCGGAGCTGCCTAGGATGACTCGGCGCTGCGTTGGATAAGTAGAAAAATAGAGGATTTTTCTATTTAATTAATTAAGCAAACTTTAAAAATGCATAACTTTGCATAGAAAAATCATAAAAATAAAATAAAAATGCCAACTTCCTAAGTGAATAGAGGAGAATAATGTGAAAAAAGAATTAAGTTAATTTGTTGAGTCAATGATTTTTTAATGATTTAAATACTCTATGTGATGTTTTAATTCTCCATTTGTATACATAATTCACTATGGCATGAGACCATAGGGCTTTTGTAGCCTCTAACCTTAGGAGCATTTCCTGAATTTTTCAAGGCCAGAGGCCATCTCTATGACAAGTTATCTATTTTCTAAATTTTTGTGTTTGTTTTAGCATTTTAATTCCAATAATTTTCATGTTGAATATAAAAATCTAGAAAAATTAGGGGACGTATCTTATGACAAGAGGACCCTAGGAAAATTATGATTTGATTTAACTCCTTAAAAATAACCCTAATTAGCTTAAACACTTAAAAATAAACATTAATTAATTAGGAGTAACCACACATTAAAAACATATGAAATTAATTCTTCACTGTCACTTAGGACACAAAGAACCTCACATAAAAATTTTAAGTCAATTGGAATTAATTTAACCCATTAAATGAATTAATTAAGTGACATAGCTATTCTAAAAATTAAAAAATTCATAAAGTCCAAAATAAACCTAAACAATCCACCAAATAAATTTTGAGGCCTCTCTAGTATCAGAGAAGTCTAAGAAAATTAAAATTTGAAATTTTCAAAATTTTTCATTTTTAACTCATTTTTGAATATTTTAATAATTAAAAAATTATAAAAGTCACAAAAATATTAAAAACCATAAAAATGTCACATTTGGTCTCCTAATCATTTAGAAACCATTCCCCTAATTTTTTGAAGTCTCTATGTTAAGATATTAATTTTTAAAGGCTTAGGATAATTTTTAATATTAAAAAAATGGATTTTCTTAAATTTTCACTAAAATAATTCAAATAAATCAACTAAAAAATAGAAAAAATATAAAATTTCTTTCTCTAGGTTCCCTGACCTTAGAGAGATTTTAAAAAAAATATAAAACTTAATTTTCAAGTTTAATTTTATTTTATAATTAATTAACACTTCAAAATTTAAAATAATTATAATAAATTAAATATAATTCAAAAAATCACCAAAATTGTTCCAAGTGATCCTCTAGTCAGTAGGAACATCCCATAATTTTCCTAAGGACAGAAACGTTACCTTAGTCATGTTGATGAATTTTTATTAAAAACCTTTACTTTTCATTAAGATAATTATATAAATTAAATTAAAAATGGAAAAATAACTTTTTATCCTCCAATGTCTTAATGGGCATGTGAGTAAGGTGAAATAAAAATTTCAAATTCATTTGAGCTCAATTTAGTGAGTTATGAAGTGAAAATGCTTAAAAAGGGGCATAAAAGTAATTAAGGATTTTAACCTTAATTAATACTTTAAGTGTAATCAAAGGGAGGGTAAAATATCTGATCTTAATTTTCTCTTGGATGATTGAAACTTAGGGAATTAAGAAGTAGAAAACCAATTAATCACGTACAACATAAAAAATGAAACTTTAATTAATTAAATCATTTAAATTTTGAAAGAATAATTAAAATTTTGGATTATTAAAATTAGGGATATGACCTAAGAAGATACCAATTCTTTAATTTAAAGTCCCTAATTGAATTAATTCAATGGTATTCAATCCTTAATTAATTTAAATGATGATGATTGAAATTAGTAATTAAAAAAGGAAATAATCTCTGATTAAATTAAAGCTTAAAACATTAAATGATTTAATAATCAAATTAAAATGAATTTAAAACATTTAAAAATAATTTGAAAACACTTAAGAACAAACTTAAAACAAATTTGAAACATTAAATAATCTTGAAACAATTCATAATTAAAAATTTTAAAATTACCAATTAAAGCCAACCTAAAGTACTATAATTAATTCAAATCAAATTATCAAAATTTAATGAAATTAAATGATTTAAACACCTCTTTCAACCTAAATGATTTTAAAACATTTAAGAATTGATCTGAAACCTTACTATTAAATTGGATTGCTTTAAATCATCAACTCAACTTTTATGGTTAAATTCCTTAATGAACTAATTTGCCCCTAAAGACTTTCATTATTATAACTCTTAAATAAGGTATCAAGTGAAATGTCACTTTACTCATCGGATGATCAAATGTCCAAGTTCACCGAGAAAGAAACAAAACTTAACTAAACTCTTGCATGACCAATTCACTTATACAATGAAATTCACTTGGACTCAAAATAATCTCAGAAGTATTGAAAAGATGTTCAGTGCTCGTCCTAAACACTCTCTCAATATGATAAGGTTATTTAGAAGAACAATTGAACTTAATTGTTATTTGGTGAAGAAAATCATCCTTAACAAAACACAAGAACCTAGACGTCATAGGAATTGACTAACAATAGGATTAGGATCTTGGTAGACAACCAGAACATTCCTTAGCTTTATCTAGGTATTTCTTGCAAATATTTAAATGCTCTGACATGTGATTTAAGTGCAGTCGGGAATGACATGAAGATCCACCATGTACGCTTTTATTTTATTGCGATTTATTTACTTGCACTGTACTTTACTTCTCTTTCATGTTTAACAACAATGTCACCCTGCAAGAAAACTGAAACCTTTAAGATAGCCACAAAACTGAAACTCAAAACTAAATTAAAAGTCACCACAAGATAAAATTCACCCACACAACATTCAAAATATAAAATAACTCAAAATTTAATCATAAACAGAGCAACAAAACTACAACTACAACTAAATTAAAACGTCTCGTTGGATGATTCGGGAATCTCTCGGATGATGTAACCCACGTGTTGCTAAAGAGATTTCCCATGGTCTAAATGAAAGTGTGGAACTCATTCAATTGAGTTTAGCAAATTCATTTGGACTAAGTGAATCCGATGAAAATAGCGGTGTCGGGATGACGGAACCGTGGGATCTTAATCGGTTCTGCTTAATCAACTTTAAGATTTGTTTTAATTAAAACATTAAGTCATCTCAATTTTCAACTTCTCTAAACTAAAACACTTCTCTCATCTCTTGATTGCCACTTTCTAAAACCAAACCTCTGCAACAACGAGGAGCTTGGAATACAGTGGGCAGCATGGCCATCTTTATCAGCAAAACTTGTGTCTACTTCAGCAAAAACATTCTTTAGATTAAATAACCAAGCCATAGGATTTCGAGGTAGTTTTTTAATGCAACATAAATCCTCAAATTTTCGTTAGGCATTTGCATAATCATGTTATGCAAATTAAGTCCTAACCGGTCTTAGGACTCCGAGGTAGTCATTTGGTATGACATAAACCATCACATCTTCGAGGCTATTTGTGTGATTATATCATTGAAGTATAAGTCCTAATTAACTAAAATTGGTAGGATTGAAATATTAAATAAACTCTCAAATTGAAGCCAAACAATAGGATAGTCGGGAAGTCACCGAAGTCCACTTTGGGTCCGTGACATCCCCTACTTCTCTTCCTTTGGACTCTTAAAAATAAACTGTTCCAAATTTGAGCTATTCCCTATTGAGATTTCTAAAAATCCAATTTATTTGAAACCTTAAACTTTGAAATTCTTGAGAGCAAAAGCACTGATCCTTATCGAGAGTTTTCTTAAATGATTCCCGTCATTTAAGATGTAATTAACTATAGGGGCTTGCCCTTATAGGGAACTTTAAGAACCCAGGTAATATAAACACTGCTTAATTCTATTATATTAAGCAGGGGAACTTGTCGGCTTATAAAATTAGTTTGTTGACCAAACGAATGTTATAAATCTTATAGTTTATTTAATCAAGCCTCATCATCAAGCAGTGTGTCTATTCTTCAGGATAGATACACAGTTTGTGGTGTGGTGCTCGTTTATATAAACTATTTGGGATGTGAGATTGGTTTGATTTTATATCTTAAAATTTTCAAAATAAAAATTATTTTCAAAATCAAATGCTACTTTCCAAATTATATATATTTAAATTAAATTTAAATTTTAAAAATTCACTGCACAATTTCTATTCGGAGACCACTTTTCAAAACACACAATCTAAAAAATATGCCGACAAGTGTTCTCATTAAATTTTTTGATAATATTTCATTGTATTTTTTATCTTTTAGCCCTTCATCTTAAAACCCAAAACTAATAATTGATTATGAGTACTTAAATTTTCACTTGGGATCCTTTTAATCTTAACAATGTCTTTTTTTTAAATAAGAAAATAATCAATTTGTATTTTATTAAATTGATTCTTTTAAAAGATTCATATGCATTAAAATTATTTTATAGAAATTATAAACTAATGAAAAAAAAATTATATGAGGAATTTATCCGTTAAAAAGAGAAGAATGTAAAGAAGTTGGACTAGTAAAAACAACTCTATATGGAAACACCATGAAAATACATGTACTATAAAAAAGAAATTATGTAACAAAAAGCTAGTCTTATTAGGATTTACATCTCTAGTTGTGTGGCATGAAGAGGTTTGCTAGTGTAAGTTTTGGAGAGATTGGTGGATATGCTTTTGTTGGGTGAAGCAAGAATAGGATGAGCTTCACTTATGTAATTTGGCCATTTTTCTTACTTTGGGAAAATTTATGGAATATCCACCAAATAAATAGTAGAATAATGGTTTTTTCTTTTTTGCATTTATTAATATGTTGATAAAAATTCACATTTTTGTATGTGATGGAGGATAATTTAATAATTCACATATTTATTCATATAAATGTTATTGAAATATTCATTATGTTCTCCAATTTTTTATTAGGAAACCATTAATAACTATATAAATTTCCATCTTACATCCATTGGTGAACACAAAAAAATTGTATTATTTTTATATCCCCTTAATAATCAATAATTTATCATAAATTCAATATAATCCTTGATAGGCATAAATTCATTAAAAAATCTTAATTACTTATATTTAGCCTTTAATAATTTTAATATGGCCATTGTTGGGTGATACACCTAAAATATATAGTATTTTTATACACATTTTTATATCTATTTTTGATGATATTGCACTTTAATAGAATGTATTTGTTTATTTTCCTTATAGGTATGATTAAATGGATGAATGTGAAGAAATGAGTGAAAAAAGATAAATTTGAGGAATAAATGAAGAAAGGTGCGAAAATGAACGCTGGCACCTAAGCTCCAGGTTCTAGAGGCTAAGCGCCAAGGTCTCATGGCTAAGTGCCTAGACCCTGTGCTTAAGTGAAGGAAGTTACTTTGAAAAATTTAAAAAAATAGCAAATTTTGAAATGGTGTTTGAGGTAACCTTTGGTAAAAACGTGGATAACTTACTATTGGTGCGAATTCTCGTTCAAACGGCTCTTGAAAGGAGAATACTTCTAAAAGATTCATTGAATGAAGACACATTTTAAAGGGAAACCAAAGCACCCATTGGAAAATTATATCAAGGGGTGAGATTTGGAGTTTTGGCGTGGAGTCTAGTGAGTCTTCTATGTGTAAGGACACGCCACTCCAACTTTACCATTTACTTAGTCGCTTTAGTATATATTTTATTAAGATTATAAGAAAGATTTTAATTCTTTAGGCTTGGGCATTCAACCCTAAGGAAGATTGTAAGGGAATGCAAAGGATTCAAAGGAACTTTAAGAGTTTGGTCGAGAGGATTTTTAGATAAGTTTTTATCTTTATATTTACATTTGATTTTAATTGATATTTATTGTGTTCTCACTATGAATTTTCCAATTATTGTTGTATTTTCTCCATGAAATCGAAGTAATTTTTTTATTTTTTTCCTTAAAATGATGAAGTAACTAAGTTAGGGATGGAAGTTGCGTGAAGTATAGATCTTCAATGTTAGAAGAAGTTGTGATGAGTCAAACCTTGCACTTCATTTACTTATTGATTTGGCCAATTAGTTTGTTAATATTTGTCGTGTGAACATGTAAGAATCAATTTGGTATTATCTCAGTCAACTAATGTTAAGAATCACATGAGATTATATGGATGAGAATGTAATCCATATGGTTGAGTGCAAATGAAGAGTGAGATATACTTTGATGGGTGATGCAACAAAAATATATTTGATTTTTTATATACATTTTATACTCATTTTTGGTGATATTGCACTTGAATGGAAGATATTTTTCATATTTTGCTACATGTATGTTGATTTTAGATAAATGGGGGCAAAAAGAAGCAAAAAGGAACAAATTTGGAGCGAAAAAAGGCAAACACCAGGAATTTGAAGTCCTGACGCTGATAACTCCCAAACCAGAGCCGACAGAGCATTTTTCCAGAGAGTTCAGAATTAAATTGTGTGATAGGGAGTCAACAGTGCCATATTAGGCCCTGACAGCACCCAATGTAGGTGGAGGCTAAATTCAATGTATATGGATGACTTTTAAAGGGATTCTTGAGGCAACTCTTGGGAAATTTGTTCCTAGACTATTTTAACTTGTTTTGGGTGCCATTATTGGTGTGTGTGTTTATGTAAGTGAGGTAAAGTGTGCGTGTTGTGTAAGTGAAGTAAAGTGTGTGTGTTTATGTAAGTGAAGTAATGTGTGTGCTTATGTAGATGAAGTAAAGTGTGTGTGTTTATGTAAGTGAAGTAATATGTGTGTGAGTGAAGAGGAAGTTTTTAGAGAGAGTTTAGAGTCTATGATTTGGTGTTAAGTTTTCTTTTGGGAGGGATTCTTCTCAAAAGAGTTGTAGGTGGAGAGGAAAAGTGTGAGATTGCTTCTTCCCTACTATTGCAAGAGAGAATTGTGTGTTATTGTGAAGAGAGAAGGAAATTCAAAGGAACTTCAAGGGATTTTCTTGGGGAAGAAATTAAGTTAAGTTGTATTTAATTTTCATAGTTTCTATGACTTTGCTTTTATATATAAAATCTTTGTTTTGTTGTATCTTCCTTATAAATTTTGAGTAGATTTATTTGTTTTCTCCTTACAATGATAAATGGTGAAGTGATGGTTTAGATTAGACGTGTCATATGAAAGATAAGAAATTGTGGTGATTTTTCACTTCATTCTTCATTTACTTTTCGATTTGTCCAACTGAATTGTTAAAATATATTTTGAAACATACGATTCGAAAGGTCTGTGCTTTCTTTAACAAAAATGGGGATTACAATCAATGTCCAGGAATGAGTGATGTAGTTCATGGGGGTGGGTTGGGTGCAAATAAATAGAGAAACATGGTTTATTAGGCATAGAATTAGAGATTTTAAGGTAGCAGACTAAAATCCTCAATTTGGTCCTAGTGTTTGGAAACTAAAGTGAGAGTTAGCCTTCTGGCAAAGGAAAGTGGGAGCTTTAGAGTGAGAGCCAGTATCCTCCCAGCCTAACCACATATTTAGGGACTAAACCTAGGATTAACTAATGTTCCTGATATCACTTGAAAGAGGGTAAAGAATATGTATGCTTCTATATGACACAATACAATAATTATGCTAATCTATATCAGTCACTCACCATAATATCATTGTAAGCGGAATGACACTTTCTCTACATATGAACCTCACATTACAAAACTTAGTGTAGTAATTGTTCACATTAATCTGAAGTTTAGAAAGTACATTAGTAATTTTAAATTCTCTAACATCTTAAAACATTAGTAACTTTAGTATTTACTTTTGGTTTTTTACAAATTTTAATATTAGATTTCTGTGTTATTCTTTAAGGTTTGCTTCCTCTCTGTAGGATCGATAACCAGGACTCCACTAGAGCCTTGTATTACTTGAGCGATACATATACTTACGTATAGATTGGTTACTTTCTTATTAAATTGATTATACTTTGTAACTGAATTGGAAATATTTTTGAAATATTACTTTAAGTCAGCAAGCCGAGGTCAAGTTTTTGGCGTCGTTGCCGACGAGGCAATATTAAATTTAGTAGTACTTAAAAATCATTAATTCATATTTGTCTATGCATAATTTTGGATCCAAATGTTTATTACCATACGATTCAGAATTAGAACTTAATTTTAGAAAAATTCAAAAACAAAAAAATGAATTTAAGAGTTTGAACGAAATGGAGAACAATCTAGATAACCATAGACATGAAAATGAACATCAACCCAAACCTTTAAGAGATTATGCTAACCCTACAACAGATGAAATCCACTTGACTATTCAAAATCCTGATGTAGCTGCTAATTAATTTTATTTGAGCTTAAACCTACTATTATCCAAATGGTACAAAATAATTAATTTTGTGGAACACCGAATGAAGATCCTAACTTACATCTTCCTAGTTTTCTAGATTTGTGTGCTACATTTAATAATGACAGAGTGTTGAACGATGCTGTTAGCCTTAGACTTTTTCCTTTTCATTAAGAGAGATAGCTAAGGCGTGTTTAAATTTGTTAGCACCTAGATTTATCAGAACTTAGGGAGAACTATCACAAAAATTTTTATCAAACTATTTCCCTCTATCAAAGTCTGTTAAGCTTATAAACGATATTACATCTTTCTGTCAGTTTGAAGGGGAATCAGTATATGAAGCTTTAGAAATATTTAAAGATATCCTTAGGAAGTATCCACATCATGCTTTACCAGATTAGTTAATAATTCAAACATTTTATATGGATTAGTGGGATCACTTAGATCAATTATTGACACTACTGCTGGAGGATCATTAATGTCAAAACCTTTTGACGATGCATATTATTTAGTTGAAGAGGTGGCTACTAATAATTTTCAGTGACCCTCTTAATGGGTAAATCCAAAAAGAGTAGCTATTATTCATGATTTTGATGCAATATCTATGTCGGCTTCTCAAATTGTTGTAATTTCAAAGAAAATAGATCAATTTGGAATGAACTATTCTCAAACGCCTCAGGTGTTAGAGAAAAATTCATTGGGATAAATAGTAGATTCTATATCATCTTATGAGACTTTAAATGCTATCAATAATAGACCCAATAATTCTTATTCTAATTATTATAATCCCAGTTGGAAAAAACTCCCAAACTTAATTTGGAATAATAACACTGATGTTGTTAACCCACAGTGGGGGAACAAAGTTGTGAACCAATTGGGAAATTTGAACAACCAGAGAAACACTAATTATAGACCTTCTTATCCTCCATGTTTCAATAGTAACCCACAATTTAAGGAAAAGAAGTTGTCTATGGAAGAATTGATATTAAACATGGGTAATCAATTGCAAAGTCAAGGGAATCAGTTGCAAAGTCAAGGGAACCAATTGCAAAGTCAAGGAGATGCTATTAAAAATATTAAAAATAAATTAGTATATATTGTTATTTGATGCGGTGGACTTATATATGCAAGAATGTATGTACTCAAATTTATCTACGTATACAATGATTTTGTAAAGTCTGAACACCCAACACAAGTATATGTATCGTATCAAGTAATACAGGGCTCTAATGGAGTCCTAGTTATTGATCCCACAGGGAAGTACGAAGTACAAGAACGTGTTTCACAATATATATAATATAGCACTGAAATCCGATACTCAAATTGGACTTAAAGTTTATTACTTACTTCTCCTACCACTATGCATAAAACATTAATATTAAATCAAACAACAAATACTTCTAACAACTTTAAAAACAGAATTAACTAGCAGACACACTGAACTATGTATTTGAAAAGTTTTTGATATATGAGAAAAGTATCTTTCCTCTTGCAATGAGAATATGATGTATGGTGTATTGATATGGAACAATTATTTATGTTATTATGCCAAATAGAAGCATAGATGATTCTTTACCCTTAAAAGAGTATCCCCTCTTCTAAGCATGAAATGAACATTGACATATCCTATGTTTAGTCACTAAATCCAAGGCTAGGCTGGGAGGATACGGGCTCTCACTTCGGAGCTCCCACCCACTCTTCACCTGAAGGCTAACCTTCGAGTTTAGTTACTAATCATAGAACCAATTTGGGGATTTCAGCCTGTCACCCTGAAATCTCCTCATTGAAGTCCATCAAAACACATTTCCCTATTTATTTGCACTTAATTCTCACGAACTACGCAATTCATCCATGGAAATTGAATGGATCTTTCATTATTATTGTAGGACATTAAATCCTTTCAAAGTTAATGTTCAACAACATATTTTAACATTTCAATTGGCCAATTTGAAAAGTAAATTAAGTTTGAAATGAAAAACCATCACAATTTCTTCAATATAGTAAAAGCACATCAAATCCACATCAATCCATCATAACATCTCTATGCAAGAAGAAAGACAAGGGAGACTACTAAGAATTCATGAAGAAGATACAATAAAACATGGATTTTATATATAAAAGAAAAGTCATACAACCCATAAAAGAAATTAGAACTTATCTCTTTCTCTTCCCGAATGCAATTCCCTTGAAGTTCTTTTGAATCCTTTTCTCTCTTCTTTACAACACTTGATTCTCTCTTTAGAATGGAAAGGAAGAAGCAATCTCTCACTCTACTCCTTCTCCTTCTCCTTCAATCCTTAGAGAAGAATTCCTCTCAAATCCTCACTTCTACACACTCTTCTCCTAAACCCTAACACTTAACACACACTAAAACTACTCTAAAAGACACAAGACACACACAAGAGACACACCATTTTCATCCAAAAACAGTTACTTATAAGTTAGAAACAAAATCCCAAAAGTTTCCCTTCAAAAATTCGCCAAAACTCTTCAAATTTGAATTCCACCAACTTCGGGCACCGGCGGCACTCTATCTTCAAAATAATGTCGTAGTCTCTGGAAAATAGTACCAGCGGCACCCATTCTGGCGCCGGCGGCGCCAGAACATGTTTTCCACCATTTTGCTCCATTTTGCTCCTTTTTGCTCTGAATTCTTTCCTTTTAACTTTTTTTCACTCTAATCACCTAAAATCATCATACCTGTAATAAATCATCAAAAATATGTTTCTTTAAAGTGCAATATCACCAAACATGGGTAAAATTATATAGCAAAAATTGTATATTTTTTTGGTGCATTAAAATCCCCCAAACTTTAACTATTACTTGTCCCCAAGTAATCCTTTTACTCATAAAATTATAAATATAGGCAATGTACTTTTCAACTGTAAGACACTAAAATTTTTCATTCAAAAGAATATATTGATTAGATTTTCAGAAAGAAATTTAGTAACTCAGGTCAACACTACAGGTATAAGAATATTCAGCAATCAAGTCTAAGGGTTCTAGTATTATATTTATTTCAAGATGAACAATAATTTGTCACATTAAGAGTGCCTCAAAAGATTATGTGAAAAAGGAGTTCATGCAAACTTCATTAGAATGTAGGCAATACATTAAACATAAATTCAGAAATGAAATTAAGTTCTCACTTTAGGGTGACTCAAGTGAAGCCAATTTTTTATTAGGCATCTCCTCAAGCTTCTCCTCATAAATATTTTTCTTTCTTTTCCTTTTCTTTTCTTTTTTTACGCATTATTTTTCAATCCTTCTTTCTTTTCTTTTTCTTTCTTTTTTTAATGAGGATTACTATATCTGGATAGCCTTTAATGATTTTGAACTTTACTCTCCTTTTTCTAAAGTTTAAACTTGAGACATCTCCTTACTTTATAGTTAAGTACAAGCTTTATTATTCATCATAAAGTTACAATCTCTTCTTAACACACAATACTTTAAGTCCCTTAATATTTCAAAAATACTGTTTTCCTTACTTTAAATAGTTGACTATAATGAAATCCTTTTATACCGAATATCTTACTTCTATAAAATTAACCTTTATTATTAAAAATTTTCATCCAATCCTTCCATATTATTCAACTGAAATAAAAAGCTTTAGTTACTTACAGTGAGGTTCAACTGCCAGAAGAATTTTAAATCCTATGGTCGGCCCTACTAGTGACCCATTCCCTTTATATAAAACAAATTAAAAGAATTTAGTCTGTCGCTCTAAAAACTTATTAATTCTACGCCCATTGAATAATATTTTTCTATTTATTTGCACTTCAACTTGAATAACCCGCACAAGGCCTTCGACTCCGCAAGGATTCATGTGATATCTATTAGTTAAGAATTCATCTCCTTCTAGGTCTCAAAATTCTTCAACAGATTTTAACAACTTAAATGGCCAATTTAAATATTAAATTAAGATCCTGTATTAATATCATCACAATATTTAAACATATTTAGTTTTTAATTCTCCAACAAATTTTATATTATCTTATTTATCTTTTCATAATTGAAAGTAAAAAGTAAAGTAACTACTCATAACACATTGAATTTAAATAACAAAACATATAAATAAAACTTTGAATCAAATTAAAAATCCTTATCTAAAGTGTTTCTCCAACTGAACCTCAAATTCCTATTGACTCCAAAGTGAAATAGACTTCAAAAGCACCAACTCTTCCAAACTCTCAATACAAACTCTAAATAAAATAAACTCACTAATTTATGAAGGAAAGTAAACTAAAAGTGTGGCCTTATATTTAAAATTATCTCTCTGATTGGAGGCCTCTTTTTCTGTAGAAATGGCCTCCTATTTATAGGCTTCAAGGGTTGCCTAAAGCACCTCTTCAAAATGTGTCCAAGTTCAATGAATCTTCTAGAAACTGTGTCGGGCGCCTAGGCGCCGGACTCCACGTCCTGTTCTTCGCACCTCTTCACTTTGGATTGTAGCTCTTCGCAAGCCAAACCATTTCCAAGCGTCTAGATACAATTTATCACATGTCCTATAATCCAGGAATAACTACCAATCTTCTAGAAGGTCCAATAACCGCTCTAACCGTCAAAATAGCTGCCAAAAGTAGTTAAAAATTGTAAATATTTTGGTATCGAGATGGCACTTAGGCGCCGGATTCTGGCGCCAGATCCATTATTTTGGCAATTTTGTAATTTGGCTCCATTTTTGCTCCTTTTTTCTCCTTTTTGCTCCTTTTTCATCGTTTTTCATCTTTTTTTCTTTTTGAACATTTTTACATCACCTGCATCCAAAAACATAAAAAAATATCTTTCATTAAAGCATAATATCCTTAAAGTTTTATTAAAAATCAAGGCATAAAAATAAGTATTTTTTTCATGGATCAATATCTAAATTACCTTGAGCAACCAATGTAAGGGGAATTAGAAGTTTTTTAGGACATGTTGGATTCTACAGGCGTTACATCAAAGACTTTTCAAAGATTACAAAACCTTTATGCCGTTTACTGGAAAAGGATGCAATTTTTAATTTTGATGATGATTGCCTCAAAAACTTTGAAACATTAAAAGAAAAATTAATCACAACACCTGTAATAATTTCACCAAATTGGGAAAAACCTTTTGAATTAATGTCTGATGCTAGTGATTATGCTATTGGTGCTATTTTGGGTCAAAAATATGATAAGATTTTTAAAGTTATTTATTATGCTAGTAAAACTCTTAACGAAGCTCAAATTAATTATACCACTACTGAGAAAGAGTTATTAGCTATAGTATTTAGCTTTGACAAATTTCAATCATATTTAATTGTAACTAAATGTGTTGTGCATATTGATCATTCTGCTATCAAATACTAAATGAAGAAAAAAGATGCAAAACTGAGACTGATAAGATGAATTCTTCTTTTGCAAGAATTTGACTTTGAGATAGTAGATAGAAAGGGCTCTAAAAATCAATTTGTTGATCATTTGTCCTGGCTTGAAATTGAAAAATCTCTCTGTGATGTTGAAGAAATTAATGAATATTTTCCTGATGAAAAATTATTCACTGTTAATGAGTGGCGTGTTCCGTGGTATGCAGACATAGTAAATTTTATTGTCAGTGATACTATACCCTATGGTTTGACATATCTGGAAAAGAAGAAATTTCTGTCAAATACTAAGACTTATTTTTGGGATGACCCATTTTTATATAAACATGGAAAGGATTTTATAATTTGAAGATGTGTACCTTTGGAAGAGACTTATAAAATTATTCAAAAATGTCATGATTCTTATTATGGGGGACATTTTGGAAGTGATAAAGCTGCATATAAAATCTTACAATCTGGATTTTATTGGCCTACAGTTTTTAAGGATGTGAATGGTTATATTAAAAATTGTGATAGATGTCAGCGTGTAGGCAATATTTCTAGGAGAAATGAGATGCCCCTCAATTATATGTTGGAAGTTGAAATATTTGATGTTTGGGGATTAGATTTTATGGGACCATTTACACCATCTTTCGATAATGTTTATATTCTGATGGCAGTAGACTATGTTTCCAAATGGATTGAAGCTATTGCTTTACCTCGATGTGATGCTCAAAGTGTTGCAAAGTTTTTGAGGAAGAATATATTTTGTAGATTTGGAATACCAAGAGTAATCATAACTGATGGGGGAAGTCATTTTAAAAATGGTATTATTGGAAAGTTAGCAAAGAAATATCATATTAATCATCACATTGCTACTGCTTATCATCCGCAGACAAGTGGTTTGGTTGAATTATCCAATAGTAAAATTAAAAGAATATCGAAAAAGACTGTTAATCCAAATAGAAAGGATTGGTCAATCAAGCTGGATTATGCTTTGTGGGCCTATAGGACTGCCTACAGAACCCCTATAGGAATGTCCCCATATAGGCTGATTTTTAGAAAAGCTTGTCATTTACCTATTGAACTTAAGCATAAATCATTTTGGGCTATTAAGGAGTTCAATTATAATTTGAAGATGCTGCTGAGAAGAGATTATTGTAATTAAATGAGCTTGAAGAGATAAGGAATGAATCTTATGAAAGTGCTAATATTTGTAAGGAAAAGATGAAGTTATAGCATGATCAGAAGATTATTACTAAAAATCTTGTGTCAGAGCAGAAAGTTTTGCTGTATAATGCCAGATTGAGAATTTTTTTCTGGAAAACTTAAGTCCAGGTGGATGGGTCCTTTTATTGTGAGGAAAATTTATTCCTATGGATCTGTGGATATTCAAGATCCTAAGACTGGAAAAATATTTAAAACTAATGGAAATAGACTTAAACCATATTCTTCAGTCGAGCAATCTAAGTCTGATGAGAATCTAATGTTGGGTCACTCATAATGAGTTCTGGGTTTGTCAGGCTGAAGATGTTAAACCAAGCGCTTTGTGGGAGGCAACCCATAATTATCGGTATGCTTTGCTTTATGTTTGTTTTGTGTGCTTTGTTTGCTTTGGTTAGTTTATTTTTATGTTTTTAGTGGTAGGAATTTGGAGTTTTTAAACAAAATAGAGTTTATTTGATCTTATTTGATGACATAGAGGTGTCAGAATGAAATTTTAGACATTTGACAAACCTGTACTAAATTGAGCACTGGCGGCTAAGCGCCGCCTAGTTGACGCTTAGGCGCTGGAGTTACAAAAAATGTGAAAAGTGAGATTCTAGAAGCCTAGATTGTGGGGAAGAGGTTTTGGAAGTTATTTTGGAGTTTTAAAACATTTTGGGGTAGTTTTAGCACTTCCCAAGTCTATAAAAAGAACCTGATTTAAGAGAAACACTTGCCCCGAGTCTTATTTTCAATTCTAAATCTTAAGAAGAGTATTTTGAGTACATCATGTCTTCTTGGGAGAATGAGATTAAGAAGAAACAAGATTATGACAAGAGTAAGTTCATTAGAGACAGTGCTAAAGAGTTATTCAATGGATTTCTCGTTGTTAGTATTCAAGGGATTGCAGAAATGATTGCAAAAATTGAAGCCCAAGTGACTTCAATGGAAGCAAAGATCAATCAAACTAACTTACATTTGGAGCACATGGGATGGCAAATCAAGATGCAATTCGATCATTCAAGATACGTGGAAGAAGAGGATAAGGCGATGTTTTTGAAGAACAAATGGATTGAATAAGAAGATATAAGAATGAACAATTATCGCTCGTTCTATCAGATTTATATTCCAAAAGGATCAAATGAGAATAATAATGGTCCTAGATATAATCTGCCTAATGGGGAGTGAAATTAAGTGTGCTTTGTTCTTATATTTTTTGTGTTCTTATTTGCTTTGTTTAATATGTTTAGTGTTCTTATGTGTTTTGTTTGGTGTGTTTAGTGTTTATGTTTGAGTTTTAATTATGCCTTATGATGTGATAGTTACATCCTAGAGATGTAAACTTATCAGTTTGAGATTAAGTCTCTTGTATCTAGAGAATTTCATCCTATGTATGTGGATAGAAATTCTAGGATTGTATTAAGTGCTATGTTTGTTTTAATGAATATAAGTTTGTGTTTCTGTGAAATTTGTTTGGAATCAATGAATATTAAACATTTGAATTGGAATATTGGAAAATTTATAGGGAAGAGATAATTATTTTGAAGAGATTAAGGGTGATTAACAAATTGGTTTAAAGCATATATCTTAATTGTGAAAATCTGGGTATTGGCGGCGAAGCACCAGAGTGCCGGCGCATAAGCACCAGATTTCACGGCTAAGCATCGAAGGGTTCGCGCTTAGGTGCCAGTTTGTGAAAATTGGTTCCCAGCAGTTAAAAACCCGTGAATCACCATTTTAACTCCCCTGTTCATCTTCAACCCATCGTTTTCACGCAAGAGAGAGTCTAGGGCATCCTTGATTTAGATCATTTAAGAGCCGATCTCAACAAAAATTTGTAAATTTGGATTCCTTGAGGTAAGAGCACTACTCCTAAGTAAAAAATTTTTATTTTCACCATGTATTTTGAGTACATTTTGGAAAATCTTAAAATCACTATTCATGGTGAAAATTTGAGGAAAAGCTTAAAAAATTTCTTGGATTTAGTGGAACCATCTTTTGGAAGATAATTTAGCAAGTTTAGTTTGATTTTGGAATTTATGGTAAATTTTTCGTGAATTTTTAGAGATGGCTCCAAAGTCAAAGCGCGTGAGAGGAAAGACAAAGTTTGATTCCGATAAACTTTTTAGTGCGAGGGATGAGGAACGATACGTCAATGCGTTACAGTCATGTAAATTGATTCCTGAGAGAGTGTTCAGTAAGCCAAGAGAAGTAATTGAAGATATGATTGCTAGGAGGAACTGGGAGAACTACTGTTGCTTCTCCACTATTGATGTTGTTTCTGTTGTTAGAGAATTCTATGCAAATTTGCCTGCATCAGAAGAGAATTTGGTGATGGTTAGGAGGCAAGATGTGAACTTTTCTTCTGGGGTAATTAACACTTTCTATCAACTGTCTCCTGCTATGTTTTGTTTTTATTCTAATTTTCATCCTACGGAGGGAGAGTTAGATGAGATAATGAGATTTTTGACTGATGGAAGAGGATTATGAAAAATAACAAATGATAGAAGAGTGAATTTTCCTGCTTCCAAATTAAATGCCACTTCTAAGGCATGACATTATTTTATCTCTTCTAAATTGTTGCCTTCAAGTCATACTAGTGAAGTGACGAGGGAAAGAGCTGTTTTGAACCATTGCATTCAGCAAGGGAAGCCTATAGATATTGGAGCAATCATTTATGATTATATTGTGAATTGTGCCAGATCTACTACTACTGCAGGTATGGGATTTCCATCCCTGATTCATTCATTATGTGAACGGTCTGAAGTGAAATTTGAAATCTGGGAAGAGGTACTTCAGCCTTTGAGACCTATCACTAGTGTAAACATTAGAGCTTACACTGTACATTCAGAATTTGGCTGGAGAGGAAGATTTGGTAGGGCTTCTACTGCTTCTGCTTCTGCTTCTGCTGCATCTACTTCTCATACTACTACTTCACGTGCTTCATTATCTATTGATTCACAGACTGGTTTATTAAGAAAAAAATTGAAGAAAGTGAGTCTAACTCGAGAGCATATGAAAGATATGGATGGTAAGATGGATAATGTGGAGAGATATATTGTAAAACATGACAAGTATGAGTAGAATTATCAGCATTATTTGGATAGACTGATTGGAGGTGATCAGAGTGCTGAGATGCCCCCTCATCCATTCTACATACCTTATGTGCCATCTAGGGATTGGAACGAGTAGGATGATGATGATGATGAGGATGAAGAGTAGATGTATGTTGTTTATTTTAGTTGTTGTGTTGTTGTGCTGTGTTATTATGTACTTTGTCTAGTATTTTGTTTGATGATTGTGTTGTGATGTGAACTCTGATAGTATGCAAATTGTAGTTGTACTATTTATCTGTTATCATATTCAGATGTATTGTTGTTGGACTGATGTTTTATATGTTGCTTTGAGTGTAGTATGTGTGGTAGTAAATGTTTTAATGTGTATGTCGTACTAGAGTTTTTTTTAGGGTGTACTTTAATTCTAAAACTATTAGGAGATTAGAGAACACTATAGAAACTACTATTTAGGAAACTGCATGCTTAAAATCTTTACAAAAATCTACCACTACCATTTGCTATCTAATATCAGTGTGATTTCAGTTGGTTTGAATTTGCTTTGAAAACCACTACTACTGTAGAAGTCTTTTGAAATTTTTACTTTTCTTGTTATAAAAAGAAAATGTTTTGAAAAACTAAATTTGATTTCATTTTACTCTTGTTGTTTAAATTGTTATACTTGCATATTTAGGATATCTAAATTCCTGAAGCATGTTATGTTAGTCTTTAATTCTCACCCATGTATCATTTCTTATGCTTAAATGTTTTATCCTAACTAAAAATTAAAGTTTGGGGGGAATTTTAAAAACAAAAAAAAGTTTTAAAAACCTAAAATTTTATTTGTTCTGATGAATACTTAAAATAAATCTTATTTCTTGATTGAGAACAATTATGTATATGAAGTTATACTAGGGGAACAAAAATTTTGAATATAGAAATGAAGAAAAGAATTTAGTTAAAATTTATAGTAATCATGAAAAACTTAAAGTTAAAATTTTTTTAGTGAAGAGATGTTAAAAATAGCTATCTAACTTTAGTAAGAAATTTTATATTTTTGGATAAATAGAAGATTTGACTTTTATTCTTCAAAGCTTAAATTTCTTTTATTGAGGAATAATTTTCAAATACTATTATTGTGATTTTTAAGTGAAAGATATATATCTGACCTTTATTTTAAATGAAAGGGTGGAATTAAAAATCATGAAAGGCCTATCCTGATACAGTAATCCTTGCTTAAAAAAAAAGAAAATACAAAAAAAAGAAAAATAAAAAAAAATGAAAAAAAAGAAAAGTGAAAAATAGTATGTAAAAAGGGAGGAGAAGCTTGAGGATTTAAGGGCCTAATCAAAAATTGGTTCCATACCTAAAGTTTAACATATAAGTTCAGATAAATCTAAAGCTTAAGGTTACAATATAGTAAGTAAAATTATTTTCAAATAAAGATTATTAAGTTAGAAAAATAAGATGTTTGAATCCCATATTTTGAAGAATCTACAAATATTTCTGAATTAGATAATGACTTATATTTGTCATTTTTCTTTCCTTAAGAACTTTCTTAACTTTAAATTAGTCTTAATTACTGAAATTTTTTCTAAATTGGACTATTCCATTTCTAGAACAAAATTTTGTTATCTTCCTAAGAAACTCATTACATAATTTGCATGTTAAAATTTTTCTATGATATTAACTATCACTTGAGGACAAGTAACGATTTATGTTTGGGGGATTTTGATACACTTAAAATATATAATATATTTTATGCACATTTTTATACCTATTTTTGATGATATTACACTTTAATGGAAGGTATTTTGTGTTTTTCTTGCAGGTATGATGAAAATGAGTGATTATGATGAAAGGAACAAAATTGAATCAAATTTGGAGCAAAAAATGAAAAATGAAAATTTGGGCACTGGCGGCTAAGAGCCGCTGGGCCGACGCTTAGCCGCCTTAGTTAAAAATCGAGATTAACTTGAATTTGGAGCCATTTTCAAAGGGCATGGGATGCAACTCTTGGTGGTAACTTCCATAACTTCCTTTGGGCGGCAAGTTTGAATGAAGTGGTGCATTCTTTGGTGGATACATTAAATCTGGACGCATTTTGAAGGGACACCAAGACACCTTTTGGATTAATTTTTAAAGAGAGTCTTAGGAAAGATTAGGGGCTCTTCCATTGCATTTTGAAGAGAGTTTTTACAGATTTTTTTATTAGGAGTAGGAGTAGAGAGTAGAAAAGAGAAAAGGGTAGGATTAAAGCCTTCTTCTTCCCACTTCTTTTCTTTCCTTTAGTTTAGTTTTTATTTTTAAAGTCTGAAGTCTGTTTTTGAATCATCAGAGTTGGGAGACCCACTGTGAGAAGTAGTTTAGTGAAGATTCAAAGTTTTAGGGGAACTTCCTAAGTCTTGTGGAGAGGATTTTCCAATAAGTGTTTACTTTTTTTCTTACATTTAGTTTTTAATTAATACTTGTTGCGTTTGTTGTTTTTATTATGGTTTTTAATTTCAAATCAATGTGTTTTTGTATTTTCTCAATGCATTCTGAGTAATTTACTTTTTCTTTTTCTTTTTTAAATGAAGAAGTAAGTAATTCATGAAGAATTGTGTGGAATGTATATGTGTTTAAAGTTGGAAGAAGTTGTGAAGATTGATTCTATAAACTTTATTTACTTCTTAATTTGGCCTGTTAAGATGTAAAATTTCTGGTGAGATTATGTAAGATCCAATGCGGCATTCTCTCATAAAAGTTAGTATGAATCACATGCAATTATATGGGTGAAAATTGTAGTTCATATAATTGAATACAATATATTAGAAGATGTTTTAAAAGGTAGTAAAATTATAGGATTTTTAGTGTGACAGGCTAAAAGCCACTAATTTGGTTTGAAGTTTAGAATTTTTTTATGAAAAGTTAGCCCCCATATGGAGGGAATTGAGGGAACTCTACAGTGAGAGCTGGTATCTTCCCTGCCTAACCATGTTCAAAATGATAAAATTTCAAATTAACCAATGTTCTTTATAGAACCATGTAAGGATAAAGAATACATTTGATTCTATTCATCACAACAAATTTAAATACTTCCACAACAATACTTTCATAATTATTACTACTTTATGAGGGAAAGAAAAAGATATTCTAGTTAATAGTATTTTCATACTGTGTTTACAGATATTATTATTTTAATTTCTTTTTTGACTTTTATAAGAAAATTTAAAGACTGAAATCAATTATCAAACTTTTCAAAATCAAAACATACTTTCAAAAGCCAATTTTAAAAGTAAAAAGATAATTTTCTTATTTCTATAAAGATTTTTCACTTTCCCTGTGGGTTCGACATCTCGGGGCTTAATCAGAAAGTCCTATATTACTTGATAAACGATACGTATACTTGCGTAGTATCCACATTATAAATCATAATTTTCATATCAAAATCATAAACATAAAAACTCGGACGAATCAAGTTTTTGGCGCTGTTGCCAATTTTCATATCATAATTGTAAGTATAAATATTAGGTAGATCAGATACCAGCTCTCACTTTGGAGCTCCCACTCACCCTTCACCTGAAGGCTAACCTTTGAGTTTAGTTACTAATCTTAGAACCAATTTAGAGCCTGAAATCTCCACATTGAAGTCCATCAAAACACATTTCTCTATTTATTTGCACTCAATTCCCATGAACAACGCAATTCATCCATGGAAATTGAATGGATCTTTCATTATTGTTCTAGGACATTAAATCCTTTAAGTGTTAATGTTCAACAACATATTTTAACAGTTCAATTGGCCAAATCAAGAAGTAAATTAAGTTCGAAATGAAAAACCATCACAATTTATTCAATACAGTAAAAGCACATCAAATCCACATTAATCCATCATCACATCTCTATGCAAGAAGAAATTCAAGGGAGACTACTTAGAATTCATGAGGACGATGGAATAAAACATGGATTTTATATATAAAAGAAAAGTCATACAAACCATAAAAGAAAATACAACTTATCTCTTTCTCTTCCAGAATGCAATTCCCTTGAAGCTTCTTTAAATCCTTTTCACTCTTCTTTACAACACTTGATTATCTCTTTAGAATGGAAAGGAAGAAACAATCTCTCACTCTACTCCTTCTCCTTCACTTCTTAGAGAAGAATTCCTCTCAAATCCTCACTTTTACGCACTCTTCTCCTAAACCCTAACACTTAACACAAACTAAAATTACTCTAAAAGACAAAAGATACACACAAGAGACACACCATTTTTGTCCAAAAACAGTTACTTTTAAGTTAGAAATGAAATCCCAAGAGTTTCCATAGACATCCATTCAAAAAGTAGCCAAAACTCTTCAAATTTGAATTCCACCGACTTCGGGCGCCGGCGGTGCTCTATCGTTAAAATAATGTCGTAGTCTCTGAAAAATGGTGCCGGCGGAGCCCATTCTGGCGCCGACAGCGCCAGAACATGTTTTCCACCATTTTGCTCCTTTTTGCTCCGAATTCTTTCCTTTTCGCTTCTTTTCACTCCAATCATCTAATATCATCATACCTATAACAAATCATCAAAAATACCTTTCTTGAAAATGCAACATCACCAAAAATGGGTAAAATTATATAGTAAAAACCGTATATATTTTTGGTGCATAAAAATCCCCCAAACTTTAACTATTACTTGTCCTCAAATAATCCTTTTACTACATAAAATTATAACTCTAGGCAATGTACTTTTTAACTGTAAGACACTAAAATTTTTCATTCAAAATAATATGTTAGATTTTTAGAAAGAAATTTAGTAACTCTGGCCAACATTACATGTATAAGAATATTCAGCAATCAAGTCTAAGGGTTCTAGTCTTCTAATTATTTCAAGATAAACCATAATTTGTCACATTAAGAGTGCCTCCAAAGACTATGTGAAAAAGGAGTTCATGCAAACTTAATTAGAATGTAGGCCAATAATTTAAACATAAATTCAGAAATGAAATCATGTTCTCCCTTTAGGCTAACTCAAGTGAAGCTAATTTTTGATTAGGCATCTCCTCAAGCTTCTCCTCATAAATATTTTTCTTTCTTTTCCTTTACTTTTCTTTTTTTTAGGGATTGTTTTTCAATCCTTCTTTTCTTTTCTTTTTCTTTCTTTTTTTAATGAAGATTACTATATCTGGATAGCCTTTAATGATTTTGAACTTCACTCTCCTCTTTCAAAAGTTCAAACTTGAGACATCTGCTTACTTTATAGTTAAGTACAAGCTTTATTATTCATCATAAAGTTAGAATCCCTTCTTAACACACAATACTTTACGTCCCATAACGTTTCAAAAATATATTTCTATTTACTTTAATTAGTTGACTATAATAAAATCCTTTCATACCAAATATCTTACTTATATAAAATTAACCTTTATTACTAAAAATTTTAATTGAATCCTTTTATAATATTCAACTGAAATAAAAAGCTTTAGTTACTTACAGTGAGGTTCAACTGCCGGAAGTTTTGTTAATAATTTTTGAAAATATAATAGTCGAGAACAAATAAAAGTTAATATTTCTCTACCCTCCCCCAAACTTAAATTTTTGAGTAAATTTGAATCAGTAGAGTGTAGAAGAAATCTAACCTTTCTGTGCTGGGATCTTGCAATCTTCATCAGCTATCTGGTATTAGTCAAAATTTACAACTAGCAGGCATGAAACAATTTTAAATATTTGCATGGGTAAAGAGAAATTAACTTTAAACAATTTAACAAACAATCAAAATACTACATAGTCCAACTAACAATTTTAATGTTTCAGTACAACATAACAGTACACCAACAGGGTTACATAACATTTGAAAAAAAATAACTACTACATCACAGCAGTACAACAATAGGGTTACACATCACATGAAAAATAAATATCTACTACATCATAACAGTACAACACAACAAAACAAGAACAACTGAAATAGAAAGAAACAATCTACCAATCTCCATCACCAGGATCAGTAGGGTCTTTAGCAGGGTCATTGTTGACCTCATTTTTGATGATGTCTTCTCTTCTTCTCTTTAGTACTTAGGCTTTTCCTTTGACTATCTTAGAGGACTAGAATTGGGATCCACCACCTTTTTAGAAATTCAAACCACTTCTTAACTCCCCGCAAACTCCACAAACTTGACTGTAGACCCCTAATCACCTAGAGGGTTGAAATCAAATGTGGAAGTTTAAAGGATGAGTTCCTATAGGAGTCTTTAGCTTTAGGATCGCCTTCAGGTGGCTCGGTCCAGTGAAGGGCTGACTTACACACACACTACACTTATACACTACACTTTCACACACCTCCTAAAACCACACCCATACCTAACTTGACCTCCTGACTCATGTAGGTGATTCACATGGATGGTCCTTAACCCCTAAACCCTTGGCTAAGAGGGTTAGGAACAACATAGTGAATTCCTCAAATGAGTCCCTTCATGGCTCATGTGGGCTTGATATGGATTCATGGCTCAACCAAAATGATTTCATGCCACTCAAATTTACCCAATCTTTAATTTTCCAAATTTTCAATTTTTGACCCCCGGACCCTACACCGCTTAACCTACCCAAAACCACTCGAAACTACCCAAATTTCTCAAAAAATTTCCAAATCACCCAAAATCCCCCAAAATCAATTCCAAACATTTCCACATCACTCAAATTGACCACCCATACCCAAAAATATCAAAAATTCCAAGAAAACCTCCCAATACCCTCCAAATACCCAAAATACCCCTCTTGACCCAAAAATCCAAAAATTCAGAAAATTCCCAGAAAATTTCAAAAAATCCAAAATATTCCTAATTTCATTTTTTTCAACTACACCATGGGCCAATTTTGTCAATTTACCCTACTTTTGTCAAAACCCCCAATTTGACCCATTTTAACCCTAAGTGAACCCAATGTCAAACCAAACCTACCCAATTGACCCAAATTCTGGTCCAATTCAATCCTAAACTTCAATTCAACATTCCCAACACCAATCTAGACCAAATGCAAGTACAATTTGATTGACATTTGGATCCAATTTCACTTTTGGCCTTAAAGCCCAATTTGGACCCATGACCCAAACCTAACTCAAACTCACCCAATTCAACTCCAATTAACCCCAAATCTTTTCTAAATCCTCCTTATCACCCCCACAAGCAAAACACTAACATGATTTGCCCAAAATTTGGACCCAAACCCCACTCAAATTCAACCCAAAGCTAAAAGGCCCAATTTTGACCTAAACCCAAACCTAACCCAAATGAGCCCAAACCCCAAAATCAAAGCCCAACCAAAGCCAAAACCTCTTTGAAACACTCCCATAAACATTTCTCAACATTAATTTTACATTAATTTCAACCCTAGCCCAACATTGGCCCAACTTGGCCCATTTTGGCCTATATTAGCCTATTCACCTAAAGAGCCCAAATTCAACCCAATTCAAACCCAAATCACCCCCAATTTGCTTTAAGTCACTCATGACACATCCATAAGCTAAAACCAACAATTATTTGGCCCAACCTCTTTACAAAATTCCCATCCATAAATTCATTTTTAAACTTAAAGGCCCATTCCTTAAAACATTTTAAAAGCCTATCTTTTACCACATCCAAAGGCCCAAAATTGGTCCCAAAGCCCATATGACATTTCCCCTCATCATACTTTCAATCAAAATCATCCCTAAGTCCTAAACAAATGATAAAATAATTCTAAATGAAGCTTCATCCAAATTTCCACCAAATTATCCGAAATCTTTAAAATCCATTTTTATGAAATTGACCAAACTTTTTGCTAAGCCAAAGGTGAGCCATGAAGCCATGCATGAGCCACATGTGAGCCATGAGAGATTTGGACACTCCACCATGCCATATTGGGTAAGAAGAGGGAGGGCTTTCCTTAATCCCTAAAGCTCATTAGCCTTAATCATGTTTCACCTAAACTTAAATTTAATCCAAATATATTTGGATGGAGACTTCTCCATGCCAAACCAGCTGATCCCTTTGGTCCCCCACAGCATCCAAAGCGACCTTGAAGGGTGCACCAAGCCCAAATAGGTGGATTGACCCATTTAGACTCAAAACTAGCCATGCCCCATTCTACTTTGAATCAAAACCTTTACACATGGCAATTGCCAATTGCTTGCACCAAGTCCAGCCACGACCCACTGACCTTGAGGGTGACCCATGCTCGGCCGGCCGCCACCGGGCCGCCGGAAAACACCATGGCCGAGAGCTCGCATGTGAGCCAACTTTGGAATTCTCCCTTGTTGAGCTGCCCCATCCCCAGGTGGCCATTGTAGGCTGTTCTTCTCTTGCCAAGAGCGGCTGATCCCAAGCCCTAACTCTCCCTGGGAGGCCCTCCACCCTCTCCTATTTAAACACCACCCCTCTCGGCCATGAGAGGTGCTGAAAAAAAACCATAAGGAAACTCTGCCAAAATTGTTCCAGACTACTCCCCATACATATAGCATTTGATCCCCACTGAAATCCCCCTGCCATTTCCTCTCTGTGAGCTCAATTTCAGAGTTAAAATCCAAGCCCAAAACCAGGACACTTCTCCACAGTGAACCAATCCCCAAATTGATTGGTTCTACACCTTCACCAGACCAAGAGAAGGTGTCCACCAGCAAAAGCCCCATCTCCGAGGCCACCCGGTTGCTCCGGCCTCCAAGCTTTGTGATCGGCTGTGGTCGAAATGCTACCTGAGCAATTCACCGGACCGGGAGACTTCATGCGGAGCTTGCTGGGATCCAATCGAAGGTGAAACAACCCTCAGATCGAAGCCACACTTCTCTGAGCAAAGGTATGGCCTCACTCTTCTTCCCGAGCTTCTGAAGATTCTCCATTTTTATTAAGTAAATTTCATCCCACATAAACCATATGGATATGTTCGTCTTCTCAAGACGAATCCATAGAGCATAAGAACATGAAAATCCATCGAGTATCGAGTGAGATATTAGGGATTTAGTGTGGACGGCTCTCGGGTGAGGACGCTCGGGGACGATGAACAGATGCCATCCATTTAATACACGTGCGGACGGACGGCTCAGATGGCGTCGGACCAGGAGATGGTACGTGAACCGCGGGGCCCGGGCTGCTGACTCAAGCAGCGGCATCGAATGAGAGCGCACCGCGTGGCCGTTCCGAGATGCCGAGGATGACGCGGCGCCGCGTGGATAAATAGAAAATTAGGGTATTTTTCTATTTATTTAATTCCCTAAACTTCAAAAGTTCATAACTTTGTGTAGGAAAATCATAAAAATAAAATAAAAATACCCTCTTGCTCAGTGAACAGATGAGAATAATGTGGAAAAGAAATCATTTAATTTCATCAAATATTTTATTTTTAATAATTTATTTACTGTTTGCATTCTTTTAATTCTCCATGCATATAGGAAATTCACCATGGCATGAGACCATAGGGCTTTTGAAGCCTCCGAATTTAGGAACATTCCTCGGATTTTCCAAAGTCGAAGGCCATCCTATGAGAAGTTATTGATTTTTCAAATTCATGTTACTCTTTTGAGTATTTTAATTCCAATAATTAGCATGTTGTGAAATAAATTTTAGGAAAATTTGGTGATGTTCCTTATGACCAGGAGGACCCTAGGAAAAATAGGTTTTGAGTTAGTTCATTTAAAATAACCCTAATTGGCTTAAACACCCAAAATAGATCCCTAATTAATTAGAGCTAATCATAAATCAAATTGACTTGAAATCAATTCTCCACTGACCTTTAGGATCAGAGGAGCCCACCATAAAAATTTGAGGCCAATTGGACTTGGTTAGCCGTACTAAATGGGTTGATTAAGCCATTTAGTCAATTTAAACTTTTAAAATTCATAACTTTCAAAATACTTTTTAAAAATTCATCAAATTGGTTTTGGAGCCTCTCTGATATCAGGGAATTTAAGAAAATTAAAATTTCAATTTTCTAAAAAAGTTGATTTTTAATATTATTTTAATATTTTAATAATTAAAAAATAATAAAAATCATAAAAATAATAAAATTCACCAAAGTGTCATATTTTGAATTTTAATCACTTAGGAACAAACCCCATATTTTTCTTAGGTCTATTTAATGAGATATTAAATTTTAAAGCCCTAGGGTAATTTTAAAATTAAAAAAAAATGTATTTTCTAGCATTTTCACTAAAATAATTATAATAAATCAAAGAAAAATCAGAAAATTACAAAAATTAATTCTCTGATTTCCTTGATATCAGAGAGATTTTTGAAAAATATAAAATTCATTTTCAACATTTATTTTATTTTTAAATTAATTAACACCCCAAAACTTAAAATAATTATAATAAAAATAATATAATTCAAAAAATCACCAAAATTGGTCCAAATGGTCCTCTGGTCATTAGGAATGTCCCCTAATTTTCTTAAGGACAGAAACTTTCCCTTGGTCATATTATTAAATTTTCCTTAGAAATTTCTATTTTCTACTAAAAATAAATATATAAATAAATTAAATACAGAAAAATCACATTTTCTCCTCTCATGTCTTTATTGACATATGAGTGAAGTCACATAAAAATTTCAAGTTCATTTGAGCTCGATTTAGTGAGTTATGAAATTATTAAGCTTAAAGGGCAAAATGGTAATTAAAATTTTAACCCTTAATTAAAACTTTAGGTTTAATAAAATTAACAAGTAAAATATTTGATCTTAATCTGATTTGGATGATTGAAATTTAAATAATCAAAGGGTAGAAACCCATTAAACAATTTAAAATAATTAAAATAAACCTTAATTAAATAATTGATTAAATTTGGGAAGAATAATAAAATTGGAATTATTAAAATAGGGATATTGTTGGGAAGAGATTTATTCTTTAATTTAAAAATCCCTAAATTAATCATCTCATTAATATTTAATTCCTAATTAAAAATGATAACTCAAATTTAAATTTCAAATGTTAAAGGATTAAATTGAAAAGTTAAAATTATTAAACTCTTTTTTAAATTCTTGAATTAAAATTAAAATTAAAAATCAACTGAATTAAATTAAATTAAAATTAAATAAATAAAACTAAATTAAATCAAATTAAATTAAATTAAATTAAATTAAAATTAAATCAAATTAAATTAAATTAAAGGAAATTAAATCAAATCAAATTAAATTAATTCAACATCAAATCAAACTAAATTGAATTAAATTGAATTAAACTAAATTAAAATTAAATTAAATTAAATTTAATTTAAAATTAAATTGAATTAAATAACATCACCTAAAACGAAAGAAATTAAATATAAAGCAACTTGAACACTTATTCCAAATTTAAACCCATTAATTGAAATTAAACTAAATCACAAACCATTTGAACACCAATTTGCCCTCGAAAGCTTTAGTTGTTATAACTCCTAAACAGAATATTAAATGAAATGTTACTTCATTTATAGGACATTCAAACATCCTAGTTCACTGTGTAAGATAACAACAAAACTTAACTAAACCTCGGACGATTAATTCATTTGTGTAATTGAATTCATTTGGACTTAAAATAATCCTAGGAATATTGAAAAGATGTTTAAGATTCTTCTTAAGAACTTCCTCAATATGATAGGATATTTATAAGAACAATTGAACTTAATTGTTCTTTGATGAAGAAAATCGTCCTCAAACCAAAACACAAAACCTAGACGTCATAGGAAATGACTAGCTATAGGATTAGGAATTTGGTAGAAAACCATAACCCTTCCCTTAGCTCTACCTAGGAACTTGCTTAAATATCCTAATTGTGTTTTAAGTGCAGCTTGGGATGATGGGAAGACCCTCCAGGTATGCTTTTATTTTATTGCAATTTACATTATTGCAATTTCTTTAATTACATCACACTTACTTTTTCTTGCATGATAAACAACTGTTGCATGAAAACCCACACCTTTAGGATAGTCCCTAAAACTGAAACCAAAACTAAGTTAAAAGTAATTACAAGATAAAATTCACCGCCACAATATTTCAAAATATAAAACAACTCAAAATTTAATCACAAACAGAACACAAAACAACAATTATAACTAAATTAAAACGTCCTGTTGGATGATCGGGAATACCTCAGATGATGTAACCTACGTGTTGCTAACGGGATTTCCCACGGTCTAAATGAAAGTGTGGAACTCATTTAGTTGAGTTTAGCAAATTCATACGGACTAAGTGAATCCGATAAAAATAATGATGCCGGAAGGATGGAACCAGTGGGATCTTAACCGGTGTCGTTATAATCAACTTTAAGATTTGTTTTAATTAAAATATTGAAAACAATTGGAAATTAAGATTTTCTCTAAACCAAAACACTTTTCTCATCCCCTAATTTATGATTTCTAAAACTAAACCTCTGCAACAACAAGGAGCTCGGAGCATGGTGGGCAGCACGGCCATCGTCATCAGTAAAACCTGAGTCTACTTCATCAAAACTTTCCTAGAATTAAATAACCAAGCCATAGGACTTCGAGGTAGTTTGCCTAGTGCAACATAAACCCTCAACCTTTGTTAGGCATTAGCATGATCAGGTCATGTAAATTAAGCCCTAACCGGTTTTAGGATTCCGAGGTAGTCGTCCGATACGACATAAACCCTCATATCTTCGAGGCTATTTTTATGATTCTATCATATAAATATAAGCCCCAATTAATTAAAATTGACAAAATCAAAACATTAAATAGACATTAAGACTTTCCTAAATTCAAGCCAAACAATAAGATAGTCAGGAAATTACCGAAGTTCACTTCGAATCCGTAATTTCTCCTACCTTTCTTCCTTTGAATTCTCAAAACAAAATGTTCTAAACTTGATCCATTCCCTATTGAAATTCCAAAATTCAATCCTTTGAAAACTTAAACTTTGAAATTCTTGAGAGCATAATTATTGATTATTATCGAGAGTTTTCTTAGGTGATTCCCGTCACTTAAGATGTAATTAACTATAGAGGCTTGCCCTTATAGGGAATTTTAATGAACCCGAGTAATATAAACCTCGTTTAATACTTTCATATTAAGCGGGGAACTTGTCGGCTTATAAAATTGGTTCACAGACCAAACGGATGTCACAAATCTTCTAATTTATTTAATCGAGCCCCATCGTTAAGCAGTGTGCCTATTCTTCGGGATAGATACACGGTTTGTGGTGCGATGCTCGTTTATATAAACTATTTGGGACGTGAGATCGGTTTGATTTCATATCTTAAAATCTTCAAATTTAAAATTATTTTCAAAGTCAAATACTACTTTTCAAATTATTTATTTAAATTAAATTAAAAATTCGCCGACAACTACGTTAGGCGACCCCTTTTCAAAATAAAACACACAACCTAAAAATATGCCGACAACTTCTGGCGACTCTGCTGGGGAAAATTCCTCTCTCCATTTCAATCAGATAATTCTGCTTTCAAAAATCGGTAGTGTATCCATGTCCCTTGTGGATCAAACTACCCTCCTTTCCGTTGGAATACTATGTTCATTTCTACCTTGAACAAGTATCGCCAACATTCTCTCGGATTTAGGAGCCACTGTTTAGACACCCCTAAACAGAGAGGTTCCGAGATCCTTTACCTCATTTTTGAGGTGGGGTGGACCCCCAATAGGTGTTAGTTAGGAGTGATCCTTCGAGTCGAGAAGTCTTGCATAAGACTTTCTTTTCCTTTCCAACTCTGAATCGGATTCCTTGCCTTCTTTACACCTTTGAACATTCTATTTTAAATAAACAAACCCTTTTAATGAATGACTCTTTTAACAAATAACTCCTTCTTATAAATGCATGAACAAGAATGAGTTCGGACTCTTTTCGATTCCTTTCTTTTCGTCCTGATGAGAAGAAGCATAACTTGGGACTGACAACCAGAATCTACCCTGTAGAAATGGAAGCCCCGAAGCTGATTTTCTCCTTGACCAATGGACTGGACTTCGCTGTTTATAAGGATGAGCTGCCCGACAATGGGATCATCCGGTTTGGACAAGGGTTCGAGAACACGAATGTCAAGATCACCGACGTTTCCCTTTTCGCGCTGACAAACAAAGTATCTGAAGCTGAGAAGCCGTTGCTCGAGTTCAACCTTAGGTCAACTCGAGAGTTTCCTCCCCTGCAAAAGATCCCGACTGAGAGGAGTACTATTGTCCGCAGGAGGACTGTTGTTGCTACCCCTGCTGGTCTGGTTGTCTCTGCACCTACCTCGGCTTCTGCCAAATTAAAGGGGAAGGAGATCCAGAACTATGGTGAACCTGCTACCGTGGAGGGTACAGACTTTCCTGTGAGACCTTCCGTTTTTGAAATCGGGTCCAGCTCAAGAATTCCATCACTAACACGGACTCAGAGAAGGAACAGAAGCAGGAAGATTACTAGGAAGGCCAGAGCTGCTGAAGTCGCTTTCCTGGAAGAAATCCCAGAAATCCATGAGTATACACCACTACCCGAATACATACCATTGCCTGAAGATACACCCTTTCTGGAAGGAAGTAGATTCCATCCCCTTTCCGCCGCAGCTGATGAGGAAAATGTCCGCAGGATCGTTTCTACATTACCTCGACCAGCATACTACGACGACATCAGAAAGAAAAGGGCTAGGATCACGCCATTTACCCGACTACAGACTGTGATCGAGAAACTAGCGAAGAAAGAGAAATGCCCCGTATCGGAGATTCTAAGAAGGATAGGGCGGGCGCCAGTCAAATCCCGTCTTGGGCCCCGAGTAGAACCTGCCGTCATTATGAAAAAGCCAAATAAAAGGATGAAGGCTAGTCCGCCTGTCGTCGTCTCAGGGTTACAGATTAGGGAGGATACCACCTTCCGACGATGAGGTCGACGGACCATCGGGTCCTAGACCTTCTGTCGCTAGAAGGATGGTATGGCGTCCCCTACTTGGGCGATTAAGATTGAAACAACAGCCTGAAAAGGAAAGTCTCGTCAGGAGACTTGAATCTGAAGAAAGCGCCACTACGGTAAAGGGGACTCGTGAGAAGGGGACCCGGCAGCTATCGCAAGATAACCGCGAGGATGCACAGAAAAGACCGCTAGAAGATGCTATGGAAAAGTTGAGGACTGATATTCGACGGCTAGCAAAAGAAAGAGAGGAGAAATTCGGAGACGAGATTGATTCATCGGAGTTCATGGACGACGAGTATGCAGAAATCAACATGGTCGAAACACGAGCTTCGTCAGCTTCACAAGGTGCTCCTGCAGCCGCGAGAAGAGAGGAGCCGGAAGTGATGAGAAGACGACTTCAAGAGAGAGACGATACGATCGCCCGAATGGCGAAGAGGATGGAAGAGATGGCTATAGCTCTAGCCACTATCCAAAGTCAAGTGCAACCCCAAAGAGAGACGCCCCTAGAGGTCATTCACATTGTGGACGGAGGAAAGGAGATTACATCCGTCAACGGGGACGATCAGCTAAAGAAAGATACGACACAAAGCATGATTCCAGAAAAGGATATCAAAAGCTTAGTGGAACGGCGAGTGCGAGAAGCCTTAGCACAATCGAAGAGCGGGACATCCATTCGGACGGGTAGACCTTACCGGAAGAATTCGACGCCGTCCGATACCCGAAAGGCTTCGTACCACTTCGTTCAAGACATTTGATGGAACCGGGAACCCCCGACGGCATGTTGCACACTTTCGTGCCGGTTGTTGCAATGCCGGCGGGAGCGATGCATTACTCTTCCGACAGGTTCGTCGACGGCTGTCGGGGATCGCCTTTGATTGGTATGCGGAATTACCAAATGGTTCGGTGAAGACGTTCTCGGAACTAGAAAACCTCTTCATCGAGCGATTCGCCGGAGCTCAGCACCACATCACTATAGGTGATTTAGTGGTAGAGAAGCAGAAGCCGAATGAGACTTTGGTGGATTACATACTTCGATGGAGGAACTTAAGCATGAAGTGTGAACCACAATTACAAGAACAACATGCAATCGGCATCTTACTTAAAAACATTCACGGCTCGATAGCACTTCTCCTCAAAGGATTCACTATTAAGACTTTCGAGAAGTTGTTAAGCAAGGCCGGAAGCTTGCAAGAGGAGGCGAAGCAATTAAGTTTCGCCGATAAGATAGACAAGTAGAAGCCTGTGAAGACTTTTGAAAAGAAATCCGGGATCGTTGCAGCAGTCGACAAAGGCAAGCAACAGATACAAATATCGTTGTGCGGCTTATTTTTTTATTTTATTTTTATTTTTAGGTCGTGTTTTATTTTGAAGAGGGGTCGCCTAACAGAAATCTGTCGGCGAATTTTTAATTTAATTAAAATAAATAATTTGAAAAGTAGTATTTGATTTTGAAAATAATTTCAAATTTGAAGGTTTTAAGATATGAGACTAAACCGATCTCACATCCCAGAATAGTTTATATAAACGAGCACCACACCACAAGCCGTGTATCTATCCCTAAGGATAGGCACAGCTGCTTGATGGTGGGGCTTGATTAAATAAACTAGAAGATTAGTGACATCCGTTTGGTCCGTGAACCAATTTTATAAGCCGACAAGTTTCCACAGCTTAATATGAAAACATTAAACGGGGTTTATATTACACGGGTTCTTTAAAATTCCCTATAAGGGCAAGCCCCTATAGTTAATTACATCTTAAGTGACGGGAATCACCTAAGAAAACTCTCGATAATAACCAATAATTACGCTCTCAAGAATTTCAAAGTTTAAGGTTTTCAAAGATTGAATTTTGGAATTTCGATAGGGAATGGATCAAATTTGGAACATTTTGTTTTGTGAATCCAAAGGAAGAAAGGTAGGAGAAATCACTGATTCGAAGTGAACTTCGATAATTTCCCGACTATCCTATCGTTTGGCTTGAATTTAGGAAAGTCCTAATGTTTATTTAGTATTTCAATCTTGCCAATTTTAATTAATTAGGGCTTATATTTGTATGATAAAATCAAACAAATAGCACTAGAAAATGTGAGGGTTTATGTCGTATCGGACGACTACCTCGGAATCCTAAGACCGGTTAGGGCTTAATTTGCAATGCAAATGCCTAACGAAGAGTTGAGGATTTATGTTGCACTTAGAGCAAGCTACCTCGAAATCCTATGGCTTTGTTGTTTTAATTCTAAGAAGATTTTGCTTGAAGTAGGTTTAAGTTTCTTGACGACGATGACCGTGCTTGCCCACCATGCTCCAAGCTCCTTGTTGTTGCAGAGGTTTAGTTTTAGAAATCATAAATCGGGGGATGAGAGAAGTGTTTTGGTTTAGAGAAAATCTTAATTTCCAAGTGTTTTTTATGTTTTATTTAAAACAAATCTTAAAGTTGATTATAACGACACCGGTTAAGATCCCGCGGTTCCATCCTTCGGCATCATTATTTTTATCGGATTCACTTAGTCCGGATGAATTTGCTAAACTCAGTCGAATGAGTTCCACACTTTCATTTAGACCGTGGGAAATCCCGTTAGCAACACGTAGGTTACATCATCCGAGGTATTCCCGATCATCCAACGGGACGTTTTAATTTAGTTGCAATTGTAGTTTTGTGTTCGTTTGTGATTAAATTTTGAGTTGTTTTATATTTTGAAATGTTGTGGCGGTGAATTTTATCTTGCAATGACTTTTAACTTAGTTTTGGTTTCAGTTTTAGGGTCTATCCTAAAGGTGTGGGTTTTCATGCAACAGTTGTTTTATCATGCAAATAAAGTGCATCTGCAATAAAGTAAATTGCAAGAAAGTAAATTGCAATAAAATAAAAGCGTACCTGGAGGGTCTTCCCGTCATCCCAAGCTGCACTTAAAACATAATTAGAATATTTAAGCAAGTTCCTAGGTAAAGCTAAGGGAAAGGTTATGGTTTTCTACCAAATTCCTAATCCTATAGCTAGTCATCTCTCTATGACGTCTAGGTTCTTTGTGTTTTTGTTTAAGGACGATTTTCTTCATCAAAGAATAATCAAATTCAATTGTTCTTATAAATATCCTATCATATTGAGGAAGTGCTTAAGAAGAATCTTAAACATCTTTTCAATATTTCCAGGATTGTTTTAAGTTCAAATGAATTTAATTATACAAATGAATTCATCGTCCAAGAATTTCAAGTCTTGTTAATTTGCTCAGTGAACTAGGACATTTGAATATCCTATGAGTGAAGTAGCACTTCATTTAATGTTTCATTTAGGAGTTATAATAATCAAAGCTTTCAAGGGTAAATTAGTATTCAAATGATTTGGTTTAAGTTAAAGAGTTTAAATTTGGAATAGTGTTCAAGTTGCTTTATATTTAGTTTAATTTAATTTAATTTGATTTGATGTTTAATTAATTTGATTTAATTTAATTTAATTTAATTATTTAATTTAATTTAATTTAATTTAATTTAATTTAATTATTTAATTTAATTTAATTTTTTAATTTAATTTAATTTAATTATTTAATTTAATTTAATTTAATTATTTAATTTAATTTAATTTTAATTAATTTAATTTAATTGTTTAATTTAATTTAATTTAATTTTAATTAATTTAATTTAATTGTTTAATTTAATTTAATTTAATTATTTAATTTAATTTAATTTAATTTTTAAATTTAATCTTAATTTAATTTATCTTTAATTTACTTTATTTTTAATTTTAATTGAAATTAAGTCTTTTAATATTTTAAATTTGAGTTATCATTTTAATTAAAAATTGAGTATTAGTTGATATAATTAATTTAGGGATTTTTAAATTAAAGAATAAATCTCTTCCTAATAAAGATCCCTTATTTTAATAATTTCGATTTTATTATTCTTCCAATTTAATCTATTATTTAATTAAAGTTTAATCATTTTAAAATTATTTAATGGGTTCCTACCCTTTAATTATTTAAATTTCAATCATCCAAATCAGATTAGGATCAAATATTTTACTTGTTGATTTTTTATTAAACCTAAAGTTTTAATTAAGGATTAAAGATTTTAATTACCATTTTACCCTTTAAGCTTAATAATTTCATAACTCACTAAATTGAACTCAAATGAACTTGAAATTTTTATGTGACTTTACTCATATGTCAATAAAGACATGAGAGGAGAAAATGTGATTTTTCTGTATTTAATTTATTTATATAATTATTTTTGGTGGAAAATAGAGATTTTCAAGGAAAATTTAATAATATGACCAAGGGAAAGTTTCTGTCCTTAAGAAAATTAGGGGACATTCCTAATGACCGAGAGAAGCACTTGGACCAATTTTGGTGATTTTTTGAATTATATTATTTTTATTATAATTATTTTGAGTTTTGGAGTGTTAATTAATTTAAAAATAAAATAAATGTTGAAAAATGGATTTTATATTTTTCAAAAATCTCTCTGATATCAAGGAAACCAGAGAATCAAATTTTGCAATTTTCTGATTTTTCTATGATTTATAATAATTATTTTAGTGAAAATGCTAGGAAATGCATTTTTTTAATTTTAAAATTACCCTAGGGCTTTAAAATTTAATATCTCACTAAATAGACTTAGGAAAAATGTGGGATTTGTTCCTAAGTGATTAAAATTCAAAATGTGACATTTTGGTGAATTTTATTATTTTTGTGATTTTTATTATTTTTTAATTATTAAAAATATTAAAATATTATTAAAAATTAACTTTTTTAGAAAATTGAAATTTTAATTTTCTTAGGTTCCCCTGATATCAGAGAGGCTCCAAAACCAATTTGGTGAATTTTTAAAAAATATTTTGAAAGTTATGAATTTTTAAAGTTTAAAATGGCTAAGTGACTCAATCAACCCAATTAGTGGGGCTAACCAAGTCCAATTGACTTCAAATTTTTATGGTGGATTCCTCTGATCCTAAAGGTCGAGTGGAGAATTGATTTCAAGTCAATTTGATGCACTAGTTAACTCTAATTAATTAAAGACTTATTTTAGGTGTTTAAGCCGATTAGGGTTAATGCGAGTGAATTAACTCGAGTCCTATTTTTCCTAGAGTTCTCTGGTCATAAGGAACATCACCAAATATTTCTAGAATTTATTTCACAACATGCTAATTTTTGGAATTAAAATACTCAAAACGGCAACATGCATTTGAAAAATAAATAACTTTTCACGGAGATGGCCTCGACCTTGGAAAATTCGGGGAATGTTCCCGAGTTCGGAGGCTTAACAGCCCTATGGTCTCATGCCATGGTGAATTGTATACATGCATGGAGAATTAAATGTATGCAGAGAGTAAATAAATCATAAAAAATAAAATACTTAATTAAATTAAATGATTTCTTTTCCACATTATTCTCCTCCATTCACTTGAGCGAGAGGGTATTTTTATTTTATTTTGTGATTTTTCTACACGGAGATATGAATTTTTGAAGTTTAGGGAATTAAATAAATAGAAAAATACCCTAATTTTCTATTTATCCACGCGGCGCCGCGTCGGCCTCGGCGGCTCCGAACGCACGCGCGTCGCGCTCCCATTCGACGCCGCCGCACCGAGTCGGCGGTCCGGGCCCCGCGGTTCTCGTACCGTCTCTGCAGTCCGACGCGATCTCGGCCGTCCGTGCGCGCGTGTATCGAATGGACGGCATCCGTTCATCGTCCCCAAGTGTTCTCGCCGAGAGCCGTCCACACTAAATCCACTAGATCTCACTCGATTCTCGATGGATTTTCATGTTCTTATGCTCTATGGATTCGTCTTGAAGAGACGAACACATCTATACGGCTAACATGCATTGCAACTAAGGCATTTGAAATGGAGAATCTCCGGAAGCTCGGGATGAATAGTTAACTCATACCTTAGCTCGGAGAAGTGTGGCTTCAATACGAGAATTGTTGCACCTTCGATTGGGTCCCGGCAAGCTCCGGATGAAGTCTCACGGTGCGGTGAATTGCTAGCTATGAAAGTGACCACGGTCGATCACAAAGCTTGGAGGCTGGAGCAAGCCAGGTGGCTCGGAGATGGGGCTTTCGGTGGGAAACTTCTCCTCTTGGTCCGGTGAAGGTGTAGGACCGGTCGATTTGAGGATTGGCTCACTTGTGGCAAAGTGTCCTGGTTTTGGGTGGAATTTCGGTTGAGAAATTGGGCTCTGTTGGTGGGGATTAGGGCAAATTGACACTTGGGGATCAAGCTGCTCTACAGGATGGTGAAGGGTTTGGAACAATTTTGGCGAGTTTCGGCAAGGTTTGTGCTTGGCTCCCCTCATGGCCGAGAGGGGTGGAGTTTAAATAGAAGCTGGTGGGGGGCCTCCCGGGGAGAGTTAGGGCTTGGGATCGAGTTGCTGCTGGTGAGGAGAAGATCGGCCATGGTGACCACTAGGGATGGGGCGGCTCGGCAAGTGAGAATTTCAATGTTGGCTCACATGTGAGCTCTCGGCCATGGTGTTTTCGGCGGCTCGGTGGCCGGCCGGCCGAGCATGGGTCACCCTCGAGGTCGAGTGAGTCGAGGCTGGAGGTTTGTGCTGATCAATTGGCCATGGACATGTGTAAAGGCTTTGATCCAAAGTGGAATGGGGCATGGCTAGATTTGGACCTAAATGGGTCAACCCACCCATTTGGGCTAGGTGCACCACCCGAGGCTGGTTTAGAGCTGAGGAGAAAGTGATTTGGATCGGCTTGATTAGTGGGGTCGAGTCACAATCCAAGTACAATTAGGCTTAAGCATGGTTTAGTGGAATCATGTAAGTGGTTAACCACCTTTAGGAGTTAAGGAAAGAGCCTCCTCCTTTTGCCCAAAGTGGCATGGTGACATGTAAAGAGGCTCTCATGGCTTGCATATGGCTTATGCATGGCTCCATGGCTCCATTTGGCTTGGGAAAAGTAAAGTCGATTTCATGGAAATGGATTTAAGGAAAATTTTGGTATTTAGGGGTGATTTGGCATGAGGCTTGATTTGGAATTATTTGATGATGAATTTAGGACTTAGGGATGATTTTAATTGAAAGTATGATGAGGGGAAATGTCATATGGGCCTTGGAAGAATTTTGGGCTTTTTTGAAAGGGTTTTAGATGGGCTTTTAAGATGGATTAGGAAAGTGGGCTCTTGAATTTTAAAATGGATTTTGGGATGAAATTTTGTAAAGAGGTTGGGCCAAATAATTATTGGGTTTAGCTCATGGATGTGTCATGAGTGACTTGAAGCAAATTTGGGGTAGTTTGGACTTGAATTGGGTTGGATTTGAATTCTTTTGGTGAATGGGCCAATGTAGGTCAAATTGGGCTAACTTGGGCCAATGTTGGGCTAGGGTTGAAATTGATGTAAAATAAATATTGAGAAATGTTTATGGGAGTGTTTCAAAGAGGTTTTGGCTTTGGTTGGGTTTTAATTTTGAGGTTTGGGCCTATTTGGGTTAGATTTGGGTTTAGGTCAAAATTGGGCTTTTTGATTTTGGGTTGAATTTGAGTGGGGTTTGGGTCAAAATCTTGGGGAAATCATGTTAGTGTTTTGTTTATGAGGATGTTAAGGAAGGTTTAGAAAAGATTTGGGGTTAATTGGAGTTGAATTGGGTTAGTTTGGGCTAAGTTTGGGTCATGGGTCCAAATTTGGGCTTTAAGGCCCAAAGTGAAATTGGATCCAAATGTCAATCAAATTGGACTTGGATTTGGTCTAAATTGGTATTGGGAATGTTGAATTGAAGTTTAGAATTGAATTGGACCAAAATTGGGGTCAATTGGGTATGTTTGGTTTGACATTGGGTCCACTTTGGGTTAAAATGGGTCGATTTGGGGGTTTTGACAAAAGTAGGGTAAATTGACAAAATTGGCCCATGGTGTAGTTGGACAAAATGAAATTGGGAATATTTGGGATTTTCTGGAATTTTCTGGGAATTTTCTGAATTTTTGGATTTTTAGGCCAAGAAGGGTATTTTGGGTATTTGGAGGGTATTGGGGGGTATTTTTGGAATTTTTGGTATTTTTGGGTATGGATGATCAATTTGAGTGATGTGGAGGTGTTTGGGATTGATTTTGGAAAATTTTAGGTAATTTGGAGATTTTACCAAAATTTGGGTAATTTCAAGGGTTTTGGGTAGGTTTAGTAGGTGTAGGGTCCAGGGGTCAAAAATTGAAAATTTGGGAAATTGAAGATTGGGTGAATTTGGGTGGGGTGAAATCATTTTGGTTGAGCCATGAAGCCATTTCAAGCCCATATGAGTCATGAAAGGACTCATTTGAGGCATTCAGCTATGTTGTTCCTAACCCTCTTAGCCGAGGGCTTAGGGGTTAAGGACCATCCATGTGAATCACCTACATGAGTCGGGAGGTCAAGTTGGGTATGGGTGTGGTTTTAGGAAGTGTGTGGAAATGTAGTGTGTAAGTGCGGTGTAAGTCGGCCCCTTCACTGAGACCGGGCCACCGGGGCGATCCTGAGGCCGAAGAGTCCTATAGGAACTCATCCTTTAAACTTCCATATTTGATTTCAACCCTCTAGGTGATTAGGGGTCTATAGTCGAGTTTGTGGAGTTTGCGGGGAGTTTAGAAGTGGTTTGAATTTCTAAAAGGCGGGTCCCGATTCTAGTCCTCTAAGATAGTCGAAGGAAAGGCTGAAGGCTAGATCCTAGCACTAAAAAGAAGAAAAGGAAGACCTCATCAAAAATGAGGTCGACAAATGGACCCCCGATAGGTGTGGTGAGTGACGGAGCACACGCGCGTATTGGTGTTGACCGAAGCGATCAACGAAACCAACACGGATGTCCGAGTGACGAACTTAGGACGAAGTAGAAGAGTTTCTGCTGGGGAGTGTCAAGTATATCTCCGGAGCCGGAGATTCTTGAACTCTCGGCTGGGAAAGGAAAAGGAGGTGAATCCCAAATCACATGATGCGAGGGAATTTTGATTTAGATTTTATTTCGTTTCAATTTATGTTTTGATGTGTGAGTTTAAATTTTAGTTTGGAGTTTCGATTTAGATTGAAGTTTTGTCGAAATTAATTTGAGGGATTTGATTTGAAATGAAAATTGGAATTTTGAGGTTTTAGATGTAACATCTCCGACCTCGAAAGAAAATTGAATTGATTAGATTGAATCGTTGCGACGAGAAGATATCTCGGAGCAAAGTGGTGTTGGATGTAAAATCCTTAACCTCGAAGTTTGATTTTGATGTGATGTATTTCATTGCGATAGGGAAAAGATCCTAAAGCGATGCGGTCTCGGATGTAAAATCCTCGACCCGAAAGGTTAAATTTTGATGTATTTCGAGTGCGATAGGAAGAGAATCCTAAAGCGGTGCGATCTTGGATGTAAAATCCTCGACTCGAAAGCTTGAATTTTGATGTATTTCGGTGCGATAGGAAGAGAATCCTAAAGCGATGCGGTCTTGGATGTAAAATCCTCGACTCAAAAGTTTGAATTTTGATGTATTTCATTGCGATAAGGGAATGATCCTAAAGCAATGCAGTCTTGGATGTAAAATCCTCGACCCAAAAGGTTTGAATTTGATGTATTTCAGTGCAATAGGAAGAGAATCCTAAAGCAGTGCAGTCTCGGATGTAAATCCTTGACCCAAAAGGTTTGAATTTGATGTATTTCGGTGCGATAGGAAAGAATCCTAAAGCGAGTGCGGTCTTGGATGTAAAATCCTCGACCCCAAAAGAGTTTGATTTGATGTATTTCGGTGCGATAGGAAAAGAATCCTAAAGCGGTGCGGTCTTGGATGTAAAATCCTCGACCCAAAAGAGTTTGATTTTGATGTATTTCGGTGCGATAGGAAAAGAATCCTAAAGCGGTGCGATCTTGGATGTAAAATTCTCGACTCGAAAAGTTTGAATTTTGATGTATTTCGGTGCGATAGGAAGAGAATCCTAAAGCGGTGCGGTCTTGGATGTAAAATCCTCGACCCAAAAGTTTTGAATTTTGATGTATTTCGGTGCGATAGGAAGAGAATCCTAAAGCGGTGCGGTCTTGGATGTAAAATCCTCGACCCAAAAGGTTTGAATTTTGATGTATTTCGAGTGCGATAGGAAGAGAATCCTAAAGCGAGTGCGGTCTTGGATGTAAAATCCTCGACTCGAAAAGGTTTGAATTTTGATTTGATTGAGACTTGAAATCTGGAAAGATTGAATTTGGAAATTTGGAAATTTGGAAGGATGAGTTTGAACTCGATTGAAATTTGATTTAAGATTTGATTTGAAATTTGGAAGATCAAGTTTGAAACTTGATCGAGATTGGATTTGGAATTTGATTGAGGATTTGATTTGGAATTTGTAAAGATGAAATTTGATTTGAAGTTTGGAAGGATGGAATTTGAGATTTGTGTTGATTTCGTTTATCTTTTAATGGTTCAAATTTTATTTTGTTGTTTATTTAATGTTCATGTGAACTTGGTGTTTGTCATTTTTCAGATTTTTTTTTTTAGAAAGTTTTCTTTTATTCTCTTTTTTTCTTTTACGTTTCTTTGTTCGAAGTTCATTTAACTTTAATGGCGTTTCCCAATCAATTTGCACAAAAGAGGTGAAGGCGAAAACGTGACATGGTCACTTTCATTCCAATCATGTTGAAAATACGTCGTACGACTCGATGCTGGAATATATTTCATACAATCCATGTAGACTCGAAACGGATCGTGTATGATCTTTGTTGATCCATCGAAAGAATCATCAGTCAAAAATCCATGTCCGAATAGTGGTGTACATGGTCGATAACATCACCTTCCAAGCCATCCTTGGCAAGGATGCGGTTGGATGTACGTTGGAGGTGTGATATTTCTCATGTAACTCACGACTCGTAAGGCCGGAGGTTCTCTAGCTGCGGATACGGTTGGAAATGGTAAGGTATTTTCTTGTCGTCCATCCTCCACGAAAGTAGCTGAGATTCGCTCCACTGGCACCCCGGTATGCGATGCTTTGCGATATACGCTCCGTTACCCTGCGGTATCATGACGGAACCCACCGGTAAAGGTATCTTTGCGGCCCTCGGAACTCACCCGGGCCTGCTATCCGGAGGTCGGATCCGAACATGATGTTACACTCATTCGGGAAAGAGGCGTACGAGAAGGTCGACGAAGTCGTGGTGATCAATATGTGGGGGTATGCGGTCACTCTGTTTGTAGATGTTGATAATGCGGCTATTGGGTATGCGATCTGCGTGCGTACCCTCCATGTTATCAATCTTTTCACCATTCTCTTGATAACTAATGGCATCGGATCTACTTGCCCATGACGAAGTATCCCTGGTGGGTTTCCCTTCCTGTCTTCGACAAAGTTGTAGCGACATCCGCATTGTATTGTGATTCTTCCTTTCCCCGGCATCCATCTCCGGGGTTACGAGTATGTGTTTTCCCTCGGGCGGCTCGCTCGGCCCATTCTTTTCGGATCCCGGATACGATCCACGATTTCTTTGTTGTTCATACTGCGAGAATACGTCGGTGTGTAGCTCGAGGCCTTCAGTATGTTGATTCTTCTTCCTTTAATTCTCTCGAAGTATTCGAAAGTTTTCTTTTCAACATTCGCATCCTCTCCGGCTCGTATTCGGAATGATGCAGATGGCGAGGCCTTGTGACATATTGTGGGATATATGGTTCAATCCCTTCACGTTCCCCTGCATACCTCGGCTCCTCGGGGATGATGCACATCGGGACATCCCCGGGGTTGCTTCGCAACAAGGTCATGCAGCTGCTTGGTGGTTCTATCCGATGGCGTGGTAGCCTTCTTTCTCTCGATCTTACGGAGATTTCCACAGTTCTTTACTGTTATTCTAGGAGCTGGCCTCCTTTTTCGAGTTCTGGTGAACCGGTGTCCTTGAAGTGTATGTGCTTGGCATTAGCGAGTTGTCTCGTCGCGCTGGTCGCGGCTAGTTTTGTTAACATTTTACGGATGCGGCGATTCTTATTTCTTCGTTGCGTGGCGGTGAGAGTAGCCCTCCGAACTTCTTGAATCTGCGGGCGCGGCGGCGACAAGCACGCCCTCCGTCTGTAGTGACTACGGACTTCATTTTCTTGTCTTCTTCGGTGTTTGCTTTTCTTTTCTTGTTGTTGGATTGGTGGCTTGGGCCACCCACTTTCATCCTTGTACTGCCGGGTAGTTCTTCTCGGTTAGCGGGACCCGGTCACTTTCCTCGTCTTGTAGGCTCGCTGGTGCGAAATCCGAGTCGATCTCGATTATCGCTCCATCTTTCACCCTCTTTTCATCGAGTGCGAGGCTTACGCCATTCTTAAAGTTCAAGACCAACCGCCCGATTCGACATTTCCTGCGAAAAGACAAGGAAAAGGATCGGGGTACATACTTAAGAACAAGAACATTAAGAAAATGTTTATTAAAGATACATTTTTTATTATTCTTATATTTTGAAATTTAACAGGAATGAAGTAGGATAAGATGAGGGAAGAGATCTTGATTTGAAAAAGGAAACAAGGAAAACTTAATTATCATGATTTTATTTATCTTAGCACATTTTATTATTTTTTTTGGGTTCGGACCCAATCACAAGTAATTACTTCACCCGTGTTTCTTAGGGATGAAGAATTCATTCCTTCGAAACATCAGGTAGCGTAATATTTTTTCAAGTATCGTCCGTTGATCGGAAGCATATGTCGTTCTCCACGGCGATTCACTAGCTGGTAGGAACCTCACGAGTATCTTGCTTCGACCACAAACGGTCCTTCCCAAGTGGGTTCAAATTTTCCTCCTATCTTGCGGTGTGCGAGAATAGGTCTCTTGAGAACGAGAACTAAGTCACCAACTTTGAAGGTTCTTGGGCGGACCGGTTTGTCATGGGCTTGAACCATCTTAGCTTGGTATAGTTCTAAGATTCATGTTGTCTTTGCAAGTCTTTTCCCTTCCAAGCTTTCTAATTCTTCGAGTCGTAGTACGGCGTTTTCTTCGTCGTGATCTTGTTTGCAATTGCAATTACGAGTGAAGGAAGGCCGAACCTCTAAAGGTAACACTTGCCTCGGACCCATACACCGGAGCGTAAGGTGTAGCTTGAGTAGGGGTTACGAAGGTTGTCCGGTAGGCCCATAAGGCTTCTAACAATTTCTCGTGCCAATTTCTCTTATTATCGTCCGGGGTTTTCTTTAAGATTTGAACGAGAGTTTTATTAAAAGCCTCGGCGAGGCCGTTTGCTCTTGGGTAGTAAATTGTTGAGTATCGCCGATCGATTCCGTGTCTCCGACAAAATTGTTGATTTGTGTGCTTCGAATGCGGCACATTATACGAGATGATCTGCGCGGCACTCCGAAACGGTAGACAACTTGGTTCTTGAAAAGCGTAGCACGTGGTGTGCTTTCACTTCTCTAAGTGGGACCGCACGCCACTTGGAAAAGTAATCTGTAGCCGCAAGAATGAAACGATGTCCTTTCGAAGATGGTGGTTCTATCGGACCCACTATATACGTGCCCTCGACATTCGAATGGCCACGACGCAATTGTCGGGTATAGCACATTTGGAGGTTGGTGTAGAACCACTCCGTGCACTTGGCATTGGTGACGGCTCTTGGCGATTTTCATGCGGTCGGTCATCATCGAGGGCCGGTAGTACCTAGTCTTTTAATTTTCATTTTCATCTTTGGACCCGGTCGGTGAGCGCCACGGAGTCCGAATGCACCTCTTTAACAATTTCACGGGCCTCGGACCCGCTTAGGCACCTTAGCCGCATTTGATCGAAAGACCTTCGTATAATGTGTTGTTTATTAATGCGTAAGACGGAGTTCTTTTCTTGATGCGATGGGCCGGCGACCTATCGTCACGGTAGCTTTCTGTTTGCGAGTAATCCATCGATAGGCTGTCGCCGATCTTCTGTGTTTTATCACTCTCTTCTAGTTGATTCTTTTTCTTTTCTTGATTTGTGTCTCATGTACTATGTCGAGTTGTGATAGGACTCGACGTCAAGTGAGCGACACTTCCACTGATTCATCTTGCAAACGAGCAAATTCTTTTGCGAGACGGGCTAAAGCATCTGCTAAAGCATTCTCTTTTCTAGGAATTTTGTAGATTGTCACATTTGGAATGCATTCAGCAATGTGTATGGCATCTTGGAAATCTTGTTCGAGTCTTGGTTTAAAAATTCATGTATTGTCCGGCGATACTGTTGAATGATTAACTCGTGAATCCCCGTAGATGTTGATGTACGTTACCCCCATTTGAATGGTTAATTCCAATCCCGTTATGAGGGCTTCGTATTCGCTTCGTTGTTCGTACACGGTTCGTCGAGTGGTAGGAGTATCTTAACATCCCCGCTCAGGTGTTATAAAGATTAGCCCGATTCCTGCCTTCACGGAGCACTTATCACTTGCGATTCTTCGTCTTTGTGTCTTGAAGATGCTCCGTCGAAATACAATTCCCAACGTCGATCATCGGGGTCTTCTAGGCTCATTATTTGTTCATCGGCGGATCATCATTGAGAGGAGATTCGGCCGGTAAAGGGTGTCTTTGCGAGGAAGTCTGCTAAGACTTGTCCCTTTACGGCACGCGGAGGCACGAAAGTTATATCGAATTGCAATAATATCATTGACCATCCGGCAAGTCCGCCGGAAAGTGTTGGACGAGTTATCGAGTATTGCAATGGATTAAACTTCGAGATCGGGTTGACCTTATGAGAAAGCATGTAATGCTCGAGCTTTTGAGCGGCGAAGATCGGGGCCAAACAATGCTTTTCAATTGCGGGATACCTTACCTCCGTCGGAAGTAAACGACGGCTTAAGTAGTAAAGAGCATTTTCTTTACCCTCATCATTGACACTAGGCTAACGGGGCTCCGAGGAAGTCGTCTAGAGCCGCGGTGTAAAGTATCGACGGTCTACACGAGGCCCAGGGGCTGCTAAGACGGGAGGTGTCATTAAATATTGTTTAATGTCTTCGAAGGCCTTCACGGCATTTCTCTTCCCAAATAAATTTGGCGTCCTTTTTAACTAGTGCCGAGAAAGGCTGACACCTACCGACGGGTTTGAGATAAAGCGTCGAAGATATGCCGGCTTCCCTTGAAAAGATCGTAGTTGTTTTAAGGTTTTGGGAGGCGGCATTTCTAAGATGGCTTTAATCTTCTCGGGTCGATTTCAATTCCACGATGTCGGACAACGAATCCTAAGAATTTCCCGGAGGTGACGCCGAAGGCGCATTTTAAGGGATTCATCTTAAGGTTAAATTGTCTTAATCGTTCGAAAACAATTCTCGAATCATACAGGTGGTTTTCCTTTACTTTGCTTTTGATGACGACATCGTCCACGTAGCACTCGACTTGATTGTGGATGAGATCATCAAAAATTCTTGTCATTGCTCTTTGGTAAGTTGCTCCTGCGTTCTTCGATCCGAATGGCATCACTTGTGTAGCAAAATACTCCGATCGGCGTTACGAATGCTTGTAAGCTTTTCATCTTACGGAGCCATTTTTATCCGGTTGTATCCCGAAGATCCATCCATGAATGAGAATATTTCATGTGTCGAAGCAATATCGATCATCGGTTCTGGAATCGGTAGAGGAATTCATCTTTTGGACATGCCTTGTTTAAATCTACGAAGTCCACACAAATTACGATTCGACCATTCTTCTTTCGGTCGGCACTACGTTGGCTAGCCGAGTCGGGTATTGTTCTTCACGGACAAATTTAGCGTCTATTAGCTTTTTAACTTCGGCTATGACTTGTTGTTCGATTTCTAGACGCATTCTTACGGGACCTTGTACGGCCAGGAGAAGTAGGATCCACTCCTAGCTTATGGACTGCAACCTCTGGGGCTAATCCTGGCATTTCATCGTAGTTCCAAGCAAAACAGTCCTTAAATTCCATTAATAACTTGATTATTTCTTCGGAGTCTTCTTTATTGAGTAAGGAGCTAACAAAGGTAAGTCTAGGCTCTTCGCTAGTACCCAAGTTAACTTCCGTTAACTCATCTATTGTGGATTTGATTTCTTCTTCGAATTCTGTGGAGCGTCTCGATTTGTAAATCTTCGAGTTCGTCCGTAGTTTCCATGCGGTTTTCATTGGACTTGCAAGTGACAACCAAGCAAAATTCGGTATCGTCGGTCGACCCTACGTGCCGAATCCGAGTCCATACTTTGAATTGGGAGGACGGCGGAGTTATTCCATAACTTTTCAAAATGTTGTGATTGGCCTTTTGTCCATTGTCGAGGTAAGAAACCACGTTGAATTAAATTTTGAACACGGGGAGAGTACCACTCGAAAGGTAATTCCATTAATTCGATGAAGTGACATCTTCGAATTGTACATTATTTTCGGTTTTGGAGGAAGAAGCACCACGGTAGAATTTGATCGGCTTTGCACCGTCACTACGTACCTCTTTGACCTCCATACCCTCGATCTTATTAGAATGGATCGGAGTTAGGGTCATAGTATGTACGTAGTGGTTAATCTTCTCGTACATCGATTTGTATTCTTCGTTCTTTTCATCTTCGAGGAGATCTTGTATTGCGGCTTCTTTCGACTTATTGTTGCTCGTTTCTTGCTTGATTTCTTTTTCTTCTTCGGAACTATCATCCCAATCAACATTGATGGTTGGTTTCTTACGTCCAATTGTCCTAGTGTCTCTACCACGGCCTCGTCCCCGGCCTCGACCTCGGATGCGAGTTGTGGAGAAACCTTCACCATCTCGCCGGAAGGGAGTGGTGAGTGACTGTTGGACTAGAACTTCAGGTTCTTCGTTGTCCTGAACTTTCTTTGCTTCATTTGTTATGGTATCTCTTGAGAAGATTGTTTTCTTTGGCGGTGCATAATAAGCGGCATCTTCATGGATTCCAATTTCATGTACGGAGAATGGTTGTAAGTCTCCTTTGATGCACTGTTCCCCTCCATCGTAATATTTGATGCAACGATGTAGAGATGATGGTACCATCCTGTTTTCATGTATCCATGGTCGGCCCGGTAGAGCGTTGAACGACGTTTCGAATCGATTATATGAAATTTTGCGGTTGTCTTTGCTAAATCACCGGTCTTCATCGGTAGCGTTATTGACCCGAGGGCTCTTTCTCCTTTACGGTTGAATCCTCTTAATAACATTTTGTCGGCCTCGAGCTCGCGAGCATCAATTTCCAAGTATGCTTAGTGTTCGAAGACTCATTATATTGATTGATGCTCCTGGATCCACCAATACTGCGGAGAGCGTAAACTTCCCGATTATGGCTCGAAATGTACAACGGTCGGTTGTGATCTGTCGTCCCCAGTAGTAGGTCATTGTACGTGAAGGTGACACCTCGTTGTTCCTTTAACGAGCAAACCTCATCCAAGGAATCTCCGGCCATTTGAGCTAAGCAAATTTCCGGATCAAGTAAGGCCTTGATCAGAGCTTCTCTCATCTCCTTTGATAAGATGAGAGCATCGTAGATGCTCAGTTTGGCCAGTAGTTTCCTAAGATGGGCTAGCACGTTGTAGTCCACTTTGTTCTCCTGCGTCTCGGCTTCTTCTCGAATGGGTATTTCTTCCGCTGGGGTTGGTTCTTCTTGAACAACCACCTGATTTCCTTTGTCTTTTGGACCCATTCTCGGAGGTAGAACTCTTCCACTTCTTAGGTTGACTTCTATAATTTCTTCTGAATCTAGTATTGAGTTTGCTGGTGTCTCCTCCTGAATCGGAATGACTGGCTCTTCTGGATTATCTTCCAAATGCGAAGGCTCTAACTCTATCGTAATCGGAGCTCCTCGAAACTCGCGAGATAGATCCGTTGCTTGTTGAACTCTCGTAGCCTCCTTGATGGATGCCTTCTTCGTCATTTTGATCGTCGAGATCTTGTATGATTTGAGAATTGTTGTTGGTATCGAAATCGACGCCCGGATTGTCGCTAGTTACGTAATCGTTAGAAACGATCAAAACGTAGCCAACGCCATCACCCTTATCATTATATGATCCCACCGAAGTGAGCGAGATAATCATACAAAATCGGAGGTTCGAGGGATTTCTCCCCGAATCGGAAACAACTATCCTAGGATAAGCGGCCCCTAGTCTAGCCTTAGGAATCTCGGTCCCCTCTTCTTCGTCGATTTTCTTCTTCTCTTCGATTTTCTCCTGTCGAGGTGGTTCCTCCATCGCAAGTGATAGTACCGGCTTAACGGGTCTCGAACTACGAATTGAAGCTCGCACCGAAGCGGTTCGGATGTTGTCTAAAATCTTCTTCGAAGATCTCGTCCGGGCGGTAGTCCATCCATCGTCGGTTGCATAGGGATCTATCGGAATGACGGGATCGGTTGAGATAACATTGACGGAACCTCCTTTACGGGGTTCCTTCATGTACTCCTTCGGGATTGTTATATTTCCTTTCCGAAGGTTGTCGTTGAGCCAACTTTTGAAGGTAATGCGGTCTTCATCTTGTGCCCAAGCATCCGATGGTAGGGGCAAAAGTTGGGATCACCTTTCTTGTTGACTTCCTCCGGTCTTTTGGGCTCTGGCAGTTGGAAATCCGGAGTTTTCATTAAGCTACGGAACATCTTTGGTACTCGCTTCATTTTTGAACGGATATTCCCTGCTCGAAGCTCCCTCGATGTACGTTGCGGACGAGACGGTTGTTCATACTGCGGAGACGATCGATAGCTGGACCGGGGTTGCTTGGTAATTTTGTTGTGGTTCTTCGCGGCCGTTACGGTGGTATTTGCATCGGTTGTTTGCCTTTGTCAATCGCTGCGCAACGACCCCGGATTTCTTTTCGAAAGTCTTCACCGGCTTCGCTTGTCCGTCTTGTCGGCAAAACTTAATTGCTTCGCCTCTTCTTGCAAGCTTCCGGCCTTGCTTAACAACTTCTCAAAAGTCTTAATAGTGAATCCCTTGAGGAGAAGTGCTTATCGGGCCGTGAATGCTTTTAAGCAAGATGCCGACTGCATGTTGTTCTTGCAGTTGTGGTTCACACTTCATGCTTAAGTTTCTCCATCGAAGTATGTAATCCACTAGAGTTTCATTCGGCCTTTGTTTCTCTATCACTAAATCACCTATAGTGATGTGGTGCTGAGCTCCGGCAAATCGCTTAATGAAGAGGCTCTCTAGCTACGAGAATGTCTTTACGGATCCGTTGGGTAATTCCGCATACCGGTCGAAGGCGATCCACGACGGATCGCTAACGAGCTGTCGGAAGAGTAGCGCATCGCTCCCGCCGGCATTGCAACAAGCGGCACGAAAGTGTGCAACATGTCGTCGGGGGTTCCCGGTTCCATCGAAGGTCTTAAACGGAGGTGGTACGAAGCCCTTCGGGTATTGGACGGCGTCGAATTCTTCCGGGTAAGGTCTACCCGTCCGAATAGATGTCCCGTTCTTCGATTGTGCTAGGGCTTCTCGCACCTCGTTGCTCTACCAAGTTCTTGATATCCTTTTCGGGGATCATACTTTGTGTTGTATCCTTTTCAGTTGGTCATCCCCATTGACGGATGTAATTTCCTTCCCTCCGTCTACGAGGTGAATGACTTACGGGGGTGTCTCTCTATGTGGTTGTACTTGACTTTGGAGAGTGGCTAGAGCTATGGCCATCTCTTCCATCCTCTTCGCCATTTGAGCGATCGTGTCGTCCTTTTCCGAAGCCGTCTCTTCATCGGTTCCGGCTCCTCTCTTCTGCGCGGTGCAGGAGCACCTTGAGAAGATGATGAAGCTCGTGTCTCAACCATGTTGATTTCCGCATATTCGTTGTCCATGAATTCCGATGAGTCGATCTCATCTCCGAACTTTTCTTCTCTTTCTTTTGCCAACCGTCGGATGTCGGTTCTCGGCTTTTCCATGGCATCTTCTAGCGGAGCTTTCGTGTATCTTTGTGGTTGTCATGCGATGGTTGCCGGGTCCTTTTTCACGAGTCCCCTTCATCGCGGTAGCACTTTCTTCGGATTCGAAGCCTCTCGGCGAGACTTTCTCTCTCGGCTGCTGTTTCGGTCTCAGCCGCCCCGTAGTGGGACGCCACACCATCCTTAGCGACGGAAGGTCTATGACCGGATGGTCTATCGGCCAAATGTCTGGAAGGTGGTATCCTCCCTAATCCGTAACCACGATACTACGACGGGCGGGCTAGCCTTCATTCTCTTGCTTGGCTTTTCTATCATGACGGCGGGTTCTACTCGAGGCCCGAGACGGGATTTGGTCGGCACCCGTCCTATCCTTCGTAGAATTTCCGACACGGGACGGTTTTCCTTCTTCGCTAGCTTTTCTACCAAAGTTTGCGGTCGAGCAAACGGCGTAGTTCCGGTTCTTTTCTTGCGGCTATCGTTGTAGTATGCGGGTCGTGGTAATGTGGCGACAATCTTGCGAACATTCTCCTCATCCTCTGCGGCCGAGAGGGGATGGAACCCGCTTCCTCCCAAAAGTGGTATGTAGTCGGGCGGTGGTGTATATTCGGTAGCGGTGTATATTCGGTAGCGGTGTATATTCGGTAGTTCCGGAATTTCCTCCGGAAAGCAATCTCGGCAGCTCCGGCTTCCACGGCGATCCTTCTATTTCTATTTCTTCTTTGGGTCTTTGTCGGCGACGGAATCTTCGAACTAGACCCGATTTCGAAGACGAAGGTCTTACGGGAAGATCCGTACCCTCCACGGTAACGGGTTTACCATAGTTCGGATTTCTTTCCCCTTTGATTTGGCGAAGTCGGGGTAGGTGCGAAACAACTAGACCGGTGGGGGTAGTGAGAACGGTCCTCCTGCGGACGGCGGTACTCCTCCTAGTCGGGACCCTTTGCGGGGGAGGAAACTCTTGGGTCGACCTAAGGTTGAACTCGAGCGGTGGTTCCTCGGCTTCGGATACCTTGTTCGTCGGTGCAAAGAGGGAGACGTCGGTGACTTTGACGTTCGTGTTTTCAAATCCCCGTCCAAATCGGATGACCCCATTGTCGGGCGAGTTCATCCTTATAGACGGCGAAGTCCGGTCCGTTGGTGAAGGAGAAAATCGGTTTCGGGGCTTCCATTTCGCGAGGTAGATTCGGGTTGTCGGTCCCAAGTTATGCTTCTTTTCTTCGGGACGAAAAGAAAGGAATTGAAAAGAGTCCGAACTCATTCTTTGTTCATGTATTTATAAAAAGAATCATTTGTTAAAAGAATCATTTATTAGAGGGTTTGTTTATTTAGAACGGAATGTTCAAAGGTGTAGAGAAGGTAAGGAAACCGATTCAGAAAGGAAAAGAAAGTCTTAAGCAAGACTTCCCGACTCGAAGGACCACTCCTAAACTAACACCTATTGGGGTCCACCCCACCTCGAAATGAGGTAAAAGGATCTCGGAACCTCTCTCGTTTAGGGGTGTCTAAACAGTGGCTCCTAAATCCGAGAGAATGTTGGCTATACTTGTTCAAGATAGAAATGAACATAGTATTCCAACGGAAAGAGGGGTAGTTTGATCCATTAGGGACATGGATACACTACCGATTTTTGAAAGCAGAATTATTGGATTATAATGGAGAGAGGAATATTCCCCAGCGGAGTCGCCAGAAATCCTGTGCGGCTTATTTTTTTATTTTATTTTTATTTTTAGGTCGTGTTTTATTTTGAAGAGGGGTCGCCTAACAGAAATCTGTCGGCGAATTTTTAATTTAATTAAAATAAATAATTTGAAAAGTAGTATTTGATTTTGAAAATAATTTCAAATTTGAAGGTTTTAAGATATGAGACTAAACCGATCTCACATCCCAAATAGTTTATATAAACGAGCACCACACCACAAGCCGTGTATCTATCCCTAAGGATAGGCACACTCGCTTGATGGTGGGGCTTGATTAAATAAACTAGAAGATTAGTGACATCCGTTTGGTCCGTGAACCAATTTTATAAGCCGACAAGTTTCCCCTGCTTAATATGAAAACATTAAACAGGGTTTATATTACTCAGGTTCTTTAAAATTCCTATAAGGGCAAGCCCCTATAGTTAATTACATCTTAAGTGACGGGAATCACCTAAGAAAACTCTCGATAATAACCAATAATTCGCTCTCAAGAATTTCAAAGTTTAAGGTTTTCAAAGATTGAATTTTGGAATTTCAATAGGGAATGGATCAAATTTTGGAACATTTTGTTTTATGAATCCAAAGGAAGAGAGGTAGGGGAAAATCACTGATTCGAAGTGAACTTCGGTAATTTCCCGACTATCCTATCGTTTGGCTTGAATTTAGGAAAGTCCTAATGTTTATTTAGTATTTCAATCTTGCCAATTTTAATTAATTAGGACTTATATTTGTATGATAAAATCAAACAAATAGCTTTAGAAAATGTGAGGGTTTATGTCGTATCGGACGACTACCTCGGAATCCTAAGACCGGTTAGGGCTTAATTTGCAATGCAAATGCCTAACGAAGAGTTGAGGATTTATGTTGCACTAGTGCAAGCTACCTCGAAATCCTATGGCTTTGTTGTTTTAATTCTAAGAAGATTTTCTTGAAGTAGGTTTAAGTTTTGCTTGACGACGATGACCGTGCTGCCCACCATGCTCCAAGCTCCTTGTTGTTGCGAGAGGTTTAGTTTTAGAAATCATAAATCGGGGGATGAGAGAAGTGTTTTGGTTTAGAGAAAATCTTAATTTCCAAGTGTTTTTTATGTTTTATTTAAAACAAATCTTAAAGTTGATTATAACGACACCGGTTAAGATCCCACGGTTCCATCCTTCCGGCATCATTATTTTTATCGGATTCACTTAGTCCGGATGAATTTGCTAAACTCAACTGAATGAGTTCCACACTTTCATTTAGACCGTGGGAAATCCCGTTAGCAACACGTAGGTTACATCATCCGAGGTATTCCCGATCATCCAACGGGACGTTTTAATTTAGTTGCAATTGTAGTTTTGTGTTCGTTTGTGATTAAATTTTGAGTTGTTTTATATTTTGAAATGTTGTGGCGGTGAATTTTATCTTGCAATGACTTTTAACTTAGTTTTGGTTTCAGTTTTAGGGTCTATCCTAAAGGTGTGGGTTTTCATGCAACAGTTGTTTTATCATGCAAATAAAGTGCATCTGCAATAAAGTAAATTGCAAGAAAGTAAATTGCAATAAAATAAAAGCGTACCTGGAGGGTCTTCCCGTCATCCCAAGCTGCACTTAAAACATAATTAGAATATTTAAGCAAGTTCCTAGGTAAAGCTAAGGGAAAGGTTATGGTTTTCTACCAAATTCCTAATCCTATAGCTAGTCATCTCCTATGACGTCTAGGTTCTTTGTGTTTTTGTTTAAGGACGATTTTCTTCATCGAAAGAATAATCAAATTCGATTGTTCTTATAAATATCCTATCATATTGAGGAAGTGCTTAAGAAGAATCTTAAACATCTTTTCAATATTTCCGGGATTGTTTTAAGTTCAAATGAATTTAATTATACAAATGAATTCATCGTCCAAGAATTTCAAGTCTTGTTAATTTGCTCGATGAACTAGGACATTTGAATATCCTATGAGTGAAGTAAGCACTTCATTTAATGTTTCATTTAGGAGTTATAATAATCAAAGCTTTCAAGGGTAAATTAGTATTCAAATGATTTGGTTTAAGTTAAAGAGTTTAAATTTGGAATAGTGTTCAAGTTGCTTTATATTTAGTTTAATTTAATTTAATTTGATTTGATGTTTAATTAATTTGATTTAATTTAATTTAATTTAATTATTTAATTTAATTTAATTTAATTTAATTTAATTTAATTATTTAATTTAATTTAATTTTTTAATTTAATTTAATTTAATTATTTAATTTAATTTAATTTAATTATTTAATTTAATTTAATTTTAATTAATTTAATTTAATTGTTTAATTTAATTTAATTTAATTTTAATTAATTTAATTTAATTGTTTAATTTAATTTAATTTAATTATTTAATTTAATTTAATTTAATTTTTAAATTTAATCTTAATTTAATTTATCTTTAATTTACTTTATTTTTAATTTTAATTGAAATTAAGTCTTTTAATATTTTAAATTTGAGTTATCATTTTAATTAAAAATTGAGTATTAGTTGATATAATTAATTTAGGGATTTTTTAAATTAAAGAATAAATCTCTTCCTAATAAAGATCCCTTATTTTAATAATTTCAATTTTATTATTCTTCCAAATTTAATCTATTATTTAATTAAAGTTTAATCATTTTAAAATTATTTAATGGGTTCCTACCCTTTAATTATTTAAATTTCAATCATCCAAATCAGATTAGGATCAAATATTTTACTTGTTGATTTTTTATTAAACCTAAAGTTTTAATTAAGGATTAAAGATTTTAATTACCATTTTACCCTTTAAGCTTAATAATTTCATAACTCACTAAATTGAACTCAAATGAACTTGAAATTTTTATGTGACTTTACTCATATGTCAATAAAGACATGAGAGGAGAAAATGTGATTTTTCTGTATTTAATTTATTTATATAATTATTTTTGGTGGAAAATAGAGATTTTCAAGGAAAATTTAATAATATGACCAAGGGAAAGTTTCTGTCCTTAAGAAAATTAGGGGACATTCCTAATGACCAGAGAAGCACTTGGACCAATTTTGGTGATTTTTTGAATTATATTATTTTTATTATAATTATTTTGAGTTTTGGAGTGTTAATTAATTTAAAAATAAAATAAATGTTGAAAAATGGATTTTATATTTTTCAAAAATCTCTCTGATATCAAGGAAACCAGAGAATCAAATTTTGCAATTTTCTGATTTTTCTATGATTTATAATAATTATTTTAGTGAAAATGCTAGGAAATGCATTTTTTTAATTTTAAAATTACCCTAGGGCTTTAAAATTTAATATCTCACTAAATAGACTTAGGAAAAATGTGGGATTTGTTCCTAAGTGATTAAAATTCAAAATGTGACATTTTGGTGAATTTTATTATTTTTGTGATTTTTATTATTTTTTAATTATTAAAAATATTAAAATATTATTAAAAATTAACTTTTTTAGAAAATTGAAATTTTAATTTTCTTAGGTTCCCCTGATATCAGAGAGGCTCCAAAACCAATTTGGTGAATTTTTAAAAAATATTTTGAAAGTTATGAATTTTTAAAGTTTAAAATGGCTAAGTGACTCAATCAACCCAATTAGTGGGGCTAACCAAGTCCAATTGACTTCAAATTTTTATGGTGGATTCCTCTGATCCTAAAGGTCAGTGGAGAATTGATTTCAAGTCAATTTGATGCCTGGTTAACTCTAATTAATTAAAGACTTATTTTAGGTGTTTAAGCGAATTAGGGTTAATGCGAGTGAATTAACTCGAAGTCCTATTTTTCCTAGAGTTCTCTGGTCATAAGGAACATCACCAAATATTTCTAGAATTTATTTCACAACATGCTAATTTTTGGAATTAAAATACTCAAAACAGCAACATGCATTTGAAAAATAAATAACTTTTCACAGAGATGGCCTCGACCTTGGAAAATTCGGGGAATGTTCCCAAGTTCAGAGGCTTCAAAAGCCCTATGGTCTCATGCCATGGTGAATTGTATACATGCATGGAGAATTAAATGTATGCAGAGAGTAAATAAATCATAAAAAATAAAATACTTAATTAAATTAAATGATTTCTTTTCCACATTATTCTCCTCTCGTTCACTGAGCAAGAGGGTATTTTTATTTTATTTTTGTGATTTTTCTACACGAGAGATATGAATTTTTGAAGTTTAGGGAATTAAATAAATAGAAAAATACCCTAATTTTCTATTTATCCACGCGGCGCCGCGTCGACCTCGGCGGCTCCGAACGCACACGCGTCGCGCTCCCATTCGACGCCGCCACCCGAGTCGGCAGTCCGGGCCCCGCGGTTCTCGTACCGTCTCTCGGTCCGACGCAATCTTGGCCGTCCGTGCGCGCGTGTATCGAATGGACGGCATCCGTTCATCGTCCCCAAGTGTTCTCACCCGAGAGCCGTCCACACTAAATCCCTAAGATCTCACTCGATTCTCGATGGATTTTCATGTTCTTATGCTCTATGGATTCGTCTTGAAGAGACGAACACATCTATACGGCTAACATGCATTGCAACTAAGGCATTTGAAATGGAGAATCTCCGGAAGCTCGGGATGAATAGTTAACTCATACCTTAGCTCGGAGAAGTGTGGCTTCAATCCGAGAATTGTTGCACCTTCGATTGGGTCCCGCGAAGCTCCGGATGAAGTCTCACGGTGCAGTGAATTGCTCAGCTATGAAAGTGACCACGGCCGATCACAAAGCTTGGAGGCTGGAGCAAGCCGGGTGGCCTCGGAGATGGGGCTTTCGGTGGGAAACTTCTCCTCTTGGTCCGGTGAAGGTGTAGGACCGATCGATTTGAGGATTGGCTCAGCTGTGGCAAAGTGTCCCGGTTTTGGGTGGAATTTCGGTTGAGAAATTGGGCTCTGTTGGTGGGGATTAGGGCAAATTGACACCGGGGATCAAGCTGCTCTAAGGATGGTGAAGGGTTTGGAACAATTTTGGCGAGTTTCGGCAAGGTTTGTGCTTGGCTCCCCTCATGGCCGAGAGGGGTGGAGTTTAAATAGAGCTTGGCTGGGGGCCTCCCGGGGAGAGTTAGGGCTTGGGATCGAGCTGCTGCGGTGAGGAGAAGATCGGCCATGGTGACCACTAGGGATGGGGCGGCTCGGCAAGTGAGAATTTCAATGTTGGCTCACATGTGAGCTCTCGGCCATGGTGTTTTCCGGCGGCTGGTGGCCGGCCGGCCGAGCATGGGTCACCCTCGAGGTCGGGTGAGTCGGGGCTGGAGGTTTGTGCGATCAATTGGCCATGGACATGTGTAAAGGCTTTGATCCAAAGTGGAATGGGGCATGGCTAGATTTGGACCTAAATGGGTCAACCCACCCATTTGGGCTAGGTGCACCACCCAAGGCCTGGTTTAGAGCTGAGGAGAAAGTGATTTGGATCAGCTTGATTAGTGGGGTCGAGTCACGATCCAAGTACAATTAGGCTTAAGCATGGTTTAGTGGAATCATGTAAGTGGTTAACCACCTTTAGGAGTTAAGGAAAGAGCCTCCTCCTTTTGCCCAAAGTGGCATGGTGACATGTAAAGAGGCTCTCATGGCTTGCATATGGCTTATGCATGGCTCCATGGCTCCATTTGGCTTGGGAAAAGTAAAGTCAATTTCATGGAAATGGATTTAAGGAAAATTTTGGTATTTAGGGGTGATTTGGCATGAGGCTTGATTTGGAATTATTTGATGATGAATTTAGGACTTAGGGATGATTTTAATTGAAAGTATGATGAGGGGAAATGTCATATGGGCCTTGGAAGAATTTTGGGCTTTTTTGAAAGGGTTTTAGATGGGCTTTTAAGATGGATTAGGAAAGTGGGCTCTTGAATTTTAAAATGGATTTTGGGATGAAATTTTGTAAAGAGGTTGGGCCAAATAATTATTGGGTTTAGCTCATGGATGTGTCATGAGTGACTTGAAGCAAATTTGGGGTAGTTTGGACTTGAATTGGGTTGGATTTGAATTCTTTTGGTGAATGGGCCAATGTAGGTCGAATTGGGCTAACTTGGGCCAATGTTGGGCTAGGGTTGAAATTGATGTAAAATAAATATTGAGAAATGTTTATGGGAGTGTTTCAAAGAGGTTTTGGCTTTGGTTGGGTTTTAATTTTGAGGTTTGGGCCTATTTGGGTTAGATTTGGGTTTAGGTCGAAATTGGGCTTTTTGATTTTGGGTTGAATTTGAGTGGGGTTTGGGTCAAAATCTTGGGGAAATCATGTTAGTGTTTTGTTTATGAGGATGTTAAGGAAGGTTTAGAAAAGATTTGGGGTTAATTGGAGTTGAATTGGGTTAGTTTGGGCTAAGTTTGGGTCATGGGTCCAAATTTGGGCTTTAAGGCCCAAAGTGAAATTGGATCCAAATGTCAATCAAATTGGACTTGGATTTGGTCTAAATTGGTATTGGGAATGTTGAATTGAAGTTTAGAATTGAATTGGACCAAAATTGGGGTCAATTGGGTATGTTTGGTTTGACATTGGGTCCACTTTGGGTTAAAATGGGTCGATTTGGGGGTTTTGACAAAAGTAGGGTAAATTGACAAAATTGGCCCATGGTGTAGTTGGACAAAATGAAATTGGGAATATTTGGGATTTTCTGGAATTTTCTGGGAATTTTCTGAATTTTTGGATTTTTAGGCCAAGAAGGGTATTTTGGGTATTTGGAGGGTATTGGGGGGTATTTTTGGAATTTTTGGTATTTTTGGGTATGGATGATCAATTTGAGTGATGTGGAGGTGTTTGGGATTGATTTTGGAAAATTTTAGGTAATTTGGAGATTTTACCAAAATTTGGGTAATTTCGAGGTTTTGGGTAGGTTTAGTAGGTGTAGGGTCCGGGGTCAAAATTGAAAATTTGGGAAATTGAAGATTGGGTGAATTTGGGTGGGGTGAAATCATTTTGGTTGAGCCATGAAGCCATTTCAAGCCCATATGAGTCATGAAAGGACTCATTTGAGGCATTCATCATGTTGTTCCTAACCCTCTTAGCGAGGGCTTAGGGGTTAAGGACCATCCATGTGAATCACCTACATGAGTCGGGAGGTCAAGTTGGGTATGGGTGTGGTTTTAGGAAGTGTGTGGAAATGTAGTGTGTAAGTGCGGTGTAAGTCGGCCCCTTCACCGGACCGGGCCACCCGGGGCGATCCTAAGGCCGAAGAGTCCTATAGGAACTCATCCTTTAAACTTCCATATTTGATTTCAACCCTCTAGGTGATTAGGGGTCTATAGTCAAGTTTGTGGAGTTTGCAGGGAGTTTAGAAGTGGTTTGAATTTCTAAAAGGCGGGTCCCAATTCTAGTCCTCTAAGATAGTCAAAGGAAAGGCCTAAGGCTAGATCCTAAGCACTAAAAAGAAGAAAAGGAAGACCTCATCAAAAATGAGGTCAACAATCGTCCGAACGGCCACAACAACCTCAACAGAATTATCAACAACCCCGACCCAGCTATCAGTCATCTCCACAGTATGAACAACCGCCTCGTCCGCAACGTACATTAAGGGAGCTTCTGAGCAGAGAATATCCGTTCAAGAATGAAGCAGTGCCGAAAATGTTCCGTAGTCTAATGAAGACTCCAGATTTCCAGCTGCCGAGCCTAAGAGACCGGAGGAAGTCAACAAGAAAAGTGATCCCAACTTTTGCCCTTATCACCGGATGCTTGGACACAAAATAGAAGCTTGCATTACCTTGCAAAAGTTGGCTCGATGACAACCTTCGAAAAGGAATATAACAATTCCGAAGGAGTACATGAAGGAATCCCAGAAAGGAGGTTCCGTCAATGTTATCTCAACTGATCCCATCGTTCTGATAGATCCCTATACAACTGACGATGGATGGACTACGGCTTGGACAAGGTCTTCAAAGGAGATGAGAGAAGCTCTGATCAAGGCCTTACTTGATCCGGAAATTTGCTTAGCTCAAATGGTTGGAGATTCCTTAGATGAGATTTGCTCGTTAAATGAACAGCGAGGTGTTACCTTCACGGACAATGACCTACTACTTGGGACAGCAGATCACAACCGACCGTTGTACATTTCGGTTACAATTGGGAAGTTTACGCTCTCCAGAGTATTGGTGGATCCAAGAGCATCGATCAATATAATGAGTCTTCGAACACTAGCATATTTGGAAATTGATGCTCGTGAGCTCGAAGCAGACAAAATGTTATTAAGAGGATTCAACCAGAAAGGAGAAAGAGCCCACGTATCAATAACGCTACTAATGAAGACCGGTGACTTAGCAAAGACAACCGCAAAATTTCACATAATTGATTCAGAAACGTCGTTCAACGCTCTCTTGGGCCGACCATGGATACATGAAAATAGGATGGTACCATCATCTCTACATCAGTGCATCAAATACTACGATAGAGGGGAACAGTGCATCAAAGGTGACTTACAACCATTCTCCGTACATGAAATTGGAATCCATGAAGATGCATCTTATTATGCACCACCGAAGAAAACAATCTTCTCCAGAGATACCATAACAAATGAAGCAAAGAAAGTTTGAGACAACGAAGAACCTGAAGTTCTAGTCCAACAGTCACTCACCACTCCCTTACGGCGAGATGGTGAAGGTTTCTCCACAACTTGCATCCGAGGTCGTGGCAGAGACGTTAGGACAGTTGGACAGAGGAAACCGACCATCGATGTTGATTGGGAAGACGAGTTCGAAGAAGAAAAGGAAATCAAACAAGAAGCAGCGACAATAAGTCGGAAAAAGCCGCAATTCAAGATCTCTCTCGAAAATGAGAAGAATGAAGAATATAAATCGATGTACGAGAAGATTAACCACTACGTACATACTATGACCCTAACCCAAATCCATTCTAATAAGATCGAGGGTATGGTGGTCAAAGAGGTACGTAGCGGCGGTGCAAAGCCAATCAAATTCTACCATGGTGCTTCTTCCTCCAAAGCCGAAAATAATGTACAATTTGAAGATGTCACTTCATCGAATTAATGGAATTACCTTTTGAGTGGTACTCTCCCTGTGTTCAAAATTTAATTCAGTGTGGTTTCTTACCTCGACAATGGACAAAAGGCTAATCGCAACATTTTGAAAAATTATGGAATAACTCCGGTCGTCCACCCAATTCAAAGCATGGACTCAGATTTGGCACAGTAGGATCAGTTGACGATACTGAATTTTTCTTGGTTGTCACTTGCGAATCTAATGAAAAGTGCATGGAAACTACAGACGAATTTGAAGATTTAAAAATTGGAGACGCTCCACCAGAATTCGAAGAAGAGATTAAATCTACGATAGATGAACTAACGAAAGTTAACTTAGGTACTAGCGAAGAGCCTAGACCTACCTTTGTTATCTCCTTACTCAATAAAGAAGACTCCGAAGAAATAATCAAGTTATTAATGGAATTTAAAGATTGTTTTGCTTGGAACTATGATGAGATGCCAGGATTAGCTCCAGAGGTCGCAGTCCATAAACTAGGAGTGGATCCTACTTCTGTCCCAGTCAGACAAGGTCCCAGAAGAATGCGTCTAGAAATTGAAAAACAAGTCATAGCCGAAGTTAAAAAGCTAATAGACGCTAAATTTGTCCGTGAAGAACAATACCCAACTTGGCTAGCCAATGTAGTGCCGATCGAAAAGAAGAATGGTCGGATCGAATTTGTGTGGACTTCGGAGATTTAAACGAGGCATGTCGAAAGGATGAATTCCCTCTACCGATCCCGGAACTAATGATCGACATTGCTTCGACACATGAGATATTCTCATTCATGGATGGATCTTCGAGGATACAACCGGATAAAAATGGCTCCGGAAGATGAAAAATTTACGACATTCGTAACGCCGATCGGAGTATATTGCTACACGGTGATGCCATTTGGATCGAAGAAAGCAGGAGCAACATACCAGAGAGCGATGACAAGAATTTTTGATGATCTCATCCACAATCAAGTCGAATGCTACGTGGACGATGTGGTCATCAAAAGCAAAGTAAAGGAAAACGACCTGTTTGATTTGAGAATTGTTTTCGAACGATTAAGACAATTTAACCTTAAGATGAATCCCTTAAAATGCGCCTTCGGCGTCACCTCCAGGAAGTTCTTAGGATTCGTTGTTCGACATCGTGGAATTGAAATCGACCCGGAAAAGATTAAAGCTATCTTAGAAATGCCGCCTCCAAAAACCTTAAAACAACTACGATCTTTTCAAGGGAAGTTGGCATATCTTCGACGCTTTATCTCAAACTTGTCGAGTAGGTGTCGGCCTTTCTCGGCACTAGTTAAAAAGGACGCCATATTTATTTGGGAAGAGAAGTGCCGGAAGGCCTTCGAAGACATTAAACAATATTTAATGACACCTCCTTTCTTAGCGGCCCCGAGTCTCGGGTTGACCGCCGATACTTTACACCGCGGCTTTAGACGACTCTCTCGGAGCCTCGTTAGCCGGGTCGATGATGAGGGTAAAGAAAATGCTCTTCACTATCTAAGTCGTCGTTTACTTCCGACGGAAATAAGGTATCCCGCAATTGAAAAGCATTGTTTGGCCACGATCTTCGCCGCTTAAAAGCTCGAGCACTACATGCTTTCTCATGAGGTCGACTCGATCTCGAAGTTTAATCCATTGCAATACTTGATGACTCATCCAACGCTTTCCGAACGGACTTGCCGGATGGTCGATGATATTATTGCAATTCGATATAACTTTCGTGCCTCTTTGTGCCGTAAAGGGACAAGTCTTAGCGAACTTCCTCGCAGAGCACACCCCTTGCGGCGCGAATCTCCCTCAATGACGATTTGCCGGATGAACAAATAATGAGCCTAGAAGACCACGATGATCGACGTTGGGAATTATACTTCGACGGAGCATCTTCAGCACACAAAGATGAAGAATCGCAAGTGATAGTGCCCGGTAAGGCAGGAATCGGGCTAATCTTTAAACACCAGAACGGGGGATGTTAAGATACTCCTACCACTTGACAGAACCATGTACAAACAACGAAGCAGAATACGAAGCCCTCATAACAGGACTGGAATTAGCTATTCAAATGGGGATAACAGACATCAACATCTACGGAGATTCGCAGTTAATCATTCAACAGATCGCCTAACAGTACAGAATTTTAAAACCAAGACTAGAGCAATACTTCCAGTATGCTATACAGCTGTTGGAGCAAATTCCAAATGTGACGATCTACAAAATTCCCAGAAAAGAAAATGCTTTAGCCCGTCTTGCAAAAGAATTTGCCTGTTTGCAAGATGAATCAGTGGAAGTGTTAGTTCATGGACGTCAGGTCCTATCACAACTCGACATAGACACAATACATAAATCGAAAAAGAAAAAGGATCGAGTTACAACGGTGACGGAAAACACGAGAAGATCGGGCGACGACCATCGATGAACTACCCGCAAACAAGAAAGCTACCGGACGATAGGTCGCTATCCCATCGGATCAAGAAAAGAACTGCGTCCTACGCATTAATAAACAACACATTGTACGAAGGTCTTTTGATCAAATGTGGCTAAGGTGCCTAAGCGGGTCCGAGGCCCGTGAAATTATTAAAGAGGTGCATTCGGGACTCCGTGGCGCTCACCAGTCGGGTCCGAAGATGAAAATGAAAATTAAATGACTAGGGTACTACTGGCCCTCGATGATGACCGATCGCATGAAAATCGCCAAGAGCCGTCACCAATGCCAAGTGCACGGGTGGTTCTACACCAACCTTCAAATGTGCTACATCCGACAATTGCGTCGTGGCCATTTGAATGTTGGGGACACGGATATAGTGGGTCCAATAGAACCACCATCTTCGAAAGGACATCGCTTCATTCTTGCGGCTACAGATTACTTTTCCAAATGGGCAGAGGCAGTTCCACTTAGAGAAGTGAAAGCACACCACGTGCTACAGTTTTTCAAGAACCAAGTTGTCTACCATTTTGGAGTGCCGCGCAGGATTATCTCGGACAATGGGTCAGCATTCAAAAGCACGCAAATCAACAATTTTGTCAGGAGACACGGAATTGACTGGCGATACTCAACAATTTACTACCCAAGAACAAACGGCCTCGCTGAGGCTTTTAATAAAACTATCGTTCAAATCTTAAAGAAAACTTTGGACGATAATAAAAGGAATTGGCACGAGAAGTTGTTAGAAGCCTTATGGGCCTACCGGACATCCTTCAGAACTCCTACTCAAAGCTACACCTTACGCTCCGGTGTATGGGTCCGAGGCGATGTTACCTTTAGAGGTTCAGCTTCCTTCACTCAGAATTGCAGTTGCAAAAAAGATCACGATAGAAGAGAACGCCAAGTTACGACTCGAAGAAGTAGAAAGCCTGGAAGGGAAAACACTTGCAGCGCAACAGAATTTAGAGCTATACCAAGCTAAGATGGTTCAAGCCCATGACAAGCTGGTCCGCCCAAGAACCTTCAAAGTTGGTGACTTAGTTCTCGTTCTCAAGAGACCTATTCTTGCACACCGCAAGATAGGGGGAAAATTTGAACCCACTTGGGAAGGACCGTTTGTGGTTGAAGCAGTATACTCAGGAGGTTCCTACCAGCTAGTGAATTGCCAGGGAGAACGACATATGCTTCCGATCAACGGACGATACTTGAAAAAGTATTACGTTACCTGATGTTTCGAAGGAATGAATTCTTCATCCCTAAGAAACACGGGCGGGGTAATTACTTATGACTGGGTCCGAACCCAAAAATAATAAAAAATGTGCTAAAATAAATAAAATCATGATAATAAAGTTTTCCTTGTTTTCTTTTCCAAATCAAAATCTCTTTTCTGATCTTATCCCACTTCATTCCTGTTAAATTTGAAAATACAAAAAAATATAATATATATAAAAAATGTCTTTAATAAACATTTTCTTAATGTTCTTGTTCTTAGTACAGCCCCTGATCCTTTTCCTTGTCTTTTCGCAGGGAAATGTCGAGCGGGCGGTTGGTCTCGAACTTTAGAAATGGCGTAAGCCTTGCACTCAATGAAAAGAGGGTGAAAGATGGAGAGATAATCGAGATTGACTCGGATTTCGCACCGACGAGCCTACGGTACGAAGAAAGTGACTCGGGTCCCAGTTGGCCGAGAAGCATGCCGGGCGGACGGTGATGAAAGTGGGTGGCCCAAGCCACCAATCCAGCAACAAGAAAAGAAAGGCAAACACTGAAGAAGATAAGAAAATGAAGTCTATAGTCACTACAGCAGAGGGCAGGCTTGTCAGCGCCACGCCCACAGAGATTCAAGAAGTTCGAAGAGCTACTCTCACAACAACGCAACGAAGAAATAAGAATCGTCGTATCCGTAAGATGTTAACAAAACTAGCTGCGGACCAGCGCGACGAGACAGTTGTTACTGCCAGTACGTACACTTCAAGGACGCCGGTTCACCGGGAACACGAAGAAAGGAGGCCGGCTCCTAGGATGACGAAAAGGACCGGGGAAATCTCATAAAAACCGGAAGAAAGAAGGCTACCACGCCACCGGATAGAACCACCGGTGATGCATGACCTTGTTGCGAAGTATCCCGGGGGATGTCCCGACGGACATCATCCCCGAGGAGCCGAGGTATGCGGGGAGAACGTGAAGGGATTGAACCGTATATCCCACAATATGTCACCGGGCCTCGCCATCTACAAATTATTCCGAGTACGAGCTGGAAAGAATGCGGAATGTCGAAAAGAAAACTTTTGAATACTTTGAGAGAATCGAGAGGCGAAGGATCAATATACTTAGAGGGCCTCGAGCTACACACGGACGTATTCTCGGAGTATGAACAACGACAAATCGTGGATTGCATCCGGGATTTGAAAAGAATGGGCCGAGCGGGCCGCCTAAGGGAAAATACCTACTCAGAACCCCGGAGATGGATGCCAGGGAAAGGAAGAATCACAATACAATGTGGATGCTGTTACAACTTTGCGGAAGACAGGAAGGGAAACCCTCCGGGAATACTCCGTCATGGCCCAGTGGATCCGATGCCACTAGTCATCAAGAGAATGGTAAAGAGATTGATAACATGGAGGGTACGCGGCGGATTGCACACCCAATAGCTGCATTATTAACATCTACAAACAGGGTGATCGCATACCCCAACACATAGATCACCACGACTTTGTCGGACCTTTCGCACGGTCTCTTTCCGAACGAGTGTAACATCATGTTCGGATCGACCTCCGGATAGCGAGGCCCGGAGTGAGTTCGAGGGCCGGTGAAGATACCATTACCGGTAGGTTCCGTCATGATACGCGAAGGGCAACGGAGCGAGATATCGCTAAGCATTGCATACCGGGAGTACCGGTGAAGCGGATCTCGGTTACTTTCGGAAGAATGGACGACGGGAAGACACCTTACCATTTCCGGCCAGACCGGAGTTAGAGAGCCTCCGGCCTTACGAGCTCGTGAGCTACATGGAAGATATCACACCTCCAATGTACATCCATACGGCATCCTTGCCAAGAATGGCTTGGAAGGTGATGTTATTGACCATGTACCCCACTATTCAGACATGGATTTTTGACAGATGCTTCTTTGGATGGAGCGACGAAGATCATACATAGTCCGTTTTGAGTTTGCATGGATTGTATGAGATATATTCCAGATCAAGTTGTATTATGTATCTTCGACATGATTGGAATGAAAGTGACCATGTCACATTTTTGGCCTTCACCTCTTTTGTGCAAATTGACTGGGAAACGCCATTAAAGTTAAATGAACTTCGAACAAAGAACAGAGAAGAAATAAAAAAAAAGAGAATAAAAGAAAACTTTCCTTTAAAAAAAAAATCTAAAAATGTCGAACACCAAATCCACATGAACACCAAATAAACAACAAAAAACGGGATAGTTAAAGGACAAACAAAACAAATTTAAAGCTCAAACTAAATTCCAGTTTAAACCCATCTTCTTAAACCCTCCAATCCTTCTTCAAATCAAGATCTATTCTGGACCTCCCGTGAAACCCCCTCTCGGGATGATTTCAGAATCACGAAGAATTTTCAATTTGATCCGGATGGCATGGGTTTGTACCCTTCGCCAAGTAATCAGACTTTGATCGATTCCCATGGGATATAAAACAATTTCATATCTCATTTCGATCTCTCACTAAATCCAAATCTCCACAGTAAACTTCAATTCAAAATTTCCGAGACTGGTACCTAAATTCCAGTTCTCATTCCGAGATCGATACCTAAATTTCGATTCTCATCCGAATTGATACCTAAATTTCAATTCAAAATTTCCGAGACTGGTACCTAAATTCCAGTTCTCAATCCGAGATCGATACCTAAATTTCGATTCTCATCCGAATTGATACCTAAATTTCAATTCAAAATTTCCGAGACTGGTACCAAAATTCCAGTTCTCATTCCGAGATCGATACCTAAATTTCGATTCTCATCCGAATTGATACCTAAATTTCAATTCAAAATTTCCGAGACTAGTACCTAAATTCCAGTTCTCATTCCGAGATCGATACCTAAATTTCGATTCTCATCCGAATTGATACCTAAATTTCAATTCAAAATTTCCGAGACTGGTACCTAAATTCCAGTTCTCATTCCGAGATCGATACCTAAATTTCGATTCTCATCCGAATTGATACCTAAATTTCAATTCAAAATTTCCGAGATTGGTACCTAAATTCTAGTTCTCATTCCGAGATCAGTACCTAAATTCTGATTCTCATCATTTCCGAGGCTGGTACCTAAATTCCAGTCCTCTTCCTTCGAGGTCGGTACTTAAATTTCGACTCTCTTTCGAGATCGATACTTAAATTTCGATTCTCTCCCAGGATTGATACTTTAATTTTCAATTCCAGCTCTCATTTCGAGACTAGTAAATAAATTCTAGTTCTCATTCTGAGATCAGTACCTAAATTTTGATTCTCATCCTTTTCGAAGTCAATACCTAAATTTCGACTCTCTTTCGAGATTGATACTTAAATTTCAATTCTCATCCCTTTCGAGATCAGTACCTAAATTCTGATTCTCATCCTTTTCAATCGACATTTGAACTCCGATTCCCACTCCGAGGCTGGTACCTAAATTCCAGTTTTCTTTGCAATCCCGAGATTGGAAACTAGGTTTCAATTCTCGTTTCAAATCTAAATTTTCTCAAATTAATTTTAAATCAGACTTCAATCTAAAATCAAAAATCAAAATTTAAAATTACACATCCAAACTTAAATTGAAACAAAATGAAATCTAAATCGAAATTCCCCCAGATCATGTGATTTGGAATTCACCTCCTTTCCCCAGTGAGAGTTCGGGAATCTCCGGTTTCGGAGATATACTTGACACTCCCCGGCGGAAACTCTTCTACTTCGTCCTAAGTTTGTCACTTGGACATCTATGTTGGTTTTGTTGATCGCTTCGGTCAACACCGATACGCGCGGTGTGCTCCGTCAGCTCACCACACCTATTGGGGGTCCATTTGTTGACCTCATCTTTGATGAGGTCTTCTCTTCTTCTCTTTAGTACTTAGGATCTAGCCTTAGGCTTTTCCTTTGACTATCTTAGAGGACTAGAATTGGGATCCACCACCTTTTTAGAAATTCAAACCACTTCTTAACTCCCCGCAAACTCCACAAACTCGATCGTAGACCCCTAATCACCTAGAGGGTTGAAATCAAATGTGGAAGTTTAAAGGATGAGTTCCTATAGGACTCTTTGGCCTTAGGACTGCCCACAGGTGGCCCAGTGCAGTGAAGGGCTGACTTACACACACACTACACTTATACACTACACTTTCACACACCTCCTAAAACCACACCCATACCTAACTTGACCTCCTGACTCATGTAGGTGATTCACATGGATGGTCCTTAACCCCTAAACCCTTGGCTAAGAGGGTTAGGAACAACATAGTGAATGCCTCAAATGAGTCCCTTCATGGCTCATGTGGGCTTGATATGGCTTCATGGCTCAACCAAAATGATTTCATTCCACTCAAATTTACCCAATCTTTAATTTTCCAAATTTTCAATTTTTGACCCCCGGGACCCTACACCCGCTTAACCTACCCAAATTTCCAAACATTTCCACATCACTCAAATTGACTACCCATACCCAAAAATATCAAAAATTCCAAGAAAACCTCCCAATACCCTCCAAATATCCAAAATACCCCTCTTGACCAAAAAATCCAAAAATTCAGAAAATTCCCAGAAAATTCCAGAAAATCAAAAATATTCCTAATTTCATTTTGTTCAACTGCACCATGGGCCAATTTTGTCAATTTACCCTACTTTTGTCAAAACCCCCAATTTGACCCATTTTAACCCTAAGTGAACCCAATGTCAAACCAAACCTACCCAATTGACCCAAATTCTGGTCAAATTCAATCCTAAACTTCAATTCAATATTCCCAACACCAATCTATACCAAATCCAAGTCAAATTTGATTGACATTTGGATCCAATTTCACTTTTGGCCTTAAAGCCCAATTTGGACCCATGACCCAAACCTAACCCAAACTCACCCAATTCAACTCCAATTAACCCCAAATCTTTTCTAAATCCTCCTTAGCACCCTCACAAGCAAAACACTAATATGATTTGCCCAAAATTTGGACCCAAACCCCACTCAAATTCAACCCAAAGCTAAAAGGCCCAATTTTGACCTAAACCCAAACCTAACCCAAATGAGCCCAAACCCCAAAATCAAAGCCCAACCAAAGACAAAACCTCTTTGAAACACTCCCATAAACATTTCTCAACATTAATTTTACATCAATTTCAACCCTAGCCCAACATTCGCCCAACTTGGCCCATTTTGGCCTATATTGGTCCATTCACCTAAAGAGCCCAAATTCAACCCAATTCAAACCCAAATCACCCCCAATTTGCTTTAAGTCACTCATGACACATCCATAAGCTAAATCCAACAATTATTTGGCCCAACCTCTTTACAAAATTCCCATCCATAAATTCATTTTTAAACTTAAAGGCCCATTCCTTAAAACATTTTAAAAGCCCATCTTTTACCACATCCAAAGGCCCAAAATTGGTCCCAAAGCCCATATGACATTTCCCCTCATCATACTTTCAATCAAAATCATCCCTAAGTCCTAAACCAATGATCAAATAATTCTAAATGAAGCTTCATCCATATTTCCACCAAATTATCCAAAATCCTTAAAATCCATTTTTATGAAATTGACCAAACGTTTTGCCAAGCCAAAGGTGAGCCATGAAGCCATGCATGAGCCACATGTGAGCCATGAGAGCTTTGGACACTCCACCATGCCATATTGGGTAAGAAGAGGGAGGGCTTTCCTTAATCCCTAAAGCTCATTAGCCTTAATCATGTTTCACCTAAACTTAAATTTAATCCAAATATATTTGGATGGAGACTTCTCCATGCCAAACCAGCTGATCCCTTTGATCCCCCACAACATCCAAAGCCACCTTGAAGGGTGCACCAAGCCCAAATAGGTGGATTGACCCATTTAGACTCAAAACTAGCCATGCCCCATTCTACTTTGAATCAAAGCCTTTACACATGGCAATTGCCAATTGCTTGCACCAAGTCCCAGCCCTGACCCACCTGACCTTGAGGGTGACACATGCCTGGCCGGTCGGCCACCAGGCCGCCGGAAAACACCATGGCCGAGAGCTCACATGTGAGCCAACTTTGGAATTCTCCCTTGCTGAGTCGCCCCATCCCCATTGGCCATTGTAGCTGTTCTTCTCTTGCCAAGAGCAGCTGATCCCAAGCCCTAACTCTCCCTGGGAGGCCCTCCACCCTCTCCTATTTAAACACCACCCCTCACGGCCATGAGAGGTGCTGAAAAAAAAACCTTAAGGAAACTCTGCCAAAATTGTTCCAGACTACTCCCTATACATAGAGCATTTGATCCCCACTAAAATCCCCCTGCCATTTCCTCTCTGTGAGCTCAATTTCAGAGTTGAAATCCAAGCCCAAAACCAGGACACTTCTCCACAGTGAACCAATCCCCAAATTGATTGGTTCTACACCTTCACCAGACCAAGAGAAGGTGTCCACCAGCAAAAGCCCCATCTCCAGGCCACCCAGTTGCTCCAGCCTCCAAGCTTTGTGATCGGCTGTGGTCAAAATCCTTCCTAGGCAATTCACCATACCAGGAGACTTCATCTGGAGCTTGCTGGGATCCAATCGAAGGTGAAACAACCCTCATATCGAAGCCACACTTCTCTGAGCAAAGGTATGGCCTCTCTCTTCTTCCCGAGCTTCTGAACATTCTCCATTTTTATTGAATAAATTTCATCCCATATAAACTGTATGGATGTGTTCGTCTTCTCAAGACGAATCCATAGAGCATAAGAACATGAAAATCCATCGAGTATCGAGTGAGATATTAGGGATTTAGTGTGGACGGCTCTCGGGTGAGGACGCTCGGGGACGATGAACGGATGCCGTCCATTTAATACACGTGCGGACAGACGGCTCAGATGGCCTCGGACCAGGAGATGGTACGTGAACAGCGGGGCCCTGGCTGCTGACTCAAGCGGCGGCGTCGAATGAGAGCGCGCCGCGTGGCCGTTCCGAGATGCCGAGGATGACGCGGCGCCGCGTGGATAAATAAAAAATTAGGGTATTTTTCTATTTATTTAATTCCCTAAACTTAAAAAATTCATAACTTTGTGTAGGAAAATCATAAAAATAAAATAAAAATACCCTCTTGCTCAGTGAACAGAGGAGAATAATGTGGAAAAGAAATCATTTAATTTCATCAAGTATTTTATTTTTAATAATTTATTTACTGTTTGCATTCTTTTAATTTTCCATGCATATAGGAAATTCACCATGGCATGAGACCATAGGGCTTTTGAAGCCTCTGAATTTGGGAACATTCCCTGGATATTCCAAAGTCAGAGGCCATCCCTATGAGAAGTTATTTATTTTTTAAATTCATGTTACTCTTTTGAGTATTTTAATTCTAATAATTAGCATGTTGTGAAATAAATTCTAGGAAAATTTGGTGATGTTCCTTATGGCCAGAGGACCCTAGGAAAAATAGGTTTTGAGTTAGTTCATTTAAAATAACCCTAATTGGCTTAAATACCCAAAATAGATCCCTAATTAATTAGAGCTAACCATAAATCAAATTGACTTGAAATCAATTCTCCACTGACCTTTAGGATCAGAGGAGCCACCATAAAAATTTGAGGCCAATTGGACTTGGTTAGCCCTACTAAATGGGTTGATTAAGCCATTTAGTGAATTTAAACTTTAAAAATTCATAACTTTCAAAATACTTTTTCAAAATTCATCAAATTGGTTTTGGAGCCTCTCTGATATCAAGGGAATTTAAGAAAATTAAAATTTCAATTTTCTAAATAAGTTGATTTTTAATATTATTTTAATATTTTAATAATTAAAAAATAATAAAAATCATAAAAATAATAAAATTCACCAAAATATCATATTTTGAATTTTAATCACTTAGGAACAAACCCCATATTTTTCTTAGGTCTATTTAATGAGATATTAAAATTTAAAGCCCTAGGGTAATTTTAAAATTAAAAAAAATGTATTTTCTAGCATTTTCACTAAAATAATAATAATAAATCAAAGAAAAATAAGAAAATTGCAAAAATTGATTCTCTGATTTCTTTGATATCAGAGAGATTTTTGAAAAATATAAAATTCATTTTTCAACCTTTATTTTATTTTTAAATTAATTAACACTCCAAAAATTAAAATAATTATAATAAAAATAATATAATTCAAAAAATCACCAAAATTGGTCCAAATGGTCCTCTGGTCATTAGGAATGTCCCTAATTTTCTTAAGGACAGAAACTTTCCCTTGGTCATATTATTAAATTTTCCTTGGAAATTTCTATTTTCTACCAAAAATAATTATATAAATAAATTAAATACAGAAAAATCACATTTTCTCCTCTCATGTCTTTATTGACATATGAGTGAAGTCACATAAAAATTTCAAGTTCATTTGAGCTCAATTTAGTGAGTTATGAAATTATTAAGCTTAAAGGGCAAAATGGTAATTAAAATTTTAACCCTTAATTAAAACTTTAGGTTTAATAAAATTAACAAGTAAAATATTTGATCTTAATCTGATTTGGATGATTGAAATTTAAATAATCAAAGGGTAGAAACCCATTAAACAATTTAAAATAAATAAAATAAACCTTAATTAAATAATTGATTAAATTTGGGAAGAATAATAAAATTGGAATTATTAAAATAGGGATATTGTTGGGAAGAGATTTATTCTTTAATTTAAAAATCCCTAAATTAATCATCTCATTAATATTTAATTCCTAATTAAAAATGATAACTCAAATTTAAATTTCAAATGTTAAAGGATTAAATTGAAAAGTTAAAATTATTAAACTCTTTTTTAAATTCTTCAATTAAAATTAAAATTAAAAATCAAATGAATTAAATTAAATTAAAATTAAATAAAATTAAATTAAATAAAATCAAATTAAATTAAATTAAATTAAATTAAAATTAAATCAAATTAAATTAAATTAATGGAAATTAAATCAAATCAAATTAAATTAATTCAACATCAAATCAAACTAAATTGAATTAAATTGAATTAAACTAAATTAAAATTAAATTAAATTAAATTAAATTTAAAATTAAATTGAATTAAATAACATCACCTAAAACAGAAAGAAATTAAATATAAAGCAACTTGAACACTATTCCAAATTTAAACCCATTAATTGAAATTAAACTAAATCACAAACCATTTGAACACCAATTTGCCCTCGAAAGCTTTAGTTGTTATAACTCCTAAACAGAATATTAAATGAAATGTTACTTCATTTATAGGACATTCAAACATCCTAGTTCACTGAGTAAGATAACAACAAAACTTAACTAAATCTCGGACGATTAATTCATTTGTGTAATTGAATTCATTTGGACTTAAAATAATCCTAGGAATATTGAAAAGATGTTTAAGATTCTTCTTAAGCACTTCCTCAATATGATAGGATATTTATAAGAACAATTGAACTTAATTGTTCTTTGATGAAGAAAATCATCCTCAAACCAAAACACAAAACCTAGACGTCATAGGAAATGACTAGCTATAGGATTAGGAATTTGGTAGAAAACCATAACCCTTCCCTTAGCTCTACCTAGGAACTTGCTTAAATATCCTAATTGTGTTTTAAGTGCAGCTTGGGATGATGGGAAGACCCTCCAGGTACGCTTTTATTTTATTGCAATTTACATTATTGCAATTTCTTTAATTGCATCACACTTACTTTTTCTTGCATGATAAACAATCATTGCATGAAAACCCACACCTTTAGGATAATCCCTAAAACTGAAACCAAAACTAAGTTAAAAGTCATTACAAGATAAAATTCACCGCCACAATATTTCAAAATATAAAACAACTCAAAATTTAATCACAAACAGAACACAAAACTACAATTACAACTAAATTAAAACGTCCTGTTGGATGATCGGGAATACCTCGGATGATGTAACCTACGTGTTGCTAACGGGATTTTCCACGGTCTAAATGAAAGTGTGGAACTCATTTAGTTGAGTTTAGCAAATTCATCCGGACTAAGTGAATCGGATAAAAATAATGATGCGGAAGGATGGAACCGTGGGATCTTAACCGGTGTCGTTATAATCAACTTTAAGATTTGTTTTAATTAAAATATTGAAAACACTTGGAAATTAAGATTTTCTCTAAACCAAAAGACTTTTCTCATCCCCGATTTATGATTTCTAAAACTAAACCTCGCAACAACAAGGAGCTCGGAGCATGGTGGGCAGCACGGCCATCGTCATCAGCAAAACCTGAGTCTACTTCAGCAAAACTTTCCTAGAATTAAATAACCAAGCCATAGGACTTCGAGGTAGTTTGCCTAGTGCAACATAAACCCTTAACCTTTGTTAGGCATTTGCATGATCGAGTCATGTAAATTCGGCCCTAACCGGTTTTAGGATTCCGAGGTTGTCGTCCGATACGACATAAACCCTCATATCTTCGAAGCTATTTGTATGATTCTATCATATAAATATAAGCCCTAATTAATTAAAATTGACAAAATCAAAACATTAAATAGACATTAGGACTTTCCTAAATTCGAAGCCAAACAATAGGATAGTCGGGAAATTTCCGAAGTTCACTTCGAATCCGTAATTTCTCCTACCTTTCTTCCTTTGAATTCTCGAAACAAAATGTTCTAAACTTGATCCATTCCCTATTGAAATTCCAAAATTCAATCCTTTGAAAACTTAAACTTTGAAATTCTTGAGAGCGGAATTATTGATTATTATCGAGAGTTTTCTTAGGTGATTCCGTCACTTAAGATGTAATTAACTATAGAGGCTTGCCCTTATAGGGAATTTTAAAGAACCCGGGTAATATAAACCTCGTTTAATACTTTCATATTAAGCGAGGGAACTTGTCGGCTTATAAAATTGGTTCGCGGACCAAACGGATGTCACAAATCTTCTAATTTATTTAATCGAGCCCCATCGTCAAGCAGTGTGCCTATTCTTCGGGATAGATACACGGTTTATGGTGCGGTGCTCGTTTATATAAACTATTTGGGACGTGAGATCGGTTTGATTTCATATCTTAAAATCTTCAAATTTAAAATTATTTTCAAAGTCAAATACTACTTTTCAAATTATTTATTTAAATTAAATTAAAAATTCGCTGACAACTTCTGTTAGGCGACCCCTTTTCAAAATAAAACACACAACCTAAAAATATGCCGACAGTCATCAATAGGGTCAGGTCTATATGGTGTATTACTGGGGCAAGTAGTAAATATCACATTAGACTCCCCCCTCATAATTCTGACCTGAGCATCATAATAGGCAATATCAAACTCAACTCTCCTCTGCAGATAATCTTCATTTACATCACTCCTCGCCTCAAACACATCCATCCTACCATGGAGTTTATCCACACCCAAAAACTTGACCCACAATTTTATATTATGATATTTTTAATTTAATTGCAACGACGCCAAAAACTTGACCCCGCTATAATATATGTATAGAATTGTAATTGTTTATGTTGTGGATGCTACGCAAGTATACGTATCGTATCAAGTAATACGGGCTCTAGTGGAGTCCCGGTTATCGACCCACGGGGAAAGAGAAAATTAAATAACGACTAATTTTAAAATAATAATAATAATAATAATAATAATAATAATAATAATAATAATATACGAAAATTTGGAATTCTGAATTTAAGCTCAATAAAGCAAACTAAGTATTTTAATTAGATAAATTAACTAAGTAGAAAATTAATACGAATTGAAAGTGCAGGAAATAAAACTAATTGCTAAATAAGTCTTAACTATTCAGAAAAAGTATCTTTCCCCTTGTTTAGAAATTTAAATGATTTATGAATTTAAATAGATAATGTTAAGGTATTGTGACAAATAGGAGCATTCCTATTCTTTACCCTTTGGTCCAGTGTAAAGAATATTGACTAATCCTATGTTTGATTACCGAATCTGCGGCTAGGTCGGGAGGATACCGATCGCCACTTTAGAGCTCCCACGTTCCCTCGCCCGAGGGCTAACATCTACACTTCAGCTCTCAAACAATAGGACCGAATTGAATATTTTAGTCCGTCACACTAAAATGCTCGATTCTACGCCCAATGATATTATTTCCTTTTTATTTGCACCCTCCTTCCAAGGCTTTTGAATTCCCCGAATATCAGATGTAATTTTTACTATAGTTGATAATCAACATATTTTAACAAATCAAATGGCCAGTTTGAAAAGTAAATTAAGTTTTAAGTAAAAATTATCACAATTTATTAATATATAAAAGTATCTCTATTTTAATTTCATCAAGTCACTTAATTTTCATAAACGAGGAGAAAGACTAAATAAACTACTCGGAATGCATGGAAACTAAACTAAGCATGGATTTTATTTAAAGTTAAAAACAATAAATACAAATACTTATCTTAATTTATCCCCGACGGACTCCTCGCAGTTCCTTTCGACTCTTCCTTCCAGTACAGCAAAACTCACTAAAAACTCACTAACTCACTCAAGAACTCTCTAAGACACACACTAAGACACAAAACTCGACTTAACACACTTAGAACACACAAAATAACACACTAAAGACTTAATTTCGGCTTCTATATATAGAGGTAAGCAAAGGACCAAGAGGTGTGTAAGCATCCCTTCAAAAAGTGTCCAGGTTCAATGTATCTACACCATTTGAACTAGCTCGCCATCGGCGACGAACTACCTCGCTGTCGGCGAGGCTTCTAGAAGATCTTCAAACCGCTCTAGCTCGCTGTCAGCGGGCTCGGGCTCGCTGTCAGTGAGACAGTTATAAATTCTTCAGAATTTTCTTCTCGTAACCTCGCCGTCGGCGGGCTCGATCTCACCGTCGGCGACTCAGCACAAATTGCATGATTTTGCTCCAAATTCGCTTCTTTTTATGATTTTTGCTTTTATCACCTAAATTTTTTATTCCTGCAATAAAATAAAGAAAATACCCTTCTTTAAAGTGCAATTTCATCAAAAATAGGTATGAATTTCTTAATAAAATTTTCAGTGATCACCAGCACTCTGTAATCTCAGTTGCTCCATAATATCAGATAGTGTAGGCGAATCAGATGTAGATGGAACATCATAACTCATAGTAGGAATATCAGTACTCCTACGCTCAACTCAGGCTCCCACATTAGACTCATAAGTATGAATAATAGTCTTTGTAATTGGTCTCAGAGGTAAAACCACTTCATCAGAACTATTGAACTCCACTCCAGACTGAACACATAGGGCATGAACTAAGGCAGGATGTCCTAATCCACCAGTGGTCTCACCTCTAGCAATAGTCTGAATGTTCTTGTAAACAATAACTCCTATATCAATCTTTTTCATCTTCTGAATGCAATAGTTTAGAATCGCTCTATCCCTTGTAACTTCGCTGTGGTGATAAGAAGGTAATAGTCTCGCAGAGATGAAATAATGCCAAACTTTTGATGCAACATTCAATGTGGAAGCGAGGAAATTAATCAACTATTTTTGACTTACTTTCCATTCACCTCTTCTGCCAGTCAGAAAAGCAATAACTTCTCTCATATTCTCCCCTCGAGTGTCAAAGTATTTTGTATTCACAAACAAATGGTTCCCGAGTCTGATAAAAAGCATTGATACGCTGAGTAAACTCAACCATTTTTCCTTTAACTAGCACATACTAAGTCTCAGTTCAGGTACATTTGAATAGATTTCTATAACAACTCCCATAACAGCATTTGCAGTAAAATAACAAAATCGCTTCCAGTTTCGCTCTGCAATTAATTGTTCTACAGATCCACCAGGACTATCAAATGCTCAATCCTGGATACACTTCTTGTTGTAAAGGTAAGAGTTAAAGTGAAATTGGGCTTTAATATTAATGAACGTCTCCTCATCAAAATCCAATTTCCTCTTCCCTTTACCTAACCTTGGAGCCATGTGAATTTCTAAAATTTTCAAAAAAATTCCAATAAATCCCAAATTCACAATGCAACAAACTCCAAACACTATTCTTAACAAGTAAGAGAAAATTTCATCATGGAAATCTCAAAATCTCATTAAGACTCCAAAAATTCCGACCTAAGCAATGTGAGAGATTTCCATGGTGAAAATAAAAAATTTTTAACTTAAAGTGAAGCTCTTACCAAGAGAAGTGTAGATTCGATTTTGAAAAGCTTTGAAATCACCTTGAATCCGAGATCTAACAAGCCCAAGATCTTCAAAATCGCGAAAATGGATGAAGAAGACGAAGGCAATGGAATAATTTTACGGGTCTCATGGTAAAAATCGCGAAAACGAGGGTTTTTGACCTTTTACTGGGTTCGGGCGCCGGCGGCGCTCGATAAGGAGCCGGCGGCACTCTATTTAAGATAAATATGCAAACTCTCTAGATTTGGACGCCGGCGATGACAGTCCAAACTTTTTTCTGGTTCGAAAATTTTTTAGTAATTTCGATCATTTCGACTTCCACAATGGTGTTTAACACTTTAATAGGCATTTACATCATCTCACAACCAATAATCAACATAATTCTTTACACAAACAATACACAACAAACTTATATATATAAAACCCAAGTTACAACATAAATACCAAATATGTTCATTCAATCCAAACCAACTCTTAGATGTTTTAGTGTTGCAATTACTCTACGATAGGCAAACACTAAAATCTAAGTACACAATGAAAGTAAGCATATTCAAAATCCAAATTAAAAGCAAAGTAAAGTAAATACTACACACACCAAGCATACTTAAGCAAAGAAAACTAAACACACAAAAAACATAAGTAGAATCCATCAATTACTCTGCATCAGTTTCAGAACTATCCTCTCCTCTAGTGTCTCCGATTAATTGTTGATGCACGAACAAATTATAAAATGGACGAAATGGAAATTCGTCAGACAATTCTAAGCAATCATCACGTTCTTCTTCATCAAGTTAATCAAGCCCATCTCAATTTGACTAGTGTGATCAAATTGTTCTTTCATTCTCCAGTCTATATGATCAAATAAATCAGAAATATTATTGATTGCACTCATAACGTTCTATACTTATTTCTCCAATAGTTTGATCCTTTTCAATATCATTCTGGAACCTTCAAAAAAATAGGGTTGAATCGGTTGTATAGTCTGTGTTGGTTGATCAACAAGTAAATTCATGTCATCTTCATCTCCCACTGTCTGGTAGTCTTAAGGATTAGTTGGATCAATAAGCCTCCATGGAAGAAGAACCTTATTCCAAATTTCATAAGGAACTTGCGATTGAATACATAACAAAAATATGGTGGACGGGTGTCCAAGCCCATATTTAGATCCATGAACAATTAATCCCAAAACTGATTTCACAATGATATTACCAATGATAATCGGCCTCCCAGTTTGAATACAAAAATTCAAAATGGCGCTTTCCTTGGTTACCTTGCTAATCTTCATTGTTGGAAATAACTTTGTCGAAATAAAGTAGTGCCACTGCTTCAACCCTTGATTGAGAGAGGTAGATGGGAAACCAATGTATCTATTCTCTCTAATTTCCCAATCTTCATTCCTATCAGTCAAATATTGATACACATCTTTCATATTATCTTGTGTGGCATTGAAATTAGAATAATGGCAAATGGGTACGCTTTCGATCATAATGAGATCATTAATTTGTGCATGAGTGAATTGTACAAATCTACCACGCACAAATACGAACCCTTGGTTGATCCTGTGAAGATTAGCATAGAATTCTTTCATGACAGGAACAACAATGGCAGCAGTAGTGTAGCAAAGCACTTTCCAATGTCTCTCCTTAATAATCTCTTCAATTATAGTAGTAGGATTATCCATACCTCGATTTATGAAGCCTCTTTTCTTGGTAATCATTCTCTTCATCATAACTTTGTTGAACAAACGCTGCGCTTCGAAACTTATGAACATCATTCAATTGAAAACGCGAGATCAAGGGGTTTCAAAGGAGTAGGAATCCATGGGATACGAATTGGGAATGGTAGTTTTCATTTTTTATGGAGTTAGGAAGTCAAAAATGGAGTTTAGGAAATTATAAGGATGAAGATTCCGCCCAAAACCGCCAAAAACTTGCATTTTTAAACTTAAAAACCGTCAATAGGTTTTGGGTGCCGGCAGCACTTGATAGGGCGCCGGCGGTGCTCAAACCTGGAAGTTCAGTGTATGGTCTGTGATAGGGCATCGACGGCGCCCATTCTGGCGTCGGCGGCGCAAGTGGTAAAAAATTCTCACAGAACTTCGTTTGGCCCAAAATATTCCAATTTTCTCAATTCGATCGAATATTTATCCATTTTTAAAGTATTTAGGAGTAATTAGGATTCTAAAACAACTATATAAAAAAAAACACAACTACAACAAACAAGCAAACACACCACAATTATACATATGGCTTGCCTCCCATAAAACACTTGGTTTAACGTCGTCAGCCTGACAAACCATTCAGTTAATCGAGATGACTAAGCATTAAATCCTCTTTTATGTCAGGTTGAAACCAGTCAAAGTAAGGCTTTAATCGATGCCCATTAACCTTGAATATCTTTCCAGTATCAGGATCTTTAATATCAACAGCTCCAAAAGAATGAACTTTTATAACTATAAAAGGTCCTGACCATCTAGACTTGAACTTTCCAGGAAATAACATCAATCTTGTGTTGTATAATAAAACTTTTTGTCCAAATTCCAAGTTCTTTTTCAATATCTTCTGATCATGCTACAATTTCATTTTCTCTATATAAATCCTATCATTGTGTTAAGATGCATTTCTAATCTCTTCCAATTCATTCAATTGCATAAATCTTTCCTCTCCAAAATTTTTCAAATTAAAATTCAACTCTTTTATCACCCAATATGCTTTATGCTCCAATTTAACTGGTAAATGGAAAGTCTTACCAAACACTAGTCTATAAGGAGACATTCCAATAGGGGTTTTCAAAGCAGTCCTATAAGCCCATAAAGCAGTATCTAAACGAGCAGACCAATCTAATTTATGATTATCCACAGTTTTCTCCAAAATTCTTTTAATTTCACGATTAGACACTTCTGCTAAACCACTAGTTTGGGGATGATAAGCATTAGAGATTCTATGAATAATACTATATTTTTCAATTAATCTCTTAATTCGATTATTCTTGAAATGGGATCCACCATCAGTTATGATCACTTTCGGCATTCCATATCTTCTAAATTTATTTTTCTTTAAAAATTTTGAAACACTACGAGCATCATATCTTGGTAAAGCAATATCTTCAATCCATTTCGAGACATAATCAATGACAACCAATATATATAAATTTCCAAATGAAGGAGTAAATGGTCCCATAAAATCTAATTCCCATAAATAAAAAATTTCAAATTCCAAATTATAATTTAGAGGCATTTCATTTCTTCTAGAAATATTACCTACTCTCTGACATCGATCACATGATTTAATATATCTATAAACATCTCTAAAAAGAGTAGGCCAATAAAATCCAGATTGTAGAATCTTAAATGCAGTTTTATCAATACCAAAATGACCTCCAAATTTAGAATAATGACATCGTTGAATAATCAAAGTAGTTTCTTCTTGTGGCACACATTTTCTAATAATCAGATCCTTACAATTTTTATATAGATAGGCTCATCCCAAAAATAAAATTTTGCATCAAATTTAAATTTCTTTCATTGTTGCCTTGTTAAATCAGGTGGTACAAAATCACCTACAATATAATTCACAATATCAGCATACCAAGGAAAATTACATCCCATAATAGTATAAAGATGCTCATCAGGGAAAATTTCTGTAATTTCCTTCTCAAATTCAGATAATTTATCATAGTCTATTCTTGACAGATGATCAGCTATTTGATTATCAGCTCCCTTCTTATCAACTATCATAAAATCAAATTCTTGCAAAAGAAGTATCCATCTAATGAGTCTAGATTTTGCATCCTTCTTTTGCATTAAATATTTGATAACCGAATGGTCTGTATGCACAATAATTTTAGCTCCAATTAAATAAGGTCTAAAATTTTCAAAAGCAAATACTATAGCTAATAACTTTCTTTCAGTAGTGGTATAATTAATTTGAGCCTCATTAAGACTTTTATTAGCATAATAAATGACTTAGAAAACTTTATCATGCTTTTGCCCCAATGCTACTCCGATAGCATAATCACTTGCATCACACATAAGTTTAAATGGTTTCTCCCAATCTGGTGAAATAATTTTAGTTGCAGTGATTAATTTTTCTTTCAATAATTCGAAAGCACTCAAGCATTCATCATTAAAATCAAATTTTCTATCATTTTCTAAAAGTCGGCACAAAGTTTTAGTAATTTTTGAAAAATCTTTAATATATCGTCTATAAAATCAAGCGTGTCCTAAGAAACTCCTCACCTCTCTCACAGTAGTGGGTGGCGACAATCTCTCAATCACTCTAATTTTAGCAGGATCGACCTCCATACCATGTTCAGAAATTTTATGCCCAAGCACAATTCCTCCTGCAACCATAAATTGACATTTCTCCTAATTCAGAACTAGATTTGTTTTCTCACAAAGCTCCAAAAGTTTTTCTATGTTTTCCAGGCAAATTTTAAATGAAGTCCTGAATGAAGAGAAATCATCCATAAAAACTTCTAATTCATTATCTATAATACTACTGAATATAGACATCACACATCTCTGAAATGTTGCAGGTGCATTACACAGTCCAAAAGGCATTCTTCGAAAAGCAAAGGTTCCATAACGGCTAGTAAATGTTGTCTTTTCTTGATCCTCTGGAGCAATAGGTATTTGATGGTAACCACTATATCCATCCAAAAAGCAGTAGTACTTGTGTCCAGCAAGTCTATCTAGCATTTGATCAAGAAAATGAAAAGGAATTTGATTTTTTCTGGTGGCGGCATTTAGTTTCCTATAGTCAATACAAATTCACCATCCATTAATTTGTCTTGTGGGTATAATTACATTCATTCACTTCAACAGTCACACCTCCGTTGTTCGGAACACAATGTATTGGACTTACCCAAGCACTATTCGAAAAAGGATAAATAATTCTAGCATCCAGCCATTTTAAAATCTCTTTCTTAACTACTTCTTTCATAATAGGATTCAATCTCCTTTGCGGATCAACTCTCGGTTTATGCTCTTCATCTAATAAGATTCTGTGCATACAAATCGAAGGACTAACTCCTCTAATATCTAACAAAGTCCATCCAAAAGCTTTCTTTTATCTTTTTAAATTTTCCAATAACTTCTATTCTTGATATTCATATAATTCTGAAGATACAATAACTGGCAAGGTAGATGATTTTCCTAAAAACATATACTTTAAATGATTAGGGAGAGTTTTCATCTCAAGTTCAGGAGGTTTTATGATAGATGGAATTAAGCTTTTATTTCCACCTTCCATAGTGTCTAATACTTCAAATCTCTCCTGAACGTACTCTAAATCTTCATTCTTCTTACAATATGATTTTTCTTCCATTGACCTCATTTTTGGGGAGGTCTTTTCTTTCCTCTTAGTGCTTAGGATCTATCCATAGGACTTCTCCTTAACTATCCTAGAAGACTGGAGATGGGACCCACCACTTAGAAATTCAAACACCTCTTAACTCTTCTTGAACCCCACAGATGATCATAAACCTCCTAGCCTCCTTGGAAGGTTAAAAGTCAAATGTGGAGGTTCAAGGATGAATTCCTATATGATGGTCAAGCCATAGGACAACCCTGGGTGGCCTGGTCTTGGTAAGGTTCAACTTGCACACACCACACTTCCACACACATTCCAAACCCTAAAACCACTCTTACCCAACTTGGCTTTCTGACTCATGTAGGAAACTCATATGGATGAACCTCAACCCCAAAGCCCCTGGCTAAGAGGGTTAGGAACAACATATTGAGTACCTAAAATGAGTCATCTCTTAGCTCTTATGAGCTTAATATGGCTTCATGACTCAACCAAAATGGTTTCATTCTACTCACATCTAATTAATCTTCATTTTTCCCAAATTTCAATATTCGACCCCCGGGGGCCCTAAACCCACCAAACCTACCAAATACCCTTGAAATTGCCCAAAATTCTCAAAAATTTCGCAAATTACTAAAATTCCTCAAAATCAATCTTAAACACTCCCCACCACTCAAATTGATCATCCATGGCCAAATATACCAAAATTTCCAAAAATACCCCCCAATACCCTCTAAATACCCAAAATACCCTTTTTGGCCCAAAAATTCAAAAATTCCAACAATTCTAAAAAAAATTCCAAAAAAACCCAAATATTCATAATTTCATTTTGTTCAACTGCCACATACCCCAATTTTGTCAATTTAAACTAATTTGATCAAAATTCCCAAATTTGCCCTTAAGGCCCAAATTGACCAAGTGACCCAATCCATCCCAAAATCAACCCAAATGTAATCCAATTTTCCCCAAATTTATTTTGAAACCTTCCTAATATCCCCACAAACAAAACTCTAACTTAATTTACCCAATATTTGGACCCAAACTCCACCCAAGCCTAACTCAAACCAAAATTTCCCAAATTGGCCTAAACCAATCATGAACCCAAACAAGCCCAAATCCCAAAGTTAAGACCTAACCAAAATTGAAAAACTTTTTTCATACCTCTATAAACATTTTGCAACATTAATTTTACATCAAACCCAACATTAGCCCAACTTTAGCCCAAGTTAGCCTAATTTGACCCACTTTGGTCCTATTACTAAAAGACCCAAATTAAACTCAATTCAACTCCAAATTACCCCAAACTTGTTCCAATTCATTCATGGCACATTCCCAAACCAAATGCAATATTTATTTGGCTCAAAATTTTACCAAATTTGCATCCAAAAGTTTATTTTGAAACCTAAAAGCCCATTTCCCTAAAACATTTAAAAGCCCATTTTCACTAAACTTAAAAAGCCTAAAATTGGCTCTAAGGCCCACATGACATTTTGTTCTCATCATCCATTTAATAAAATCACCCCTAAGTTTCAAATTCAGCATTAAACCATGTTAAATCAAGCCTCATGCCAAATTATCCCTAAAATGTTAAAATTCCTAAAACCCTTTTCCATGAAATTGACCAAGCTTTGACCCAAGCCACATGGAGCCATGAAGCCATAGGTAAGCCATATGCAAGCAATAGGAGCCACTTTCCATCTCACCAAGCAATTAATGGCAAAAGGAGGAGGCTCTTTCTTAATCTATCACTAATTTTTTTAACCCCATTCATGTCACACTCTAATCCAAGTTAATCACCTCACCATGGATGGGGACCTCACCACCTTCTCTTGGCTGAACCCACTAATTTCCCTTAGCCTAAAATCAGGCCTTGGGGAGGTGCATGATACACCTAAAATATATAGTATTTTTATGCACATTTTTATACCTATTTTTAATGATATTGCACTTTAATGGAAGGTATTTTGTGTTTTTCTTGCAGGTATGATGAAAATGAATGGTCATGATGAAAGGAGAAAAATTGGATCAAATTTTGAGCAAAAAAATGAAAAATCAAATTGGATCAAATTGTTGGGCCGGCGCTTAGCCGCCACAGTTAAGAATCGAACTTCAAATGGATTTGGTGCCAATTTCAAAGGGGATGGGCTGCAACTCTTGGTGGTAACGTCCATAACTTTCTTTGGGTGGCAAGTTTGGATGAAGGGGTGCGTTCCTTGGTAGATACATCAAATCAGAACACATTTTGAAGATACACCAAGGCACCTTTTGGTTTACTATTTATAGAGAGTCTTAGAAAATATTAAGAGACTCTTCCTTTGCATTTTGAAGGGTTCTTTCTTTCTTTCTTTTGTTCTTCCACTGCATTTTTAAGAGTTTTTATTTTAGAGTAGGAGTAGAGAGTAGAAAGGAGAAAAGTGTCGGAGTGAAGTATTCTTCTTCCCACTTCTTTTCTATCTTTTAGTTTAGTTTTTATTGAAGTCTGAAGTCTGTATTCCAAGTCATCGGAGTTAGAAGACTTGCTCTAAGGAGTAGTTTAGTGAAGAGTAAAAGTTTCAAAGGAACTTCCTTAGTCTTGTGGAGAGGATTTTCAGATAAGTGTTTACTTTTATTTAGTTTATTAATACTTATTTTCGTTTATTATTTTACTTATCGTTCTTTTTTATTTTAAATCATTGTGTTTTTATATTTTCTCAACGCATTCTGAGTAGTTTACTTTATCTTTTTCTTTCTTAAATGGAGAAGTAATTAATTTAAAGAGAATTGTTGTGGAAAGTATAAGTGTTTAAAAGTTGAAAGAAGTTGTGAAGATTGATTCTAAAAACTTTGTTTACTTCTTAATTTGGCTTGTTAAGTTGTAAAATTTCTTGAGATTATGTAAGATACACTGTTGTATTGTCTCATAAACGTTAGTAAGAATCACATGAAATTATATGGGTGAGAACTGTAGTCCATATAATTGAATGTAACATTAGAAGATATTTTTATAAAAGGGAGTAGAATTAGAGGATTTAAGAGTGACAGGATAAAACCCCCTAATTTGGTTTGAAGTTTTGAGTTTTGTTATGAGAAGTTAGTCCCCAGGTGGTGGGAATCGAGGAAACTCTAGAGTGAGAGACTGGTATCTTCCCTGCCTAACCATGTTCAAAATAATATAAATTTCAAATTAACCTATGTTCTTTATAGAACCAAGTAAGGGTAAAGAACACATTTGCTTCTATCTGTCACAACAAAAATTTAAATACTTCCACAACAATACTTTAAGAATTATTACTACTTCATGAAAGGAAAGAAAAAGATTTTACATCCAGTGTTATTAGTTATTGTAATTTTATTTTTTTTTTTAGCATTTTATTAAGAAAATTTCAAAATACATATCAACCTTCAAAACTTTTCAAAATCAAGACATACTTTTTCGAAAACAATCAAAGAAAGTAAAAAGATAATTTCTCTGATTCCTTTAAAGATTTTACATTTTCCCTGTGGGTTCGATATCTCGGGGCTTAATCAGAAAATCCTATATTACTTGATAAATGATACGTATACTTGCGTAGTATCCCATATTATAAAATCATTATTTTCATATCTTAAATCATCAGCGCATTTATCCAGTGGAACCAAATTCCTGGCATCCGTTGCACTTATATCTATCAGGGATCAAGTTTTTAGCGCCGTTGCCGGGGAAAATTAATTAAATTGCATTTTAAAGAGAATTAAGAAATTATAAATTTTTTACTTATCTTTGTTTTTGTTAGTGTGTTGTATTTTGTTTTGTTTTATTATTGTATGCGTAGTTCAGGTTTTGAAGGACTTGTGCCTTACGATTCTGAATTAGAAAGAACTATCAGAGAAATAAAAAAAATTAAAAATACAGAAAAAGAAAAAAATTATTCAAGAAATGGCAAATCATCAAAATCAAAATGTTGGCATCCATCAAGAATAAAGACCTTTAAGAGATTATGTTAACCCTACAGTAATGAATTTCGTGGTAGTTTTCAAAACCCTGCTGTAGCTGCTAATTCTTTTGAGCTTAAACCTGCTATTATCCAAATGGTGTCAAATAATCAGTTTGGGAGAGCAACAACTAAAGATCCTAATTTGTATCTTGCTAATTTTCTAGAGTTGTGTGCTACTTTTAAATATGATGGTGTTTCGGATGATGCTATTAGACTTGGACTTTTTTCTTTCTCACTAAGGGACAAAGCTAAAATGTGGTTACATTCGTTAGCACCTGGATCAATTAGAACTTGGGGTGAACTGTCACAAAAATTCCTTGCTAAATATTTTCCACCATCTAAGACTACTAAGTTGAGAAATGATATAACAACTTTTTGTCAGTTTGAAGGAGAATCAATATATGAAGCATGTGAAAGATTTAAAGATCTCCTCAGGAAATGTCCACATCATGTGATACCAAATTGGTTAATAATTCAAACTTTTTATAATGGATTAGTTGGTTCTCTTAGATCATTCATCAATGCTGCTGCTGATGGATTATTAATGTCTAAACCATTTTCTGATGCTTATGCTTTAATTGAATAAATGGCTACTAATAATTTTCAATGGCCTTTTAAAAGGTTAAATCCTAAAAAGGTAGCCAGTGTTTATGAGAATGATGCTTTTACAATGTTAGCAAATCAATTTACTGCTGTATCATGGAAGATAGACCAATTTGAGATGAATTTTTCTCAGCCAAATCTCATGAATGAAAAAATTCATTAGGCCAAATGGTTGATTCTTATTCTTCACCAGAAACTGTGTATGCTATAATCAAACCTAACAACCCATATTCCAATTATTATAACCCAGGTTAGAAGAATCATCCAAATTTTAACTGGAATAACAATAATCAGGGTGATGTTAATCAACAATGGGGGAACACCCAAGTAAACCCATTGGGGGAACACCCAAGTAAACCCATTGGGGAATTGGAACAACCAAGGTAATAATAATAATAGATTAAACTATCCTTCAGGTTATAACAATGCTTTACAAAATAAGGAGAAGAAGTTGTTCATGGAAGAAGTAGTATCACATATGGGAAATCAATTACAAATTCAAGGAGCAACCATCAGAAATATAAAAAAATAATTGGGACAAATTGCAAATGCCTTAAGTAATAGATCCCAAGGAATGCTTCCAAGTAATACTGAAGTGAATCCAAGAGAAAAGAATAAAGAACAAGTGAAAGCAATTCAACTGAGAAGTGGAAAAAAATTGGAAGGTAGAGTTCAAAAAGAAACTGAAGTAGAGAAAGAAGAGATTGAAAGACCTAAAGAGGATGCTCCAAAAGGTTTTGAAAGACCTATTTCTCCACTTAAGGTTGATATAGAAAAACCACCACCTCCATTTCCTCAGAGACTTCGTCAACAAAAGTTGGATAAGCAATTTTCAAAATTCATGGAGATATTAAGAAGCTCACCATTATAATTCCATTTGCTGAAGCACTAGAACAAATGCCAAGCTATGCAAAATTTATGAAGGGTATTCTTAATAAAAAGAGGAAGTTTGAAGAAAATGAGACCGTTGCACTTAATGAAGAGTACAGTGCGAGAATTCAGAAAAAGCTCCCTGAAAAACTTAAAGATCCTCGTAGTTTCACAATTCCATGTGCAATAGGAGACAGATTCTATGTAAAAGCTTCATGTAACTTGGGTGCAAACATTAACCTTATGCCTCTATCAATATTCAAATGGCTGGGACTAGGAGAAATAACCCCGACTACTATAATTCTGCAATTAGCAGATAGTTCGATCACATATCCTAAAGGAGTTATGGAAGATGTTTTGGTAGAAGTGGATCAATTTATTTTTCCCGTGGATTTCATTGTGTTAGATATGAAGGAAGATAAAAAGATACCCATAATTTTGGGGAGACCTTTTCTAGCTACAGGCAGAGCCATGAAAGATGTGTAAAAAGGGGAATTAACGATGAGGGTTAATGATCAGACTGTTACATTTACTATTTCAAAATCGATGAAATATCCTGCAAGAGGTAAAGAAGATGAGTGTTTTAGGATGGATGTTATCAAATATTGAATGTCATTTCAAATCAACTTATGAAGAGAAAGTTGAAAGAGAAGAATTTGAATATAAGGAAGAAGAGGTGTTATTTGATTCTGAAGATTTTCAAGAAGTTAAAGTATGTTCATGAAAGTTTTGAATTGTTGGATATGACTGAAAAAGATAAATCTTATGGTCCATCAATTGAAAAACCTCCTAAACTTGAGTTAAAAATGCTTCCTGATCATTTGAAGTATGTTTTCCTAAGTGAATCCTCAACCATGCATGTTATAATTTCCTCTCAATTAACTGAAAAAGAAGAAGAGAGTTTGCTTGAAATTTTGGAAGCACAAGAAAGCCTTTAGATAGACAATTGTTGATATTAAAGGAATTAGTTCTTCAATTTGTATGCACAGAATTCTTATGGAAGATAATTGCAAACTGCGGTCTGATCCCCAATGGAGATTAAATCCTATCATGAAAGTAGTTGTTAAGAAAGAAATTTTAAAGTGGTTGGATGATGGAATTATCTACCCTATTTCAGATAGTGCATGGGTTAGTCCTATTCATTATGTTCCTAAGAAAAGAGGAGTAACTGTGATTGTTAATGAAAAAAATGAAATGATACCAACAAGACAAGTTACGGGGTGGCGAATATGCATTGATTACAGAAAATTAAACCTTGCCACAAGGAAAGATCATTTTCCACTCCCTTTTATAGATCAAATGTTGGGTAGATTGGCTGGGCATAAATACTTTTATTTTCTGGATGGATATACTGGTTACCACCAAATTTAAATTGCTCTGAGGATCAAGACAAACTATGTTTACCAGTCCTTATGGTACATTTGCTTTTAGAAGAATGCCCTTTGATTTATTTAATGCCCCTGCTACATTTCAGAGATGTATGATGGTTATTTTTTGTGATTTAATTGAAAAAGGGATTGAAGTTTTTATGGATGACTTTTCAGTGTTTGGAATTTCATTTGAATCATGTTTAGAACATCTATCTAAAGTTCTAAAATGCTGTGAAGAAACTAATTTGGTCCTTAATTGGGAAAAATGTCAATTTATGGTAGCAGGAGGAATTATTTTGGGACATCGGATTTCAGAGAAAGGTTTGGAGGTAGATCCTGCAAAAAGTCAAGTTATATATAATTTACCTTACCCAACCAATGTAAGGGGATTTAGAAGTTTTTTAGGACATGCTAGATTCTACAGGCGTTACATCAAAGATTTTTCAAAGATTACAAAACCTTTATGCCGTTTACTGGAAAAGGATGCAATTTTTAATTTTGATGATGATTGTCATAAAGCCTTTGAAACATTAAAAGAAAAATTAATCACTGCACCTGTAATAATTTCATCAAATTGGGAAAAACCTTTTAAATTGATGTGTGATGTTACTGATTATGCTATTGGTGTTGTTTTGGGTCAGAAATATGATAAAATTTTCAAAGTAATTTATTATGCTAGTAAACCTCTTAATGAAGCTCAAATTAATTATACCACTACTGAGAAAGAGTTATTAGCTATAGTATTTGCCATTGATAAATTTCGATCATATTTAATTGGAACTAAATGTGTTGTGCATACTGATCATTTTACTATCAAATACTTAATGAAGAAAAATGATGCAAAACCGAGACTTATAAGATGGAATCTTCTTTTGCAAGAATTTGATTTTGAGATAGTAGATAGGAAGGGTTCTGATAATCAAATTGCTGATCATTTGTCCAGGCTTGAAATTGAAAAATCTTTCTGTGATATTGAAGAAATTAATGAACATTTTCCTGATGAAAAACTGTTTACTGTTAAAGAATGGAGTGTTTCGTCGTATGCAGACATAATAAACTTTATTGTTAGTAATATTATACCCTATAGTTTGACATATCATGAAAAGAAGAAATTTCTGTCTGATGCTAAGACTTATTTTTGGGATGACCCATTTTTATATAAATAAGGAAAGGATCTTATAATTCAAAGATGTGTACCTTTGGAAGAGACTTATGAAATTATTCAAAAATGTCATTATTCTGATTATGGGGGATATTTTGGAAGTGATTAAACTGCATAAAAAATATTAAAATCAGGATTTTATTGGCCTACAATTTTTAAGGATGTGAATGTTTATATTAAAAACTGTGATAGATGTCAGCGTGTAGGCAATATTTCTAGAAGAAATGAGATGCCCCACAATTATATGTTGGAAGTTGAAATATTTGATGTTTGGGGATTAGATTTTATGGGACCATTTACACCATCTTTCAGAAATGTTTATATTTTGATAACAGTAGATTATGTTTCCAAATGGATTGAAGCTATTGCTTTACCTTGGTGAGATGCTCAAAGTGTTGCAAATTTTTTATAAAAGAATATATTTTGCAAATTTGGAATACCAAGAGTAATCATAACTGATGGGGGAGACATTTTAGAAATGCGATTATTGGGAAGTTAGCAAAGAAATATCATATAAATCATCGCATTGCTACTGCTTATCATCCACAGACAAGTGGTTTGGTTGAATTATCCAATCGTGAAATCAAAAGAATATTGGAAAAAACTGTTACTCAAAATAGAAAGGATTGGTCAATTAAACTGGATTATGCTTTGTGGGCCTATATGACTGCTTACAGAACACCTATAGGAATGTCCCCATATAGGCTGATTTCTGGAAAAGATTGTCATTTACCTTTTGAAGTTGAGAATAAAGCATATTGGGCTATAAAAGAGTTTAATTATAATTTGAAAGATGCTGCTGAAAAAAAGATTATTGCAATTGAATGAGCTTGAAGAAATAAGGAATGAATCTTATGAAAATGCTAAGATTTATAAGGAAAAGAATAAGTTATGGCTTAATCAGAAGATTCTTACTAAAAATCTTGTACCAGGACAACACGTTTTGCTGTATAATGCTAGATTGAGAATATTTTCTGGAAAACTTAAGTCCAGGTGGATGGGTCCATTTATTGTGATAAATGTTTATTCTTATGGAGCTGTAGATGTTCAAGATCCTAAGACTAGAAAAATATTTACAGTTAACGGACATAGAATTAAACCATATTTTTCAGTCAATAAATCTAAATTTGATGAGAATTTAATGTTGGGTCACTCAGAATGAGTTCTGAGTATTTCAGGCTGAAGATGTTAAAACAAGTGCTTTGTGGGAGGCAACCCATATTTATCAGTGTGCTTTGCTTTATGTTTGTTTTGTGTGTTTTGTTAGCTTTGTTTGGTTTGTTTTTATGTTTTTAGTGGTAGTCATTTGGAGTTTTTAAACTTTAGTGAAGTTTATTTGACCTTAATTGATGATTTAGAGAAGTCATAATGAGAATTTGGACACTTAGCAAACCTGTGCTAAATGTGCACTGGAGGCTAAGCGCCGACTAGTTGGCGCTTAGGCTCCACAGTTATAAAAAATGTGAAAAATGTGAATTTAGAGCCTAGATCGTGGGGGAGAAGTTGTGGGAGTTATTTACGAGATTCTAAACATGTTGAATAATATTCTAGCATCTCCCAAGTCTATAAAAAGGTCTTGACTTAAGGAAAACACGTCCCCCAAGTCCTATTTTCATTTCTGAATTAAGAGGAGAGTTCTGAGAGCACCATGTCTTCCTGGAAGAACGAGATGAAGAAGAAGCAAGATTCTAATAAAAGTATGTTCATTAGTGATAGTGCTAAGGAGTTATTTAATGGATATCTAGCTGTTAGCATTCAAGGTATTGCAGAGATGATTGCCAAAATTGAAGCACGAGTGACTTCAATGGAAGCAAAGATCAATGATATTACTTTACATCTGGATCACATGGGATGGAAACTCAAGATGCAATTCAATCATTCAAGGTATGTGGAAGAAATAGATAAGGCGATGTATGTAAAGAACAAATGGATTGAAGAAGATGATATAAGAATGAACAATGATCGCCCGTTCTATCAAATTTATATTCCTGAAGGGTCAAATGAGAATAATAGTGGTCCTGGTTATATTCCGCCTAATGGAGAGTGGAATTAAAAGTGTTTTGTTTCTATTTGTTTAGTGTCTTATGTGTTATGTTAGTGTTCTTGTGAGTTCATGTTTGTTGTGTTTAATGTTTAAGTATATGCCTGATGATGTGATGGGTACATCTTAGAGATGTACACTTATCAGTTTAAGATTATAGTGTCTTGTATTTTGAGAATTTTATCCTTTATGTTTGGATAAAAATTCCAGTACTGTATTAAGTATTATATTTGTTTTAATATAAGTTTGTTTTTGTGAAATTTGTGTGGAATCATCAGTTATTTAACTTTGATTTGGAGTATTAGAAGATTTGTAAGGAGAATTAATTATTTTGGAATAATTAAGGGTAATTAATCAAGTGATTTAGTGCATATACCTTAATTATAAAAATTTGGGTATTGGCGGCTAAGCGCCAGAGTGTCGGCGCTTACGCGCCAGATTTCGCGGCTAAGCAACGATAGTTCGCGCTTAGGCGCTAGTTCATGAAAATTGATTCCCGAAAGTTAAAAACCTGAAAATTGTCATTTTCAACCGTCCCATCATCTTCAACCTTTATTTTGTCACGAAAGAGGAGCCTAGGGTATCATATTGTGGATCATTTAAGAGCAGATCTCAACAAAAATTGTTAGATTTGGATTCCTTGAGGTAAGAGCACTACTCCTAAGCAAAAATTTTGGATTTTCACCATGTATTTTGAGTACATTATGGAAAATCTTAAAATCACTATTCATGGTGAAAATTTGAGGAAAAGCTTGATAAATTGCTTGGATTTAGTGAAAATATCTTTTGGAAGATATTTTAGCAAGTTTAGTTTGATTTTGGAATTTATGGTGAATTTCACATGAATTTTTAGAGATGGCTACAAAGTTAAAGCGTGCACGAGAAAAGACGAAGTTTGATTCTGACAAATTTGTTAGTATGAGGGCTAAGGAACGATACGTCGATGCATTGCACTCACGTAAGTTGATTCCTGAGCGTGTGTTTAGTAAGCCAGGAGAGGTGATTGAAGATATGATTGCTAGAAGAAACTGAGAAAATTACTGTTGCTTCTCTGCTGTTGCTGTTGTTTCTGTGGTTAGAGAATTTTATGCAAATTTACTTGTTGCAGAAGAGAATCAAGTGATGGTTAGAAGGCAAGAGGTCAACTTTTCTTCTAGTGCAATCAATACTTTTTATGGACTACCTCCTGACATGATCTGTTTTTATTCTAACTATCATTCTTCGGAAGGAGAATTTTCTGAAGAATTATATGAGATTATGGAATTTCTAACTGATGGAAGAGGATTATGGAAAATAACAAATGATAGAAGAGTGAACTTTCCTGCTTCCAAATTGAATGTGATTTCTAAGGCATGGCATTATTTTATCTCATGTAAGTTGTTACCTTCGAGTCATACTAGTGAAGTAACGAGAGAAAGAGTTGTGTTGAACCATTGTATTCAGCAAGGGAAGCCTATTGACATTGGAAGTATAATTTATGATTATGTTTTGAACTGTGCTAGATCAACCACTACTGCAGGTATGGGATTTCCTTCCTTGATTCATTCACTATGTGAATGATTTGGAGTGAAGTTTGAAACCTGGGAAGAGGTACTTCAGCCATTGAGACCAATTACTAGTGTAAACGTTGGTGCTTACACTATACATTCATAGTTTGGTTGGAGAGGAGGATTTGGTAGGGCTTCTACTACTTCTGCTTCTGCTGCATCTACTTCTCGTGCTACTACTTTACGTGCTTCATCATTTACTGATTCGCAGACTGGTTTATTAAGAAAGATTTTGAAAAAAGTGAGTCTTACTTGAGAGCATATGAGAGATATGGATGGTAAGCTGGATATTGTGGAAAGATATATTGTAAAACATGATGAATATGAGTAGAATTATCAGCAATATTTAAATAAACTGATTAGAGGAGATCAGAGTGCTGAGATGCCACCTCATCCATTCTATATACCTTATGTGCCATCCAGAGATTGAAATGAGCAAGATGATGATGATGATGAGGATGAAGAGTAGATGTATGTTGTTTTTTTATTGTTAATTTATATGTTGCTGTGTGGTAGTGTGTAATAGTAAATATTTTTATGTGTATGTTATGTCAGACTTTTTAGTAGTGTGTACTTTAATTCCAAAAACTGTTAGGAAATTATAAACCACTATTAGAAACTTCTACTTAGGAAAACTACATGTTTAAAATTCTTCAAATTCCACTATCATCTGTTATGAGTATCAGTGTGTTATTTTTGTTAGTGTGTATTTACTTTGAAAACCTCCACTGCTGTAGAAGTCTTCTTAAATTTTTACTTTTCTTTTTAATAAAAAAAAGAGAAAAATGTTTTGAAAAAACTAAATTTGATTTCATTTTACTCCTGTATTTAAATTGTTATACTTACATATTAGGATATTAAAAATTCCTGCAAGCATGATATGTTAGTTTTTATTTCTCACCCATGTATCATTTCTTATGCTTAAATGTTTTATCTTAATTAAAAATTTAAACTTTGGGGGGGGGGGAATTTTGAAAAAATAAAGATTTTCAAAAACCTAAAATTTTATTTGATTCTCAAGAATACTTAAAAAATAAATCATATTTTTGATTGAGAACAATTATGTACATGAAGTTATATTAGGGGAACAAAATTTTGAATATAGAAATGAATAAAAGAATTTAGTTAAAATTTATAGTAATCATGAAAAAATTAAAGTTAAAATTTTCTTAATGAAGATATGTTAAATAAAGTTATACTATCTTTAGTAAGAAGTATTGTATTTTTGGATAAATAAAAGATTTGACTTTTATTCTTCAAAGCTTAAATTTCTTTTATTGAAAAGTAAAAATCGAATTTCCACAGTTAAAAATTGAATTTCAAATGGATTTGGAGCCAATTTCAAAGGGGATGGGATGAAACTCTTGGTGGTAACGTCCATTACTTCCTTTGGGTGGCAAGTTTGAATGAAGGGGTGCATTCCTTGGTAGATACACTGAATCTGGACACATTTTGAAGAGACACCAAGGCACCTTTTTTTTTACTATTTAAAGAGAGTCTTAGAAAAGATTAAGAGACTCTTCCTTGCCATTTTGAAGGGTTCTTTCTTTCTTTCTTTCTTTTGTTCTTCCACTGCATTTTTAAGAGTTTTTATTTTAGAGTAGGAGTAGAGAGTAGAAAGGAGAAAAGGGTCGGAGTGAATTATTCTTCTTCCCACTTCTTTTCTTTCTTTAGGTGTAGTTTTAATTGAAGTTTGAAGTCTGTATTCTGAGTCATCGGAGTTGGGAGACTTGCTCTGAGGAGTAGTTTAGTGAAGAGTAAAAGTTTCAGAGGAACTTCCTTAGTCTTATGGAGAGGATTTTCAAATATGTGTTTACTTTTATTTAGTTTATTAATACTTGTTTTCGTTTATTATTTTACTTTATCTTTTTCTTTCTTAAATGGAGAAGTAATTAATTTAAAGAGAATTGTTGTGGAAAGTATAAGTGTTTAAAAGATGGAAGAAGTTGTAAAGATTGATTCTAAAAACATTGTTTACTTCTTAATTTGGCCAGTTAAGTTGTAAAATTTCTTAAGAATATATAAGATCCAATGTGGTATTGTCTTATAAAAGTTAGCAAGAATCACATGAAATTATATGGGTGAGAACTGTAGTCCATATAATTGAATGTAATATGAGAAGATATTTTTATAAAAGGGAGTAAAATTAGAGGATTTTATAGTGACAGGCTAAAACCCCCTAATTTGGTTTGAAGTTTTGAGTTTTGTTATGAGAAGTTAGCCCCCAGGTGGTGGGAATCGAGGGAACTCTAGAGTGAGAAACTGGTATCTTCCCTGCCTAACCATGTTTAAAATAATATAAATTTCAAATTAACCTATGTTCTTTATAGAACCAAGTAAGGGTAAAGAACACATTTGCTTCTATTTGTCACAACAAAAATTTGAATACTTCCACAACAATACTTTAAGAATTATTACTACTTCATGAAAGGAAAGAAACAGATATTCTAGTTAATAGTATTTTACATCCAGTGTTATTAGTTATTGTAATTTTAATTTTTGTTTAGCATTTTATTAAGAAAATTTCAAAAGACATATCAACCTTTAAAACTTTTCAAAATCAATACATATTTTTTCGAAAACAATCAAAAAAAGTAAAAAGATAATTTCTCTGATTCCTTTAAAAATTTTACATTTTCCCTGTGGGTTCGATATCTCGGGGCTTAATCAGAATGTCTTATATTACTTGATAAACGATATGTATACTTGCATAGTATCCCATATGATACAATCATTATTTTCATATCTTAAATCATCAGCGCATTTATTTAGCGGAACCAAGTTTCTGGCATCCGTTGCACTTATATCTATTGGGGATCAGTGCACCAAGCCTATTTCCATGGATTGACCCAAACCAAGCTAAAAATATACCCTCCCACATTCCATTTTAATCAAACATCTTTACACATGTCCAAAGCCAATTAAACTGACAAACCTCAAGCCCTGACCTCACTGACCAGGCGGGTGACTTAACCCTGGCCGGACCACCACCCACGTCCCTGGAAACCACCAGGCTGAGAGCTCCATGTGAGCCAAAAAATTCAAAACTCCCTTGCTAATTTGTGCCATGGCCAGTGGACACCATGACCCTTCTTCCCTTGACCTAAGCAGTCGATTGACCCACTTTTTAATGTATACAAAAATAGCAACAAGCACCAAAAACTTGATCCCGCTTAATATATATATATATATATATATATATATATATAAATATATATTTAATTTTATGATGGAAAGTATAATGTGGATTCTACACAAGTATACGTATCGTATCAAGTAATACAGGGCTCTAGTAGAGTCCTGGTTATCGATCCTACAGGGAAGTTTTACTAGATTTGTAACAACTAAATTTAAAGGATGTACTTACTAATATAGTATACGGAATTTAGAATACTTAACTAAAGCGATCTAAAGTAAACTAATGCTTTAAATAAAGTTGATTTAAAGATTTCAGAAAAAGTATCTTTCCCCTTGTTTTTAGAAACTTAAGTGAATGATGAATTCAAATAGATTTTTTTATTGTATTATGACAATTAGGAGCATTCCTATTCTTTACCCTTTAGTCCAGGTGCAAAGAACATTGACTAGTCCTATGCTTGATTGCTGAATCTGTGGCTAGGCTGGGAGGATACTGGCTGCCACTTCAGAGCTCCCACGTTCCCCTCACCTAAGGGCTAACATCTACATCAGCTCTCAAACAATAGGACCATATTGAATATTTTAGTCTGTCACACTAAAATGTCCAATTCTACGACCGATAAATAATATTTCCATATTTATTTGCACCCTCCATCCAAGGCTTTTGACTTCCCTAAATATTGGATGTAATCTTTACTATAGTTGATAATTAAACATATTTTAACAATTCAATTGGCCAGATTGAAAGTAAATTAAGTTTTAAGTAAACGATTATCACAATTTATTTTAGTATATTAGGCATTTCTATTTAATTTCATCAATTCACATAATTTCATAAACAAGGAGAAAGACTAAGAAAACTACTCAGAATGCATGGGAATTAAACAAAGCATGGATTTCATTTAAAGTTAACAACAATAAACAAAGATACTTATCTCAATTTCCTCCCCAAGCAGACTCCTTGAAATTCCTTTGACTTTTCCTTCTAGTACAGTACACTTCTTAACTCACTACTTACACTTACTCACACTAAACTTCAACTTAGACTCAAAAGCACACTAATAGAATACTCTAAGACTCCAAAAATAGTACACACTACATACTAAAATTCGTCCTCTATTTATAGAGGTAGACAAAGGTCCAAGGGGTACTTAAGCACCTCTTCAAAAAGCGTTCAGGTTCAATGTATCTGGCATTTTGAATAGTCTCACCGTCGGCGAGAAACGACCTCGCCGTCAGCGGGGCTTCTAGAAGGTCTTCAAACCTCGCGATCTCGCCGTTGGCGGGCTCGGGCTCGCTGTCAGTGAGGTAGTTATAAATCCTTCAAAAATTTTCTTTATAATCTCGCCGTCGGCGGGTTCGATCTTGCCGTCGGCGGCTTAGTTCATTTTTCATGAATTTCTTCCTTTTTGATCCAAATTCGCTCCATTTCATGCTTTTTGCTTCCATCACTTATAAATCTTCATTCCTGCAATAAAATAAAGAAAATACCTTTCTTTAAAGTGCAATTTCATAAAAAATGGGTATGAATTTCTTAATATATTTTTCTGTGATCAAAATCCCCCAAACTTAATTATCACTTGTCCTCAAGTAATTTTTATACTAAATAAAAACAATGATTTTTGTAATAGAATTTTTAATTCAAATCAACTATGAATTAAATTTAAATAATACTATAGTAAAGTTAAATAGAAATATTTTTAAGTAATTAAATTAACTTTATAGATATAAGATTATTTAGTTATCAGATCTAAGATTTCTAGGTCTCTATTTATTTCAGGAAAGACTATATTTAAAAGAGTAATTTACTTAAGATATTTAGATGATAGGAAGTTCAAGAAAACACTATTTTGTAAAATACTAATCCATATATATAAGTTTAGAAATATATTTGAGTTTTACCCTTTAGGTTGATTTCATTGAAGCCAATTTTTGATAAGGCATCTCCTCAAGCTTCTCCTCACTTATATTTTTTTTAATTGTTTTTCAATCCTTCTCTTTTTCTTTTTCAAGTGAGGATTACTGTATTTGGATAGCCTGTTAATAATTTTGAACTTCAACTTTCTCTTCATAAATTTGAAACTTAAAATATTTCTTTGCTTATATGTATTTTATAGCCTTTACTTCATTGAGTTTCAATCTCTTCTTTTTCACTTAAATACTTAAGAATTTCAAATTTAGAATATAGTTTTCCCTTACTTTAAATAGTTTACTATATTCTTATTCATTTTAACCAAATATCTTATTCTATTAAATTAATTTGCATTTCTAGAAATATTCTATTCAACTTTCTATAATAATTATATAAATTAATTCAAGTTACTGAATTAAAAATTATTACAGAAAATCAAATAATAATAATGTTTTTTTAAAAAATAGAAATTGAGAACAATTTAATAATTAAATTTGTATTTTTCCTCCCCCAAACTTAAATTTTTCTATCTATTTCTAAATGGTGAAAAGGAAAATATACAATGAATTTACATCATACCTTTGAGCTTTAGGTATTTCTTTTCCTTGAAATTTTTGCAGGCTTTTTCATTATTTAAAGAACGTGTCCTGTTAGTATTCTTCCACATATATAGTATTTAAAAGAAAGTGTTGGGATAAGAAATTTTAATAAGTATAAAACACAACAAATGAAAACTTAATCTATTACTACACATACAATCAACTAACCTACTTTAAACATATTAAAACAATCTAAACATATTAAAAGTTCATAACTTATAAAAATTTAAACAACACATTAAAGAAAAACTAACATCCTATCTAAAAGAAAAATTACAAACTAACTTAACACACACAAAAAGTCTAACATTACAACATAAGCAAACAAACAAACACACCAAATCCACAGTCCACAGAAAGTACATAACAATTACACACAAAGTAATAAAGTTCTTAAAATAACAATTAATCTAAAAAAACCAAATAAAGTCTTTAATCTTCAGCATTAAAATCCCAGGCTATATCATCTCCCTGATCTCCAGGCTGAGCAGGCTGATACTGTGTGTAGCGGGGGCACTCAGGAAAGACAACATCTAACTCACCACTCCTATATCGACGTTCAGCCTCATAATATGCAATTTCGTACTCTGAATGTCGCTGGAGATATTCACTATCATAATCATGTCTTCTCTCCAAGCCTCCAATCCTTTGGTCCATATGCTCAAATTTTCTTTCCATATTCTCTCCAAATTGTTCAAAACTCTTTCTACTTAGAGTCAACTCATTCATCAGATCTTGAAGGGTATGAGTGGTGTACTGAGGGGGTTCATAACTAGTAGAGGGTATATCTCTACTCGATAAAAGCATATAACTCCTCGTCCCTGATCTCCATCCTTCGTGGGACTCATACCTCTTAATATTAGCAGGAGTGATGGGTTTCATGGGTTCCACCCATTCCTCGTCCTCTCTTACCTCAACTCCAGAGAGTTGGCAGAGTGCAAAAATCAAATCAGGGTGTCCTAATCCTCCTCCCCTCTCACTTCGAGCAGTGGCTAAAACATTTCTATAAATAACATTTCCTATGTTTATGCTTCTGTTTTTCTGAATACAGAAATTCAGAATTGCTATATCTCTTGTTACATCACTATGGTGATAAGTGGGTAACAATGTAGAGGTAAGAGAGGAAGAGAGCAGATAAAATAGTGCCAGGCTTTTGAAGTTGCATTTAACATAGAAAGAGGAAAATTTACCCTTTCCCGCTGCTTGATCTTCTAGACGCCTTTCCCATCAGTGAGAAAGTCTATAACTTCTTCCATAGGTCCTTCCATCGTCCCAAAAGTCTCGTACTCGCTAAGATGCAGATCACAAACTTCATAGAACGAGTTTATCCTTGGAGCGTTAAATTCTACTAAAAATCCCCGTACTTTGATTGGTGCATCATCAATTATTGTCAAATTAGCATAGAACTCCTTAACTACCTCCACTGCTGCTCTGTATGAAACATAGCAAAAATTCTCCCATCCTCGTTCCTTTATTACTCGCTCCACCTCTCCTCCTGGATTCTTAAAAATTTGATCATGTATGCATTTCCTTGCTTGAATATTTTCAAAATAACGATTATGCGCTCTTGCATTGATGAATCGGGTTGCGTCGTAATCCACTCTTCGTCTTTGTCGTGGAGCCATTTTTTTGATCTGTGAAATTTGAAAAAATCTTAACTAAATTTCCAAATATTACTAAAATGGCTTCCTATAACATCTAAAATCCATTTAAATCGATCTCTATGAATTTCTTCCAAGTATTTTCTCCATATTTCGAATTTTTCCAAAATTTCCCAATGTAGAAGAAATACATAGTGAAAATAAAAAATTTTTGCATATGAGTGAAGCTCTTACCAAGGGGAGATGAAATTCGGTGTCAAAAAGTGTTGAAATCGCCTCAAATCTAAGATCTCACAAGCCCTAGGTCGGTTTTTCGAAGTTTTGAGGAAGGGGATGATGAATAGTGTCGGTTGACTGGTCAAAATATAGGACATTTCGTAATCTCGCTGTCGGCGAGATTTTTCTCACCGTCGGCGAGCTAATTAATTTACCAAGGCTACACTCTCGGGAAAATCTCCCCATCGATGAGAAAGCTCTCGCAGTCAGCAGGCTTTCCCTCGCTATCGGCGGGATAATTCTCGCCGTCGGTGAGATACCAAAATTTTAAATTTTTGAAATTCGTCAATCATTTTTAACCTCGATTTGCCCTTAATCAATCTTCTGATTACTTAATTTAATAATTTAGTATGAAGATTAGATACTTATATTCACAAAAAGTTCACACAACACAAACAATATAACTTTATATATGAAATCTATGAGACTTACAAACTTCACACTAACAACTAAAAACATACTTAACTTAAATGTCCAAATCCATAATACTCAGCATCGCAATCCAAACCACTATACACTAAATGCTGAGACACAACAATAAATCTATAATCTCATATAATCCAAGATGATCAAATTAAAGTTTAACTCATAGTAAAATCTAAATCAAAATCAACACATATATACACACAAATATAACATAAGATAAAAATATTTACTACTCCTCAGTGTCTGAACTAACATCTGCTCTGATATTCCCGATGTGACGCAGGTGCACAAATAGATTGTAGAAAGGCCCGAAAGGGAATTCACGGTAGATTCTTCATCAATCCACCCTTTCGTCTTAGTAAATGAATAAAACTGGCCTCCAGATGTCCAGTATGATCAAAGTGCTCCTTCATCCTCCAGTCAATATGATCAAACATATCAGAGATATTATCGATGGAATTCATCATGTTTTACAATTCTTTCTCTAATCCTTTAATCTTTTCGAATGAAATTTGTTTTATCGATAAGGGGCCTCACTAAAGGATTGTTCTGTGATGCTCTATCAGAAACAATGGTAATCTCATCATTATTATCCAAAGTTGGAAACATATCTGTAGGATCGAGTGGTTTCCATGGAAAAAGTACCTTTTCCCACACCTCATAAGAAACTTGGTACTGACTGCATAAAGCAAATATAGTCGATGGGTGTCCAAGTCCATGAACAATCAATCCCAATGCAGACTTTACTATAATTGATCCAACATCGATAGGTAATCCAATTTGAATACAATAATTTAATATAACGCATTCCTTTGAAACCTTATTTACCCTCATAGTGGGTAATAATTTTGATGAGATAAAGAAATGCCAATGCTTTGAGACAGGGTTAAGAAGTGATGCAGAGAAACTGACATACCCGTCTTCGCACAATTCCAAATAATCAGGTTCGTCGGTCAGGTATCTATAAATCTCGTTCATGTTGTATCTTTAAGGACCAAAGTTTGAATAATGACAGACAGGGGTATTCTCTATAGAAAATAATTCATTTACCCTTGACGGATTAAATGTTACCCATCTTCCTCTGACGTAGACACTTCCATTGTTGATCGCATGTAGATTAGAGTAAAATTCTTTAACTACAGGAATAGCTACAGTGGATGTCGTATAGCAAAATACCTCCCAATGCCGCTGCACGATAATTTCTTCAATTTTTGTGGTGGAATTCTCTACTCCTCTGTTGACAAATCCCCTTTCTTTAATAAGTCGCTTCTTCATCAAAACTTTGTTGAAAATACGCTGCGCCTCCGAACTGATGAATTTTCTTCGGTTGAAAACTCCAGTTTTTGTGATTTCTAAAAGTTTGGTGGCCATTTTGGATTGAAAGGAATGGTCTCTAGTCGTTTCTAGGGAAGAAAACAGTGTAAAAATGAATTTGGGATGGTTTTCTACAAACAAATGGCTTTAGAACCGTCCAAAACCGCACATAAAACTTAAGAGACCAATTTTTCAACTGCCTCGCCGTCGGTGGGAAGTTTCTCTCCGTCGGTGAGCTAGTTATAAAACTGATTTAAAGATATGGCACGCGATCTCGCTGTCAGCGGGCTCAGGTTCACTGTAGGCGAGATTCGGTAAAATTGCCCAATTTCGCTCTGGTTCGAATATTTTCTGATCTCATCATATAGGTTTAAATTTGTGATGATTCTAATTAAAAATTGAATAGTAAGATTTATTTTAATATTACAGACTCACTAATTTGTATATAATTAAAATAAAAGACTACTATGGGTAGCCTCCCATAAAGCGCTTGGTTTAATGTCGTCAGCCCGACCTAATTTCATTTAGTAATCAGGTCAACTAAGCATTAAAACCTCTTTAAAATTTGGCCTTCTACCTTTGAAATATGGTTTTAATCTATGTTCGTTTACCTTAAATCTATGTCCTATTTTTGGATCTTCATTTTCTATAGTTCCATATGAAAATATTTGAGTTATGGTGAAAGGTCCTTACCATCGAGATTTCAATTTTTCAGGAAATAATTTTAATCTAGTATTATATAGTAAAACTTCTTGTCCTGGTTCAAAATTTCTCTGATTAAGCTTCCGATCATGTCATAATTTCATCCTTTCTTTATAAATCCTATCTTTATCATATGATTCATTCCTTAATTCTTCTAATTCATTTAATTACAACAATCTCTTCTCACCAGCTTCTTTCATATTATAATTAAATTCTTTAATCGCCCAATATGTTTTATGTTCTAATTCAACTGGTAAGTGGTAAGTTTTTCCATATATAAGCCTGTAAGGAGTCATTCCAATCGGAGTTTTATAAGCAGTCTTGTATGCCCGTAATGCAGTGTTTAGACATATAGACCAGTCCAATCTATTAGGGTTTACAGACTTTTCTAAAATACGCTTAATCTCTCGATTAGAAACTTCAACTAATCCACTAGTTTGTGGATGATAAGCGATTGATATCTTATGAATAATATTTTATTTTTCTACTAGTTTGTGAATATATTTATTTCTAAAATGAGTTCTTTCGTCAGTGATAATCACTCTCGGCATTCCAAATCTAGTAAAAATATTTTTCATTAAAAACTTTGAAACACTCTTAGCATCACACCTAGGTAAAGCTTGCGCTTCAATCCATTTGGAAACATAATCAACAACTACTAATATATATGAGTTTCCAAATGAAGGAATAAAAGGTCCCATGAAATCTAATCCCCAAACATAAAAAATTTGAACTTCTAATATAAAATTCAGAGGTATTTTATTTTTTCTTGATATATTTCCTACTCTTTGGCATTTATCGCAGGTTTTTATATATCTGTATACATCTCTAAATAGAGTAGGCCAGTAGAATCCAGATAATAGAGTAGGCCAGTAGAATCCAGATTGTAGAATTGTATACGCAGTTTTATCAGTCCCAAAATGTCCTCCAAAATCAGAATCATGACATTTTTGAATAATTGGTTTAGTTTCTTCATAAGGCATGCATCTTCTAATAATTAGATCCTTACATTGCTTATATAAGTATAGTTCATCCTAAAAGTATGTTTTAGTATCATGAATGAATTTTTTTTGTTGTTGCAAAGTTAACATAGGTGGTAAAATGTCATTTATAATATAATTTACTATATAATCATACCAAGGTATTTTCCACTCATTTATATTATAAAGTTGTTCATCGGGAAAAGCTGTACTATAATTTCATTATCGGTATCGGATAATTCATGATATTCTAATCTTGATAAATGAGCGACAATTTGATTATCGGTTCCTTTTTGTTAACAATCTCAAAATCAAATTCTTGCATTAATAACATCCATCTAATTAATCTTGGTTTAGAATCCTTCTTTTGCATTAAATATTTTATAGCAGATCGATCGGTATGCACGATACATTTAGTTCCTATTAGATAAGGCCAAAATTTATTAAAAGCATATACAATCTGCTAATAATTCTCTTTCGATTCTTGTATAATTTATTTTAGCATCATTTAGAGTTTTACTAGCATAATATATAACTTTGAAAATCTTATCATATCTTTGCCCAAGAACTGCTCCTATAGCATAATCACTAGTATCACACATAAACTCAAATGGTTTCTCCCAATTAGGTGAAATTATTATAGGTGCTGTAATTAATTTATCTTTTAATAATTTGAAAGCATTCAGGCATTCAGTTGTAAATTCAAATTTCTTGTCCTTTTCAAGAAGTTGGCATAGAGGTTTAGTAATTTTTGAAAAATCTTTTATATAACGTCTGTAGAATCCAGCATGTCCAAGAAAACTTCTTACCCCTTTCACCGTAGTTGGAGGTGGTAATTTAGCTATAACTTGAATTTTGCAGGGTCTACTTCCATGCATTTTTCCAAAATTTTATGCCCTAATACAATGCCGCCTACAACCATAAATTGACATTTCTCCCAATTAAGAACTAAATTAGTTTTCTCACATACATCAAGTACTTTTTCAAGATGATTTAAGCATGTGTCAAATGATGTTCCAAATACAGAGAAATCATATATAAATACTTCTATTCCATTATCAATTAATTTACTAAATATAGACATCATACATCTCTGGAATGTTGCAGGTGCATTACATAATCCAAAAGGCATCCTTTGAAAAGCGAAAGTTCCATAAGGACTAGAAAATGTAGTTTTCTCTTGATCCTCAGGAGCAATTTGTATTTGATGATAACCGGTCTATCCATCTAAGAAACAAAAATACTTATGTCCGGCTAATCTATCTAATATCTGGTCTATAAATGGTAAAGGGAAGTGATCTTTCCTGGTGGCTGTGTTTAATTTTCTATAATCAATACATATTCGCCATCCAGTAACTTCTCTTATAGGGATAAGATCATTATTTTCTTTAGCTTTTACGGTCACTCCTCCTTTCTTAGGCACACGGTGAATTGGGCTTACCCAAGCACTGTCAGAAATTGGATATATAATACCATTATCTAACCATTTTAAAATTTCATTCTTGACTACTTCTTTCATTATCGGGTTTAATCTCCTTTGGGATCTACTTTAGGCTTATGTTCATTATCTAAAATAATTCTGTACATACAGATTGAAGGACTAATTCCTTTAATATCTGCTAAAGTCCAACCAAAAGTTTTCTTATATTTTTTTAAGGTATCTAAAAGTTTTTGTTCTTGAGATTCATTTAATTCAGATGAAATAATAACTGGTACAGTTGAAGAATTACCTAAGTAAGCATATTTCAAATGATTAGGTAACATTTTTAACTCAAGTTCACGAGATTTAATAATCGATGGAACTATATTTTTTTCATTGTTTTCTGTATTATCCAAAAATTCAAATTTCTCTTGAATATAATCTAGCTCTTCATTTATATCGGCTTTTTCAATTAATTCAGTATTTTCTTTTTCTAATTTTTCTTCATAATATTCCTTAAAATGTTCTTTTTGTAAATGATTGAGTACTTCCATTCGAAAACACTCATCATCTTTTTCTAGCGCAGGATATTTCATTGATTTAGCAATATTAAAAGTAACTTTTTGGTCATTTACTCTCATAGTTAATTCTCCTTTCTGAACATCAATCATAGCTTTCCCAGTGGCTAAAAATGGTCTTCCTAAGATGATAGAAATTTCTTTATCTTCTTCCATATCTAAAACAATAAAATCTACCGGGAAGATAAATTTATCCACTTTTACTAAAACATCTTTAATAATTCTCTTAGCATATGTAACAGAATGATCAGCTAACTGAAGGGTTACTGAAGTAAGTGAAATTTCTCCCAATCCTAATCTCTTAAAAATTGATAGAGGCATTAGATTGATGCTTGCTCCTAAGTCACACAAAGCTTTTCCATAGAATTTTTCTCCAATAGCGCAAGGTATAGTGAAACAACCAAGATCTTTTAATTTTTCAGGAAGCTTTTTTCTGAATAATAGCACTACACTCCTCACTAAGTGCGACCATTTCATTATCTGTAAATTTTTTTTTTTATTTAACATATCTTTCATGAATTTTACATAGTCTGGCATCTATTCTAAAGCTTCTACGAAAGAAATATTTATTGTTAATATCTTCAGGATTTCAAGGAATTTAGCAAACTGTTTATCTTTTTTATGTTGATTTAGTCGTTGAGGAAATGGTGGTGGAGTTTTTTCAACAGAAATTTTCATTGGTATTAAAGGATTTTCTAAGTTTGGATCTTGTTGATTCTTTTCCTTTTCGATTTCCACTACCTCTTTTTGACTTTTGTTGACCTTATTTTTGATGAGGTCTTCTCTTCTTTTTTTAGTACTTAGGATCTAGCCTTAGGCTTTTCCATTAACTATCCTAGAGGATTAGAATTGGGACCCACCACCTAGAAATTCAAACCACTTCTTAACTCCCTACAAACTCCCCAAACTTGATTGTAGACCCCTAATCACCTAGAGGGTTGAGATCAAATGTGGAAGTTTAAAGGATGAGTTCCTATAGGACTCTTTGGCCTTAGGACTGCCCTGGGTGGCATGGTCTGGTGAGGGCTGACTTACACACACACTACACTTATATACTACACTTTCACACACCTCCTAAAAACCACACCCATACCCAAGTTGACCTCCTAACTCATGAAGGTGATTCACATGGATGGTCCTTAACCCCTAGGCCCTTGGCTGAGAGGGTTAGGAACAACATAGTGAATGCCTCAAATGAGTCCCTTCATGGCTCATGTGGGATTGATATGGCTTCATGGCTCAACCAAAATGATTTCATTCCACTTACATTTACCCAATCTTCAATTTTCTAAATTTTCAATTTTTGACTCCCGGGACCCCAGACCCGCCTAGCCTACCCAAAACCCTTGAAATTACCCAAACTTTCCAAAATTCTCCAAAATCATCCAAATTCCTCAAAATCAATCCTAAACATTCTCCCACCACTCAAATTGAACATTTTTACCCAAAATACCCAAAATTCCAGAAAATACCCCCAATACCCTCCAAATTACCAAAATGCCCCTCTTGACCCAAAATCCAAAAAAATTCCAAAAATTCCCAGAAAATTCCATAAAATTCCAAATATTCCTAATCTCATTTTGTTCAACTACACCATGAGTCAATTTAGTTAATTTACCCCACTTTTACCAAAATCCCTAATTTAACCCAAAGTGAACCCAATGTCAAACCAAACCCACCCAATTGACCCAAATTCTGGTCCAATTCAATTCTAAACTTCAATTCAATATCCCCAACACCAATCTAGACCAAATCCAAGCCCAATTTGATTGGCATTTGAATCCAATTTCACTTTTGACCTTATAGCCTAATTTGGACCCATGACCCAAACTTAGCCCAAACTAACCCAATTCAACCCCAATTAACCCCAAATCTTTTCTAAACCTTCCCTAAAATCCCTACAAACAAAACACTAACATGATTTGCCCAAAATTTGAACCCAAACCCAACTCAAATTCAACCCAAAGCCAAAACTCCTTACATGGACCTACACCTAAACCTAACCCAAATAGGCCCAAACCCCAAAATCCAAACCCAACCAAAGTTGAAACCTCTTTGAAACAGCCCTACAAACATTTCTCAACATTAATTTTACACCAATTTCAACATTAGCCCAACATTAGCCCAAGTTAACCCAATTTGGCCTACCATTGGCCACTTTACCAAAAAGCCCAAATTCAACTCAATTCAAACCCAAACCACCTCAAATTTGTTTCAAATTACTCATGACACATCCCTAAATCAAATCCAACAATTATTTGGCCCAAACTTTTACAAATTTCCCATCCACCAATATATTTCCAAGCTTAAAATGCCACTTTCTTAAACCTTCCTAAAAACCCACCCAAAACAAATTTAAAAGCCCAAAACTTATTCCAAAAGCCCACATGAAATTCCTCTCATCATACCTATAATTTAAAACACTTCCTAAGTTCCAAAATCAATAACCAAAAAGTTCCAAATCAAGCTTCATGAAATTTGTCCACTAAAATACCAAAATTCCTTAAACCCACTTTCATGAAACCAAGCCCACTTTTCCCAAGCCATATATAAGCTATGAAGCCACTCTTAAGCCACATGCAAGCCATGTGAGTTGTTCACATGTGACCTTACCACATTGGGCAAAAGGAGGAGATCCTTTCCACATTCCCTTAAGGAAATTAACCATGTCCATGTCTCCCCTAAACCATGTTTAATCCTAATTGTACTTGGATTGTGACTTGACCCCACTAATGAAGCTGATCCAAATCACTTTCTCTTCAGCCTAAAGCAAGCCTTGGGTGGTGCACCTAGCCCAAAAGGATGGGTTGACCCATTTAGAGCCAAAATAACCATGCCCCATGCCATTTTAATCCAACTCCTTTACACATGTCCAAACCCAATTGACTTCACCATTGCCAAGCCCTGACCTCCCTGGTCAAGATGGTGACTCATGGCTGCCGGCCAGCCACCTGGGTCGCCGGAAAATGCCATGGCCGAGACATTGGAAGGAGCCAAACATTGAAATTCTCCCTTGCTGAGTTGCCCCATGACCAGTGGCCATTGCAGCTGTTCTTCCCTTGCCAAGAGCAGTCGATCCCGATCCCTAACTCCCCCGGGAGGCCCTCCAGCCTCTCCTATTTAAACCTCACCCCTCTCGGCCATGAGGAGGTGCTGAACCAAACCTTACTGAAACCCTGCCAAAATTGCTCCAGACCACTCTCCACACTTAGAGCAGTTGATCCCCAGCTACAATTTGCCCTAATCCCCATCAACAGAGCCCAATTTCTCAGCCAAAATTCCACCCAAAACCAAGACATCTCCCAATTCTCCACCAAATTCAAATTAAACTCACCCACACTTGCACAAGGTCAAGAGGAGAAGTTCCCCAGTGAAAGCCCCCTCTCCAGGCCACCCATCTATTCCAGACTCCAAAGGTTGTGATCAGGCTTTGTCAAAATCATACCTGGACAATTCACCAGGACAGGAGACTTCATCTGGAGCTTTCTTGGACCCAATCGAAGGTGACACAACCCTTAGATCGAAGCCACACTTCTCTGAGCAAAGGTATGGTCTCACTCTTCTTCCCGAGCTTCTGAACATTCTCCATTTTTATTGAGTCAATTTCGTGCCACATAAACTGTATGGATGTGTTCGTCTTCTCGAGACGAATCCATAGAGCATAAGAACGTTTAATTTGGTCAAGTATCGAGTGAGATCTTAAGCCTAGAAGATGGACGATTCTCGGGCTAGGAGGCTTGGGGACGATGAATGGATGCCGTTCATTCAATACACGCGCGGACGGACGGCTCAGATGGCGTCGGACCAGGAGATGATACGTGAACCTCGGGTAGTGTGGCGCTGAGTCGGAAGGCGGCACCGAATCAGGAGACGACGCGTGTGCGTTCGGAGATGTCGAGGTTGAGCTGGCGCCGCGTCACTTAAGTAGGAAAATAGGATTTGTCTTATTTATTAAATACCCAGAACTTCAAAAATCCATAACTTTGTGTAGGAAAATCCTAAAAATAAAATAAAAATACCCACATGCTCAGTGAACAGAGGAGAATAATGTGGAAAAGAAATCATTTAATTTCATTGAATATTTGATTTTTAATGATTTATTTACTCTCTGCACATTTTCAATTCTCCATGCATATAGGAAATTCACCATGGCATGAGACCATAGGGCTTTTGAAGCCTCTGAATTTAGGGACATTCCATGAATTTTCCAAAGCCAGAGGCCATCCCTATGAAGAGTTATTGATTTTTCAATTCTAGGTCACTATTCTGAGTATTTTAATTCCAATAATTAGCATGTTGTGAAATAAATTCTAGGAAAATTTTGAGAGGTTTCTTATGACCAAAGGACCCTAGGGAAAATAGGTTTTGAGTTGACTCACTTGTAATAACCCTAATTGGCTTAAACACCCAATATGGAGCTTTAATTAATTAGAGCTAATCATACATCAAATTGACTTTAAATCAATTCTCCACTGACCTTTAGGATCAGGGGAACCCACCATAAAAGTTTGAAGTCGATTGGACTTGGTTAGCCCTATCAAATGGGTTGAGTAAGCCATTTAGCCAAACTTAAACTTTAAAAATTCATTACTTTCAAAATACTTTTCAAAAATTCACCAAATTGGTTTTGGAGCCTCTCTAATATCAGGGTAATTTAGGAAAATTAAAATTGCAATTTTCTAAAAAAGTTGATTTTTTGCATTATTTTAATATTTTAATAATTAAAAAAGAATAAAAATCACAAAAATAATAAAATTCACCAAAATGTCACATTTTGAATTTTAATCATTTTGGAACAAACCCCATATTTTCTTAAGTCTCTATGATGAGATATTAAATTTTAAAGCCCTAATGTAATTTTAAAATTAAAAAAATGTATTTTCTAGCATTTCCACTAAAATAATTCTAATAAATCAAAGAAAAATCAGAAAATTATAAAAATTGGTTATCTGGTTTCCCTGATATCAGAGAGATTTTTGAAAAATATAAAATTCTTTTTTCAATCTTTATTTTATTTTTTAAATTAATAAATATTCCAAAACTCAAAATAATTATAATAAAAAGAATATAATTCAAAAAATCACCCAAACTGGTCCAAGTGGTCCTCTGGTCATTAGGAATGTCCCATAATTTTCTTAAGGACGAAACTTTCCCTTGGTCATGTTGTTGAATTTTCCTTGAAAATCCTTATTTTCCACCAAAAATAATTACATAAATAAATTAAGTACAGAAAAATCACATTTTCTCCTCTAATGTCTTGATTGATATATAGTGAAGTCACATAAAAATTTCAAATTCATTTCAGCTCAATTTAGTGAGTTATGGAATTAGTAAGTTTGAAGGGCAAAATGATAATTAAAATTTTAACCTATAATTAAAAATTTTAGGTCTAATTAAAAGGGTGGGTAAAATATTTGATACTAAGTTGATTTTGGATGTTTGAAACTTAGGTAGTTAAAGGGTAGAAACCTACCAAACAGTTTAAAAATAATTAAAATAAACCTTAATCAAATAATTAATTAAACTTGGAAGAAAAATAAAAAAATTAGAATTATTAAAATAGGGATACTATTAGGAGAAGATTTGTTCGTTAATTTAAGAATCCCTAAATTAATCACCTCAATAATATTTAAGTCCTAATTAAAATGATAATCCAAATTCAAGATTTAAAATGCTAAAAGACTTAATCATTAAATTAAATTAAAGTTAAAACATTTCAATTAAATCCTTCTAAGATTTCAATTAAATTAATATTTTAACAATTAAAATTAAATCATCCATAAAGCATAAAAAAATAAAATATTAAATTAAAATTAAAAAAAATTAAATTAAAATTTAAATTGAATTAAATTAAATAAAATTAAATTAAAATTTAAATTTAAATTGAATTAAATTAAATTAAATTAAATTAAACTAAATTCAATTAAAATTAAATTAAAACATATTAAATTAAATTAAATTAAATTAAAAAAATAAAATTAAGTTAAAATAAAATTAAAATTAGATTAAAAAATAAAATTAAATTAAAATTAAAATTAAACCAAATTAAATTAAATTAAAATTAAATTAAATTAAATTGAATTAAATATAACATCACCTAAGACATAAAGAATTCAAAATAAATCTAAAACAACTTGAACATTATTCCAAACTTAAACCCATTAATTGAAATTAAATTAAAATCACAAATCACTTGAACATCAATTTGCCCTAAAAAAACTCTTGTTGTCATAACTCCTAAACGGAGTATTAAGTGAAGTGTTACTTCACTTATAGGATATTCAAATGTCCTAGTTCACTAAGCAAGAGAACAAAACTTGAACTCCTGGACGATTAATTCACTTGTACAATTAAATTCTCTTGGACTTAAAACAATCCTAGAGGTATTGAAAAGATGTTTAAGATTCGTCTTAAGCACTTCCTTAATATGATAGGATGTTTATAAGAACAATTGAACTTAATTGTTCTTTGATGAAGAAATTCGTCCTTAAACCAAAACACAAGAACCTAGACGTCATAGGTGGTGACTAGCTATAGGATTAGGACTTTGGTAGACAACCAAAACCTTTCCCTTAGCTTTACCTAGGTACTTGATGAAATATTTAAATGCCTTAATATGTGTTTTAAGTGCAGCTTGGGATGACGGGAAGACCCTCCAGGTACGCATTTATTTTATTGCAATTTACTTTATTGCAAATGTACTTTACTTTTCTTGCATGATAAACAACTATTGCATGAAAACCAAAACCTTTAGGATAGTCCCTAAAACTGAAACCAAAACTAAATTAAAAATCATTACAAGATAAAATCACTGCCACAACATTTCAAAAATATAAAATAACTCAAAATTTAATCACAAACAGAACACAAAACTACAATTGTAACTAAATTAAAATGTCTTGTTGGATGATCGGGAATACCTCGAATGATGTAACCTACGTGTTGCTAATGAGATTTCCCACGGTCTAATTGAAAGTGTGGAACTCATTTAGTTGAGTTTAGCAAATTCATCTGGACTAAGTGAATCCGATAAAAATAACGATGCCGGAAGGATGGAACCGTGGGATCTTAACCGGTGTTGTTATAATCAACTTTAAGATATGTTTTAACTAAAACACTAAAAACACTTTGATTTTAAGATTTCTCTAAACCAGAACACTTTTCTCATCTCTTGATTTTCACCTTCTATAACTAAACCCTCTGCAACAACAAGGATCTCGGAGCATGGTGGGCAGCACGGCCATCGTCATCAGCAAAACCCGAGTCTACTTCAGCAAAACTTTCTTAGAATTAAATAACCAAAAACATAGGACCTCGAGGTAGTTTGCCTAGTGCAACATAAATTCTCAACCTTTTGTTGGGCATTTGCATTGCAAATTAAGCCCTAACTGGTCTTAGGATTCCGAGGTAGTCGTCTGATACGACATAAACCCTCACATCTTCGCGGTACGTTTGTGTGATCACATCATATGAATATAAGTCCTAATTAATTAAAAATTGGCAAGATCAGAACATTAAATAAACATTAGGGCCATCCTAAATTCAAGCCAAACAATAGGATAGTCGGGAGATTACCGAAGTTTGCTTCGAATCTGTAATTTCTCCTACCTTTCTTCCTTTGAATTCCCAAAATAAAATGTTCCAAATTTGATCCATTCCCTATTGAAATTCTAAAATTCAATCCTCGAAAACTTAAATTTTGAAATTCTTGAGAGCGAATTACTGATTATTATCGAGAGTTTTCTTAAGTGATTCCCGTCATTTAAGATGTAATTAACTATAGGGGCTTGCCCTTATAGGGAATTTTAAGAACCTGAGTAATATAAACCCCGCTTAATTCCTTTATATTAAGCGAGGGAACTTGTCGGCTTATAAAATTGGTTCGCAGACCAAACGGATGTCACAAATCTTCTAGTTTATTTAATCGAGCCCAATCATCGAGCAGTGTGTCTATTCTTTGGGATAGATACACAGTTTGTGATGCGGTGCTCGTTTATATAAACTATTTGGGATGTGAGATCAGTTTGATTTCATATCTTAAAATCTTTAAACTTAAAATTATTTTCAAAATCAAATACTACTTTTCAAATTATTTACTTAAATTAAATAAAAAATAAGCCGCCCAATTTCTGGCGACTCCGCTGGGGACAAATTCCTCCATTTTTTAATCAAATAGTTCTGCTTTCAAAAAATCGGTAGTGTATCCATGTCCCTAGTGGATCAAACTACCCTTCTTTCCGTTGGAATACTATGTTCATTTCTACCTTGGACGAGTATAGCCAACATTCTTTCGGATTTAGGAGCCACTGTTTAGACACCCCTAAACAGAGAAGTTCTGAGATCCTTTTACCTCATTTCTAAGGTGGGGTGGACCCCCAATAGGTATTAGTTTAGGAGCGGTCTTGCGGGTCGAGAAGTTTCTACAAGACTTTCTCTTCCTTTTCCAGTTCCTAATCAATTCCTTTACGCTTCCTCCAACTCTCCTTCTTTTAATAATTCTCTATCCTAACGAACAAATCTTTTCGAAAAACAATTATCTAAATAAATTTTCTTTTAATACGACAAATACACTAAGATAAAAGGAAATGTGTTCGGACTCTTTTTTTTTTGTCATAAGTTTTACGACAAGAAGAAGCACGATTCGAGGACTAACACTTGGAATCCGCCTTGCGAAATGGAAACCCCAAAGCCGATCTTCTCCTTCGTCAACGGACCGGACTCGGCCGTTTTCAAGGATGAACTGCCTAATAATGGAATCATTCGATTCGGACAAGGATTCGGGGACACCGACATCAAAATCCCCGACGTCGCTCTCTTTTCACTCACAAGAAAAGTACCGGAAACTGAGAAGCCGTTGATTGAGTTTAACCTCAAGTCAACTCATGAATTCCCTCCTCTCGCAAAAGATTCCAACCGAGAGGAGTACTCGTTGTTCGCGAAGGACCGTTGTTGCTACTCCCACTGGTCTAGTCGTCTCTGCACCTACCCCGGCTTCCGCCAAACTGAAGGGGCAGGAAGTTCAAATTTGTAACGAGGATGTTACCGTGGAGGGTACAGATTTCTGTACAAGACCTTCTATTTTTGAAATTGGGTCCAGCTCAAGGGTTCCACCCCTAACACGGACTCAGAGGAGGAACAAATGTAGAAGGATTGCTAGAGAAGTCAGAGCTGCTGAAGTTGCTTTCCTGGAAGAAATCCCAGAACTGCCCGAGTATATACCGCTGCCTGAATACATACCACTTTTGAGAGGAAGTAGGTTCCATCCCCTCTCCGCCGCAGAGGACGAGGAAAATGTCCGCAAGATTGCTTCTGCATTACCTCAGCCCTCATATTACAATGACAGCCGTAAGAAAAGGGCTAGAATTACGCCATTTCCTCGACTGTAGACCCTGATAGAGAAGTTAGCAAAGAAAGAAAAATGCCCTGTATCAGAGATTTTAAGAAGGATAGGGTGGGTGCCAGCCAAATCCCGTCTTGGGCAGCGAGTAGAACCTGCTATCGCTGCAGAAAAGCCGAATAAGAGAATGAAAGCTAGTCCACCTGTCATTGTTTCAGGACTACAAATCAGGGAGGATACCACCTTCCAGCATTTGGCTAACAGACCATTCGGTCCTAGACCTTCTGCTGCTAGAAGGATGGTATGGCATCCCACTACCGGACAATTAAGATTAAAACAACAACCTGAAAAGGAAAGTCTCGTCACGAGACTTGAGTCCGAAGAAAGCGCTACCGCAATGAAGGGGACTCATGAGAAGGAAACCCGACAGCTATCGCATGACAACTGCAAAGATGTACAGAAAAGACCACTAGAAGATGCTATGGAAAAGTTAAGAACTGATATTCAGCGATTAGCAAGAGAAAGAAAAGAAAAATTCGGAGATGAAGTCGACTCGTCAGAGTTCATGGATGATGAATATGCAGAAATTAACATGGTTGAAACACGAGCTTCGTCAGCTTCACAAGGTGTTCTCGGCAGCCGCAGAAAGAGAGGAGCCGGAAGTGATGAGGATACAGACTTCAAGAGAAAGATGATACGATCGCCCAAATGGCAAAAAGGATGGAAGAGATGGCTGCAGCCCTAGCCACTCTCCAGTGTCAGGTTCAACCCCAAAGAGAAACAATTCCAGAAGTTATTCACATTGTAGAAGGAGGAAAGGAGATTACATCCGTCAACGGGGATTATCAGTTAAAAAAGGATACAATACAAAGCATGATTCCGGAAAAGGATATCAAGAGCATGGTGGAACAGCAGGTGCGAGAAACCTTGGCCCAATCAAAGAGCGGGACATCCATTCAGACGGGTAGGCCTTACCCCGAAGAATTCGACGCTGTCCAATATCAGAAAGGCTTCGTACCATCTCTGTTCAAGACCATTGATGGAACCAAAAACCCTCGGCAGCATGTTGCGCATTTTCGTGCCAGTTGTTGCAATGCCGGCGGAAGTGATGCTTTACTCTTCTAACAATTTGTCAGCAGCCTGTCAGAGATCGCCTTTGATTGGCATGCAGAATTACCGAACGGTTTGGTGAAGACATTTTCAGAATTAGAGAACCTCTTCATCAAGCGATTTGCCGGAGCTCAGCACCACCTCACTATAGGTGATTTAGTGGTAGAGAAGCAGAAGCCGAACAAAACTTTGGTGGACTATATACTTCGATGGAGGAATCTAAGTATGAAGTGTGAGCCACGACTACAAGAACAGCATGCAGTCGGCATTTTACTTAAGAGCATTCATGGCCCGATAGCACTTCTCCTCAAGGGATTTACTATTAAGACTTTCGAGAAGTTGTTAAGCAAGGTCGGAAGCTTGCAAGAGGAGGCGAAGTAATTAAGTTTCACCGACAAAACAGACAAACAAAAGCCCGTGAAAACTTTTGAAAAGAAGTCCGGGATCGTCGCAGCAGTCGATAGACGCAAGCAGCCAATACAAATACCTCCAGAACGGCCGCAGCAAATTCAACAGAATTACTAGCAACCCCGACCCAGCTATCAGTCATCTCAACAGTATGAACAACCGACTCGTCCACAACGTATGTTAAAGGAGCTCTTGAGCAGGGAGTATCCGTTCAAGAATGAGGCAGTGCGGAAAATGTTCCGCAGTCTGATGAAGTCTCCAGATTTCCAACTTCCAGAGCCTAAGAAACTAGAAGAAGTCGACAAGAAAGGTGATCCCAACTTTTTCCCTTACCACCGGATGCTTGGACACAAGATAGAAGATTGTATTACCTTTAAAAGTTGGCTCAACGACAATCTCCGAAAAGGGAACATAACGATCCCGAAGGAATACATGAAGGAACCCCAGAAAGGAGGTTCCGTCAATGTTATCTCGACGGATCTCATTGTTCTGATAGATCCCTATGTGATTGATGATGGATGGACTACTGCTTGGACAAAGTCTTCGAAGAAGATTTTGGATCGCATCCAAACCACTTCGGTGCGAGCCTCAATTCAAAGTTCGAAACCTGTCAAGTCGGCACTATCACTTGAGATAGAAGAACCACCTCAACAAGAGACGATTGAAGAAAAGAAGAAAATTGATGAAGAAGAAAAGACCGAGGCTCTTAAGGCTAGACTAGGGGCTGCTTATCCTAGGATGGTTATTTCCGATTCGGGGGAGAAATGCCTCGAACCTCTGACTCTGTATGATTATTTACTCACTCCGGTGGGATCTTATAATGATAAGGGTTATGCGTTGGCTACGTTTTGACTGTTTCTAACGATTACATAACTAGCGACAACCAACCTAATCCGGACATCGATTCCGATACAAGTAACAATTCTCAAATCATACACAATCTCGACGATCACAATGACAAAAAAGACATCCACCAAGGAGGCTACGAGAATTCAACAAGCAACGAATCTATTTACGAGTTTCGAGGAGCTCCAGTCACAATAGAGTTAGAGCCTTCAGACTCTGAAGCTAATCCAGAAGAACCCGTCATTCCGATTCGGGAGGAGACACCAAAGAAACTCAATACTAGATTCGAAGAAATTACGAAGTCAACTTAAGAAGTGGAAGAGTTCTACCTCCCGGAATGGGTCCAAAGGACAAAGGAAAGAAGGTGGTTGTTCGAGAAGAACCAACCCCGATGAAGAAATACCCATTCGGGAAGAAACCGAGACACATGAAAATAAACTCGACTACAACGTGCTAGCTCCATCTTAGGAAACTACCAGCCAAACTGAGCATGTACGACGCTCTCATCTTATCAAAGGAGATGAGAGAAGCTCTGATCAAGGCCTTGCTTGATCCAGAAATTTGCTTAGCTCAAATGCCCAGAGATTCCTTAGACGAGGTTTGCTCGTTAAAAGAACAATGAGGTGTTACCTTCACGGACAGTGATCTACTGCTTGGGACGGCCGATCACAACCGACCGTTGTACATTTCAGTTACAATTGGGAAGTTTACACTCTCCAGAGTATTGGTGGATCTAGAAGCATCAATCAATATAATGAATCTTCGAATGCTAGCATACTTGGAAATTGATGCTCGCGAGCTCGAAGCGGACAAAATGTTATTAAGAGGATTCAACCAGAAAGGAGAAAAAGCCCTCAGATCAATAACACTACTAATGAAGATCGGTGACTTAGCAAAGAAAACAGCGAAATTTCACATAATTGATTCAGAAACGTCATTCAACGCTCTACTGGGCCGACCGTGGATACATGAAAACCGGATGGTACTATCATCTCTACATCAGTGCATCAAATACTACGATGGAGGAGAACAGTGCATCAAAGGTGACTTACAACCATTCTCCGTACATGAAATTGGAATCCATGAAGATGAAGCTTATTACGCACCTCCGAAGAAAATAATCTTCTCTAGAGATACCATAACAAATGAAGCAAAAGAAGTTCGGGACGATAAAGAACCTGAAGTTCTAGTCCAACAGTCACTCACCACTCCCTTACAGCAAGACGGTGAAGGTTTCTCCACAACTCGCATCCGAGGTCGAGGCCGGGGACGAGGTCATGGCAGAGACATTAGGACAGACGAAACCAGCCATCAATGTTGATTGGGAAGACAGTTCTGAAGAAGAAAAAGAAATCAAGCAAGAAGCAGTGAAAATAAGTCGGAAGAAGCCGCAATTCAGGATCTCTTTCGAAGATGAAAAGAACGAGGAATATAAATCGATGTACGAGAATATTAACCACTATGTACATACTATGACCCTGACCCTGATCCATTCTAATAAGATCGAGGGTATGGTGGTCAAAGAGGTACGTAGCGGCGTGCAAAGCCCATCAAATTCTACAGATGGTGCTCCTTCCTCCAAAACCGAAAACAATGTACAATTTGAAGATGTCACTTCTTCCGAATTAATGGAATTGCCTTTTGAGTGGTACTCTCCCCGTGTTTAAAATTTAATTCAGCGTGGTTTCTTACCTCGACAATGGACAAAAGGTCAATCACAACATTTTGAAAAATTATAGAATAACTCCGGTCTTTCACCCAATTCAAAGCATGGTCTCGGATTCGGCACAGTAGGATCAGTTGACGATATTGAATTTTGCTTGGTTGTCACTTGCGAGTTTAATGAAAACTGCATGGAAACTACAGAAGAACTTGAAGATTTACAAATTGGAAACGCTCTACCAGAGTTCGAAGAAGAGATCAAATCTACAATAGATGAGTTAACGGAAGTTAACTTAGGTACTAGCGAAGAGCCTAGACCTACCTTTGTTAGCTCCTTACTCAATAAAGAAGACTCCGAATAAATAATCAAGTTATTAATGGAATTTAAAGACTGTTTTGCTTGGAGCTACAATGAGATGCCAGGATTAGCTCCAGAGGTCGCAGTTCATAAGCTAGGAGTGGATCCTACTTCTGTTCCAGTCAGACAAGGTTCCAGAAGAATGCTTTTAGAAATCGAACAACAAGTCATAGCTGAAGTTAAAAAGCTATTAGACGCCAAATTTGTCCTTGAAGAACAATACCCGACTTGGTTAGCCAATGTGGTACCAGTTAGGAAGAAGAATGGTTAGATCAGAATTTGTGTGGATTTCAGAGATTTAAACAAGGCATGTCCAAAAGGTGAATTCCCTCTACCGATCCCAGAATTAATGATTGACATTGCTTCAACACATGTAATATTCTCTTTCATTGATGGATCATCATGATACAACCAGATAAAAATGGCTCCAGAAGATGAAAAACCTACAGCATTCAGAACGCCGATCGGAGTATATTGCTACACAGTGATGCCATTCGGACCGAAGAACGCAGAGCAACCTACCAGAGAGCGATGACAAGAATTTTTGATGATCTCATTCACAATCAAGTCGAATGCTGCGTGGATGATGTGGTCATCAAAAGCAAAGTAAAGGAAAACCACCTGTATGATTTGAGAATTGTTTTCGAAATATTAAGACAATTTAACCTTAAGATGAATCCCTTAAAATGCGCCTTCGGCGTCACCTTCAGGAAATTCTTAGGATTCGTTGTCCAACATTGTGGAATTGAAATCTAACCGGAAAAGATTAAAGCTATCTTAGAAATGCCACCTCCCAAAACCTTAAAACAACTACGATTTTTTCAAGGGAAGTTGGCAGATCTTCGACGCTTTATCTCAAACTTGTCAGGTAGGTGTCAGCCTTTCTCGGCATTAGTTAAAAAGGATGCCAAATTTATTTGGGAGGAGAAATGCCAGTGGGCCTTCGAGGAAATTAAACAATATTTAATGACACCTCCTGTCTTAGCAGCCCCAGTCTCGGGTAGACCGTTGATACTTTATACCGCGGCTTTAGACGACTCTCTCGGAGCCCTGTTAGCCAGGTCAATGATGAGGGTAAAGAAAATGCTCTTTACTACTTAAGCCGTCATTTACTTCTGACGGAAATAAAGTATCCCACAATTGAAAAGCACTGTTTGGCCCTGATCTTCGCCGCTCAAAAGCTCAGGCACTATATGCTTTCTCATAAGGTCAACCTGATCTCAAAATTTAATCCATTGCAATACTTGATGACTCGTCCAACGCTTTCTGGCAGACTTGCCCGGTGGTCAATGATATTATTGCAATTCGATATAACTTTCGTGCCACTTCGTGCCGTAAAGGGACAAGTCCTAGCAGACTTCCTCGCAGCACACCCTTTGCCGGCCGAATATCCTCTCAATGACGACTTGCCAGATGAACAAATAATGAGCTTAGAAGACCCTGATGATCGATGTTGGGAATTATATTTCGACGGAGCATCTTCAGTACACAAAGACGAAGAATCGCAAGTGATAGTGCCGGTAAGGCAGGAATCAGACTAATCTTTATAACACCGGAGCGGGGGATGTTAAGATAATCCTACCACTTAATAGAGCCGTGTACAAACAACGAAGCAGAATACAAAGCTCTCATAGCAGGACTGAAATTAACTATTCAAATGGGGATAACAAACATCAACATCTACGGGGATTTGCAGTTAATCATTCAACAGATCGCCGGACAGTACAGAATTTTAAAGCCAAGACTCAAGCAATACTTCCCGTATGCCATACAGTTGTTGGAACAAATTCCAAATGTGACAATCTATAAAATTCCTAGAAAAGAAAAAGCTTTAGCAGATGTGTTAGCCCGCCTCGCAAAAGAATTTTCCTGCTTGCAAGATGAATCAGTGGAAGTGTCGGTTCACGGACGTCAGGTCCTATCACGGCTCGACATAGACACAATACACAAATCAGAACAAGAAGAAGAATCAGTTGCAACAGTGATAAAGAACACAGAATATTGGCGACAGCCATTAATAGACTACCTGCAAACAGGAAAACTACCGGACGATAGGTCGCTAGCCCATCAGATCAAGAAAAGAACTCTGTCCTACGCATTAATAAACAACACGTTATACAGAAGGTCTTTCGATCAAATATGGCTAAGGTGCCTAAGCGGGTCCGAGGCCCGTGAAATTGTTAAAGAGGTGCATTCATGACTCTGTGGCGCTCACCAGTCTGGTCCGAAGATGAAATTGAAAATTAAAAGACTAGGGTACTACTGGCCCTCGATGATGACCGACTGCATGAAAATCGCCAAGAGCTGTCACCAATGCCAAGTGCACGGAGTGGTTCTACACCAACCTCCAAATGTGCTACATCCGACAATTGCGTCGTGGCCATTTGAATGTTGGGGCACAAATATAGTGGGTCCAATAGAACCACCATCTTCAAAAGGACATCGCTTCATTCTTGCAGCTTACGGATTACTTTTCCAAGTGGGCGAGGCAGTTCCACTCGGAGAAGTGAAAGCACACCATGTGCTACAGTTTTTCAAGAACCAAGTTTTCTACCATTTCGGAGTGCCGCGCAGGATCATCTCAGATAATGGGTCAGCATTCAGAAGCACGCAAATCAAAATTTTTGTTAGGAGACACAGAATCGACTGGCGGTATTCAACAATTTACTATCCAAGAGCAAACGGCCTGGCTAAGGCTTTTAATAAAACTCTCGTTCAAATTTGAAAGAAAACTTTGGACGATAATAAGAGAAATTGGCACGAGAAGTTATTAGAAGCCTTATGGGCCTACCGGACAACCTTCGTAACTCCTACTCAAGCTACACCTTACGCTCTCGTCGTATGGGTCCAAGGCGAGTGTTACCCTTAGAGGTCCAGGCTTCCTTCACTCGAATTGCAGCTTGCAAACAAAATCATGACGAAGAGAATGCCAAATTACGACTAGAGGAATTGGAAAGCCTGGAAGGGAAAAGACTTGCAATGTACAGCAGAATTTAGAACTATACCAAGCTAAGATGGTTCAAGCCCATGACAAACTGGTCCGCCCAAGAACATTCAAAGTTGGTGACTTAGTTCTCGTTCTCAAGAGACCTATCCTTGTACACCGCAAGATAGGAGGAAAATTTGAACCCACTTGGGAAGGGCCGTGTGTGGTTGAGGCAGTCTACTCAGGAGGCTCCTACTAACTAGTGAATTGCCAAGGAGAACGACATATGCTTCCAATCAACGGACGATACTTGAAGAAGTATTACGCTACCTGATGTTTCGAAGGAATGAATTCTTCATCCCTAGAAACACGGGCGAAGTAATTAGTTATGACTGGGTCCGAACCCAAAAAATAATAAAAAATGTGCTAAAATAAATAAAATCGTAATAATAAAGTTTTCCTTGTTCTCTCTTCCAAATCAAAATCTTTTTCCGATCTTTTCCCACTTCATTCCTGTTGAATTTAAAAATACAAAAGGAATAATAATAATAATAATAAAAAAGAAAACTCTGTCTCTAATAAACATTTTCTTAATGTTCTTGTTCTTAGTACATCCCCTGATCCTTTTCCTTATCTTTTCGCAGGGAAATGTCGAACGGGCGGTTGGTCCGGAACTTTAGAAATGGCGTAAGCCTTGCACTCGATGAAAAGAGGATGAAAGACGGAGCGATAATAGAGATTGACTCAGACTTCGCACTGACAGACCTTCAATACGAGGAAGGTGACTGGGTCCTAGTTGACCAAGAGGAACTTCCTAGTCAGACAGTAATGAAAGTGGGTGGCCCAAGCCACCAACCCAGCAGCAAGAAAAGGAAAACAAACATTGAGGAGGACAAGAGAATCAAGTCTGTAGTCGCTACAGCAGATGACAGGCTTGTCACCACCTCGCCCACAGAGATTCAGGAAGTACGAAGAGCTACTCTCACAGCAACTCAGCGAAGAAATAAAAATCGTTGTATCCGCAAGATGTTAACTAAACTAGCGACGGACCGGCGCGAGGCGATCGCTACTACCAAGTGCATATACTTCAAGGATACCGGTTCGCCAGGAACTCGAAGAAAGGAGGCCAGCTCCGAGGATAACGTAAGAGACCGGGGAAATCTCAAGAAGATCGAAGAAGGAAGGCTACCACGCCACCAGGATAAAGCCACCGCAATGCAAGACCTTGTTACAGAAGCAACCACGGAGGATGTCCCGACGGAGACCATCCCCGAGGAGCCGAGGTATGCAGGAGAACGCGAAGGGATTGAGCCATATATCCCACAATACGTCACCAGGCCTCGCCATTTGCAGATTATTCCAGAATACGAGCTAGAAAGAATGCATAATGTCGAGAAGCAAACTTTTGAATACTTCGAGAGAATTAGAGGCAGGAGGATCAATATACTAGAAGGCATCGAGCTACATACAAACGTGTTCTCAGAATATGAACAACAACAAATCGTGGACTGCATCCGGGATTTGAAAAGGATGCGTCGGGTAGGCCGCCTAAGAGAAAAAACTTACTTGGAACCCCGGAGATGGATGCCAGGGAAAGGGAGAATTACAATACAATGTGGATGCTGCTTCAACTTCGCAGAAGACAGGAAGGGAAACCCACCGGGGATACTCCGTCATGGCAAGGTAGATCCAATGCCATTAGTCATCAAAAGGATGGTAAAGAGAATGATAACATGGAGGGTACTCGCGCAGATTGCATACTCAGCCAGCTTGCATCATTAACATTTACAAGAAGGGTGACCGCATACCCCGCACATAGATCACCACGACTTTGTCGGACCTTTCGCACAGCTTTCTTTTCTGAACGAGTGTAATATCATGTTCGGATCTGACCTCCGGATAGTAGGCCCAGGTGAGTTCCGAGGGCCAGTAAAGATACCATTACCGGTAGGTTCCGTCATGATATTAAAGGGCAACGGAGCAGATGTCACTAAACATTGCATACCGGGAGTTCCAATGAAGCGGATCTCAGTTACTTTCAGAAGGATGGATGACAGGAAAGCACCTTACCACTTCCAGCCAGACCCAGAGCTAGAGAGCCTCTGGCCTTACGAGTTGTGAATTACATGGAAAATATCACTCCTCCAACGTACATCCATACGACATCCTTGCCAAGGATGGCTTGTAAGGTGATGTTATTGACCATGTACCTCACTATTCAGACATGGACTTTTGACAGATGCCTTTTTGGATGGATCGACAAAGATCATACATAGTCCATTTTGAGTCTACATGGATTGTATGAGATGTATTCCAGATCGAGTTGTATGATGTATCTTCAACATGACTGGAATGAAAGTGACCATGTCACATTTTTGGCCTTCACCTCTTTTGTGCAAGTTGACTGGGAAACACCATTAAAGTTGATTGAACTTCGAACGAAGAACATAAAAGAAACAAAAAGAATAAAAGAAAACTTTCCTTAAAACCTAAATAAAAAAAATGATGAATGCCAAATTCACATGAACATTAAATGAACGATAAAATAAATTTGAATTGTTAAAGGACAAGCAAAATAAACCCAAATTTTAAATCAAATCTCAATCAAATTCAAATTCAACCTTCCAGATCTCAAATCAAATCTCAATTAAATTCAAACTCAACATTCCAAATCTGAAATCCAATCCGTTCTACTCTCTCCCTTGTCTGGGATGGAAGCGGTCGATTCCATTGACACGGAGCCACGAGGTTTTCGATTCGGATCTGATGGTGAGGAATTGTATCCAATCCAAACCAGCAACTTTCGATCAACTCTTTTGAATGGGATATGTAGCATCTACGTATTTCCTTCTAATCTATTTCTTTCCACAAAAATCTTTTACAACTTTCATGAAATTCTCGAAACACCAAAATTCCACACTTTTTAAATCAACACTACAAATCTTTGCAAATCAATTACCATTCAAAATCAAATTCTTGGGGTTGAGGATTTTACATCCGATACTGCATTGCTTTAGGTTCTTTCCCTATCGCAATGAAATACATCAAAATCAAATTCTTGGGGTTGAGGATTTTACATCCGATACTGCATTGTTTTAGGTTCTTTCCCTATTGCGATGAAATACATCAAAATCAAATTCTTGGGGTTGAGGATTTTACATCCGATACTGCATTGCTTTAGGTTCTTTCCCTATCGCAATGAAATACATCAAAATCAAATTCTTGGGGTTGAGGATTTTACATCTGATACTGCATTGCTTTTGGTTCTTTCCCTATCGCAATGAAATACATCAAAATCAAACTTTTGGGGTTGAGGATTTTTACATCCGAGACTGCATTGCTTTAGGTTCTTTCCCTATCGTAATGAAATACATCAAAATCAAATTCTTGGGGTTGAGGATTTTACATCCGATACTGCATTGCTTTAGGTTCTTTCCCTATCGCAATGAAATACATCAAAATCAAACTTTTGGGGTTGAGGATTTTACATCCGATACTGCATTGCTTTAGGTTCTTTCCCTATCGCAATGAAATACATCAAATCAAATTCTTGGGGTTGAGGATTTTACATCCAATTCTACATTGCTTTAGGTTCTTTCCCTATTGTAATGAAATACATCAAAATCAAATTCTTGGGGTTGAGGATTTTACATCCGATACTGCATTGCTTTAGGTTCTTTCCCGATCGCAATGAAATACATCAAAATCAAATTCTTGAGGTTGAGGATTTTACATCCGATACTGCATTTCTTTAGGTTCTTTCCCTATCACAATGAAATACATCAAAATCAAACTTTTGAGGTTGAGGATTTTACATCGGATACTGCATTGCTTTAGGTTCTTTCCTTATCGCAATGAAATACATCAAAATCAAGCTGTTGAGGTTAAGGATTTTAAATCCAATACCACATTACTTTGAGATCTTTCCTCATTGTAATGGTTCAATCCAATCAAATCAATTTTCTTTTGAGGTTGAAGATGTTACATCTAAAACCACAAAATTCCAATTTTCATTTCAAGTTCAAATCCCTTCAAATTAATTTTAACAAAACTTCAATCTAAATTGAAACTCAAACTAAAATCCGAGCTCGCACATCAAAACTTAAACCGAAACAAAATGAAATCTAAATCGAAATTCCCCCAGATCATGTGATTTGGGATTCACCTCCTTTTCCTTTCCCCAGCGAGAATTCAGGAATCTCCAGTCTCAGAGATATACTTGACGCTCCCGAGCGGAAACTCTTCTACTCTGTCCCAAATTTGTCACTTGGACGTCTGTGTTGGTTTTTTTGATCGCTTCGGTCAACACCAATACGCGCGGTGTGCTCCGTCAGCTCACCACACCTATTGGGGGTCCATTTGTTGACCTCATTTTTGATGAGGTCTTCTCTTCTTTTTTAGTACTTAGGATCTAGCCTCAGGCTTTTCCTTCGACTATCCTAGAGGATTAGAATTAGGATCCACCACCTAGAAATTCAAACCACTTCTTAACTCCCTGCAAACTCCCCAAACTTGATTGTAGACCCCTAATCTCCTGCAGGGTCGAGATCAAATGTGGAAGTTTAAAGGATGAGTTCCTATAGGACTTTTTGGCCTTAGGACTGCCCTGGGTGGCCTGGTCTGGTGAGGGCTGACTTACACACACACTACACTTATACACTACACTTTCACACACCTCCTAAAAACCACACCCATACCCAACTTGACCTCTTGACTCATGAAGGTGATTCACATGGATTGTCCTTAACCCCTAAGCCCTTGGCTGAGAGGGTTAGGAACAACATAGTGAATGCCTCAAATGAGTCCCTTCATGGCTCATGTGGGCTTGATATGGATTCATGGCTCAACCAAAATGATTTTATTCCACTTACATTTACCCAATCTTCAATTTTCTAAATTTTCAATTTTTGACCCCTGGACCCGTACCCGCCTAACTCTACCCAAAACCCTTGAAATTACCTAAAGTTTCCAAAATTCTCCAAAATCATCCAAATTCCTCAAAATCAATCCTAAACATTCTCCCACCACTCAAATTGACCATTTTTACCCAAAATACCCAAAATTCTAGAAAATACCCCCAATACCCTCCAAATTACCAAAATGCCCCTCTTGACCCAAAATCCAAAATAAATTCCAAAAATTCCCAGAAAATTCCATAAAATCCCAAATATTCCCAATTTCATTTTGTTCAACTACACAATGGGCCAATTTTGTCAATTTACCTCACTTTTACCAAAATCCCCAATTTGACCCATTTTAACCCAAAGTGAACCCAATGTCAAACCAAACCCACCCAATTGACCCAAATTCTGGTCCAATTCAATTCTAAACTTCAATTCAATATCCCCAACACCAATCTAGACCAAATCTAAGCCCAATTTGATTGGCATTTGAATCCAATTTCACTTTTGACCTTAAAGCCCAATTTGGACCCATGACCCAAACTTAGCCCAAACTAACCCAATTCAACCCCAATTAACCCCAAATCTTTTCTAAACCTTCTCTAACATCCCTACAAACAAAACACTAACATGATTTGTCCAAAATTTGAACCCAAACCCAACTCAAATTCAACCCAAAGCCAAAACTCCTTACATGGGCCTACACCTAAACCTAACCCAAATAGGCCCAAACCCCAAAATCCAAACCCAACCAAAGTTGAAACCTCTTTGAAACAGCCCTACAAACATTTCTCAACATTAATTTTACACCAATTTCAACATTAGCCCAACATTAGCCCAAGTTAACCCAATTTGGTCTACCATTGGCCACTTTACCAAAAAGCCCAAATTCAACCCAATTCAAACCCAAACCACCTCAAATTTGCTTCAAATTCCTCATGACACATCCCTAAATCAAACCCAACAATTATTTGGCCCAAAATTTTACAAATTTCCCATCCACCAATTTATTTCCAAGCTTAAAAAGCCCACTTTCTTAAACCTTCCTAAAAACCCACCCAAAACAAATTTAAAAGCCCAAAACTTATTCCAAAAGCCCACATGAAATTCCTCTCATCATACCTATAATTTAAAACACTTCCTAAGTTCCAAAATCAATAACCAAATAGTTCCAAATCAAGCTTCATGAAATTTGTCCACTAAAATACCAAAATTCCTTAAACCCACTTTCATGAAACCAAGCCCACTTTTCCCAAGCCATATATAAGCCATGAAGCCACTCTTAAGCCACATGCAAGCCATGCGAGTTGTTCACATGTGACCTTACCACATTGGGCAAAAGGAGGAGATCCTTTCCACATTCCCTTAAGGAAATTAACCATGTCCATGTCTCCCCTAAACCTTGTTTAATCCTAATCGTACTTGGATCGTGACTTGACCCCACTAATGAAGCTGATCCAAATCACTTTCTCTTCAAACTTCAAACAAAACCTTGGGTGGTGCACCTAGCCCAAAATGATGGGTTGACCCATTTAGAGCCAAAACAGCCATGCCCCCATGCCATTTTGATCCAACTCCTTTACACATGTCCAAACCTAATTGACTTCACCATTGCCAAGCCCTGACCTCCCTGGTCAAGATGGTGACTCATGCCTGCCGGGCACCCGCCTGGGTCACTGGAAAACGCCATGGCTGAGACATTGGAAGGAGCCAAACATTGAAATTCTCCCTTGTTGAGTTTCCCCATGCCCAGTGGCCATTGCAGCTCGTTCTTCCCTCGCCAAGAGCAACTCGATCCCGATCCCTAACTCCCCCGGAAGGCCCTCCAGCCTCTCCTATTTAAACCTCACACCTCTCGGCCGTGAAGAGGTGCCGAACCAAAACTTACTAAAACCCCGCCAAAATTGCTCCGTACCACTCTCTACACTTAGAGCAGCTTGATCCCCAATGACAATTTGCCCTAATCCCCATCAACGAGCCCAATTTCTCACCAAAATTCCACCCAAAACCAGGACATCTCCCAATTCTCCACCAAATTCAAATTAAACTCACCCACACCCGCACAAGGTCAAGAGGAGAAGTTCCCAGATGAAAGCCCCCTCTCCGTGCCACCCATCCGTTCCGTACTCCAAAGGTTGTGATCGGGCTTGGTCAAAATCATACCCGGACAATTCACTGTGCCGGAGACTTCATCCGGAGCTTGCTTGGACCCAATCGAAGGTGACACAACCCTCGATCGAAGCCACACTTCTCCGAGCAAAGGTATGGTCTCACTCTTCTTCCCGAGCTTCTGAACATTCTCCATTTTTATTGAGTCAATTTCGTGCCACATAAACCGTATGGATGTGTTCGTCTTCTCGAGAAGAATCCATAGAGCATAAGAATGTTTAATTTGGTCAAGTATCGAGTGAGATCTTAAGCCTAGAAGATGGACGATTCTCGGGCTAGTAGGCTTGGGGACGATGAACGGATGTCGTTCATTCAATACACACGCGGACGGACGGCTCAGATGGCTTCGACCAGGAGATGATACGTAAATCGCGGGCCGCGTGGCGCTGAGTCCGAAGGCGGTGCCGAATCAGGAGACGACGTGTGTGCTTTCGGAGCTGCCGAGGTTGAGCTGGCGCTGCGTCACTTAAGTAGGAAAATAGGATTTGTCTTATTTAGTAAATACCCAGAACATCAAAAATCCATAACTTTGTGTAGGAAAATCCTAAAAATAAAATAAAAATACCCTCTTGCTCGAGTGAATCGCAGGAGAATAATGTGGAAATGAAATCATTTAATTTCATCGAATATTTGATTTTTAATGATTTATTTACTCTCCGCACATTTTCAATTCTCCATGCATATAGGAAATTCAACATGGCATGAGACCATAGGAGCTTGAAGCCTCTCGAATTTGGGGACATTCCATGAATTTTCCAAAGTCAGAGGCCATCCCTATGAAGAGTTATTGATTTTTCAATTCTAGGTCACTATTCTGAGTATTTTAATTCCAATAATTTGCATGTTGTGAAATAAATTCTAGAAAAATTTGGAGAGGTTTCTTATGACCAGAGGACCCTAGGGAAAATAGGTTTTGAGTTCACTTGTAATAACCCTAATTGGCTTAAACACCCAAATTGGAGATTTAATTAATTAGAGCTAATCATACATCAAATTGACTTGAAATCAATTCTCCACTGATCTTTAGGATCAGGGGAACCCACCATAAAAGTTTGAAGTCAATTGGACTTCAGTTAGCCCTATCAAATGGGTTGATTAAGCCATTTAGCCAAACTTAAACTTTAAAAATTCATAACTTTCAAAATACTTTTCAAACATTCACCAAATTGATTTTGGAGCCTCTCTGATATCAGGGGAATTAAAGAAAATTAAAATTGCAATTTTCTAAAAAAGTTGATTTTTTGCATTATTTTAATATTTTAATAATTAAAAAATAATAAAAATCACAAAAATAATAAAATTCACCAAAATGTCACATTTTGAATTTTAATCATTTAGGAACAAACCCCATATTTTTCTTAAGTCTCTATGATGAGATATTAAATTTTAAAGCCCTAAGGTAATTTTAAAATTAAAAAATGTATTTTTTAGCATTTCCACTAAAATAATTCTAATAAATAAAAAAAACAGAAAATTATAAAAATTGGTTCTCTGGTTTCCCTGATATCAGAGAGATTTTTTAAAAATAAAAAATTCATTTATCAACTTTTATTTTATTTTTTAAATTAATTAATACTCCATAATTCAAAATAATTATAATAAAAAGAATATAATTCAAAAAATCACCAAAATTGGTCCAAGTGGTCCTCAGGTCATTAGGCATGTCCCATAATTTTCTTAAGGACAAAAACTTTCCCTTGGTCATGTTGTTGAATTTTCCTTGAAAATCCTTATTTTCCACCAAAAATAATTACATAAATAAATCAAGTACAGAAAAATCACATTTTCTCCTCTAATGTCTTGATTGATATATGAGTGAACATAAAAATTTCAAATTCATTTAAGCTCAATTTAGTGAGTTATGGAATTAGTAAGTTTAAGGGCAAAATGGTAATTAAAATTTTAACCTATAATTAAAAATTTTAGTTCTAATTAAAAGGGTAGGTAAAATATTTGGTACTAAGTTGATTTTGGATGTTTGAAACTTAGGTAGTTAAAGGGTAGAAACCTACCAAACAGTTTGAAAATAATTAAAATAAACCTTAATCAAATAATTAATTAAACATGGAAGAATAATAAAAAAATTGGAATTACTAAAATAGGGATTCTATTAGGAGGAGATTTGTTCTTTAATTTAACAATCCCTAAATTAATCACCTCAATAATATTTAAGTCCTAATTAAAATGATAATCCAAATTCAAGATTTAAAATGCTAAAAGACTTAATCATTAATTTAAATTAAAGTTAAAACGTTTAAATTAAATTCTTCTAAGATTTCAATTAAATTAATATTTTAACAATTAAAATTAAATCATCCTTAAAGCATAAAAAAATAAAATATTAAATTAAAATTAAAATAAAATTAAATTAAAATTTAAATTGAATTAAATTAAATAAAATTAAATTAAAATTTAAATTTAAATTGAATTAAATTAAATTAAATTAACTTAAACTAAATTCAATTAAAATTAAATTAAATTAAATAAAAAAATAAAATTAAATTAAAATAAAAATAAAATTAAATTAAAATTAAAACTAAACCAAATAAAATTAAATTAAAATTAAATTAAATTAAATTGAATTAAATATAACATCACCTAAGACATAAAGAATTCAAAATAAATCTAAAACAACTTGAACATTATTCCAAACTTAAACCCATTAATTGAAATTAAATTAAAATCACAAATCACTTGAACATCAATTTGCCCTCAAAAACTCTTGTTGTCATAACTCCTAAACGGAGTATTAAGTGAAGTGTTACTTCACTTATAGGATATTCAAATGTCCTAGTTCACTAAGCAAGAGAACAAAACTTGAACTCCTGGACGATTAATTCACTTGTACAATTAAAATCTCTTGGACTTAAAACAATCCTAGAGGTATTGAAAAGATGTTTATGATTCGTCTTAAGCACTTCCTCAATATGATAGGATGTTTATAAGAACAATTGAACTTAATTGTTCTTTGATGAAGAAAATCGTCCTTAAACCAAAACACAAGAACCTAGATGTCATAGGTGGTGACTAGCTATAGGATTAGGACTTTGGTAGACAACCAAAACCTTTCCCTTAGCTTTACCTAGGTACTTTTTTTTTTTTTTTTTAAGAAAAATAGAAAATTCATTCAGCAAAACTCGACAAAGTTTACATACATCTAATATAGGGAATATCAGTCAAATCCCCAAAAAGTAAAAGCTTTAAAGGATCATCGAGTTTAATGTAAAAAATAATCCTTTCGAGCTGCAAGAAGACATTTAGCCAACCAGGCTAGCAGTGTTGGTTACCTTCTCTAAAGATGTGGGACCACTTGAGGGTGATAGAGCCAAATGTAGAGAGCAATGTTCTGTAGGGTATACCAAATTCCATGGAGGAGGGGATAATCCTTGTATAATATTAACAAGCCAGCCGAGAATCGGCTCAATCCGTACAAATTGGTAGTTCAAAGCTTTAGCAAGTAATCGTGGCCCAAGAAGCGGCTTGAAGTTCGTAATGGAGAGCCGACAGCTGAGATGATTGGCACTTGGAAATACCACAAGTAACTTACCTCCGAATTTCTACAACCGCCCTAATTCCAAACAGCAGAGTTAGGTTAAGCTCCCATCTATATTTATTTTTATCCATGGTGGAGGTGGAAGGGACCACTTCAACGAATGTAGGTTTTCTTTGATTTGTAGGCTCCAACGAAGGGCTTCTTTCTCGTAAAATCGCAAAGCAGTTAGCCACCATATGATTAATATTGCAATTTCGTTGTCAAACTTTAAATGATTCCTATGCATCCAAACAAACCAGCAGATAACTAAAGGTAGATGGAACAATTTTTCACTTTTCCAAATTCTCCCAAACAAGCCTCCCAATCGAGCCAATTGTGATTAAGATGAGTAAGATGGAAATGTTTTAAAACAAGTAATCCACACCTGTTTAGTGACAAGGCAATGTAGAAAGAGGTGGGAAAAAGATTCTTCCCGAGCTTGACGGAGCCAACATCTAGAAGCTAGTCTTAGGCCTTTGAGTTTTAAAATATCATCTAATGGAAGATACCGATGGAATAATCTCCAGCAGAAGTAAGACATGAGGGTGATAAAAGCCTAGTCCGCATTTTCTCCCCCACGAAGTATCGTGCCAAAGTCGAAGGGAAGACCTCCGTGTACTTGATGAAATATTTAAATGCCTTAATATGTGTTTTAAGTGCAGTTGGGATGACGGGAAGACCTCCGTGTACGCATTTATTTTATTGCAATTTACTTTATTGCAAATGTACTTTACTTTTATTGCATGATAAACAACTCGTTGCATGAAAACCAAAACCTTTAGGATAGTCCCTAAAACCGAAACCAAAACTAAATTAAAAATCATTACAAGATAAAAATCACCGCCACAACATTTCAAAAATATAAAATAACTCAAAATTTAATCACAAACGAACACAAAACTACAATTGCAACTAAATTAAAATGTCTTGTTGGATGATCGGGAATACCTCGGATGATGTAACCTATGTGTTTCTAACGGGATTTCCCACGGTCTAAATGAAAGTGTGGAACTCATTTAGTTGAGTTTAGCAAATTCATCTGGACTAAGTGAATCCGATAAAAATAACGATGCCGGAAGGATGGAACAGTGGGATCTTAACCGGTGTTGTTATAATCAACTTTAAGAATTGTTTTAACTAAAACACTAAAAACACTTGGATTTTAAGATTTCTCTAAACCAGAACACTTTTCTCATCTCTTAATTTTCACCTTCTATAACAAAACCCTCTGCAACAACAAGGATCTTGGAGCATGGTGGGCAGCACGACCATCGTCATCAGCAAAACCCGAGTCTAGTTCAGCAAAATTTTCTTACAATTAAATAACCAAAAACATAGGACCTCGAGGTAGTTTTCCTAGTGAAACATAAATCCTTAACCTTTTGTTGGGCATTTGCATTGCAAATTAAGCCCTAACTGGTCTTAGGATTCCGTGGTAGTCGTCCGATACGACATAAACCCTCACATCTTCGAGGCTGTTTGTGTGATCACATCATACAAATATAAGTCCTAATTAATTAAAAATTGGCAAGATCAGAATATTAAATAAACATTAGGGCCTTCCTAAATTCAAGCCAAATAATAGGATAGTCGGGAGATTATCGAAGTTTGCTTCGAATCTGTAATTTCTTCTACCTTTCTTCCTTTGAATCCACAAAATAAAATGTTCCAAATTTGATCCATTCCCTATTGAAATTCTAAAATTCAATCAATTGAAAACTTAAACTTTGAAATTCTTGAGAGCAGAATTACTGATTATTATCAAGAGTTTTCTTAAGTGATTCCCGTCTTTTAAGATGTAATTAACTATTAGGGCTTGCCCTTATAGGGAATTTTAAGAACCCAGATAATATAAACCCTGCTTAATTCGTTTATATTAAGCAGGGGAACTTGTCGGCTTATAAAATTGGTTCGCAGACCAAACGAATGTCACAAATCTTCTAGTTTATTTAATCTAGCGCCATCATCGAGCAAAGTGTGTCTATTCTTCGGGATAGATACACAGCTATGTGATGCGGTGCTCGTTTATATAAACTATTTGGGATGTGAGATCAGTTTGATTTCATATCTTAAAATTTTTAAACTTAAAATTATTTTCAAAATCAAATACTACTTTTCAAATTATTTATTTAAATTAAATAAAAAATAAGCCGCACAACTTTCAAGTTCTTTCTGAATTCGATGTTCTAATTCTTTTCCACTTGGTAATTGTATCACTTTAATTTGTTCCTTTCCTTTGTCTTTGGGATTTATTTCCACATTACTAGGAAATGTTCCAGGTATTCTATTATTAAGCGCGGTAGCGATATGTCCAAGTTGAGTTTCAATATTTTTAATAGCTCGTTCCTTAATTTTGTAATTGGTTTCCTTGTATTTGTAATTGATTTCCTTGATTTTGTAATTGATTTCCTTGATTTTGTAAATGTCGACCCATATTTAATATTAATTCTTCTAGTGGATAATTTCTTATCTTTAAATCGAGGGTTATTATTATTAAATCCAGGTGGATAACTAGGTTTATAATTAGAATTTCCTTGGTCGGAGGATTTCCTAATGGTTGTGTTATGTTGTTCATCCATGGTTGATTAGTTGTATTATTATTCCAATTAAAATTAGGATGATTTTTCCATCCAGGATTATAATAATTCGCATAAGGATTATTGGGTTTGTTATTAATAGCATTCATAGTTTCATATGAAGTTTGAGATTCTATAAGTTGTCCAGATGAGTTTTCTTCTAATATAGTTGGAGAGTATATCATTCCAAAATGATCTAATTTTTTAGATATAGAAGCGATTTTCGAAGCTAATATAGATATTGCATCATTTTCATGAATACTGGCTATCTTTTCGGATTCTTTCTATCAGCAGGCCATTGAAAATTATTGGTAGCCATTTCTTCGATTAGTGCATAGGCTTCATCAGATGGTTTTGACATTAATGATCCTCCAAGAATAAAGATCGATGATTGATCTAAGAGATCCTACTAATCCATTATAGAAAGTTTGAATAATTAACCAATCCGGTAATGCATGATGTGGGCATTTCCTAAGAAGTTCTTTAATTCTCTCCCAAGCTTCATATATTGATTCTCCATCAAATCGACTAAAAGAAGTTATATCATTTCTAAGCTTAGCAGTTTTAGATGGTGGAAAATATTTGGATAGAAATTTTTGTGATAACTCTCCCCAAGTTTTAACAGATCTAGGTGCTAACGTCTAAGTCTAATAGCATCGTTAGATACTCCTACATATTTAAAAGTAGCACATAGTTCTAAAAAACTAGCAAGATATAAATTAGGATCTTCAGTAGGTGAAACACTAAATTGATTGTTTTGTACCATTTGGATAATTGCAGGTTTAAGTTCAGATGAGTTAGCAGCTACATCAGGATTCTGAATAGCTAAATGAATTTCATCTAATGTAGGGTTGGCATAATCTCTTAATGGTCTTTGTTGATTGATATTTTCATTTTCAGGAATATTCGCCATTTGTATTAAATTTATAATTTCTCTTTTTTGTTTTCTAATTCTTTTAATTGTAAGCTCTAATTCTGAATCGTAAGGTATTAAATTTTCGTTTCCAAATTTACTCATACAATTTTGTAAAATAAATTTTAAAATAGTCTATTACTCTAGTAAATAATTTCTTTACTTCCCCGGCAACAGCGCCAAAAACTTGACCCACTTTTTAATGTTTACAAAAATAACAACGACACTAAAAACTTGATCCCGCTTAATATATATATTTAATTTTATTATGGAAAGTATAATGTGGATTCTACGCAAGTATACGTATCGTATCAAGTAATACGAGGTTCTAGTGGAGTCTCGGTTATCGATCCCACGAGGAAGTTTTACTAGATTTGTAACAGCTAAATTTAAAGGATGTATTTACTAATATAGTATATGGAATTTAGAATACTTAACTAAAGCGATCTAAAGTAAACTAATGCTTTAAATAAAGTTGATTTAAAGATTTCAGAAGAAGTATCTTTCCCCATGTTTTTAGAAACTTAAGTGAATGATGAATTCAAATATATTTTTTATTGTATTATGACAAATAGGAGCATTCTTATTCTTTACCCTTTGGTCCAGGTGCAAAGAACATTGACTAATCCTATGCTTGATTACCGAATCATGCGCTAGCTTGGGAGGATACCGGCCGCCACTTTAGAGCTCCCACGTTCCCTCACTCGAGGGCTAACATCTACACTTCGACTCTCAAACAATAGGACCAAATTGAATATTTTAGTCCGTCACACTAAAATGTCCAATTCTACGTCCGATAAATAATATTTCCCTATTTATTTGCACCCTCCATCCAAGGCTTTTGACTTCCCTGAATATTGGATGTAATCTTTACTATAGTTGATAATTCAACATATTTTCACAATTCAATTGGCCAGATTGAAAGTAAAATAAGTTTTAAGTAAAGATTACCACAATTTATTTTAATATATTAGGTACTTCTATTTAATTTCATCAATTCACATAATTTCATAAACAAGGAGAAAAACTATGAAAACTACTCAGAATGCATGGGAATTAAACAAAGCATGGAATTCATTTAAAGTTAACAACAATAAACAAAGATACTTATCTCAATTTCCTCCATAAGCAGACTCCTTGAAATTCCTTTGACTTTTTCTTCTAGTACAGTACACTTCTTAACTCACTACTTACACTTACTCACACTAAACATCAACTTAGACTCAAAAGCACACTAATAGATTACTCTAAGACTCCTAAAATAGACACACTACATACTAAAATTCATCCTCTATTTATAGAGGTGAACAAAGGTCCAAGGGGTACTTAAGCACCTCTTCAAAAAGCATCCAGGTTCAATGTATCTGGCATTTTGAACAGTCTCGCCGTTGGCGAGAAACGACCTTGCCGTCAGCGGGGCTTCTAGAAGGTCTTCAAACAGCGGGCTCGCTGTTGGCGGGTTCGATCTCGCCGTCGGCGGCTTAGTTCATTTTTCATGAATTTCTTCATTTTTGATTCAAATTCATTCCATTTCATGATTTTTGCTTCCATCACTTATAAATCTTCAATCCTGCAATAAAATAAAGAAAATACCTTTCTTTAAAGTGCAGTTTCATAAAAAAATGGGTATGAATTTCTTAATATATTTTCCTATGATCACTGATCCCAGCTCCTGGCTTGCCCTGAGAAGCTCCACAGTCATGGCTATTTAAACTCACCACCCCACGGCTAAAAGAAGTGATGAATAAAAACCTTGCCAAAATTGCTCTACACTCTTCTCCTAGCATAGAGAAGTTGATCCACACTGTTTTCCTGCCCTAATTCCCACTAGTTGAGCTCAATCTCAGGCTTGAAACCATGTCATCCCTGAAACCTCCACCAAAACCAAATTAAACTCACCCACACCTTCAAAAGACCAAGAGAAGAAGTTCCCCAGTGGAAGCCCCCTCACCAGGCCACCCATTTGTGCTGGAGACCAAAGCTTGAAATCGGGCTTGGTGGAAATCATACCTATGCATTTCACCAGAGCTCCAGACTTCATCCTTAGCTTCCCTGGACTCCAATGAATGTGCCAAGCCCCTCTGATTGAAGCAACACTTCTCAGAGCCAAGGTATAGACCTCTTCTTCCTCCCGAGCTTCTATGAATTCTCCATTTTGTTTGGCTTGATTTCAATGCATCATAGCCGTATTGATATGTTTGTCTAGTCTAGACGCGTCGATAAAGACCAACCACACATGATTTGGTTGAGTATCGAGCGAGATCTTAGGTGTAGAAGGTGGACGGTTCTCGGGATAGGACGCCTGGGGATGATGAACGAATGCTGACCCACTTTTTAATGTTTACAAAATAAGCAACGGCACCAAAAACTTGATCCCGCTTAATATATATTTAATTTTATGATGGAATGCATAATGTGGATTCTACGCAAGTATACTATCGTATCAAGTAATACAGGGCTCTAGTGGAGTCCTGGTTATCGATCCCACAGGGAAGTTTTAAAAGATTTGTAACAGCTAAATTTAAAAGTATTTACTTACTAATATAGTATACGGAAATTTAGAATACGTAACTAAAGCGAACTAAAGTAAAATAATGCTTTAAATAAAGTTGATTTAATGATTTCAGAAAAGGTATCCTTCTCCTTATTTTTAGAAAATTAAGTGAATGATGAATTCAAATAGAATTTTTATTGTATTGTGACAAATAGGAGCATTCCTATTCTTTACCCTTTGGTCCAGGTGCAAAGGACATCGACTAATCCTATGCTTGATTATCGAATCATGGCTAGAGTTCAGGGAGGATACCTGGCTGCCACTTCAGAGCTCCCACGTTCCCCTCACCTGAGGGCTAACATCTACACTTCAGCTCTTAAACAATAAGACCAAATTGAATATTTTAGTCTGTCACACTAAAATGTCCAATTATACATTCGATAAATAATATTTCCCTATTTATTTGCATCCTCCTTCCAAGGCTTTTGACTTCCCTGAATATTGGATGTAATCTTTACTATAGTTGATAATTCAACATATTTTAACAATTCAATTGGCTAGATTAAAAGTAAATTAAGTTTTAAGTAAAAGATTATCACAATTTATTTTAATATATTAGACACTTCTATTTAATTTCATCAATTCACATAATTTTATAAACAAGGAGAAATACTAAGAAAACTACTCAGTATGCATGGGAATTAAACAAAGCATGGATTTCATTTAAAGTTAACAATAATAAACAAAGATACTTATCTCAATTTCCTCCCCAAGCAGACTCCTTTAAGTTCCTTTGACTTTTCCTTCTAGTACGGGACACTTCTAAACTCACTAATTACACTCTTAAAATCTTAAAATAGACACCAAGTAGACACTAATACTCTCTAAAATAGACACAAATTGACACACCACATACTAAAATCCGTCCTCTATTTATAGAGGTAGACAAAGGTCCAAGGGGTGCTTAAACACCTCTTCAAAAAGTGTCCAGGTTCAATGTATCTGGCATTTTGAACAGTCTCACCGTCGGCGAGAAACGACCTCGCCGTCAGCAGGGCTTCAAGATGGTCTCCAAACCGCGCGATCTCGCCGTCGGTGGGCTCGGGCTCGCTGTCGGCGAGGTAGTTGCAAATCCTTTAAAAATTCTCCTTATGATCTCACCGTCGGCGGGCTCGATCTGACCGTTAGCGACTTACTTCATTTTGCATGAATTTCTTCCTTTTTTGATCCAAATTCGCTCCATTTCATGCTTTTTGCTTTCATCACTTATAAATCTTCATTCCTGCAAAAAAATAAAGAAAATACATTTCTTTAATGTGTAATTTCATAAAAAATGGGTATGAATTTCTTAATATATTTTCCTTTGATCAAAATCCCCCAAACTTAATTATTGCTTATCCTCAAGTAATTTTAGTACTAATAAAAATAATGATTTCTGTAATGGAATTTTTCAATTTAGATATACTATGAATTAAATTTAAATAAAACTATAGTAAAGTTAAATATAAATATTTTTAAGTAATTAAATTAACTTTATAGATATAAGATTATTTAGTTATTAGATCTAAGATTTCTAGCTCGCTATTTATTTCAGGAAAGACTATATTAAATAGATTAATTTACTTAAGATATTTTAGATGATAGGAAGTTCAAGAAAATATTATTTAGTAAAATACTAATCCATATATATAAGTTTAGAAATATATTGAGTTTTACCCTTTAGGTTGATTCCATTGAAGCCAATTTTTGATAAGGCATCTCCTCAAGCTTCTCCTCACTTATATTTTTTTCTTTTCTTTTCTTCTTTCTTTTTTTTCTTTTTGGATTGATTTTCAATCCTTCTCTTTTTCTTTTTCAAGTGAGGATTACTATATCTGGATAGCCTGTTAATAATTTTGAACTTCTACTTTCTCTTCCTAAATTTGAAACTTAAAATATTTCTTTGCTTATATTTATTTTATAGCCTTTACTTCATTGAGTTTCAATCTCTTCTTTTTCATCTAAATACTTAAGAATTTCAATTTTAGAATATAGTTTCCCTTACTTTAAATAGTTTACTATATTCTTATTCCTTTTAACAAAATATCTTATTCTATTAATTAATTGAATTACTAGAAACATTTTATTTAACTTTCTATAATAATTATATAAATTAATTCATGTCTATTGAATTGAAAAATTACTATAGAAAAATTATTTGATAATAATTTTTGAAAATAGAAATTGAGAACAATTTAATAATTAAATTTGTATTTTTCCTCCCCCAAAATTAAATTTTTCTATCTATTTCTAAATGGTGAAAAGGAAAAATATATAGTAAAGTACATCATACTTTTGAGCTTTAGGTATTTCTTTTCCTTGAATTTTTTGTAGGCTTCTTCATTACTTACAGAACCTGTACTGTTAGTATTCTTTCACATATATAGTATTTAAAAGAAGGTGCTGGGATAAGAAATTTTTAATAAGTATCAAACACAACAAATGAAAACTTAATCTATTACTACACTTACAATCAACTAACCTACTTTAAACATATTAAAACAATCTAAACATATTAAAAGTTCATAACTTATAAAAACTTAAACAACACATTAAAGAAAAACTAACATCCTATCTAAAAGAAAAATTGCAAACTAACATAACATACATAAAAAATCTAACATTACAGCATAAGCAAACATACAAACACACCAAATCCACAGTCCACAGAAAGTACAGAATAATTACACAAAGAACAATAAAGTTTTCAAAAGAACAATTAATCTAAATAAACTAAACAAAGTATCTAATCTTCCGCATCAAAATCCCAAACTATATCATCTCCCTGATCTCCAAAGCCGAGAAGGCCGAGCAGCTCGGTACTGTGTGTAGCGGGGGCACTCAGGAAAGACAACATCTAATTCACCACTCCTATATCGACGTTCAGCCTCATAATATGCAATTTCGTACTCTGAATGCCGTTGGAGATATTCACTATCATAATCATGTCTTCTTTCCAAGCCATCAATCCTGTGGTCCATATGCTCAAATTTTCTTTACATATTTTGTCCAAATTGTTCAAAACTCTTTCTACTTAGGGCCAGCTCATTCATCAGATCATGAAGGGTAGGAGTACTATAGGGAGATGGGTCATAACAAGTAGAGGGTATATCTCTACTCGATGAAGGTACATAGTCCCTTGTCCCATATCTCCATCCTTCATGGGATTCATATTTCTTAATATTAGCCAGGGTTTCATAGGCTCAACCCATTCCTCATCATCTCTTGCCTCTACCCCAAATAATTGGCAGAGTGCATAGATAAGACCAGGATGTCCTAGTCCTCCTCCACTTTCATTTCTTGAGGTGGCTACTATATTCTTATATATTACATTTCCTATGTTTATGCTTCTGTTTTTCTGAATACAGAAATTCAGAATTGCTCTATCTCTTTTTACTTCACTATGGTGATAAGTGGGTAACACTGTAGAGCAGATAAAATAGTGTCAGGCTTTTGAAGTTGCATTTAGCATAGAAAGAGGAAAATTTACCCTTTCCCGCTGCTTGATCTTCCAGACGCCTTTCCCATCAGTGAGAAAGTCGATCACCTCTTCCAGTGGTCCTTCCATCGTCCCAAAAGTCTCGTAATTGCTAAGATGCAGATCACGAACTTCATAGAACAAATTTATTCTTGCAGTGTTAAATTCTACCAAAAATCCCCGGACCTTGGTTGGTGCATCATCAATTGTAGTCAAATTATCATAGAACTCCTTAACTACCTCCACAGCTGCTTTGTATGAAACATAGCAAAAATTTTCCCATCCTCGTTCCTTTATTACTCGCTCCACCTCTCCTTCTGGATTCTGAAAAACTCGATCTTGAATGCATTTTCTTGATTGAATGTTGTGAAAATATCTTGATTGTGCTTTTGCATTCACAAATCGGGTTTCGTCGCAATCCAACCGTCGCTTTTGTCGTGGAGCCATTTTTGATCTGTGAAATTTGCAAAAAATCTTAACTAAACTCCCAAATATTACTAAAAAGGCTTCCTATAACATCTAAAATCTATTTAAATCAATTTCCATGAATTTCTTCCAAGTATTTTCTCCACATTTCAAATTTTTTCAAAATTTCCCAATGTTGAAGAAATCCATTGTGAAAATCAAAAAATTTTGCATAGGAGTGAAGCTCTTACCATGGGAAGATGAAATCCGGTGTCAAAAAGTGTTGAAATCGCCTCAAATCCAAGATCTCACAAGCCCAAGGTCGGTTTTTTCGAAGTGTTGAGGAAGGGGATGATGAATTGTGTCGGTTAACTGGTCAAATATAAGATTTTTCGTGATCTCGCTGTTGGCGAGCCAATTTATTTACTAAGGCTAAAACTCTCGGGAAAATCTTGCCGTCGGCGAGATCGTTCTCGCTGTCAGCGGGTTTTCCCTCGCTGTCGGCAGAATTATTCTCGCCGTCGGTGAGATCCCAAAATTTTAAATTTTTTAAATTCGTTAATCATTTTCAACCTCGATTTGCTCTTAATCAATCTTTTGATCACTTAATTTAATAATTTATTATGAAGATTAGCTACTTATACTCATAAAAAGTTCACACAACACAAACAATATAACTTTATATATGAAATCCATGAGACTTACAAACTTCACACTTTTAAACACTAACACTTAAGACTTAAATACTTCAAACTCTCATAACTACTCAGCATTGTAATCCACACCACAACACTCTAAATGCTGAGACATAACAATTACATATAATTTCATCAAATCCGAGATAATCAAACCAAAGTTCAAATCATAGTAAAACCTAAATCCAAATCAACACAAATATAACATAAGATAGAAATCTTTACTACTCCTCAGTGTCTGAACTAACATCTTCTCTGATATTCCCGATATGACGCAGGTGCACAAATAAATTGTAGAAAGGCCTGAAAGGGAATTCCGCAGTGAGATTCTTCATCAATCCACCCTTTTTGTCTTAGTAAATGAATAAAACTGGCCTCCAGATGTCCAGTATGATCAAAGTGCTCCTTCATCCTCCAGTTAATGTGATCAAACATATCAGAGATATTATCGATGGAATTCATCATGTTTTACAATTCTTTCTCCAATCCTTTAATATTTTTCAGAATGAAATTTGTTTTATCAGTAAGGGGCCTCACTAAAGGATTGTTCTGTGATGCTATGTCAGAAATAATGGTAATCTCATCATTGTTATCCAAAGTTGGAAACATATCCATAGGATCTAGTGGTTTCCAGAGCAAAAGTACCTTTTCCCAAGCCTCATAAGAAACTTGGAACTGACTGCATAAAGTAAATATAGTCGATGGGTGTCCAAGTCCATGAACTAACCCATGCACAATTAATCCCAATGCAGATTTTACTATAATTGATCCAACATCGATAGGTAGTCCAATTTGAATACAGTAATTTAATATAGCTCATTCCTTTGAAACCTTTTTTACCCTCATAGTGGGTAAAAATTTTGATGAGATAAAGAAATACCAATGCTCCGAGACAGGGTTAAGAAGTGATGCGAGAAACCGACATACCCGTCTTCGCGCAACTCCCAATCATCGTGTTCGTCGGTCAGGTATCTATAAATCTCGTTCATATTGTATGAAGGAACAAAGTTTGAATAATGACAGAAAGGGGTATTCTCTATAGAAAATAATTCATTTACTCTTGAAGGAGTAAATGTTACCCATCTTCCTCTAACGTAGAAACTTCCATTGTTGATCGCATGTAGATTAGAGTAAAACTCTTTAACTACAGGAATAACTATAGCGGATGTCGTATAGCAAAATACCTCTCAATGCCGCTGCGCAATCATTTCTTCAATTTTTGTGGTGAAATTTTCTACTCCTCTGTTGAAAAATCCCCTTTCTTTAATAAGTCGCTTCTTCATCAAAACTTTGTTGAAAATACGTTGCGCCTCCGAACTGACGAATTTTCTTCGGTTAAAAACTCCAATTTTTGTGGTTTCTAAGAGTTTGGTGGCCATTTCAGATTGAAAGGAATTGTCTCTAGTCATTTCTTAAGAAGAAAACAGTGTAAAAATGAATTTGGGATGGTTTTCTACAAAGAAATGGTTTTGGAACCGTCCAAAATAGCACAAAAAAACATAAGAAACCAATTTTTCAACTGCTTCGCCGTCGGTGGGAAGTTTCTCGCCGTGGGCGAGCTAGTTATAAAACTGATGTAAAATATGGCACGCGATCTCACTGTCGGCGGGTAGTTTCTCGCCGTCGGCGAGCTCATTAATAAATTGAAATGTAATTAGGAGCCGATCTCGCTGTCAGCGAGAATCGATCTCGCCGTCGGTGAGATTTCGTAAAATTGCCTAATTTCGCTCTGGTCCTAATATTTTCTGATCTCATCATATAGGTTCGAATTTGTAATGATTCTAATTAAAAAAAATTAAGTAGTAAGATTTGTTTTAATAATATAGACTTACTAATTTATATATAATTAAAATAAATGACTACTATGGGTTGCCTCCCATAAAGCGCTTGGTTTAACGTCGTCAGCCCGACCTAATTTCAGTTAGTAATCAGGTCGACTAAGCAATAAAACCTCTTTAAAATTTGGTCTTCTACCTTCGAAATATGGTTTTAATCTATGTCCGTTTACTTTAAATCTATGTCCTGTTTTTGGATCTTCAATTTCTTAAGTCCATATGAAAATATTTGAGTTATAGTGAAAGGTCCTAACCATCGAGATTTCTATTTCCCAGGAAATAATTTCAATCTAGTATTATATAGTAAAACTTCTTGTCTTGGTTCAAAATTTCTCTGATTAATCTTTTGATCATGCCATAATTTCATCCTTTCTTTATAAATCCTATCATTATCATATGATTCATTCATTAATTCTTCTAATTCATTTAATTGCAACAATCTCTTCTCACCAGCTTCTTTCATATTATAATTAAATTCTTTAATTGCCCAATATGCTTTATGTTCTAATTCAACTGGTAAGTGGCAAGTTTTTCCATATATAAGCCTGTAAGGAGTCATTCCAATCGGAGTTTTATAAGCAGTCATGTATGCCCATAATGCAGTATCTAGTCTTATAGACCAGTCCAATCTATTAGGGTTTACAGACTTTTCTAAAATACACTTAATCTCTCGATTAGAAACTTCAGCTAATCCACTAGTTTGTGGATGATAAGCAGTTGATATCTTATGAATAATATTATATTTTTTTACTAGTTTGTGAATATATTTGTTTCTAAAATGAGTTCCTCCGTCAGTGATAATCACTCTCAGCATTCCAAATCTAGTAAAAATATTTTTCATTAAAAATTTTGAAACACTTTTAGCATCAAACTTAGGTAAAGTTTGCGCTTCAATCCATTTGGAAATGTAATCAACAACTAATAATATATATGAATTTCCAAATGAAGGAATAAAAGGTCCCATGAAATCTAATCCCCAAACATCAAAAATTTCAACTTCTAATATAAAATTCAGAGGTATTTCATTTTTTCTTGATATATTTCCTACTCTTTGGCATTTATCGCAAGTTTTTATATATCTGTATACATCTCTAAATAGAGTAGGCCAGTAGAATCCAGATTGTAGAATTTTATACGCAGTTTTATCAGTCCCAAAATGTCCTCCAAAATCAGAATCATGACATTTTTGAATAATTGGTTTAGTTTCTTCATAAGACATGCATCTTTTAATAATTAGATCCTTACATTGCTTATATAAGTATGGTTCATCCCAAAAGTATGTTTTAGTATCATGAATGAATTTTTTCTGTTGTTGCAAAGTTAACATAGGTGGTAAAATGTCACTAACAATATAATTTACTATATCAGCATACCAAGGTATTTTACACTCATTTATATTATAAAGTTTTTCATCAGGAAAACTGTCTATAATTTCATCATCAGTATCAAATAATTCATGATATTCTAATCTTGATAAATGATCAACAATTTGATTATCAGTTCCTTTTTTGTTGACGATCTCAAATTCAAATTCTTGCATTAAAAATATCCATCTAATTAATCTTGGTTTAGAATCCTTCTTTTGCATTAAATACTTTATAGCAGAGTGATCAGTATGCACAATACATTTAGTTCCTATTAGATAATGCCGAAATTTATTAAAAGCATATACAACTGCTAATAATTCTCTTTCAAGAATCGTATAATTTATTTCATCATCATTTAGAGTTTTACTAAGCATAATATATAACTTTGAAAATCTTATCATATCTTTGCCCAAGAACTTCTCCTATAGCATAATCACTAGCATCACACATAAGCTCAATTGGTTTCTCCCAATTAGGTTAAACTATTATAGGTGTTGTAATTAATTTATCTTTTAATAATTCGAAAGCATTCGAGCATTCGATTGTAAATTCAAATTTCTTGTCCTTTTCAAGAAGTTGGCATAGAGGTTTAGTAATTTTTGAAAAATCTTTTATATAACGTCTGTAGAATCCAACATGTCCAAGAAAACTTCTTACCCTTTTTACCGTACTTGGAGGTGGTAATTTAGCTATAACTTGAATTTTTGCAGGGTCTACTTCCATGCCCTTTTCCGAAATTTTATGCCCTAATATAATGCCGCCTGCAACCATAAATTGATATTTCTCCCAATTAAGAACTAAATTAGTTTTCTCACATACTTCAAATACTTTTTCAAGATGATTTAAGCATGTGTCAAATAATGTTCCAAATACAGAGAAATCATCCATAAATACTTCTGTTACATTATCAATTAATTTACTAAATATGGACATCATACTTCTCTGGAATGTAACAGGTGCATTATACAATCCAAAAGGCATCCTTCGAAAAGCGAAAGTTCCATAAGGACTAGTAAATGTAGTTTCCTCTTGATCCTCATGAGCAATCTGTATTTGATGATAACTGGTGTATCCATCTAAGAAACAAAAATACTTATGTCTGACTAATCTATCTAACATATGGTCTAGAAATGGTAAAGGGAAATGATCATTCCTGGTGGCTTCGTTTAATTTTCTATAATCAATACATATTCGCCATCCAGTAACTTGTCATTATTTTCATTAGCTTTTACAGTCACTCCTCCTTTCTTAGGCACAAAGTGAATTGGGTTTACCCAAGCACTGTCAGAAATAGGATATATAATACCATTATCTAACCATTTTAAAATTTCTTTCTTGACTACTTCTTTCATTATCGGGTTTAATCTTCTTTGGGGATCTACTTTAGGCTTATGTTCATTATCTAAAATAATTTTGTGCATACAGATTGAATAACTAATTCCTTTAATATCTGCTAATGTCCAACAAAAACTTTGCTTATATTTTTTCAAGCTATCTAAAAGTTTTTGTTCTTGAGATTCATTTAATTCAGATGAAATAATAACTGGTAGAGTTGAAGAATTACCTAAGTAAGAATATTTCAAATGATTAGGTAACATTTTTAACTCAAGTTCAGGAGGTTTAATAATCGATAGAACTATATTTTTTTTCAGTGTTTTTTGTATTGTCCAAAAATTGAAGTTTCTCTTGAATATAATCTAGTTCTTCATTTATATCGGCTTTTTCAATTAATTCAGGATTTTCTTTTTCCAATTTTTCTTCATAATATTCCTTAAAATGTTCTTTTTGTAAATGATCGAGTACTTCCATTCGAAAACACTCATCATCTTTTTCTAATGCAGGATATTTCATTGATTTAGCAATATTAAAAGTAATTTTTTGGTAATTTACTCTCATAATTAATTCTCCTTTCTGAACATTAATCATAGCTTTCCCAGTGGCTAAAAATGGTCTTCCTAAGATGATAGGAATTTCTTTATCTTCTTCCATGTCTAAAATAATAAAATCTACAGGGAAGATAAATTTATCCACTTTTACTAAAATATCTTCAATAACTCCCTTAGGATATGTAACAGAACGATCAGCTAACTAAGGGGTTACTGAAGTAGGTGAAATTTCTCCCAATCCTAATCTCTTAATAATTGATAGAGGGATTAGATTGATGCTTGCTCCTAAGTCACACAAAGCTTTTCCATAGAATTTTTCTCCAATAGTGCAGGGTATAGTGAAACTACCAGGATCTTTTAATTTTTCAGGAAGCTTTTTCTGAATAATAGCACTACACTCTTCACTAAGTGCGACCGTTTCATTATCGGTAAATTTTCTTTTTTTATTTAAAATATCATTCATGAGTTTTACATAGTTTGGCATATGTTCTAAGGTTTCTAAGAGAAGAATATTTATTGTTAATTTCTTCAGAATTTTAAGGAATTTAGCAAACTGTTTATCTTTTTTATGTTGATTTAGTCGTTGAGGAAATGGTGATGGAGGTTTTTCAACGTAAATTTTCATTGGTATTAAAGGATTTTCTAAGTTTGGATCTTGTTGATTCTTTTCCTTTTCGATTTCCACTTCCTCTTTTTGACTTTCAAGTTCTTTCTGAATTCGAGGTTCTAATTCTTTTCTACTTCGTAATTGTATCGCTTTAATTTGTTCATTTCCTTTGTCTTTGGGATTTATTTCCACATTACTAGGACATGTTTCAAGTATTCTATTATTAAGCGCGGTAGCGATATGTCCAAGTTGAGTTTCAATATTTTTAATAGTTGTTCCTTGATTTTGTAATTGGTTTCCTTGTATTTGTAATTGATTTCCTTGATTTTGTAAATGTTGACACATATTTAATATTAATTCTTCTATATATAATTTCTTATCTTTAAATCGAGGGTTATTATTATTAATTCCAGGTGGATAACTAGGTTTATAATTAGAATTTCCTTGATTAGAGGGATTTCCTAATGGTTGTGTTATGTTGTTCATCCATGGTTGATTAGTTGTATTATTATTCCAATTAAAATTAGGATGATTTTTCCATTCAGGATTATAATAATTTGTATAAGGATTATTGGGTCTGGTATTAATAGCATTTATAGTTTCATAATGAGATTAGGATTCTATAACTTGTCCAGATGAGTTTTCTTCTAATATAGTTGGAGAGTAATTCATTCCAAATTGATCTAATTTTTTAGATATAGCAGCGATTTACGAAGCTATCATAGATATTGCATCATTTTCATGAATATCGGCTATCTTTTTCGCATTCATTCTATCAACGAGCTATTGAAAATTATTGGTAGTCATTTCTTCGATTAGTGCATAGGCTTCATCAAATGGTTTTGACATTAATGATCCTCCAACAGCAAAGCATCGATGATCGATCTAAGAGATCCTACTAATCCATTATAGAATGTTTGAATAATTAACCAATCTGGTAACGCATGATGCGGGCATTTCCTAAGAAGTTCTTTAAATCTCTCCCAAGCTTCATATATTGATTCTCCATCAAACCGACTAAAAGAAGTTATATCATTTCTAAACTTAGCAGCTTTTAGATGGTGGAAAATATTTGGATAGAAATTTTTGTGATAATTCTCCCCAAGTTTTAATAGATCCAGAGTCTAACGAATTTAACCACATTTTATCCTTATCCCTTAAAGAAAAAGGAAAAAGTCTAAGTCTAATAAAGCATCGTTAGATACTCCTTCATATTTGAAAGTAGCACATAGTTCTAAAAAACTAGCAAGATGTAAATTAGGATCTTCAGTAGGTGAACCACTAAATTGATTTTTTTGTACCATTTGGATAATTGCAGGTTTAAGTTCAAATGAGTTAGCAGCTACATCAGGGTTTTGAATAGTCAAATGAATTTCATCTAATGTAGGGTTGGCATAATCTCTTAATAGTCTCTGTTGATTGATATTTTCATTTTCAGGAATATTCACCATTTGTGTTAAATTTATAATTTCTCTTTTTTGTTTTCTAATTATTTTAATTGTACGCTCTAATTCTGAATCGTAAGTTATTAAATTTTTGTTTCCAAATTTAAGCATACAATTTTATAAAACAAATTTTTAAAATAGTTTGTTACTCTAGTAAATAATTTCTTTACTTCCCCGGCAACGGTGCCAAAAACTTGACCCACTTTTTAATGTTTACAAAAATAGCAACGACACCAAAAACTTGATCCCGCTTAATATATATTTAATTTTATGATGGAATGTATAATGTGGATTCTACGCAATTATACGTATCGTATCAAGTAATACAGGGCTCTAGTGGAGTCCAGGTTATCGATCCCACAGGGAAGTTTTAAAAGGTTTGTAACAGCTAAATTTAAAAGTATTTACTTACTAATATAGTATACGAAAATTTAGAATACGTAACTAAAGAGAACTAAAGTAAACTAATGCTTTAAATAAAGTTGATTTAAAGATTTCAGAAAAAGTATCATTCTCCTTGTTTTTAGAAAATTAATTGAATGATGTATTCAAATAGAATTTTTATTGTATTGTGACAAATAGGAGCATTCTTATTCTTTACCCTCTGGTCTAGGTGCAAAGAACATTGACTAATCCTATGCTTGATTACTGAATCTGCAGCTAGGCTGGGAGGATACCGGTCGCCACTTCGTAGCTCCCACGTTCCCTCACTCGAATGCTAACATCTACACTTCAGCTCTCAAACAATAGGACCAAATTGAATATTTTAGTCTGTCACACTAAAATGTCCAATTCTACATCCGATAAATAATATTTCCCTATTTATTTGCATCCTCCTTCCAAGGCTTTTGACTTCCCTGAATATTGGATGTAATCTTTACTATAGTTGATAATTCAACATAATTTAACAATTCAATTGGCCAGATTGAAAGTAAATTAAGTTTTAAGTAAAACATTATCACAATTTATTTTAATATATTAGGCACTTCTATTTAATTCCATCAATTCACATAATTTCATAAACAATGAGAAAGACTAAGAAAGCTACTCAGAATGCATGGGAATTAAACAAAGCATGGATTTCATTTAAAGTTAACAACAATAAACAAAGATACTTATCTCAATTTCCTCCCTAAGCGTACTCCTTTAAGTTTCTTTGACTTTTCCTTCTAGTACAGCACACTTCTAAACTCACTAATTACACTCTTAAACTCTTAAAATAGACACCAATTAGACACTAAGACTCTCTAAAATAAACACAAATTGACACACCACATACTAAAATTTGTCCTCTATTTATAGAGGTAGACAAAGGTCCAAGGGGTGCTTAAACACCTCTATAAAAAGTGTCCAGGTTCAATGTCTCTACAATTTTGAACAGTCTCTCCGTCGGCGAGAAACGACCTTACCGTCGGCGGGGCTTCTAGAAGGTCTCCAAACAGTGCGATCTCGCCGTCGGCGGGCTCGGGTTCGCTGTCGGCAAGGTAGTTGCAAATCCTTCAAAAATTCTCCTCATGATCTCGCCATCGGAGGGCTCGATCTCGCCGTCAGTGACTTAGTTCATTTTGCATGAATTTCTTCCTTTTTTTATCCAAATTCGCTCCATTTCATGCTTTTTGCTTCCATCACTTATAAATCTTCATTCCTACAATAAAATAAAGAAAATACATTTCTCCAAAGTGCAATTTCATAAAAAATGGGTATGAATTTCTTAATATATTTTCCTGTGATCAGATGTCATCCATTCGCGCGTGTATTGGATGGACAGCTAGGATAGCATCGAACGGAGGCACGGAACGGAACCACGAGACACATGGCTGCTGAGTCGGATGGCGGTGCCGAATCAAATTGCACTGCGTGTGCTTCAGACCCGGACGAGGATGATGCGGCGCTGATTGTTTTAAGTTGATAAATAGGATTTTCTGAATTTATTAAATAGCCAGAACTTCAAAAATTCTTATCTTTGCATAGAAAAATAATAAAAATAAACTAAAAATACCTTCTTGCTCAGTGAATAAAGGATAATAATGTGGAAAAAGAATTAAGTTAATTTGTTGAGTTTATGATTTTTAATGATTTAAATACCCCATGTGGTGTTTTAATTCTCCATTTGCATACACAATTCATCATGGCATGAGACCATAGGGCTTTTGTAGCCTCTGTTCTTGGGAACATTCCCTAATTTTCTAAGGCCAGAGGCCATCTCTATGGAAAGTTATCTAATTTTCAATTTTATGTGTCTGTTTTGGTATTTTAATTCTAATAATTAGCATATCAGTTAGAAAATTCTAGAAAAATTGGGGATGGTATCTTATAACCAGATGACCCTCTGAAATTTACGGTTTGATTTAATTTCTTAAAAATAACCCTAATAAGCACAAACACTTAAAAATGAACTTTAATTAATTAGGAGTAACCACACATCAAAATTAATGGAAAACAATTCTCTATTGTCACTTAGGATACACAGAACCTCACATAAAAATTTCAAGTCAATTGAAAATAATTTAACCCATTAACTGAATTAATTAAGTGACATAACCATTTTGAAAATTAAAAAAATTCATAAAACCCAAAATATAATTCAAAAATTCACCAAATTGGTTTTGTAGGCTCTCTGATATTAGAGGAGTCTAAGAAAATTGAAATTGGAATTTTCTAAAAATTTTTATTTTTAAACCTATTTTTAATATTTTAATAATTAAAAAATTAAAAAAATCACAAAAATATTAAAAGTCACAAAAATGTCATATTTTGTTCCCTAATCATTTAGGAACCAACCAAATATTTTTCCTAAGTCTCTAGGTAAAGATATTGAATTTTAAAAGCTCAATGTAATTTTTAATGTTAAAAAATGAATTTTCAAACCTTTCCACTAAAATAATTCTAATAAATCAAAGAAAAATCAAAAAAATATAAAATTTATTTCTCTGAGTTTCTTGAGGTCATAGGGACTTAAAAAAAATATAAAATCTATTTTTCAACTTTAATTTTATTTTATAATTAATTAATACTCTAAAGCTTAAAATAATTATAATAAATAAAATATAATCTAAAAAATCACCAAAATTGGTCCAAGTGGTCCTCTAGTCAGTAGGAACATCCTATAATTTTCCTAAGGATAAAAACCCTACTTTGGTCATATTGATGAATTTTCATTAAGATAATTATTTAAAGTAATTTAAAAATGCAAAAAATCACATTTTCTCCTCTAATGTCTTAATTGACATGTGCGTAAGGTGACATAAAAATTTTAAGTTCATTTATGCTCAATTTGGTGAGTTATGAAATGAACATGCTTAAAAGGGCATAAAAGTAATTAAGGATTTTAACCTTAAGTAATACTTTAGGCCTAATTAAAGGGAGGGTAAAATGTTGTATCTTAATTTTCTCTTAGATGATTAAAACTTAGGGAACTAAAAGGGTAGAAACCCATTAATCATTTTTAATACATCAAAATGGAACCTTAATTAATTAAATTATTTAAATTTTGGGAGAATAATTAAAATTTGGATCACTAAGATTAGGGATATGACTTAAGACGGTATCATTTCTTTAATCTAAAATCCCTAAATGGGTCAATTCAATAATACTCAATTCTTAATTAATTCTAAAGAGTGATAATTGAAATTAATAATTAATAAAAAAGGAAAAAAGAAATAATCCTTAATTAAATTGAAGCTTAAAACATTAAATGACTTAATAATTAAACTAAAATAAATCTAAAACATCAAAACTAATTTGAGCACTTGGAACCAAATTTAAAACAAATTTTAAACATAAAAAATTAATCTCAAAACAATTCATAACAAAAAATTTGAAAATCAAACCAATTAAAATTAATCTAAAATACTATGATTAATTTAAATCAAATCTGAATCATTTAAATTTAATGAAATTAAATAATCTAAACACCTCTTTTAACTTAAATAATTTGAAACATCAAAGATTAATCTAGAACAATTCATGACTAAAACAACATAAATTAAAAATTAAATCAGTTTAAGACATTAAAATTAATTTGAAACATAAAGATCATTTAAAATATAAAAGTTTAATTGAATTAAACAACTTGAATACTATTTCAACTTAAAATGTTTTAAAACATATAAAAAGATCAAATAGAACTTTATAATTAAATCAAAACCACTTTAAATCTCCTACTCAAATTTCAATTAAGAATGGCTAAATCCTTTGATGAACTAATCTGCCCCTGACGGCTTTCACCTTCATAACTCTTAAATGGAGTGTCAAGTGAAATGTCACTTACTCATCGAATAATCAAATGTCCAAGTTCAATGAACAAAAAATAAAACTTAACTAAATTCTTAGATGACCAAATCACCTGTATAGTGAAATTCATTTGGACTCGAAACAATCTCAGAAATATTGAAAAGATGTTCAGGATTCGTCCTAAGCACTTTCTCAATATGATGGGATGTTTTAGAAGAACAATTGAATTTAATTGTTCTTTGGTGAAGAAAATCATCCTTAACAAAACACAAGAACCTAGACGTCATAGGAGTCGACTAGCAATAGGATTAGGATTTTGGTAGACAACCAGAACCTTCCCTTAGCTTTACCTAGGTGTTTTCTATGAAGTATATAAATGCTCTAACATGTGTTTTAAGTGCAGCCGGAAATGACGAGAAGACCCTCCAGGTACGCTTTTATTTTATTGCGAGTTATTTACCTGCACTGTACTTTGCTTCTCTTGCATGTTAAACAAGAAAGTCACCCTGCATGAAAACTAAAACTTTTATGATAGCCACAAAATTGAAACCCAAAACTAAATTAAAAGTCCCAACAAGATAAAATTCACCGCAACAACATTCAAAATATAAAGCAACTCAAAATTTAATCACAGATAGAACAACAAAACTACAACTACAACTAAATTAAAATGTCTCGTTGGATGATCGAGAATCCCTCAGATGATGTAACCCACGTGTTGCTAACGAGATTTCCCACAGTCTAAATGAAAGTGTGGAACTCATTAAGTTGAGTTTAGCAAATTAATTTGGACTAAGTGAATCCGATGAAAATAGCGGTGTCGGGATGACGGAACCGTGGGATCTTAATTGGTCCTGCTTAATCAACTTTAAGATTTGTTTTAATTAAAACATTAAGACATCTGAACCCTAAGACTTTTCTAAACCAACAAACTTCTCTCATCTCCTAATTTTCACCTTCTAAAACTAAACCTATGCAACAACAAGGAGCTTGGAGCATATTGGGCAGCACAGCAATCTTCATCAGTTAAACTTGGATCTACATCTGCAAAACCTTTCTTAGAATTAAATAAACAAGCCATAGGATTTCGAGGTAGTTTGCCTAGTGCAACATAAATCCTCAACTTTTCGTTAGGCATTTGCATGATCATGTTATGCGAAATAAGTCCTAACCAGTCTTAGGACTCCTAGGTAGTCGTTTCGTACGATATAAACCCTCACATCTTTGAGGTTATTTGTATGATTATGTCTGAGCATTTGGTGGTAAGGGCAATAGATCGGATGATCTTTCTTATTGACTTCCTCCGGCTTCTTGGGCTCTGGTAGCTGAAAATCTGGTGTCTTCATTAAGCTGCGGAACATCTTTGCTATTGCTTCTGTTTAGAATGGGTATTCTTTGTTTAGAAGTACGTGATGAACGAGGCGGTTGTTCATAATGCTGAGGCGACTGATAGCTCGGACGAGGTTGCTGATAGCCTTGTTGAGGTTGCTGATATGTCTGTTGCGGTGGTGGATAACTGGGTTGTGATCTCTCTAGCGGTATCTGCATTGGCTGCTTGCCCTTATCTACTGTCACGACGATTGCAGATTTCTTTTCGAATGTTTTCACAGGCTTCTGTTTATCATTCTTGTCTGCGAAACTTAACTGCTTTGCTTCTTCTTGCAAGTTCCCGGCCTTACTGAACAACTTCTCGAAAGTCTTGATTGTAAATCCTTTAAGGAGGAGTGCTATCGGGCCAAGGATACTTTTGAGCAAGATGCTAACTGCATGTTGTTCTTGAAGCTGTGGTTCACACTTCATGCTTAAGTTTCTCCTTCGAAGTATGTAATCCACTAAAGTATCGTTCGGATTTTGCTGCTCCACCACTAGATCACCGATAATGATGTGGTGCTGAGCTCCGACAAATCGTTTCATGAAGAGATTTTCTAGTTCTGAAAAAGTCATCACTGAGCCATTTGGCAATTTTGCGTACCAGTCGAAGGCGATCCCTGACAAACTGCTGACGACTGGCAAAAGAGTAAAGTGTCGCTCCCATTGGCATTGCAGCAACTAGCACGAAAATGTGCGACATCCTGCCGAGGGTTTCTTGTTCCATCAAAACTTTTAAACAGAGGTGGTACAAAGCCTTCTGGGTATTGGACTGCATCGAACTCTTCGGGGTAAGGTCTACCCGTCTGAATGGATGCTCCACTCTTGGATTATGCTAGGGCTTCTCACACCTGTTGTTCTACCATGTTTTTAATATCTTTTTCAGGGATCATGCTTTGTGTAGAATCCTTCTTTGGTATTTCGTCTCCGTTGACGGATGTGATTTCTTTTCCTCCATCTGCAACATGGATAATTTCTGGGGGTGTCTCTTTCTGAGGCTGGGTCTGACTCTGGAGAGTGGCTAAGGCAGCATCCATCTCTTCCATCCTCTTCGCCATCTAGGAAATCGTATCATCACTTTCTCGAAGCTGCGCTCTCAATACTTCCGGTTCATCTCTCTCCGCAGCTGCTGGAGCACCTTGTGAAGCTGACGATACTCGTGTCTTAACCATGTTGATCTCGGCATACTCCTCATCCATGAACTCTGATGAGTCATTTGGTCTCCTAATTCTTCTTCTCTTTCCTTTGCTAGCCGTCGGATGTTGGTCCTTAACTTGTCCATGGCATCCTCTAGTGGCCCTTTTTGTACTGTCTCGCAGTTGTCTTGTGACGGTTGTTGAACTTCCTTCTAGAGAGTCCCCTTTATTGAAGTAGCACTTTCTTCTAATTAAAGCTTCCTGACGAGACTTTCCTTCTCAGGATATTGTTTTAGTCTTAGCTGGCCAGTAGTAGGTCGCCACACAATCCTTCTTGCAGTCGGAAGCTTGGGACCGGATGGTCTGTCAGCTATATGCTGGAAGGTGGTATCCTCCCTAATCTGTAGACCCGATACAACAACGGGCGGACTGGCCTTTATCTTCTTCTTGGTTTCTCCGTGGCAACGAATGTGCTCTATTCGCGGTCCGAGGCGGGGTTTAGCTGGCACTCGTCCTATCCTTCTTAAGATTTCTGACACAGGACATCTTTCTTTCTTTTCCAATCTTTCTATCACAACTTGCAGCCGAGCCAATGACGCAGTCTTATCCCTTTTCCTCTTGTAATTGTTGTAGTATGCAGGCCGAGGTAATGCGGTGGTGATCTTACGAATATCCTCTTCATCTGATGCGGCAGAGAGGGGGTGAAACCTGCTCCCTTCCAACAGAGGTATATATCCAGGCAGTTCTTCTCTTTCTTCAGGTATTTCTTCTAGAAAGGTAACTTCAGCAGCTCTAGCTTTCTTGGCGATCTTCCTGCTTCTATTTCTCCTTTGAGTCCGAGTTAGGGGTGAAACTCTTGAACCGGACCCAATCTCAAAAACAGATGGTATTGTACTGAAATCTGTACCCTCCACGGTGACATGCTCATCACGGACACCGGATTTCCTTCCCTTCGCTCGGCGTAGTCCGGGTAGCGCCGAGATGACTAGACCGGTGGGGGTAGAGACAACGATCCTCCTACGAACGAGAGTACTCCTCTCACTCGGGACCCTTTGCATGGGAGGGAATTCTTGAGTCGACTTCAGGTTGAACTCAATCACGGGCTCTTCAGCTTCTGACACTTTGCCCATTAGCGTGAAGAGAGTAACATCAGCGAACTTAACATCTGTATTGCCAAATCCTTGTCTGAAGCAGATGATCCCATTGTCAGGCAGTTCATCCTTGTAAACGGCGAAGTCCATTCCATTGGTGAAGGAAAAGATTAACTTTGGGGCAGTCATTTTCTCGCAGGCGCATTCCGAATGTCGCTCCCGAGTATGCTTCTTTTCATCGTAAAGTTTAAGATGAAAAAGAAAGAGTCTGAACACATTTTCGTTTATCTTAGTATATTTGTGATTTATAAAAGAGGTTTTTTATTAGAGGATTTGTTTGTTAGAAACCAAACGATTAAACGAAAAAAAGTTATAGAAAAGGTAAAGGACACGATTTAGAATTGGAAAGGAAGAGAAAGCCTTATGCAAGACTTCTTGACTCGAAGGATCGCTCCTAAACTAACACCTATTGGGGGTCCACCCTACCTCAGAAAAGAGGTAAAAGGATCTCGGAACCTCTCTGTTTAATGATGTCTAAACAGTGGCTCCTAAATCCGAAAGGAGTTAGCTATACTGGTTCAAGACAGAAATGAACGGGGTATTCCAATGGAAGAATGGTAGTTCTGATCCATTAGGGGCATGGACTCACTACCGATTTATGAAAGCAAAACCATCTGATCAAAATGGAGAGAGGAACTATTCCCCAGCGGAGTCGCCAGAAATTGTACGGCTTATTTTTAGGTTTGTGTATGTTATATTTTGAAAAGGGGCCGCCTAAAGAAATTGTCGGTGAATTTTAAATTTTAAATTTAATTTAAATATATATATAATTTAGAAAGTAGTATTTGATTTTGAAAATAATTTTTTTTAAATTTTAAAATTTTAAGATATGAAATCAAACCGATCTCACATCCCGAATAGTTTATATAAACGAGCACCGCACCACAAACCGTGTATTTATCCCGAGGAATAGACACACTGCTTGATGATGGGGCTCGATTAAATAAACTAAAAGATTTTTGATATCCGTTTGGTCTGCGAACCAATTTTATAAGCTGACAAGTTCCCCTGCTTAATATGAAGGAATTAAGCAGGGTTTATATTACTTGGGTTCTTAAAGTTCCCTATAGAGGCAAGCCCCTATAGTTAATTACATCCTATGTGATGGGAATCACTTAAGAAAACTCTCAATAATGATCAGTGGTTTTGCTCTCAAGAATTTCAAAGTTTAAGGTTTTTCAAAGGATTTGAGTTTTGGAAGTTTCAATAAGGATTAGCTCAATATTTGAACAGTTTATTTCAAGAGTCCAAAGGGAGAGAAGTAGGAGAAGCTGAGGATCCAAGAAGAATCTTGGCCACTTCCCAGACTATCCTATTGTTTGGCTTCAATTTGGGAGTTTATTTAATGTTGCAATCTTGCCAATTTTAATTAATTAGGACTTATATTTGTATGTAATGATCATACAAATAGCCTTGAAGATGTGAGGGTTTATGTCGTACCGAACGACTACCTCGGAGTCCTAAGACCAGTTAGGGCTTAATTTACATGACATGATCATGCAAATGCCTAACGAAGAGTTGAGGATTTATGTTGCACTAGGCAAACTACCTCGAAATCCTATGGCTTGGTTATTTAATTCTAAGAAAGTTTAGTTGGTGTAGATCTGAGTTTTGCTGATGATGATGACCGTGCTGCCCACCATGCTTCAAGCTCCTTGTTGTTGCAGAGGTTTAGTTTTAGAAGTCATAAATCGAGAGATGAGAGAAGTGTTTTGGTTTAGAGAAAATCTTAAAATTCAAGTGTTTTTAATATTTTAATTAAAACAAATCTTAAAGTCGTTTAAACATAACCGATTAAGATCCCACAGCTCCGTCATCCCTAAGCATCGTTATTTTCATCGAATTCACTTAGTCCAGATGAATTTGCTAAACTCAACTAAATGAGTTCCACACTTTCATTTAGACCGTGGGAAATCCCGTTAGCAACACGTGGGTTACATCATCCAAGGTATTCCCGATCATACAATGAGACATTTTAATTTAGTTGTGATTGTAGTTATGTTGTTCTGTTTGTTTTTAAATTTTAAGTTGTTTTATATTTTGAAATGCTGTGGCGATGATTTTATTTTTATCTTGCAATGACTTTTAATTTGGTTTTGGTTTCAGTTTAGGGACTATCCTAAAGGTTTTGGTTTTCATGCAACAGTCTTGTTTATCATGCAAGAAAAAGTAAAGTACGGTGCATGTAAGTAAATTGCAATTAAATAAAAGCGTACCTAGAGGGTCTTCCTGTCATCCCAAGCTGCACTTAAAACACATGTTAAAGCATTTAAATATTTTGCAAGAAATACCTAGGAAAAGCTAAGGGAAAGGGTTTTGGTTGTCTACCAAATTCCTAATCCTACAACTAGTCGTCTCCTACGATGTATAGGTTCTTGTGTTTTAGTTTAAGGATGATTTTCTTCATCAAAGAACAATTAAGTTCAATTGTTCTTATAAACATCCCATCATATTGAGAAAGTGCTTAGGACGAGTCCTAAACATCTTTTCAATGTTTCTGGGATTGTTTTAAGTCCAAGAGAATTTAATTATACAAGTGAATCAATCATCCATGAGTTTAAGTTTTGTTCTCTTGCTCAGTGAATTAGGAATTTTGAATATCCTATAAATGAAGAAACAGTTCACTTGATACTTCATTTAAGAGTAATAATAATAAGAGCTTTAAAAGGGCAAATCCACTTATTAAGTATTTTAATGATTTAAACTTAACGATTTAATTTTAATTTTGACTTAATTATAAAGATTAGTTTAAGTTTGGAATAGTGTTCAAGTTATTTGAGATTTAATTCTTAATGACTTCATTTAAGTTTGTTGTTAAATGATTTTAATTTAATTCAATTTAATTTTAACTTAATTTGATTTGATTTTGATTTGAATTTAATTTGGTTTAATTTAATTTAATTTAAACTTTAATTTAATTTAATTTAATTTAATTTAATTTTAATTTTAATTTAATTTAATTTAATTTTAAATTTAGATTTAGTTTAATTTTAACTTTAATTTAATTTGATTTATTTAATTTAATTTAATTTAGTTTTATTTTAACTTTAATTTAATTTTAATTTGATTTGATTTAATTTTAATTTAATTTTAATTTATTCTTTTAATTTTAATTTAATTTTAATTTAATTTTAATTTAATTTTAATTTAATTTTAATTTAATTTTAATTTAATTTTGATTTTAATGTAAGTTCAATTTACTTTAATTTAGCTTAGTTTAATTTTAATTTAATTTCAATTTGACTTAATTTTTAATTTAGTTTAAATTTGATTTTAATTTAATTTTAGTTTAATTTTAGTTATAATTATTAATTTGGATTATTATTTTAACTTTTTTTTTATTAAGAATTAAGTATTGTTGAAGAGATTTATTTAGGGATTTTTAAATTAAAGAATAAAAATCTTCTTAATAATATCCCTACTTTAATAATTCCAATATTTATTATTCTTCCAAAATTTCAATTAATTAGTTAATTAAAGTTCTATTTTAATTATATTTGAAATGGTTAGTAGGTTTCTAACCTCAATCATTTAAGTTTCAATCATCCAAAATCAGTTTAAAATCTAATATTTTACCCTCCCATTTTTTATTAATCCTAAAATTTTAATTAAGGGTTGAAATTTTTAATTACCCTTTTGCCTTTCAAGCTTAATAATTCTATAACTCACTAAATTAAGCTCAAATGAATTTGAAATTTTTATGTAACCTCACTCACATGTCAATTAAGATATTAGAGGAGAAAATGTTATTTTTCTGTATTTAATTTATTTATATAATTATTTTTTTAATGAAAAATAGGGGTTTTCAAGGAAAATTCATTAACATGACCAAGGTAAAGTTTCTATCCTTAAGAAAATTATGGGATGTTCCTAATGACCAGAGGACCATTTAGACCAATTTGGGTGATTTTTTGAATTATATTTTATTTATTAGAATTATTTTAAATTTTGGAGTATTAATTAATTTTAAAATAAAATTAAACTTAAAAAATGGATTTTATATTTTTCTTAAATCTTTGTGACCTCAAGGAGTCTAGAGAAAGAAAGTTTATATTTTTCTGATTTTTCTTTGATTTATTGGAATTATTTTAGTGAAAAAGGTTGAAAATTCATTTTTTTTAATATTAAAAATTACATTAAGCCTTTTAAAATTCAATATCTTATCCTAGGGACTTAGGAAAAAATATTTGGTTTGTTTCTAAATGATTAGGAGTTAAAATGTGACATTTTGGTGATTTTTAATATTTTTATGATTTTATTATTTTTTAATTATTAAAAATATTAAAATAATGATAAAAATCAATTTTTTTAGAAAATTACAATTTTAATTTTGTTAAATTCTCCTGAGATCAGAGAAGCCCCAAGACCATTTTTGTGAATTTTTGAAAAGTATTTTGTGAGTTATGAATTTTTAAAGTTTAATTTCACTTATGGGGCTTAATCAACCCATTTGTTGGATCAAATCAAGTCCAATTAGTTTCAAATTTTTATGTGAGGTTCTCCTGACCCTAAAGGATAGTGGAGAATTATTTTCAAATCAATTTAATGTGTGGTTAACCCTAATTAATTAAAGTTCAGTTTTGGGTATTTAGGCCAATTAGGGTTGTTCCATGTGAATTAACTCAAAACCTATTTTTCCTAGGTTCCTCTGGTCATAAGAAACATCACAAAATTTTTCTAGAATTTATTTCTCAACATGCTAATTATTGGAATTAAAATACTCAAAACAGTAACATGCAATTGAAAAATCAATAACTTCTCATAGGAATGGCCTCTAACCTTGAAAAATTCAGGGAATGTTCCCAAGTTCAGAGGCTTTAAAAGCCCTATGGTCTCATGCCATGGTGAATTTCCTATATGCATGGAGAATTGAAATAGTGCAGAGAGTAATTAAATCATTAAAAATAAAATACTTGATGAAATTAATTGATTTCTTTTCCACATTATTCTCCTCTGTTCACTGAGCAAGAGGGTATTTTTATTTTATTTTTGTGATTTTTCTACACAAAGTTATGGATTTTCTAAGTTCTGCTAATTTAATAAATAGGAAAATAACCCAATTTATCTACTTATCCACGCGGCACTTCGTGAACCTCGGTGGCTCCGAAGGGGTACGTGTCGCGCTGTGATTGAGCGTCGCCATCTAAGTCAGTTGTCATGTTGCCCGCCTTTCACGTAATATCTTCTGGTCTGACGCGATCCGAGCCGTCCATCCGATACACGCGTGATGAAACGGCTCCTGGTCATCGTCTACGACTGGTGTGCACCCGTGACCGTCCACACTAAAACCCAAAGAACTCACTCAATTCTGAACAGATTTTTGTGTTCTTATGCTCTATGGATTTGTCTTGAAGAGACGTACACATCCATACGGTAAACATGCATTGAAATCGATTCATATCAAATGGAGAATCTCCGTAGCTCCGGAAGAAGAGAGAGTTCATACCTTTGCTCGCAGAAGTGAAGCTTCGATCCGAGAGTTGTGTCACGTTCGATTGGGTCCAAGCAAGCTCCAGCATGAAGTCCCTTGGCCCGGTGAATCGCCTAGGTACAAAAGTGACCACAGCTCGATCACAAAGCTTCGGAGGCCGGAAGCAATTGCCGGCCCGGTGAAGGGGCTTTTACCGGGAAACTTCTCCTCTCGGCTCGGTGAAGGTGTAGAGTCAATCAATTTGAGGATCGACTAACCGTGGTGAAGTATCCCGGTTTTGGGCTTGAATTTCAACTCCGAAATCGAGTTTGCAGCAGAGGAAATGGCAGGGGGATTTCAGTGGGGATCAAGTTCTCCAGTGTGGAGTAGAGTCCGGAATGATTTTGCGCAGTTTCTATATGGTTTGTTTCCAAGACCCCCATGGCCGAGAGGAGGCGAGGTTTAAATAGCCATGGTCGGAGGGCCTCCCGTGAGGAGTTGGGGGTCGGGATCACTGCTCTAGTGAGGAGAAGAACAGCCATGGTGGCCATCGGGCATGGGGCAACTCAGCCAGTGAGAATTCCAAGCTCGGCTCACATGGTGCTCTCGGGTGTGGTGTTTTCCGGTGACTCGTGGCTGGGCCTAGCAGCATGGGTCACCCTCGGTGGTCGGAGGCTCGGTGGCTCGATGTTTGTGAAATCAATTGGTTGCTACCATGTGTAAAGGGTTTAAATCAAAGTGGAAAGGGAAAGGGCTAGTTTTGGGTCTAAATGGGTCAACCCATGGTTTTGGGTTAGGTCCACCATCCAAGGCCAATTTGGGCTGAAGAGAAAGTCATTTGGATCAGCTTGATTAGTGGGATCAAGTCACAATCCAAGTACAATTTGGCTTAAGCATGAGTTAGGGGAGACATGGGAGTGGTTAATCACTCTTAAGAGAATCATTAAAGGGTCCCCTCTTCTTGCTATTTTGGGTATGGTGATGTGTCCAAGGCTTTCATGGCTCACATGTGGCTCATGCATGGCTTCATGGCTCACCTTTGGCTTGGAAAAAGCTAAGTCAACTTTCATGAAAGAGGATTTTAGGAATTTTGGTAATTTAGGGGTGATTTGATAGGATTTGGCATATGGCTTAGTTTAGAAAAATTTGATGGCTAATTTAGAACTTAGGGATGATTTTAATTGAGTGAGGATGAGATGAGATTGTAATGTGGGCCTTAGGATGGGCTTGGACTTTTGAAATTATTTTAGGAATGGGCTTTTAGGAAGGTTTAAAAAAAAGTGGGCTTTAGGCTTGAAAATAAATTTATGGATGGAAATTTTGTGAAGGATTGGGCCAAACAAATGTTGGGTTTAGTCTAGGGATGTGTCATGAGTGATTTGGATCAAACTTGAGGTAATTTGAGATTGAATTGGGTTGGATTTGGGCTTCTTTGGTAAAGGGGCCAATGTAGGTCAAATTGGGCTAATTTGGCCCAATGTTGGGCTAAGGTTGAAATTGATGTAAAATTAATGTTGAGAAATTTTTATGGGAGTGTTTCAAAGAGGTTTCATCTTTGGTTGGGTTTTGATTTTGGGATTTGGGCCCATTTGGGTTAGGTTTGGGTGTAGGCCCATTTAAGGGGTTCTGGCTTTAGGTTGGATTTGAGTGGCGTTTGGATTCAAATTTTGGGCAAATTATATTAGTGCTTTATTTTTGGGGATGTTAGGGAAGGTTTAGAAAAGGTTTGGGGCCAATTGGAGTTGAACTGGGATGGTTTGGGTTATGTTTGGGTCATGGGTCTAAATTGGGCTTTAAGCTCAAAAATGAAATTAGATCCAAATTTCAACGAAATTAGGCTTGGATTTGGTCTAGATTAATATTGTGGATATTGAATTGAAGTTTAGAATTGAATTGGACCAAAATCAGGGTCAATGGGTAGGTTTGGTTTGACATTGGGTTCACCTTGGGTTAAAAATGGGTCAAATTGGGGGTTCTGGTAAAAGTGGGGTAAATTGACAAAATTGGCCCATGGTGTAGTTGAACAAAATGAAATTGGGAATATTTGGAATTTTTTGGAATTTTCTGGTAATTTTCTGAATTTTTGGATTTTTGGGCTAAGAAGGGCATTTTGGGTATTTGAAGGGTATTGGGGGTATTTTTGGAATTTTTGGTATTTTTTGGCTATAGATGATCAATTTGATTGGGGGAAAATATTTAGGATTGGTTTTGTGGAATTTTGGGTAATTTAGGTGATTTAGAAGAATTTGGGTAGTTTCAAAGGCTTTTAGTAGGTGAGGCGGCGGGGGTCAAAAATTGAAATTTTGGAAAATTGAAATTTTGGAAAATTGAAGATTGGTCAAATGTGAGTGAAATGGAATCACTTTGATTGAGCCATGAAGTCATATCAAGCTCATATGAGCCATGAGAGGGCTCATTTGAGGCATTCAACATGTTGTTCCTAACCCTCTTAGCCAAGGGCTTAGGGGTTAAGGACCATCCATATGAATTACTCACATGAGTCAAGAGGTTAAGTTGGGTGAGAGAGTGGATTCAGGACTTGGAATGTGTGTGAGAGTGTAGTGTATGTGCAAGTCAACCCTCACTCGCACTGTGCCATCCAGTGGTATTCCTAAGGCCAAGAAGTCCTATAGGGAACTCATCCTTTAAACATCCCCATTTGATTTCAACCCTCTGGGTGATTTGGGGTCTACAATTAAGCTTGTGGGGTTTACAGGGAGTTAAGAGGTGTTTGAATTTCTAAATGGTAGGTTCCTTTTCTAGTCCTCTAGGATAGTCAAAGGAAAAACCTAAGGCTACATCCTAAGCACTAAGGAGAGAGAAGAGAAAAGACCTCATCAAAAATGAGGTCAACAAATGGACCCCCAATAGGTGTGGTGTGCTAACCAAGCACACCACGCATATCATGGCGTTGACCGAAGAGATCGAAAAACCAACACAGTATGTCCAAGTGACAAGCTTAGGACGAAGTAAGATTTTCCGCTGGGAGTATCGTGCACATCTCCAAGACCGGAGATCCCCGAACTCTCACCGGGAAAGGAAAAGTAGGTGAATTCCAAATCACAAGATCTGGAGAAATTAAGATTTAGATTTTGTTTCATTTCATGTTCAAGTTTTGATGTGTGAGTTTAGATTTTTATTGAAGTTTAATTTGAAATCGATTTAAGGAAACTTTGAATTTGAAATTTGGATTTGAAATTTGGATTTGAAATGAGGATTGAAACCTAGGTTTCAACCTTGGGATTGTGAAGAGAACTGGAATGTAGGTACCAGCCTCGGAGTGAGAATCAGAGTTTGAATGTCGATGGAACAGGATGAGAGTCAGAATTTAAGTACTGATCTTGAAAGAGAATCAAAATTTAGGTACCGATCTCGGGATGAGAACTGGAATGTAGGTACCAGTCTCGAAAATTTTGTATGAGAATCGGAATGTAGGTACCAATCTCAGGATGAGAACTGGAATGGAGGTACCAGTCTCGGAAATTAGAATTGAAATGTATGTATCAATTCGAAAGAGAATCAAAATTTAGGTATCGATCTCGAAGTGAGAACTGGCTTGTAGGTACCAGTCTCGGAAATTTTGAATTGAAATGTAGGTATCAATTCAGATGAGAATCAAAATGTAGGTATCGATCTCAAAATGAGAACTGGAATGTAGGTACCAGTCTCGGAAAGTTGTACGGGATTCAGAATGTAGGTACTGATCCTAAAATGAGGACTAGAATGTAGGTACCAGCCTCGAAAAGTTGTACGGGAGTCAGAATGTAGGTACTGATCCCAAGATGAGGACTGTAATGTAGGTACCAGCCTCAGAAAGTTGTACGGGAGTCAGAATGTAGGTACTGATCCCAAGATGAGGACTGGAATGTAGGTACTAGCCTCAGTAAGTTGTACGGAAGTCAGAATGTAGGTACTGATCCCAAGTTGAGGACTGGAATGTAGGTACCAGCCTCAGAAAGTTGTACGTATGAAGAAGGACCCAGTCTCATGCCAACAGAGCCAAATCGAACAGAGTTCGTGGCTCCGTGTCAATAGACCTAGTCGATCTTCCTACAAGAGGGAAAGGATATCACAGAAAATCAAAGGATTTCGATTGTGATGCAAAGGTGTAAGATTTTGAAGTTGAAGTGTGGGCCTCTTGTGAGGAAGAACCATCCCGGAAAAGGAGTTTGAAGTAGATTTGATTTGAAAAGAACTGGAGGATTTGAAAAGATGGGTTTAGATTGAAATTCAATTTGAGATTCATTCTCATTTTGTTTGTCCTTTAATGATCCAATTTTATTTTTGTTATTCATTTGATGTTCATGTGAATTTGGAGTTCGTTTTAACATTTCGATTTTTTTAAGGGAGAGAATTTTCATTTATTTTCCTTTTGTTTTTTGTTCTTTGTTCAAAGTTCGATTAACTCTGATGGCGTTTTCCAGTCAATTTGCACAAAAAGAAGTGAAGGCCAAAATGTGACATAGTCACTTTCATTCCAATCTTACTGAAAGTACATCATACAACTTGATCTAGTCATGATGACATTTTTCTCAGAAATTTAATGTCTCATACAATCCATGTAACTCCAAAACGGACTGTGTAAACTTCTTTTTGATCCATCCAAAAGTGTCAGTCAAAAAAAAATCCATGTCTGAATAGTAAGAAACATGGGTAATAACATCACCTTCAAAGTCACCCTTGGCAGGAATGCCGTATGGATGTGCATTGGAGGTGTGTTATTTCCCGTGTAACTCACAGCTCGTAGGGTCGGAGACTCTCCAATTCTGGATCTGGCTGGAAGTGGTAAGGCGCCTTTATGTCGTCCATCCTTCTAAAAGTAAAGGAGATCCGCTCCACTGGCACTCCCGGCATACAATGTTTTTCGATGTCTGCTCCATTTCCTTTTAATATCATGACGGAACCTACCGAAAGTGGTATCTCCACCGGCCCTCAGATCTTACCCGGGCCTGCTATCCGGAGGTCAGATTCGAACATGATATTGCATTGGTTGATGAACGAAACCGTGCAGAAAGGTCTGACAAAGTCGTGGTGGTCTATGTGCGGAGGTATGCAGTCGCCCTTCTGGTAAATGTTGATGATGCAACTGTTGGGTATGCAGTCTTCTAGCAGTACCCTCCACGTTATCATTCTTTTCACCATTCTTTTAATTATCCTCGGCATCGGATCGACCTCACCGTGACGGAGTATCCCCGGTGAATTTCCTTTTCGTCCTCTCGTGAAGTTATAACAACATCCGCACTGTATTGTGACTCTTCCTTTCCCCGGCATCCATCTCCGGGGTTCTGAATAAGTCTTTTCCCTCAGACGGCCTGCTCGACCCATCTTCTAAAGTACTAAGATGCAGTCCACAATCTGCTGCTGCTCGTACTATGAGAATACATCTATGTGTAACTCGAGGCCTTCCAAAATCTTGACTCTATTGCCTTTAATCCTTTCGAAGTACTCGAAAGTCTTCTTCTCAACATTTTGCATTCTTTCTAATTCATATTCTGGGATGATCTGCAAGTGACAAGGTCTAGTAACGTACTACGGGATGTATGGCTCAATCCCGTCACGTTCTCCTGTATACCTTGGCTCCTCGAGGATTGTCTTTGTCGGGACATCCTCCGAGGTTTCTTCCGCAACAAGGTTCTTTAGATCTGGTCTCTCTGTCCGGCGTCGAGGCACTGGCTCTATTTCTATTCTTCTTGGCACTTCTTCGATTTGTTCTGATTTTCTTGGTGTTGATTTTCTTCTTTCTGGTTCCTGACGAACCGGTATCTTTGAAATATGTGTGCCGGCAAAAGCGGCTGTTTCTTCGTGTTGATCTGCTGCTAGTTTAATCAACATCTTGCGGATACGGCGATTCTTATTCCTTCTCTGGGTAGCAGTGAGAGTAGCTCTCCTTACCCCTTGAATTTCTGCGGGCGCGGCGCTGACGAGCCTGCCCTCTGCTGTGGCAATTACAGACTTAATTTTCTTGTTTTCCTCGGTGTTTGTCTTTCTCTTTTGTTGTTGGATTGGTGGCTTAGGCCACCCATCTTCATCACTGTCTGACTGTGAAGCTCTTCTCGGTCAACTGGGACCCAATCATTTTCTTCGTAATCTAGGCTGGCTGGTGTGAAGTCAGAATCAATTTCTATCACTGCTCCATCCTTCACCCTCTTTTTATCGAGTCGAGACTCACGCCATTTCTAAAGTTTAGGACCAACCGCCCGTTCGACATTTCCCTGCGAAAAAGACAAGAAAAGGATCAGGGGCTGTACTAAGAACAAGAAAATGAAGAAAATATTTATCACTGAAAATTCTTATTCACTTATTTTAACTTTAAGGAAAATAGGAAAAGATGAAAAGATCAGGAACAAGATTTGATTTGAAAGGAAAGGTAAAACTTTATTATTATGATTTCACATATTTTATTTTTTTAGCACACATTTTTTTTGTTAATGATTTTTTTTGTCATCCATTTTTATGTTTTTGGGTTCGGACCCAGTCACAAGTGGTTACTTCACCCGTGTTTCTAGGGATGAGAATTCATTCCTTCGAAACATCATGTTGCGTAATACTTCTTCAAATATCGTCCGTTGATTGGAAGCATTTGTCATTCTCCTTGGCAATTCACAAGTTGGTAGGAGCCTCCTGAGTAGACTGTCTCGACCACAAACGACCCATTCCAAGTCGGTTCAAATTTACCTCCTATCTTGCTGTGTGTAAGAATAGGTCTCTTGAGGACGAGAACTAAGTCACCAACTTTGAAAGTTCTTGGGCGGACCAGTTTATCATGGGCCTGGATCATCTTAGCTTGGTACAGTTCCAAATTTTGCTGCGCTGCAAGTCTTTTCCCTTCCAAGCTTTCCAGTTCTTCCAGTCGTAATCTGGCATTTTCTTCTGTAGTAATTTTATTTGCAACTGCAATTCTGAGTGATGGAAGCTGAACCTCTAAAGGTAAAACTGCCTCGGACCCGTACACTAAAGTGTAAGGCGTAGACTGAGTAGGAGTCCTGAAAGTTGTCCTGTAGGCCCATAAGGCTTCTAACAACTTCTCGTGTCAATTTCTCTTGTTGTCGTCCAAAGTTTTCTTTAAAATTTGAACGTGAGTTTTATTAAAAGCCTCGGCCAAGCCGTTTGCTTTTGGATAGTAGATTATTGAGTATCGCCAATCGATCCCGTGTCTTCTGACAAAATTATTGATCTTTGTACTTTGAATGCATACCCATTATCTAAAATGATCCTGCGCGGTACCCCGAAACGGTAGACAACTTGGTTCCTGAAAAACTGTAGCACGTGGTGTGCCTTTACTTCTCTGAGTGGAATAGCTTCTGCCCATTTAGAAAAGTAGTCTGTAGCTGCAAGGATGAAGCGATGTCCTCTTGAAGAAGGCGGTTCTATCGGACCCACTATATCTGTGCCCCAACACTCAAATGGCCATGATGCGATTGTCTGGATGTAGCACCTTTGGAGGTTGGTGTAAAACCACTCCGCGCACTTCGGCACCGGTGACAACTTTCGACAACTTTCAAACAATCGGTCATCATCGAGGGCCGTAGTACCCTAGTCTTTTAATCTTCATTTTAATTTTCTGGACCCGATCGATGAGCGCCACAAAGTCCCGAATGTACTTCTTTAACGATTTCACGAGCCTCGGACCCGCTCAGCATCTTAGCCACATCTGATCAAAAGACTTTCTGTATAATGTATTGTTTATTAATGCGTAAGACAGAGTTCTTTTCTTGATTTGATGGGCTAAGGACTTATCGTCCGGTAGGTTTTCTGTTTGCAAGTAGTCTATTAGTGGCTGCCGCCAATCTTCTGTATTTTTTGTCACTGCTGCAATTGATTTCTCTGCTTTTTCTAATTTTTGTATCATATCCATGTCGAGCTGTGGTAGGACCTGTCGTCCCTGAACTAACACTTCAACTGACTAATCTTGTAAGCACGCAAATTCTTTTGCAAGTCGAGCTAGCGCATCTGCGAAAGCGTTTTCTCTTCTGGGAATCTTGCAGATTGTTACGTTTGGAATTTGTTCCAATAATTTCATGGCGTACTGAAAGTAATGCTCGAGTCTTGGCTTTAAAATTTTGTATTGTTCGGCGACTTGGTGAATGATCAACTGAGAATCTCCGTAGATGTTGATGTCTGTTATTCCCATTTGAATGGTCAGTTCTAGTTCTATTATGAGGGCTTCGTATTCTGCCTCGTTGTTTGTGCAAGGTTCTGTTAAGTGGTAGGAGTATCTTAACATCCCCCGCTCTGGTGTTATAAAGATTAGTCAGATTCCTGCCTTACCGGACACTATCGTTTGCAATTCTTTCTTCTGTGCTGAGGACGCACCGTCGAAGTATAGTTCCCAACGTCGATCATCAATGTCTTCTAGGCTCATTATCTGCTCGTCAGGCAAATCATCGTCGAGAGGCGAATCTGCCGGTAAAGGTTGTACTGTAAGGAAATCAGCTAGGACTTGTCTCTTTACAGTGCGAAGAGGAACGAAAGTTATGTCAAATTGCAATAGTATCATCGACTATTTGGCAAGTCTGCCAGAAAGTGTCGGTCGGGTCATCAAGTATTGCAACGGATTAACTCTCGAAATGAGGTTGACCCTATGAGAAAGCATGTAATATCTGAGCTTCTGAGAGGCAAAGATCAGGGCCAAGCAGTGCTTCTCGATAGGAGGATACTTTACTTCCGTCAGGATTAGACGACTACTTAAGTAGTGGAGAGCATTTTCTTTTCCCTCATCATTTTACTTTACAAGGGAGTCGTCTAAAGCCGCGGTATAAAGTATCAACGGTCTACCTGAGACTGGGGCTGCTAAGACAGGAGGTGTCATTAAGTATTGTTTAATGTCATCGAAGGCATGTCGACATTTGGAGTCCCAAGTAAACTTGGCATCCTTCTTAACCAAAGCAGAAAAAGGTCGACACCTTCCCGACAAATTCGATATAAAGCGTCGAAGATATGCCAACTTTCCTTGAAAGGATCGTAGGCCGTTTCAAGGTTTTAGGAGGTGGCATTTCTAAGATAGCTTTAATCTTTTCCGGATCAATTTCAATCCCACGATGTCGAACAACAAATCCTAAGAATTTCCCGGAGGTGACGCCGAAGGCGCATTTTAAGGGATTCATCTTATGGTTGTATTGTCTTAGTCGCTCGAAAATAATTCTCAAATCATACAGGTGATTTTCTTTCAGTTTGCTTTTGATGACCACATCATCCACATAGCACTCAACTTGGTTGTGAATGAGATCATCAAAAATCTTTGTCATCGCTCTTTGGTATGTTGCTCCTGCGTTCTTCAGTTCGAAAGGCATTATTGTGTAGTAGTAAACTCAGATTGACGTTCTGAAAGCTGTGAGCTTTTCGTCTTCTGGTGTCATCTTTATCTGGTTGTATCCTGATGATCCATCTATGAACGAAAACATTTCATGTGTTGAAGCAATGTCGATCATCAGTTCTGGAATTGGTAGCGGAAATTCGTCTTTTGAACATGCTTTATTTAAATCTCTGAAATCTACGTAGACTCTGATCTGACCATTCTTCTTTCTGACTAGTACGACGTTGGCTAACCAAGTCGGGTATTGCTCTTCACGGACAACTTTAGCATCTATTAGCTTCTTAATTTCGGCTATTACTTGTTGCACAATTTCTAGATGCATTCTTCTGGGAGCTTGTCTGACTGAAACGGAAGTAGGATCCACTCCTAGCCTGTGAACTGCAACTTCTGACGCTAATCGTGGCATTTCGTCATAACTCCAAGCAAAACAGTCCTTGAATTCCATTAACAGCTTGATTATGTTCTCGGAGTCTTCTTTGTTGAGTAAGGAGCTAACAAAGGTTAGCCTAGGCTCTTCGCTAGTACCTAAGTTAACTTCCATTAACTCGTCTATTGTAGATTTGATTTCTTCTTCGAATTCTGGTGGAGCATCTCCGATTGGTAGATCTTCGAGGTCTTCTGAAGCTTCGAAGCAGTCGTCATTAGGTTCGAAAGTGACAACCAAACAACATTTTGTATCGTCAACTGATTCTACTGTACCGAATCCGAGACCATGCTTTGAATTGGGAGGTCGACCGGCATTATTCCATAATTTTTCAAAGTGTTGTGACCGGCTTTTTGTCCATTGTCGAGGTAAGACACCACGTTGAATTAAGTTTTGAACACAGGGAGAGTGCCACTCAAAAGGTAATTCCATTAATTTGAAGAAGTAACATCTTCAAATTGTACATCTTTTTCATTATTGGAAGAAGAAGCACCACGGTAAAACTTGATTGGCTTAGCACCACCACCATGCACTTCTTTGACCACCATACCCTCGATCTTATTAGAGTGGATCGGGGTCAGGGTCATAGTATGAACATGATGGTTAATCTTTTTGTATATTGATTTATATTCTTCATTCTTTTCATCTTCGAGAGAAAGTTTGAACTGGGGTTCCTTTTGACTTATTGTCGCTGCTTCTTTCTTGATTTCTTCTTCTGCTTCTGAACTGTTCTCCCAATCAACATAGATGACCGGTTTCTTCTGTCCAATTGTCCCAGCGTCTCTTCCAGGACCTCGTCCCCGGCCTCGACCTCGGATGTGAGTTCTGGAGAAACCTTCACCATCTCGCCATAAGGGAGGGGTGAGTGACTGTTGGACTAGAACTTCAGGTTCTTCATCGTCTCAAATTTCTTTTGCTTCATTTAGTATAGTATTTCTGGAAAAGTTTGTTTTCTTCGGAGGCGCGTAGTAGGCTGCATCTTCATGAATTCTGATTTCATGCACGGAGAATGGTTGCAAATCACCTTTGATGCACTGTTTCCCTCCTTCGTAATACTTTATGCACTGGTACAGAGACGAAAGTACCATCCGGTTTTCATGGATCCACGGTTGACCTAGTAGAGCGTTGAACGATGTCTCATAATCAATTATGTGGAATTTTGCGGTTGTCTTTGCTAAATCACCGGTCTTCATTAGTAGTGTTATCGATCCAAGAGCTCTTTCTCCTTTTTTATTGAAGCCTCTTAATAGCATCTTGTCTGCTTCAAGTTCGCGAGCATCAATTTCTAAATATGGTAACGTCCGAAGATTCATTATGTTGATTGATGCTCCCGGATCAACCAAAACTCCGGAGAGCGTAAACTTTCCAATAAGTGATCGAAATGTACAACTGGTCGGTTGTGATCTCGCCGTTCCTGCAATAGCATCATTGTTCGTGAAGGTAACACCTCGTTGTTCTTTTAACGAGCAAACCTCGTCAAAGGATTCACCGGCCATTTGAGCTAGATAAATCTCTGGATCAAGTAAAGCTTTGATCAAAGCTTCTCTCATTTCCTTTGATAGGATCAGAGCGTCGTATATGCTTAGTTTGGCTGGTAGCTTCCTAAGATGGGCTAGCACGTTGTAGTCTACTTTATTACCATGTTCCTCGGTTTCTTCCCGAATGGGCAATTCCTCTGTCGGGGTTAGTTCTTCCTGAGCAACCAACTGCTTTCCTTTATCCTTTGGACCCATTCTCGAGGGTAGAACTTTTCTACTTCTTAAATTTACTTCAGTTATCTCTTCTGAAATCGGTGTTGAATCTACTGGTGTATCCTCTTGAATTGGAACCACTGGCTCTTCTGAAGTTGCTTCGGCGTCTGATGGTTCTAATTCTATCGTGATCGGAGCTCCTCGGAATTCACAAATGGACTCGTTGCTTGTCGAGCTTTCGTAGCCTCCTTTGTGAACATCTTCTTCGTCGTGGTCATCGAGGTTTAGTATGATTTGAGAAATATTATTTATATTGGAATCAAGATCCGGATTAAGCCGGTTGTTGTTAGTTACGTAATCGTTAGAAACAGTCAAAACGTAGCCAATGCCATAACCCTTATCATTATAAGATCCCGCCGAAGCGAGCAGATAATCATACGTAGTCGGAGTTCGAGGATTTCTCCCCGAATCAGAAACAACCATTCTAGGATAAGCAGCCCCTAGTCTACCCTTCGGAGCCTCGGTCTTCTTTTCTTCCATGATCTTCTCTTCCTTCTGGGGCGCTTCTTCAATCGTAAGTGATAGTGCCGGCTCGACAGGTTTCAAACTCTGAGTTGAAGCATGTACCGAAGCGGCCTAGATGTGATCCAAAATCTTCTTCGATGATTTTGTCCAGACAGTACTCCATCCATCATTGGTCGTGTAAGGGTCTATCGGAACAATGGGATCCGTTGAAATAATATTGACGGAACCTCCTTTCTAGGGTTCCTTCATGTATTCCTTTGGGATCGTTATGTTCCCTTTCTGGAGATTGTCTTCAAGCCAACTCTTGAAATTGATGCAATCCTCTATCTTGTGTCCGAGCATCTGGTGGTAAGGGCAATAGTTCGGATGATCTTTCTTATTGACTTCCTCCATCTTCTTGGGCTCTAGTAGCTGAAAATCTGGTGTCTTCATTAAGCTGCGGAACATCTTCGCTACTGCTTCAGTTTTGAATGGGTATTCTTTGTTTAGAAGTTCCCTTAAGGTACGTGACGAACGAGGCGGTTGTTCATAATGCTGAGGCGACTGATAGCTCGGACGAGGTTGCTGATAGCCCTGTTGAGGTTGCTGATATGTCCGTTGCGGTGGTGGATAACTGGGCTGTGGTCGCTCTGGCGGAATCTACATTGGCTGCTGTTGACCTTATTTTTGATGAGGTCTTCTCTTCTTCTTTTTAGTACTTAGGATCTAGCCTTAGGCTTTTCCTTTGACTATCTTAGAGGACTAGAATTGGGATCCACCATCTAGAATTTCAAACCACTTCTTAACTCCCCGCAAACTCCACAAACTCGATCGTAGACTCCTAATCACCTGGAGGGTTGAAATCGAATGTGGAATTTTAAAGGATGGGTTCCTATGAGACTCTTCGGGCCTTAGGACCGCCCCGGCGACCCGGTCTCGGTGAAGGGGCTGACTTACACACACACTACACTCATACACTACACTTTCACACACCTCCTAAAACCACACACATACCTAACTTGACCTCCTGACTCATGTAGGTGATTCACATGGATGGTCCTTTACCCCTAAGCCCTTGGCTAAGAGGGTTAGGAACAACATAGTGAATGCCTCAAATGAGTCCCTTCATGGCTCATGTGGGCTTGATGTGGCTTCATGGCTCAACCAAAATGATTTCATTCCACTCAAGTTTACCCAATCTTCAATTTCCCAAATTTTTAATTTTTGACCCCCGGGACCCTACACCCGCTTAGCCTACCCAAAACCCTTGAAACTACCCAAATTTTTCAAAAATTTCCAAATCACCCAAGATTCCTCAAAATCAATCCCAAAAATTTCCACATCACTTAAATTGATCATCCATACCCAAAAATACCAAAAATTCCAAAAATACCTCCCAATACCCTTCAAATACCCAAAATACCCCCCTTGACCCAAAAATCCAAAAATTTAAAAAATTCCCAGAAAATTCCAGAAAATCCCAAATATTCCCCATTTCATTTTGTCCAACTACACCATGGGCCAATTTTGTCAATTTACCCCACTTTTTTCAAAACCCCCAATTTGACCCATTTTAACCCAAAGTGAACCCAATGTCAAGCCAAACCTACCCAATTGACCCAAATTCTGGTCCAATTCAATTTTAAACCTCAATTCAACATTCCCAATACCAATATAGACCAAATACAAGTCCAATTTGATTGACATTTGGATCCACTCTCACTTTTGGCCTTAAAGCCCAATTTGGACCCATGACCCAAACCTAACCCAAACTCACCCAATTCAACTCCAATTAACCCCAAATCTTTTCTAAATCTTCCTTAGCATCCCCACAAGCGAAACGCTAACATGATTTGCCCAAAATTTAGATCCAAACCCCACTCAAATTCAACCCAAAGCTAAAAGGCCCAATTTTGACCTAAACCCAAACCTAACCCAAATGAGCCCAAACCCCAAAATCAAAGCCCAACCAAAGTCAAAACCTCCTTGAAACACTCCCATAAACATTTCTCAACAATAATTTTACATCAATTTCAACCCTAGCCCAACATTGGCCGAACTTGGTCCACTTGGACCTATATTGGCCCATTCACCAAAAGAACCCAAATTCAACCCAATTCAAACCCAAATCACTCCCAATTTGCTTCAAGTCACTCATGATACATCCATGAGCTAAACCCAACAATTATTTGGCCCAACCTCTTTACAAAATTTCATCCCAAAATCCATTTTAAAATTCAAAAGCCCACTTTCCTAAACCATTTTAAAAGCCCATCCTTCACCACATCCAAAGGCCCAAAATTGGTCCTAAAGCTCACATGATATTTCTCTACATCATCCATTCAATTAAAATCATCCCTAAGTCATAAACCAATGATCAAATAATTCTAAATGAAGCTTCATCCAAATTTTCACCAAACTATCCAAAATTCTTAAAACCCTTTTTTATGAAATTGACTTGACTTTTCCCAAGCCAAAGGTGAGCCATGAAGCCATGCATGAGCCACATGGAAGCCATGAGAGCCTCTTTACATGTCACCATGCCATTAATGGCAAGAAGAGGGGACCCTTTCCTAACCCTTCATTAATCCTTTTTAACCATACTCATGTCACACTCTAAACCATGCTTTGCCACCTAATCCTCGATGGAGACTCCACCACACATGGGAGGTCGACCCACCCGACCTCCTCAGCCCAAAACCGAGTCTTGGGGAGGTGCACCCAACCCATTTGCATGGGTTGACCAAAATAAGCCAAAATGACCCCTTCCCCTTTCTACTTCGATTCAATCACTTTACACATGTCAAACCTCAATCGAATGCACCAAACCCCAGCCCCGACCCACCTAAACAAGATGGTGACCAATGCTCGGCCGGTCAGCCACTGTGCCGCCGGAAAACACCATGGCCGAGAGCTCACATGTGAGCCAACCTAGAATTCTCCCTCGCCGAGCCGCCCCATCCCCACTGGCCATTAGAGCTCGTTCTTCTCTTGCCAAGAGCAGCTGATCCCAAGCCCTAACTCTCCCTGGGAGGCCCTCCACCCTCTCCTATTTAAACACTACCCCTATCGGCCATGAGAGGTGCTGAAACAAACCTTTAGGAAACTCTGCCAAAATTGTTCCAGAATCCTTCCGATACACAGAGCACTTGATCCCCACTGAGATCCCCCTGCCATTTCTTCTCTGTGAGCTCAATTTCAGAGTTGAAATCTAGACCCAAAACCAGGACACTTCTCCACAGTGAGCTAATCCCCAAATCGATTGGTTCTACACCTTCACCGTACCAAGGGAAGGTGTCCACCAACGAAAGCCCCGTCTCCGTAGCCACCCAATTGCTCCAGCCTCCAAGCTTTGTGATCGGGCTTGGTCGAAATCACACCTAGACAATTCACCAGACCAGGAGACTTCATCTGGAGCTTGTTGGGATCCAATCGAAGGTGGAAACACTCTCAGATCGAAGCCACACTTCTCTGAGCAAAGGTATGGCCTCACTCTTCTTCCCGAGCTTCTGAACATTCTCCGTTTTTATTGCATAAATTTCATCCCACATAAACCGTATAGATGTGTTCGTCTTCTCAAGACGAATCCATATAAGCATAAGAACATGAAAATCCATCGAGTATCGAGTGAGATCTTAGTGGATTTAGTGTGGACGGCTCTCGGGCGAGGACGCTCGTGGACGATGAACGGATGCCGTCCATTCAATACACGCGCGGATGGATGGCCAGTGATCGCATCGGATCGGGGAGACGGAACGATAGCAGCCGGGCCCCCGGAGCGCCGAGTCGATGGCGGCGTCGAATGGGAGCGCGCCACGCGGCGTTTCGGAGCTGCCGAGGTTGACGCGGCGCCGCGTGGATAAATAGAAAATTAGAGATTTTTCTGATTTATTTAATTCCCTAAACTTCAAAAATTCATAACTTTGTGTAGAAAAATCATAAAATAAAATAAAAATACCCTCTTGCTCAGTGAACAGAGGAGAATAATGTGGAAAAGAAATTATTTAATTTCATCAAGTATTTTATTTTTAATAATTTATTTACTCTCTCGCATATTTTTAATTCTCCATGCATGTATACAATTCACCATGGCATGAGACCATATGGCTTTTGAAGCCTCTGAATTTGGGAACATTCCCTAAATTTTCCAAAGTCGAGGCCATCCCTATGAAAAGTTATTGATTTTTTCAAATTCATGTTACTGTTTTGAGTATTTTAATTCCAATAAATAGCATGTTGTGAAATAAATTCTAGGAAAATTTGGTGATGTTCCTTATGACCAGAGGATCCTAGGAAAAATAGGTTTTGAGTTAACTCATTTAAAATAACCCTAATTGGCTTAAACACCCAAAATGGATCTCTAATTAATTAGAGCTAACCATACATCAAATTGATTTGAAATTAATTCTCCACTGACCTTTAGGATCAGAGGAGCCCACCATAAAAATTTGAGGTCAATTGGACTTAGTTAGCCCTACTAATTGGGTTGATTAAGCCATTTAGTCATTTTAAACTTTAAAAATTCATAACTTTCAAAATACTTTTTAAAAATTCACCAAATTGGTTTTGGAGCCTCTTTGATATCAGGGGAATTTAATAAAATTAAAATTTCAATTTTCTAAAAAAGTTGATTTTTAATATTATTTTAATATTTTAATAATTAAAAAATAATAAAAATCACAAAAATAATAAAATTCACCAAAATGTCACATTTTAAATTTTAATCATTTAGGAACAAACCCCATATTTTTCTTAGGTCTATTTAGTGAGATATTAAATTTTAAAGCCCTAAGGTAATTTTAAAATTAAAAAAAATGTATTTTCTAGCATTTTCACTAAAATAATTATAATAAATCATAGAAAAATCAGAAAATTGCAAAATTTGATTCTCTGATTTTCTTGATATCAGAGAGATTTTTTAAAAATATAAAATTCATTTTTCAACATTTATTTTATTTTTAAATTAATTAACACTCCAAAACTTAAAATAATTATAATAAAAATAATATAATTCAAAAAATCACCAAAATTGGTCCATGTGGTCCTCTGGTCATTAGGAATGTCCCCTAATTTTCTTAAGGACATAAACTTTCCCTTGGTCATGTTATTAAATTTTCCTTGGAAATCTCTATTTTCTACCAAAAATAATTATATAAACAAATTAAATACAGAAAAATCACATTTTCTCCTCTCATGTCTTTATTGACATATGAGTGAAGTCACATAAAAATTTCAAGTTCATTTGAGTTCAATTTAATGAGTTATGAAATTATTAAGCTTAAAGGGTAAAGTGGTAATTAAAATTTTAATCCTTAATTAAAACTTTAGGTTTAATAAAAAAATTAACAAGTAAAACATTTGATCCTAATCTGATTTGGATGATTGAAATTTAAATAATTAAAGGGTAGAAATCCATTAAGCAATTCAAAATAATTAAACCTTAATTAAATAATTGATTAAATTTGGAAGAATAATAAAATCGGAATTATTAAAATAGGGATATTATTAGGAGGAGATTTATTCTTTAATTTAAAAATCCCTAAATTAATTATCTCATTAAAATTTAATTCTTAATTAAAATGATAACTCAAATTTAAAATATTAAAAGACTTAATCATTAAACTAAAGTTAAATTATTAAACTCTTTTAAAGTGTCAATTAAAATTAAAAATTAAATTAAATTAAAAATTAAATTAAATTAAGTAAATTAAATTGAATTAAATTAAATTAAATTAAATTAAAATTAAAAGTTAAATCAAATTAAAGATTAAATTAAATGAATAAATTAAATTAAAATAAAATAAAATAAAATAAAATAAATTAAATTAAATTAAATTAAATTAAATTAAATTAAATTAAATTAAATCAAATTAAATTAAAATTAAATCAAATCAAACTAAATTAAGTTAAACCAAACTAAATTGAATAGAATTGAAATTAAATTAAATTAAATTAAATTTAAAATTAAATTGAATTAAATAACATCACCTAAAACAGAAAGAAATTAAATATAAAATAACTTGAACACTATTCCAAATTTAAACCCATTAATTGAAATTAAACTAAATCACAAACCATTTGAACATCAATTTTTCCTCGAAAGCTTTAGTTATCATAACTCCTAAACAGAATATTAAATGAAATGTTACTTCACTTATAGGATATTCAAATGTCCTAATTCACTGAGCAAGATAACAACAAAACTTGAATTCCCGGACAATTAATTCATTTGTGTAATTAAGTTCATTTGGACTTAAAACAATCCTAGAAATATTGAAAAGATGTTTAAGATTTGTCTTAAGCACTTCCTCGATATGATAGGATGTTCATAAGAACAATTGAACTTAATTATTCTTTGATGAAGAAAATCGTCCTCAAACAAAAACACAAGGTACCTAGACGTCATAAGAAATGACTAGCTATAGGATTAGGAATTTGGTAGAAAACCATAACACTTACCTTAGCTTTACCTAGGAACTTGCTTAAATATTCTAATTGTGTTTTAAGTGCAGCTCGGGATGACGGGAAGACCCCCCAGGTACGCTTTTGTTTTATTGTAATTTATTTTCTTGCAATTTACATTATTGCAATTTATTTAATCGCATTGCACTTACTTTTCTTGCATGATAAACAACCGTTGCATGAAAACCCACACCTTTAGGATAGTCCCTAAAACCGAAACCAAAACTAAGTTAAAAGTCATTGCAAGATAAAATTCACCGCCACAACATTTTAAAATATAAAACAACTCAAAATTTAATCACAAACGTAACACAAAACTACAATTACAATTAAATTAAAATGTCCCGTTGGATGATCGGGAATACCTCTGATGATGTAACCTACGTGTTGCTAACGGGATTTCCCACGGTCTAAATGAAAGTGTGGAACTCATTCAGTTGAGTTTAGCAAATTCATTTGGACTAAGTGAATCCGATAAAAATAATGATGCCGGAAGGACTGGAACCGCGGATCTTAACCGGTGTCGTTATAATCAACTTTAAGATTTGTTTTAATTAAAGTATTGAAAACACTTGGAAATTAAGATTTTCTCTAAACCAAAACACTTTTCTCATCCCCGATTTATGACTTCTAAAATTGAACCTCTCGCAACAACAAGGAGCTCGGTGCATGGTGGGCAAGACGGCCATCGTCATCAGCAAAACCCGAGTCTACTTCAGCAGAAACTTTCCTAGAATTAAATAACGAAGCCATAGGACTTCGAGGTAGTTCGCCTAGTGCAACATAAATCCTCAACTCTTCGTTAGGCACTTGCATTGCAAATTAAGCCCTAACCGGTCTTAGGATTCCGAGGTAGTCGTCCGGTACGACAATAAACCCTCACATCTTCGAGGCTATTTGTTTGATTTTATCATACAAATATAAGCCCTAATTAATTAAAATTAGCAAGATCAAAACATTTAAATAAATATTAGGACTTTCCTAAACTCAAGCCAAACAATAGGATAGTCGGGAAATTACCGAAGTTCGCTTCGAATCCGTGATTTCTCCTACTTTTCTTCCTTTGGATTCCCAAAATAAAATGTTCCAAATTTGATCCATTCCCTATCGAAATTCAAAAATTCAATCCCTTGAAAACTTAAACTTTGAAATCCTTCGAGAGCAGAATTATTGATTATTATCGAGAGTTTTCTTAAGTGATTCCCATCACTTAAGATGTAATTAACTATAGGGGCTTGCCCTTATAGTGGAATTTTAAAAGAACCTGTGTAATATAAACCCCGTTTAATGCTTTCATATTAAGCAGGGAATTTGTCGGCTTATAAAATTGGTTCGCGGACCAAACGGATGTCACAAATCTTCTAGTTTATTTAATCGAGCCCCACCGTCAAGCGATGTGTCTATCCTTAGGGATAGATACACGGTTTGTGGTGCGGTGCTCGTTTATATAAACTATTTGGGATGTGAGATCGGTTTAATCTCATATCTTAAAACCTTCAAATTTAAAATTATTTTCAAAATCAAATACTACTTTTCAAAATTATTTATTTAAATTAAATTAAAATTCGCCGACAACTTCTGTTAGGCGACCCCCTTCTTTTAAAATAAAACACACAACCTAAAAATAATGCCGACAGCTGCTTGTCCTTATCTACTGCCACGATGATTGCAGATTTCTTCTCGAATGTTTTCACAGGCTTCTTTTTATCATTCTTGTCCGCAAAACTTAACTGCTTTGCTTCTTCTTGCAAGCTCCCGGCCTTGCTGAGCAACTTCTCGAAAGTCTTGATTGTAAATCCTTTAAGGAGTGCTATCAGGCCATGGATACTTTTGAGCAAGATGCCGACTGCATGTTGTTCTTGAAGCTGTGGTTCACACTTCATGCTTAAGTTTCTCCATCGAAGTATGTAATCCACTAAAGTCTCGTTCGGCTTTTGCTGCTCCAACACTAGATCACCGATAGTGATGTGGTGCTGAGCTCCGGCAAATCGTTTCACGAAGAGATTTTCTAGTTCTGAAAAAGTCTTCACTGAGCCATTTGGCAATTCTACGTACCAGTCGAAGGCGATCCCTGACAAAATGCTGACGAACTGGCGGAAGAGTAAAGCGTTGCTCCCACCGGCATTGCAGCAACTAGCATGAAAATGTGCGACATGCTGCCGAGGGTTTCCTGTTCCATCAAAAGTTTTAAACAGAGGTGGTACGAAGCCTTTTGGGTATTGGACTACATCGAACTCTTCGGGGAAAGGTCTACCCGTCTGAATGGATGCTCCACTCTTAGATTGTGCTAGGGCTTCTCGCACCTGCTGTTCTACCATGTTATTAATATCTTTTTCAGGGATCATGCTCTGTGTAGAATCCTTCTTTGGTATTTCGTCTCCGTTGACGGATGTGATTTCTTTTCCTCCATCTGCAATATGGATAATTTATGGGGGTGTCTCTTTCTGAGGCTGGGCCTGACTCTAGAGAGTGGCTAAGGCAGCAGCCATCTCTTCCATCCTCTTCGCCATCTGGGAAGTCGTATCATCTCTTTCCCGAAGCTGCGCTCTCAATACTTCCGGTTCATCTCTCTCCGCAGCTGTCGGAGCACCTTGTGAAGCTGACGATGCTCGTGTCTTAACCATGTTGATCTCGGCATACTCCTCATCCATGAACTTTGATGAGTCAATTTTGTCTCCTAATTCTTCTTCTCTTTCCTTTGCTAGCTGTAGGATGTCGGTCCTTAACTTGTCCATGGCATCATCTAGTGGCCCTTTTCGTACTGTCTCGCAGTTGTCTTGTGATGGTTGATGAACTTCCTTCCAGGGAGTCCCCTTTATTGCAGTAGCACTTTCTTCTGATTCAAGCTTCCTGACGAGACTTTCCTTCTCAGGACATTGTTTTAGTCTTAGCTGGCCAGTAGTAGGTCGCCACACCATCCTTCTTGCAGCCGGAAGCTTAGGACCGGAAGGTCTGTCGGCTATATGCTGGAAGGTGGTATCCTGCCTAATCTATAGACCCGATACAACAACGGGCGGACTGGCCTTTATCTTCTTCTTTGGTTTCTCTGTGGCAGCAACAGGCTCTATTCGCGGTCTGAGGTGGGGTTTAACTGGCACTCGTCCTATCCTTTTTAAGATTTCTGACACAGGACATCTTTCTTTCTTTGCCAATCTTTCTATCACAACTTGCAGCAGAGCCATTGGCGTAGTCTTATCCCTTTTCCTCTTGTAATTGTTGTAGTATGCAGGTCGGGCAAATGCGGTGGCGATCTTACAAATATCCTCTTCATCTGATGCGTCAGAGAGGGGGTGAAACCTGCTCCCTTCCAACAGAGGTATATATTCAGGCAGTTCTTTTCTTTCTTTAGGGATATCTTCTAGAAAGGCAACTTTAGCAGCTCTAGCTTTCTTGGCGATCTTCCTGCTTCTATTTCTCCTTTGAGTCCGAGTTAAGGGTGCAACTTTTGAACTGGACCCAATCTAAAAAATAGATGGTATTGTAGCGAAATCTGTACCCTCCACGGTGACATGCTCATCACAGAACTGGATTTCCTTCCCCTTCAGCTTGGCAGAAGTCGGGGTAGGTGCTGAGATGACTAGACCGGTGAGGGTAGAGACAACAGTCCTCCTACGAACAGTAGTACTCCTCTCACTCGGGACCCTTTGCAGGGGAGGGAATTCTTGAGTCAACTTCAGGTTGAACTCAATCACGGGCTCTTCAGCTTATGACACTTTGTCCATTAGCGTGAAGAGAGTAACGTCAGCGAACTTAACATCTGTGTTGCCTAATATTTGTCTGAAGCGGATGATCCCATTGTCAGGCAGTTCATCCTTGTAAACGGCTAAGTCCATTCCATTGGTGAAGGAAAAGATTAACTTTGGGGCAGTCAATTTCTACAGGGCAGATTCCGAATGTCAGTCCCGAATTATGCTTCTTTTCATCGTAAAGTTTAGGACGAAAAAGAAAGAGTCCGAACACATTTTCGTTTATCTTAGTATATTTGTGATTTATAAAATAGGTTGTTTACTAGAGGATTTGTTTGTTAGAAACAAAACGACTAAAGGAAAAAATGTTATAGAAAAGGTAAAGGACACGATTTAGAATTGGAAAGGAAGAGAAAGCCTTATGCAAGACTTCTCAACTCGAAGGATCGCTCCTAAACTAACACCTATTGGGGGTCCACCCTACCTCAAAAATGAGGTAAAAGGATCTCAGAACCTCTCTGTTTAAGGATGTCTAAACAGTGGCTCCTAAATCTAAAAGGAGTTGGCTATACTCGTTCAAGACAGAAATGAACAGGTATTCCAACGGAAGAATGGTAGTTTTGGTCCATTAGGGGCATGGACTCACTACCGATTTATGAAAGCAAAACTATCTGATCAAAATGGAGAGAGGAACTATTCCCCAGTGGAGTCGCCAAAAATTGTACGGCTTATTTTTAGGTTTGTGTATGTTGTATTTTGAAAAGGGGTCGCCTAAAGAAATTGTCGGCGAATTTTAAATTTTAAATTTAATTTAAACATATATATAATTTAGAAAGTAGTATTTTATTTTGAAAATAATTTTTTTTTTAAATTTTAAACTTTTAAGATATGAAATCAAACCGATCTCACATCCTGAATAGTTTATATAAACGAGCACCGCACCACAAACCGTGTATTTATCTCGAGGAATAGACACACTGCTTGATGATGGGGCTCGATTAAATAAACTAAAAGATTTGTGACATCTATTTGGTCCGCAAACCAATTTTATAAGCCGACAAGTTCCCCTGCTTAATATAAAGGAATTAAGCAGGGTTTATATTACTCAGGTTCTTAAAGTTCCCTATGAGGCAAGCCCCTATAGTTAATTACATCTTAAGTGACGGGAATCACTTAAGAAAACTCTCGATAATGATCAGTGGTTTTGCTCTCAAGAATTTCAAAGTTTAAGGTTTTTCAAAGGATTTGAGTTTTGGAAGTTTCAATAGGGATTAGCTCAAATTTGGAACAGTTTATTTCAAGAGTCCAAAGGGAGAGAAGTAGGAGAAGCTGAGGATCCAAGAAGAATCTTAGCCACTTCCCAGACTATCCTATTGTTTGGCTTCAATTTGGGAGTTTATTTAATTTTGCAATCTTACCTATTTAAATTAATTAGGACTTATATTCGTATGACATGATCATACAAATAGCCTTCAAGATGTGAGGGTTTATGTAGTACCGAACGACTACCTCGGAGTCCTAAGACCGGTTAGGGCTTAATTTACATGACATGATCATGCAAATGCCTAACGAAGAGTTGAGGATTTATGTTGCACTAGGCAAACTACCTCGAAATCCTATAGCTTGGTTATTTAATTCTAAGAAAGTTTAACTGGTGTAGATCCGAGTTTTGCTGATGATGATGGCTGTGCTGCCCACCATGCTTCAAGCTCCTTGTTGTTGCAGAGGTTTAGTTTTAGAAGTCATAAATCAAGAGATGAGAGAAGTGTTTTGGTTTAGAGAAAATCTTAAAATTCAAGTGTTTTTAATATTTTAATTAATACAAATCTTAAAGTTATTTAAACAAAACCGATTAAGATCTCACGGTTCCGTCATCCGAGGTATTCCTGATCATTCAATGAGACATTTTAATTTAGTTGTGATTGTAGTTTTGTTGTTCTGTTTGTGATTAAATTTTGAGTTGTTTTATATTTTGAAATGTTGTGGCGATGATTTTTTTTATCTTGCAATGACTTTTAATTTAGTTTTAGTTTCAGTTTAGGGACTATCCTAAAGGTTTCGGTTTTCATGCAACAATCTTGTTTATCATGCAAGAAAAAGTAAAGTACGGTGCATGTAAGTAAATTGCAATAGTAAATTGCAATTAAATAAAAGCGCACCTGGAGGGTCTTCCCGTCATCCCAAGCTGCACTTAAAACACATGTTAATGCATTTAAATATTTTGCAAGAAATACCTAGGTAAAGCTAAGGGAAAAAGTTTTGGTTGTCTACCAAATTCCTAATCCTACAACTAGTCGTCTCCTATGATGTCTATGTTCTTGTGTTTTGGTTTAAGGATGATTTTCTTCATCAAAGAACAATTAAGTTCAATTGTTCTTATAAACATCCCATCATATTGAGAAAGTGCTTAGGACGAGTCCTAAACATCTTTTCAATGTTTCTGAGGATTATTTTAAGTCCAAGAGAATTAAATTATACAAGTGAATCAATCATCCAGGAGTTTAAGTTTTGTTCTCTTGCTCAGTGAACTAGGACATTTGAATATCCTATAAATGAAGAAACACTTCACTTAATACTTCATTTAAGAGTTATAATAATAATAGCTTTAAAAGGAAAAATCCACTTAGTAAGTATTTTAATGATTTAAACTTAATGATTTAATTTTAATTTGACTTAAATATAAAGATTAGTTTAAGTTTGGAATAGTGTTCAAGTTATTTGAGATTTAATTCTTAATGACTTCATTTAAGTTTGTTGTTAAATGATTTTAATTTAATTCAATTTAATTTTAACTTAATTTGATTTGATGTTGATTTGAATTTAACTTGGTTTAATTTAAATTTAGATTTAGTTTAATTTTAACTTTAATTTAATTTGATTTATTTAATTTAATTTAATTTAGTTTTATTTTAACTTTAATTTAATTTTAATTTGATTTGATTTAACTTTAATTTAATTTTAATTTATTTTTTTAATTTTAATTTAATTTAATTTTAATTTTAATTTAATTTTGATTTTAATTTAAGTTCGATTTACTTTAATTTAGCTTAGTTTAATTTTAATTTAATTTCAATTTGACTTAATTTTTAATTTAGTTTAAATTTGAATTTAAATTTAATTTTAGTTTAATTTTAGTTTTAATTATTAATTTGGATTATAATTTTAACTTTTTTTTATCAAGAATTAAGTATTGTTGAAGTGATTTATTTAGGGATTTTTAAATTAAAGAATAAATATCTTCTTAATAATATCCCTACTTTAATAATTCCAATATTTATTATTCTTCCAAAATTTCAATTAATTAGTTAATTAAAGTTTTATTTTAATTATATTTGAAATGGTTAGTAGGTTTCTAACCTCAATTATTTATGTTTCAATCATCCAAAATCAGTTTAAAATCAAATATTTTACCCTCCCCTTTTTTATTAATCCTAAAATTTTAATTAAGGTTTGAAATTTTTAATTACCCTTTTGCCCTTCAAGCTTAATAATTCTATAACTCACTAAATTAAGCTTAAATGAATTTGAAATTTTTATCTAACCTCACTCACATGTCAATTAAGACATTAGAGGAGAAAATGTGATTTTTCTGTATTTAATTTATTTATGTAATTATTTTATTAATGGAAAATAGGGGTTTTCAAGGAAAATACAATAACATGACCAAGGTAAAGTTTCTATCCTTAAGAAAATTATGGGATGTTCCTAATGACCAGAGGACCATTTGGACCAATTTGGGTGATTTTTTGAATTATATTTTATTTATTAGAATTATTTTTAATTTTGGAGTATTAATTAATTTTAAAATAAAATTAAAGTTGAAAAATAGATTTTATATTTTTCTTAAATCTCTGTGACATCAAGGAGCCTAGAGAAATAAATTTTATATTTTTTTAATTTTTCTTTGATTTATTAGAATTATTTTAGTGAAAAAGGTTGAAAATTCATTTTTTTAAATATTAAAAATTACATTAAGCCTTTTAAAATTCAATATCTTATCCTAGGGACTTAGGGAAAAATATTTGGTTTGTTCCTAAATGATTAGGAGTTAAAATGTGACATTTTGGTGATTTTATTATTTTTTAATTATTAAAAATATTAAAATAATGATAAAATTCAATTTTTTTTAGAAAATTACAATTTTAATTTTGTTAAATTCCCCTGAGGTCAGAGAAGCCCCAAGACCATTTATGTGAATTTTTGAAAAGTATTTTGTGAGTTATGAATTTTTAATGTTTAATTTCACTTATGGGGCTTAATCAACCCATTTGGTGGATCAAATCAAGTCCAATTAGTTTCAAATTTTTATGTGAGGTTCTCCTGAACCTAAAGGAGAGTGGAGAATTATTTTCAAGTCAATTTAATGTGTGGTTAACCCTAATTAATTAAAGTTCAATTTTGGGTATTTAGGCCAATTAGGGTTGTTCCATGTGAATTAACTCAAAACCTATTTTTCCTAGGTTCCTCTGGTCATAAGAAACATCACCAAATTTTTCTAGAATTTATTTCTCAACATGCTAATTATTGGAATTAAAATACTTAAAACAGTAACATGAAATTAAAAAATCAATAACTTCTCATAGGGATGTCCTCTGACCTTCGAAAATTCAGGGAATGTTCCAAAGTTAAGAGGCTTTAAAAGCCCGATCGTCTCATGCCATGGTGAATTTTCTATATGCATGGAGAATTGAAAGAGTACAGAGAGTAATTAAATCATTAAAAATAAAATACTTGATGAAATTAATTGATTTCTTTTCCTCATTATTCTCCTCTGTTCACTGAGCAAGAGGGTATTTTTATTTTATTGTTATGATTTTTCTACACAAAGTTATGGATTTTCTAAGTTCTGGTAATTTAATAAATAAGAAAATAACCCTGTTTATCTACTCATCCACGCGGCGCCGCGTCAACGTCGGCGGCTCTGAAGGGGTACGTGTCGCGCTGTGATTGGGCGCCGCCATCTGAGTCAGCAGTCCCGGGGCCCACCTTTCATGTAACATCTTCTGGTCTGACGCGATCCGAGCCGTCCATCAGATACACGCGTGATCCAACGGCTCCTGATCATCGTCTACGACTGGTGTGCACCCGTGACCGTCCACACTAAAACCCTAAGAACTCACTCGATTCTCAATGGATTTTTGTGTTCTTATGCTCTATGGATTCGACTTAAAGATACGAACAAATCCATATGGTAAACATGCATTGAAATCGATTTATATCAAATGGAGAATCTCCAGAAGCTCGGGAAGAAGAGAGAGTTCATACCTTTGCCCAGACAAGTGAAGCATCGATCTGAGAGTTGTGTCACGTTCGATTGGGTCCAAGCAAGCTCCGCATGAAGTCCCTTGGCCCGGTGAATCGCCTAGGTACAAAAGTGACCACAGCCGATCACAAAGCTTGGAGGCTAGAAGCAATGGCTGGCCTGGTGAAGGGTCTTTTACTGGGAAACTTCTCCTCTTGGCCTGGTGAAGGTGTAGAGTCAATCAATTTGAGGATTGACTAACTATGGTGAAGTGTCCTGGTTTTGGGCTTGAATTTCAACTCTGAAATTGAGCTTACAAAGAGGAAATGGCAGGGGGATTTCAGTGGGGATCAAGTTCTCCAGGTGTGGAGGAGAGTCTGGAATGATTTTGGCAGAGTTTCTGTATGGTTTGTTTTAGCACCCCCCATGGCTGAGAGGAGATGAGGTTTAAATAGCCATGGCTGGAGGGCCTCCCAGGGGGAGTTAGGGGTTGGGATCAGCTGCTCTGGTGAGGAGAAGAACAGCCATGGTGGCCATTGGGCATGGGGCAACTCAGTAGGTGAGAATTCCAAGCTTGGGCTCAAATGGTGCTCTCGGGTGTGGTGTTTTCTGGTGACTCAGGCGGCTGGCCGGCAGGCATGGGTCACCCTCAGGGTCAAGAGGCTCAGGGCTTGATGTTTGTGAAGTCAATTGGTTGCTGTCATGTGTAAAGGGTTTGAATCAAAGTGGAATGGGAAAGGGCTAGTTTTGGGTCTAAATGGGTCAACCCATGGTTTTGGGTTAGGTCCACCATCTAAGGCCAATTTGGGCTGAAGAGAAAGTCATTTGGATCAGCTTGATTAGTGGGGTCAATTCACAATCCAAGTACAATTTGGCTTAAGCATGTGTTAGGGGAGACATGGGAGTGGTTAATCACTCTTAAGAGAATCATTAAAGGGTCCCCTCTTCTTGCTATTTTGGGTATGGTGATGTGTCCAAGGCTTTCATGGCTGACATGTGGCTCATGCATGGCTTCATGGCTCACCTTTGGCTTGGAAAAAGCTAAGTCAACTTTCTTGAAAGAGGATTTTAGGAATTTTGGTAATTTAGGGGTGATTTGATAGGATTTGGCATATGGCTTAGTTTAGAAAAATTTGATGGCTAATTTAGAACTTGGGGATGATTTTAATTGAGTGAGGATGAGATGAGATTGTAATGTGGGCCTTAGGATGGGTTTGGACTTTTGAAATTATTTTAGGAATGGGCTTTTAGGAAGGTTTAAAAAAAAGTGGGCTTTAGGCTTGAAAATAAATTTATGGATGGGAATTTTGTGAAGGATTGGGCCCAATAAATGTTGTGTTTAGTCTAGGGATGTGTCATGAGTGATTTAGATCAAACAAGAGGTAATTTGAAATTGAATTGGGTTGGATTTGGGCTTCTTTAGTAAAGGGGCCAATGTAGGTCAAATTGGGCTAATTTGGTCCAATGTTGGGCTAAGGTTGAAATTGATGTAAAATTAATGATGAGAAATTTTTATGGGAGTGTTTCAAAGAGGTTTCATCTTTGGTTGGGTTTTGATTTTGGGATTTGGGCCCATTTGGGTTAAGTTTGGGTGTAGGCCCATTTAAGGGGATTTGGCTTTAGGTTGGATTTGAGTGGGGTTTGGATTCAAATTTTGTGCAAATTATGTTAGTGTTTTGTTTGTGGGGATGTTAGGGAAGGTTTAGAAAAGGTTTGGGGCCAATTGGAGTTGAATTGGGATGGTTTAGGTTATGTTTGGGTCATGGGTCTAAATTGGGCTTTAAGCTCAAAAATGAAATTAGATCCAAATGTCAACCAAATTAGGCTTGGATTTGGTCTAGATTGATATTGTGAATATTGAATTGAAGTTTAAAATTGAATCGGACCAAAATCGGGGTCAATCGGGTAGGTTTGGCTTGACATCGGGTTCACTCTCGGGTTAAAAATAGGTCAAATTGGGGGTTTTGGTAACAGTGGGGTAAATTTACAAGATTGGCCCATGGTGTTGTTGAATAAAATGAAATTGGAAATTTTTGGAATTTTCTGCAAATTTTCTGGGAATTTTCTGAATTTTTGGATTTTTGGCCTAAGAAGGGCATTTTGGGTATTTGAAGGGTATTGGGGGTATTCCTGGAATTTTTGGTATTTTTAGGCTATAGATGATCAATTTCAGCGGGGGAAAATGTTTAGGATTGGTTTTGAGGAATTTTGGGTAATTTAGGTGATTTAGAAGAATTTGGGTAGTTCCAAAGGCTTTTAATAGGTTAGGCGGGTCCGGGGTCCCGGGGGTCAAAAATTGAAATTTTGGAAAATTGAAGATTGGTTAAGTGTGAGTGAAATGGAATCACTTTGGTTGAGCCATGAAGTCATATCAAGCCCATATGAGCCATGAGAGGGCTAATTTGAGGCATTCAACATGTTGTTCCTAACCCTCTTAGCCAAGGGCTTAGGGGTTAAGGACCATCCATATGTATTACTCACATGAGTCAAGAGGTTAAGTTGGGTGAGAGTGTGGTTTCAGGACTTGGAATGTGTGTGAGAGTGTAGTGTATGTGCAAGTAAACCCTCACCAGACCAGGCCATCCAGGGTATTCCTAAGGCCAAGAAGTCCTATAGGGAACTCATCCTTTAAACCTCCCCATTTGATTTCAACCCTCTGGGTGAATAGGGGTCTACAATCAGGCTTGTGGGGTTTACAAGGAGTTAAGAGGTGTTTGAATTTCTAAATGGTAGGTTCCATTTCTAGTCCTCTAGGATAGTCAACAGAAAAGCCTAAGGCTAGATCCTAAGCACTAAGGAGAGAGAAGAGAAAAGACCTTATCAAAAATGAGGTCAACATTAAGAAGTAGAAAAGTTCTACCCCCGAGAATAGGTCCAAAGGATAAAAGAAAGCAGGTGGTTGCTCAGGAAGAGCCAACCCCAACCGAAGAATTGCCCATTCGGGAAGAAATTGAAGAACCTGGAAATAAAGTGGATTATAACGTGCTAGCCCATCTTAGGAAACTACCAGCCAAACTGAGCATCTACGATGCTACGATCCTGTCAAAGGAGATGAGGGAAACTCTGATCAAGGCTTTACTTGATCCAGAGATCTGTTTAGCTCAAACGATCGATAATTCCTTAGACCAGGTTTGCTCGTTAAAAGAACAGCATGGTGTTACTTTCACGGATAATGATCTACTACTTGGAACAGCTCATCACAACCGACCATTGTACATTTCAGTCACTATCGAAAAGTTCACGCTCTCCAGAGTGTTAGTTGATCCGGGAGCATCGATCAACATAATGAACCTTCAGACGTTAGCATATTTGGAAATTGATGCTCGCGACCTCGAAGCAGATAAAATATTATTACGAGGCTTCAATCAAAAAGGAGAAAGAGCCCGTGGATCAATAACACTATTAATGAGGACCGGTGATTTGGTAAAGACAACTGCAAAGTTCCATATAATTGATTCTGAGACATCGTTCAACACTCTACTGTGTTGGTCGTGGATCCATAAAACTGGATGGTACCGTCATCTCTTCACAGTGCATAAAGTATTATGAAGGAGGAGAACAGTGTATCAAAGGTGATTTGCAACCGTTCTCCGTACACGAGATTGGGATTCACGAAGATGCAGCCTACTACGCGCCTCCGAAGAAAACTGTCTAGAAGCGTTGATAGAGACCAACCACGCATGATTTGGTTGAGTATCGAGCGAGATCTTAGGTGTAGAAGGTGGACGGTTCTCGGGTTAGGACGCTTGGGGACGATGAACGGATACCGTCCATTTACGCGTGTATTGGATGGACGACTTGGATCGCATCGGACGGAGGCACGGAACAGAACCACGAGACGCGTGGCTGCTGAGTCGGATGGCGACACGGAATCAAATTGCACCGCATGTGCTTTCTACTCGGACGAGGATGACGCGATGCTGACTAGTTTAAGTAGATAAATAGGATTTTCTGAATTTATTAAATAACCAGAACTTCAAAAATTCATATCTTTGATAGAGAAATCAAAAAAATAAACTAAAATACCCACTTGCTCAGTGAATAGAGGAAAATAAAGTGGAAAAAGAATTAAGTTAATTTGTTGAGTTTATGATTTTTAATGATTTAAATATCCCATGTGGTGTTTTTATTCTCCATTTGCAAACACAATTCATCATGGCATGAGATCATAGGACTTTTGTAGCCTCTGTTCATAGGAACATTCCTTGAATTTTTCAAGGCCAGAGGCCATCTCTGTAGAAATTTATCCAATTTTCAAGTTTATGTGTCTGTTTTGGTATTTTAATTCTAATAATTAGCATATTGCTTTTTTAGAAAAATTAAGGGAGGTATCTTATAACCAGAGGACCCTAGGAAAATTATGGTTTGATTTAATTTCTTAAAAATAACCCTAATTAGCCCAAACACTTAAAATTGAACTTTAATTAATTAGGAGTAACCACACATCAAAATCACATGAAAACAATTCTCTATTGTCACTTAGGATATAGAAAACCTCACATAAAAATTTCAGGTCAACTGGAAATAATTTAACCCATTAAATGAATTAATTAAGTGACATAGGCATTTTGAAAATTAAAAAAATTCATAAAACCCAAAATACACTTAGAAAATTCACCAAATTGGTTTTGTAGGCTCTCTGATTTCAGAGGAGTCAAACAAAATTGAAATTAGAATTTTCTCAAAATTTTCATTTTTAACCTTATTTTTAATATTTTAATAATTAAAGAATAGAAAAAATCACAAAAATATTAAAAGTCACAAAAATGTCATATTTTGTTCCCTAATCACTTAGGAACCAACCAAATATTTTTCCTAAGTCTCTAGGTAAAGATATTGAATTTTAAAAGCTCAATGTAATTTTTAATGTTAAAAAATGAATTTTCAAACCTTTCCACTAAAATAATTCTAATAAATCAAAGAAAAATCAGAAAACTATAAAATTTGTTTCTCTGAGTTTCTTGAAATCAGAGGGACTTAAGAAAAATAAAAAATCTATTTTTCAACTTTAATTTTATTTTATAATTAATTAATTGTCCAAAGCTTAAAATAATTATAATAAATTAAATGTAATAAAAAAATTACTAAATTGGTTCAAGTGGTCCTCTAGTCAGTAAGAACATCCTATAATTTTCCAAAGGACAGAAACCCTACTTTGGTCATATTGATGAATTTTCATTAAAAGCCCTTATTTTTCATTAAGATAATTATATAAACTAAATAAAAAATGGAAAAAAAAAACATTTTCTCCTCTAATGTCTTAATTGACATGTGAGTAAGGTGATATACAAATTTTAAGTTCATTTGAGCTCAATTTGATGAGTTATGAAATGAACATGCTTAGAAGGGCATAAAAGTAATTAAGGATTTTAACCGTAAGCAATACTTTAGGCCTAATCAAAGGGAGAGTAAAATATTTGATCTTAATTTTCTCTTGGATGATTGAAACTTAGGGAATTAAAAGGGTAGAAACCCATTAATCACTTTTAATACATCAAAATGGAACCTTAATTAATTAAATAATTTAAATTTTGGGAGAATAATTAAAATTTGGATCATTAAGATTAGGGATATGCAAGGTATCATTTCTTTAATCTAAATCCCTAAATGGGTCAATTCAATAATACTAAATTCTTAATTAATTCTAAACAGTGATAATGGAAATTAATAATTAAAAAAAAGGAAAAATAGAAATAATCCTTAATTAAATTGAAGCTTAAAACATTAAATGACTTAATAATTAAACTAAAATAAATCTAAAACATCAAAAAAAATTTGAAATCACTTGGAAACAAATTTAAAACAAATTTGAAACATAAAAAATTTATCTCAAAACAATTCATAACAAAAAAGAATGTGAAAATCAAACTAATTAAAACTAATCTAAAATACTATGATTAATTTAAATCAAATCTGAATCATTAAAATTTAATGAAATTAAATAATCTAAACACCTTTTTTAACTTAAATAATTTGAAACATCAAAGATTAATCTAGAACAATTCATGACTAAAACATCATAAATTAAAAATTAAATCAGTTTAAGACATTAAAATTAATTTAAAACATTAAGATCATTTAAAATATAAAAGTTTAATTTAATTAAACAACTTGAATACTATTCCAACTTAAAATATTTTAAAACATCTAAAAAGATCAAATAAAACATTATAATTAAATCAAAACCACTTTAAATCTCCAACTCAAATTTCAATTAAGAATGGCTAAATCCTTTGATGAACTAATCTGCCCCTGAAGGCTTTCACCTTCGTAACTCTCAAATGGAGTGTCAAGTGAAATGTCACTTTACTCATCGGATAATCAAATGTTGAAGTTCACTGAGCAAAAAATAAAACTTAACTAAATTCTTGGATGACCAAATCACCTGTACAGTGAAATTCATTTGGACTCGAAACAATCTCAGAAATATTGAAAAGATGTTCAGGATTCGTCCTAAGCACTTTATCAAAAGGATGGGATGTTTTAGAAGAACAATTGAATTTAATTGTTCTTTGGTGAAGAAAATCATCATTAACAAAACACAAGAACCTAGACGTCATAGGAGTCGACTAGCAATAGGATTAGGATTTTGGTAGACAACCAGAACCTTCCCTTAGCTTTACCTAGGTGCTTTCTATGAAGTATATAAATGCTCTGACATGTGTTTTTAGTGCAGTCGGGAATGACGAGAAGACCCTCCTGGTACGCTTTTATTTTATTGCGATTTATTTACATGCACTGTACTTTACCTCTCTTGCATGTTAAACAAGAATGTCACCCTGCATGAAAATTGAAACTTTTATGATAGCTACAAAACTGAAACCCAAAACTAAATTAAAAGTCATGACAAGATAAAATTCACCGCCACAACATTCAAAATATAAAACAACTCAAAATTTAATCACAAATAGAACAAAGAAACTACAACTACAACTAAATTAAAATGTCTCGTTGGATGATTGGGAATCCCTTGGATGATGTAGCCCGCGTGTTGCTAATGAGATTTCTCACGATCTAAATGAAAGTGTGGAACTCATTCAGTTGAGTTTAGCAAATTCATTTGGACTAAGTGAATCCGATGAAAATAGCGGTGACGGGATGACGGAACCGTGGGATCTTAATCAGTCCTGCTTAATCAACTTTAAGATTTGTTTTAATTAAATCATTAAGACATCTGAACCTTAGGACTTTTCTAAACCAAAACACTTCTCTCATCTACTGATTTTCACCTTCTAAAACTAAACCTCTGCAACCACAAGGAGCTTGGAGCATAGTGGGCAGCACGGCCGTTGACCGCGACTTTATATATTAAGAAAGAATTTATGAAGTCGAATTTATATATATTTAGAATGATTTAGTAAAGTCACAAATTTAATGCAAGCATACGTATAGTATCAAGTAATACAGGGCTCTAATGGAGTCCTGGTTATCGATCCCACAGGGAGGCGAACATTCTTTAAATCAGATAATATAACACTAAAATCCAATACCCAATGTAACAATGACTTAAGTGTACTACCACTAGTTAATGCAAAGTATCATAAAGCTACTACAATTACCTCTAATTACTGAACTATATTAACTAACAAAAACACTAACTTATGTGATTTATAAGATACTTCTATATGAAAAAGTGTCTTTCTTCTTGCATAAAGTTTATTATGTGTGGATGATGAAAAATGGTAATTATTTGTGTTGTGCCAAAAAGGAGCATATTTGCTTCTTTACCTTTAAAAGAGTAGCTCCTCTTCCAAGCAGGTAAAGAACATTTCCATATCTTAAGTTTAGTTACTAAATCTAAGGCTAGGCTGGGAGGATACCGGCTCTCACTTCGGAGCTCCCACTTACCCTTCACCCGAAGGCTAACCATAGGCTTTAGTTACTAATCTTAAGACCAAATTGGGGATCCCATTCTGTCACCATGAAACCTCCAATTTGAAGTCCATCAAAACTCATTTCCCTATTTATTTACACATAATTCCCATGAACTACGCAATTCATTCACGGACATTAAATGTTTTCTTCATTTTGTTGTAGAACATTCAATTCTTTTGGAATTAATGTTCCTCAACATGTTTTAACAATTCAATTGGTTGGATTGAAAAGTAAATTAAGTTCCAAATTAAAGTAACATCACAACTTTTATAACACTTAAAGGGCACATCATTTCCACATCACCACATCATAATTACTTCATGCAAGAAGAAAGGCAAGGGAGACTACTTACTAACCATGGAGAAGATATAAAAACACATGGATTTTATATATAAAAGAAGAGTAATAGAAACTAAAATAGTAAATACAACTTATCTCTTTCTCTCCCCCAAGCAAATTCCTTCAAAGTCCCCTTGATTCCTTTTCTCTTCCTTGCAACACTTGATTCTCTCCTTGGAACAAAGATGAGGAAGCAATCTCTTACTTTACTCCATCTTCTCCCCTCCTTAGAGAAGAATCTCTCTTAAAATCACAAACCCTAACTCTCTCTCACACTTTCCTCACACTCTCTACAGTAATTCTGTTCTCTTCCTCCTCTCTATTTTCGTCTTGGACACATAATTTAATGTTAGGAAAGAATTCCCCAAGATTTTCTTCAAGCACCTCTTCAAAAATCCACCAAAAACTTTTGAATTCGAAGTGAACTGACATAGGGCGTCGGCGGCATCCTATCATGCAAATTAATTCTAGAGTTCTCTGGAATAGGGCGCCGACGGCGCCCATTCTAGCACTGGCTGTGCTGGGGCTGTTTTCCTCTAAATTGCTCCATTTTGCTCCAAATTCGTTCCTTTTTGCATTTTTTTGCTCCAATCACCCATAATAATCATACCTGCAACAAATCATGAAAAATACATCCCTTTAAAGTGCAATATCATAAAAAAAAATAGGTAAAAACATATAGCTAAAAGAGTATATATTTTTGGTTCATCAAAACCCCCCAAACTTAAACTATTACTTGTCCTCAAGTAATCCTTTTACTACATAAAAATATAACTCTAGGCAATGTACTTTTCAATTGTAAGAGACCAAAATTTTTCATTCAAAAGAATATAGTCTTTAGATTTTCAGAAAAAGTTTAGCAACTCAGATCAACATTACATGTATAAGAATATTCATTACTTAAGTCTAAGAGTTATACTCTTCTATTTATTTCAAAATGAACCATAATTTGTTATATTAAGAGTGCTTTAAAGGACTATGTGAAAAAGGAGTTCATGCAAACTTTATTAGAATGTAGGCTAGTACCTTAAACATAAATTCAGTAATGAAATCAAGCTCTCCCTTTTAGGTGATTCAAGTGAAGCCAATTTTTGGTTAGACATCTCATCAAGCTTCTCTTCATAACATTTTTCTTTACTTTTCTTTTTCTTTTTATTTTTCTTTTTTTTTTCTTTTTCTTTTCTTTTTTTTTCTTTTTTTTTTGAGGATTACTATATCTGGATAGCCTTTAATGATTTTGAACTTCACTCTCCTCTTTATAAAGTTCAAACTTATCTTTTTTACTTTATAGTTAAGTACAAGCTTTATTATTCATCATAAAGTTACAATATTTTCTTAATACATAATACTTTAAATCCCTTAATATTTCAAAAATACAGTTTTCTTTACTTTAAATAGTTGACTATAATCAAATCTTTTCATACTAAATATCTTACTTCTATAAAATTAACTTTTATCACTAAAAATTTTCATCCTTTCCTTCCATAATATTCAACTGAATTGAAAAGTTTTAGTTATCTTATAATGAAGTTTAACTGCTAAAAGTTATGCTAATAATGTTTGATAATATAATAATTGAGAACAAATAAAAGTTTAGCATTTCTCTACCCTCCCCCAAACTTACATTTTTCAATAAATTTGAAATAGTTTAGAGTAAAAGAAAACTAACCTTTATGTGCTGAGATTTTGAAATCTTCATAATTTACCTGGTATTAATCAAAATTTACAGCTAACAAGCATGAAACAATTAGTAGCAGTGATATAACAATTTAAATATTTGCATGGGTAAAGAGCAATAAACATTAAACAACTAAATATCCAACAAAACACTATAACATAAAGTAAATTATCACACCACATAACATTACAACTAACAGTTCAACTTGAAAAGTAAATGACACTACATCACATAGTACAACACAGGGTTACACATCACATGAAAAGTAAATGTCCACTACATCACATCAATACATCTCAACAGACTAAGAACAATAGAAATAAAACAAACAAGCTATCTACCAGTCTCCATCACCAGGATCAGCAGCAGGGTCATCAATAGGGTCAGAAGGTCCAGGCCTGTACGGTGTATAACTAGGGCAAGAAGGAAATGTCTCATCGGACTCCCCCCTCATAAATCCGACCTGAGCATCATAATAAGCCATATCAAACTCAACTCTTCTCTGTAAATAGTCTTCATTCACATCACTTCGGGCCTCAAATATATCCATCCTATGATGCATCCTATCCATACTATCACTCTGCAATCTCAACTGCTGCATGATATCAGATAGTGTCAGGAGCTCAGAAGTAGATGGAACATCATAACTCATGGTAGGAATATCAGTAATCCTACTCTCCTCTCTTGCACCCACATGAGACTCATAAGAACGAATAATGGTCTTCGTAATCAGCCTCAAAGGTATTTCCATTTCCTCAGAACAACTATACTCCACTCCAGACTGAACATAAAGTGCTTGAATCAGGGCAGGATGTCCTAATCCACCACTGGTTTCTCCTTTGGCAATAGAGTGAATGCTCTTAAAAATAATGGCTCCAATATTAATCTTCTTCATATTATGGATGCAATAATTTAAAATAGCTCGATCCCTAGTAACTTCACTGTGATGATAAGAATGTAATAGTCTTGCAGAAAATGAAATAATGCCATGCTTTAGAAGCAACATTTAAAGTAGAAGCAGGGAAGTTAATCATCTGTCTCTGATTCATCTTCCATTCCCCTCTTCCATCGGTCAGATACGTGATTACACTCATCAAATTCCCCTCACTAGTATCTAAATTCTCAAGCTCACAAACAAATGGTTCTTAAATTTGATAAAATGCATTGATACGTTGTGGGGTGAACTCAACCAGCTTCTTGACTAAGCACATATTCCATTTCGTACTGTGGCACGTTAGCATAAAATTCTCGAACTACTCCCAAAACAAAGATTAGCGTAAAAGTAACGTAAATGTTCCCAATTTTGCTCGTAAATCAACTGTTCTATAGATCCACCAGGATTTTCAAATGCTCGATCTTGAATACACATCTTATTTTACAATTGAGAGTTGAAGAAAATTGAGCCTTAATATTAACAAATCTTTCATCATCCCAATCAAATTTTTGCTTCCCCTTACTCGTTCTAGGAGCCATGTGGATTTCTAGAAAAATTGCAAAAATTTACCAATAAATTCCAAATCCACAATGTATTAACTCAAAGCACTAATTTATTCAAGTAAGAACAAATTCCACCATATGAAACTTCACTTTTTCTCAAAAATCTCCAAAAATATCATCATCCAATGTGAGAGTTTCACATGGAGAAAATCCAAAAATTTTATGTTAAAGTCAAGCTCTTACCAAGAGAAGTGTAGATCCAGCCTCAAAAATCCTTGAAATCCTTTCTAATCCGAGATCTAACAAGCCCTAAAGCTTCAAAATCGTGAATATGGAGGTGGGAGATGAAAGAAATGGCGGAAAAATGGGTCCCAGGCCATTTTTGCAAATTTTTAAGGGTCTCGGGCTATTTTCGGTGTTTGGGCGCCGGCGGTGCTCTATTTAAAATAATAGCCGGCTTCTCTGGATTTGGGCGTCAGCGGCGCCAGTCCAAAATTCTATTGGGTTCAAAAATTTTAATCACAAATTCAATCATTTCAACCTCTGCAATCCTATTTAATACATCAATAAGCATCTATTTCATCTCACAAACATTAAACAACATCAATTCACACAAACAACACATCACATTACTTTCATATATATAAAATCCACGATACAAAGATTACACACATATGTTCATCAAATATAAGCAACACTCCTTAGATCCTTAGTGTTGCAAGTACACTACGATAAGCAAACACTAAGTCCTAAGTACACACAAGAAATCAAATCAAAGTCCAAACACACCCAACTAAAATAAAGCAAAGCAAACAACATAGCAATCAAAGCAAACACTTAAACATAACAAAGTAGCATATTAAATCCACTAATTACTCCTCATCAGTCTCAGAAGTCTCATCCTCTCTAATGTCTCCCATTGATTGACGATGAATGAACAAATTGCAGAATGGAAGATATGGGAATTCATCAGATGAATCTTCAAAGAACCACAAGCATTCTTCTTCAACAGATTAACCAAACCCAACTCAATTCGGCTCCGTATGATCAAATCGCTCTTTCATCCTCCAATCAATGTGAACAAATAAATCGAAATGTTATTAATAAGCATTCATAATATTCCGTACCTCATTTTCCAACTTCTTTATCTTCTTCAATATCACCCTCAAACTTTCAGAATAGTAAGACTGAATAGGTTGTGAACTCTTAGTGGGCTGATCAGCAAGCACAACCATGTCTTCTTCATCACCTACTACACGGTAGTTATAATGATCAGTGGGATCAATAGGTCTCCAGGGTAGAAGAACTATTTCCCAACTCTCATATGGCACTTGTGATTGACTACATAACAAAAATATGGTGGACAGGTGTCCAAGCCCATATTTAGATCCATGCACAATAAATCCCAAAACAGATTTAGTAATGCTTGATCCAATATCCACTGGCCTTCCAGTTTGTATGCAGAAATTTAGAATAGTACTTTCCTTCGTCACCTTACTTATCTTGATAGTAGGAATTAATTTTGCCGAAACAAAGTAATGCCACTGCTTTGATACCGGATTCAAGGATGAAGAAGAGAAACTAACATATCCATTATCCCTTACTTCCCATTCTTCATTCTCATCCGTCAAATAACGATAGATGTCATTCATATCATAGCTCTTTGCATTAAAATTTGCATAATGACAAATAGGTACACTTTCTATCATGAAGAGATCATTTATCCTCGCAGGAGTGGATGGTTCATACCTTCCTCGCACAAAAATACATCCTTGGTTGATCCCATGCAGATTTGCATAAAATTCTTTCACGACCGGAACAACCACTGCGGCGGTACTGTAGCATAACACTTCCCAACGTCTTTGCTTCACTATCTCTTCAACTCTTGTCATCGGACTCTCCAAACCTCGATTCACAAAGCCTCTTTCCTTGATAATCCTTCTTTTCATCATCATATTATGGAATAGACGTTGCGCCTCGAAACTAACGAACTTCCGTCGATTGTAGATGTGAGATCTAAGGAGTTCAATGGAGTGGGAATCCAAGGGATGCAAATTGAGAAAGGGAGTTTTCATTTCTCTTGTGGTTATGGATTTAAAATGGAGTTTTGGGGTGTTTTAAGGAAGAAAATCCCACTCAAAACTGCCAAAAACCGCATTTTAAAACGTAAAAGCCGTCACCCAGAATTTGGGCACCAGTGGTGCTTGATAGGGCGCCGCGGCGCTCAAACTAGAAATTTGGCTAGTATAAAAGAATAGGGCGCCGGCAGCGCCAGTGAAAAAAATTTTCACCGAACTTCGTTTGGCTCGAAATATTTCATTTCCTCAATACGACCCAATATATTTTTAATTTTTAACTTATTAGGGGTAATTAGGATTCTTAAATGTTAAACTAAAAGCACAGTCAACAATAAACAAGCAAACTCAATATATAAATACACATATGGGTTGCCTCCCACAAAGCGCTTGATTTAACGTCGTCAGCCCGATAAACCATTCAGTTAACTAGGATGACATAGTAATAAAACCTCCTTGAAATCAGGTAAAGACCCTCTAAAGTAAGGTTTTAAACGATGCTCATTAACCTTGAAAATATTTCCAATTTTTGGATCCTCAATATCAACAATATCTGAAAGAATGAACTTTTACTACAAGTAAAAGGTCCTATCCATCTGGACTTATGTTTTCCCGGAAATAATTTCAATCTCGTATTATATAATAAAACTCTTTGTCCCAGTTCAAATCATTTTTCAATATTTCTGATCATGGCACAATTTCATTTTCTCTTTATAAATCCTGTCGTTATGATATGATTCATTTCTAATTTCTTCCAACTCATTTTATTGCATAAATCTTTTTTCTCCCGCATTTCTCAAATTAAAATTCAACTCCTTAATCGCCCAATATGCTTTATGCTCCAATTTAACCGGCAAATGACAAGTTTTCCCAAACACTAATCTATAAGGAGACATTATAATAGGGGTCTTAAAAGCAGTCCTATAAGCCCATAATGCGGTGTCTAATCCAGCAGACCAATCTAATTTAAAAATATTCACTGTTTTCTCCAAAATTCTTTTAATTTCCCGATTCGATACTCTGCTAAGCCACTAGTCTGGGGATGATAAGCAGTAGAGATTCTATGAATAATGTTATATTTTCCAGTTAATCTCTAATTTGATTGTTTCTGAAATGGGATCCACCATCAGTTATAATCACTCTCAACATTCCATATCTTGTAAATATATTTTTCTTTAAAAATTTAGAAACACTCCTAGCATCACATCTTGGTAAAGCAACAGCTTCAATCCATTTCGAAACATAATCAGCAACGACCAATATATATAAATTTCCAAATGAAGGTGCAAATGGTCCCATAAAATCTAATCCCCATACATCAAAAATTTCAACTTCCAAATTGTAATTCAAAGGTATTTCGTTTCTTCTAGAAATATTACCTACTCTTTGACATTGATCACAAAATTTAACATATTTATAAAAATTATGAAAAAGAGTGGGCCAATAAAATCCAGATTGTAAAATCTTATAAGCTGTTTTATCAACACCAAAATGACCTCCAAATTCAGAATCATGACATCTCTGAATGATTGGATTAATTTCTTCATGTGGCACACATCTTCTAATAATCAGATCCTTACACCGTTTATATAAATAGGGCTCATCCCAAAAATAAAATTTAGCATCATATTTAAACTTTTTTTGTTGTTGCCTCGTTAAATCCGATGGTATAATATCACTTACAATATAATTCACAATATCGAGATACCAAGGTAAATTCTTTTCCATAAGAATATACAATTGTTCATTAGGAAAAGTTTCTACAACTTCCTTCTCAAATTCAGAAAATCTATCATATTCTATTCTTGACAAATGATCAACAATTTGATTATCAGATCCTTTCCTATCAACTATCTCAAAATCAAATTCTTGCAAAAGGAGTATCCATCTAATCAATCTAGGTTTAGCATCCTTCTTTTGCATTAAATACTGGATAGCTTAATGATCAATATGCACTATACTTTTAGTTCCAATTAATCAAGGTCTAAACTTATCGAAAGCAAATACTATAGCTAATAACTCTCTTTCAGTAGTGGTATAATTAATTTGAGCATCATTAAGAGTTTTACTAAAGATAAGTAAATAACTTTGAAAGTTTTATCATACCTTTGCCCCAACGCAACTCCAATAGCATAATCACTAGCATCACACATTAATTCAAAGTCCCAATCAGGTGAAACAATTACATGAACAGTGATTAATTTTTCTTTAAGTAATTCAAAAGTACACAAACATTCATCATTAAAATCAAACTTCCTATCATTTTCTAGAAGTTGGCACAAAGGTTTAGTAATTTTAGAAAAATCTTTAATATAACGCTTGTAAAATCCAAGATGTCCTAAGAAACTCCGCACCTCTCTCACAAGAATGGGTGGTGGTAATCTCTCGCTCACTCAAATTTTAGCAGTGGTTGACCTCCATACCATATTCGTAAATTTTATACCCAAGCACTATTCCTCCCGCAACCATAAATCGACACTTTTTCCAGCTTCGTAACTAAATTTGTTTTCTCACGCAGTTCCAAAACTTTTGCCAAGTTTTCCAAACAAATATCAAATGAAGTTCCAAACACAGAAAAATCATCCATGAAAACTTCTATTCCATTATATATTATACTACTAAAGATAGAGATCTTACATCTTTGAAAAGTTGCAGGTGCGTTACACAATCCACAAGGAATTCTTCGAAAATAAAATGTTCCATAGGGGCTAGTAAATATTTTCTTTTCTTGATCCTCAGGAGCAATAGGTATTTGATGATAACCATTATATCCATCAAAAAAGCAATAGTACTTGTGTCCAGCAAATCTATCCAACATTTGATCGAGAAAAGGTAGAGAAAAGTGATCTTTTCAGTGGCAAGCATTTAGTTTTCTATAATCAATACAAATTCGCCATCCATTAACTTGTCTAGTAGGTAAAATTTTATTCCTTTCATCCACTTCCACAGTCACTTCGCCTTTCTTCGGTACACAATGAATTGGACTTACCCAAGAACTATCCGAAATAGGATAAATAATTCCAACATCAAGCCATTTTAAAATCTCCATCTTAACTACTTCTTTCATTATAGGATTTCATCTCCTTTGCTGATCAATTTTAGGTTTATGTTCTTCATTTAATAAAATTCTATGCATACAGATCGAAGGACTGATTTCTTTGATATCTGCCAAAGTCCATCCAAAAGCTCTTTTGTATCTTTTTAAGATTTCTAATAATTTTTGTTCTTGATATTCAGTTAATTCCGAATATACAATAACCGGTAAGGTAGATGATTCTCCTAAGAACATATACTTTAAATGTTTAGGGAGAATTTTCATCTCAAGTTCAGGAGGTTTAACAATAGATGAAATTAATCTTTTATCTCCACCTTCCATGGTATCTAACACTTCAAATTTCTCCCGAATATACTCCAATTCCTTATTCTTCTCATTATCTGAATCTGTTTCATTTTCTATTTCATCTTCAATTATATTTTCATACTCCACTTTCTTTTCAAACATCTCTTTAAAATAATCATTTCTCAAATATTCGCATACTTCCATCCAAAAACATTCATTATCTTTTTCAACTGAGGGATACATCATATACTTCAAAATGTTAAAGCTCACCTCTTGATCATTAACTCTCATAGTTAATTCCCCTTTTTGAACATCAATTACAGCTCTTCCAATAGCTAGTAATGGTCTTCCTAAAATAATTGGAATATCTTTATCTTCCTCCATATCAAGCATAATAAAATCCATAGGAAAGATAAATTTATCCACCTTTACTAACACATCTTCTACCACTCCCTTAGGATAAGTAATGAATGATCGCCTAATTAAAGAGTTACGTATGTAGGAGAAATTTCTCCAATTCCCAATCTTTTGAAAGTCGATAAATGCATAAGATTAATACTAGCTCCCGCATCACATAAGGCTCTTCCAAAAACTTTTCACCTATAAGACACCTGACGATGAAACTACCAGGATCTTTAAGTTTTTCAGAAGCTTTTCTCGAATTATCGCACTACACTCTCCGCTAAGTGCAACAAGTCTCATGATCCGTGAACTTTCTCTCTTTTTAAGAATATCCTTCATAAATTTCGCATAATCGACATCCGTTCTAATGCTTCAACAAAAGGTATATTTATTGTTAACTTCTTAAGGATTTCCAAAAAATTTCCAAATCTATTATCCCTATTCTTCTGCTTCAATCTTTGAGGGAATGGAGGAGGTGGTTTCTCAACAATAATCTTCATAGGTTCAAGAGGAAATTCCAGGTCTGGATAAATCTTATTTGAACCTTTTTCAATATTCACCTTCTCCTTCTCTTCTTCAACTTCTTTCTGCGTTCTAGTTTCTAATTCTTTTCCACTCCTTAATTGAATAGCCTTAAGTTGTTCCTTATTTTGATCTTTTAGATTGATCTCCACATTACTAGGAAGCGTTCCAGAAGGTCTATTATTAAGCGCAGTGAAAATATGTCCCAATTGACTTTCAATATTTTTGATCTCAATACCTTGAAATTATAATTGGTTACCCATATTCAAAATCATTTCATCTATAGACAACTTCTTATCCTTAAACTATGGGTTATTATTAAACACAGGAGGATAAGATTGTCTAAAGTTAGTATTTCCTTGGTTGGTTGAGTTTCCAACTGGGTTTATAGAATTGTGTCCCCTATCGTGGGTTCACATTAGCATTATTATTATTCCAATCGAAATTTGGGTGATTCTTCCAACCCGAGTTATAATAATTCAAATAAGGGTTACTAGATCTATTAATCGCGTTCAAAGTTTCATAAGGTGTTCGAGATTCAAGCATCCGTCCAAATGAATTTTCCTCTAACACCGGGGGTGGTCGAGAATAATTCATTCCATATTGATTTATTTTCTTGAAAGTGCTACTTTTCGAGAAACTATCATAGTCATCATGTCGAATCATGAACACTAGCTACTCTTTTAGGATTTACTCGTTCGTAGGGCCATTGAAAATTATTAGTAGCCATCTCTTCAATTAATGAATATGCTTCATCAAAAGGTTTTGACATTAACGATCCACCGATAGCAGCATCAATAATTGATCTTAATGATCCCACTAATCCGTTATAAAAAGTTTGAATTATTAACCAATATGGCAAAGCATGATGTGGACACTTCCTACGAAGATCTTTAAACCTCTCACAAGCTTCATATATTGACTCTCCTTCAAACTGACCAAAGATGTGATATCATTTCTTAATTTAGCAGTTTTTGATGGAGGGAAATATTTCGATAGAAAATTTTGAGAAAGTTCTCCCCAAGTTCGAATAGATCCAGGTGCTAACGAGTTTAACCACGCCTTAGCCTTATCCCTTAAGGAAAAAGGAAAAGGTCTAAGTTTGACAGCATCGCTCGATACTCCGTCACACTTAAAAGTAGCACACAGTTTTAAAAAACTAGCGAGATGTAAATTTGGGTCTTCATTAGGTGTTCCTCCGAATTGATTATTTTGTACCATTTGAATAATATCAGGTTTAAGTTCAAACGAATTAGCAGCAACATCAGGATTTTGAATAGTTATATGAATTTCATCTTCTGTTGGGTTAGCATAATCTCTTAAAGGTCTTGGCAAATTTCAGACATCAATATTCTGATTCTCTTGATTATTCGTCATTTCACAATAAATTTCAGTTTATTTTTGATGTTTTCTAATTTTTTCTAATAGTACGCTCTAACTCTGAATCGTAATGTATCAAACCCTAAACTCAAACCCTAAACCCTAAACCCTAAACCTACAGATCCACTACTACACATATAAAAGCACACTACAAAGGAAAGGTTTTCACTTACTACAATATCTATAAATAAGTACGGTTTATCTACCTCCCCAGCAACAGCGCCAAAAACTTGTCCGCGACTTTATATATTAAGCAAGAGTTTATGAAGTCTAATTTATATATATTTAGAATGATTTAGTAAAGTCACAAATTCAATGTAAGTATATGTATCGTATCAAGTAACACAGGGCTCTAATGGAGTCCTGGTTATCGATCCCACAGGGAGGTGAACGTTCTTTAAATCAGATAATATAGCACTAAAATCCAATACCCAATGTAACAATGACTTAAGTGTACTACCACTAGTTAATGCAAAGTATAATAAAGCTACTACAATTACTTCTAATTACTAAACTATATTAACTAACAAACAAGCTAACTTATGTGATTTATAAGATACTTCTATATGAAAAAGTGTCTTTCTTCTTGCATAAAGATTATTATGTGTGGATGATGAAGAATGGTAATTATTTGTGTTGTGCCAAAATAGGAGCATGTTTGCTTCTTTACCTTTAAAAGACCAAATTGGTATCCCATTCTGTCACCATGAAACCTCCAATTTGAACTGCATCAAAACTCATTTCCCTATTTATTTGTACTTAATTCCCATGAACTACGCAATTCATTCACGGACATTAAATGTTTTCTAAATTTTGTTGTAGAACATTCAATTCTTTTGGAATTAATGTTCCTCAACATGTTTTAACAATTTAATTGGCCGGATTGAAAAGTAAATTAAGTTCCAAATTAAAGAAACATCACAACTTTTATAACACTTAAAGGGCACATCATTTCCACATCACCACATCATAATTACTTCATGCAATAAGAAAGGCAAGGGAGATGACTCACTAACCATGGAGAAGATATAAAAACACATGGATTTTATATATAAAAGAAGAGTCATAGAAACTACAATAGAAAATACAACTTATCTCTTTCTCTCCCCCAAGCAAATTCTTTCAAAGTCCCCTTGATTCCTTTTCTCTTCCTTGCAACACTTGATTCTCTCCTTAGAACAAAGATGAAGAAGGGATCTCTCACTTTATTCCCTCTTCTACCCTCCTTAGAGAAGAATCTCTCTTAAAATCACAAACTCTAACTCTCTCTCACACTTTCCTCACAATCTCTACAGCAATTCTCTTCTCTTCCTCCTCTCTATTTTCATCACGGACACTTAATTTAATGTTAGGAATGAATTCCCCAAGAGTTTCTTCAAGCACCTCTTCAAAAATCCGCCAAAAATTTTGAATTCGAAGTGAACCAACATAGGGTGCCGGCGGCGCCCGATAGTGGAGTTCTCTAGAATAGGGCGCCGGCGGCACCCATTTTGGCGCTGATGGTGCCAGGGCTGTTTTCCTCCAAATTGCTCCATTTTGCTCCAAATTCGTTCTTTTTTGCATCTTTTCGCTCCAATCACCCATAATCATCATACCTGCAACAAATCATGAAAAATACATTCCTTTAAAGTGCACTATCATCAAAAATAGGTAAAAACATATAGCTAAAAGAGTATATATTTTTGGTGCATCAGCCATCTTCATCAGCAAAACTTGGATCTACATCAGCAAAACCTTTCTCAGAATTACATAATCAGGCCATAGGATTTCGAGGTAGTATGCCTAGTGCAATATAAATCCCCAACTTTTCTTTAGGCATTTGCATGATCATGTTATGCAAATTAAGTCCTAACCAGTCTTAGGACTCCGAGGTAGTCGTTTGGTACGATATAAACCCTCACATCTTCGAGGCTATTTGTATGATTATGTCATATAAATATAAGTCATAATTAATTAATATTGGTAGGATTAAAACATTAAATAATTCTATCTAAATTGAAGCCAAATAATAGGATAGTCTTCAAGTCACCGAAGTTCACTTCGGGTCCGTGACATCCCTTACTTCTCTTCCTTTGGAATCTTAAAAAAATAACTGTTCCAAATTTGAGCTATTCCCTATTAAAATTTTTAAAACCCAATTTATTTGAAACCTTAAACTTTGAAATTCTTGAGAGCAAAACCATTGATCATTATCGAGAGTTTTCTTAAATGATTCTCGTCATTTAAGATGTAATTAACTATAGGGGCTTGCCCTTATAGGGAACTTTAAGAACCCAGGTAATATAAACCCTGTTTAATTCCTTTATATTAAGCAAGGGAACTTGTCGGCTTATAAAATTGGTTCACAGACCAAACGGATGTCACAAACCTTCTATTTTATTTAATCGAGGCCCATCTTCAAGCAGTGTGTCTATTCTTTGAGATAGATACACGGTTTGTGGTGTGATGCTCGTTTATATAAACTATTTGGGATGTGAGATCGGTTTCATTTCATATTATAAATTTTTTAAACTTAAAAATTATTTTCAAAAATCAAATGCTACTTTCTAAAATATATATATATATATATTTAAACTAAATTTAAAATTTAAAATTCGCCGACAATTTCTGTAGGCGACCCCCTTTTTTCAAAACACAACCTATAAATATGCCGACATCTTCAAATTCAATTTCTTCTTCAAAGATATTTTCATATTCCACTTCTTTTTCAAATATTTTCTCAAAATGATCCTTTCTCAAAAATTCACAGACCTCCATCCTAAAACATTAATTATCTTTTTCCATTGAGGGATGCTTCATAGATTTTAAAATGTTAAAGGTCATTTCTTAATCATTAACTCTCATAGTTAATTCTCCTTTTAAACATCAATCACTGCTCTTCCAGTAGTAAAGAATGGTCTTCCCAAAATGATTAGAACTTCTTTATCTTCCTCCATATCAAGTACAATAAAATCCACAGGAAAGATAAATTTATCCACTTTCACTAAAACATCTTCCACCACTCCTTTAGGGTAAGTAATGGAATGATCGGCCAACTGATGAGTCACAGATGTAGGAGGAATTTCTCCTATTCCTAACCTTTTGAAAGTTGCTAAAGGCATAAGATTAATACTAGCCCCCAGATCACATAAAGCCTTTCCAAAAAAAATTTCACCTATAGCACACGGAATAGTGAAACTACCAGGATCTCTAAGTTTTTCAGGAAACTTCTTCTGAATAATTGTACTACACTCTCCACTAAGTGCAACAGTTTCATGATCTGTAAACTTTCTTTTCTTTCTCATAATATCCTTCATAAACTTGTCATAGTCAGACATCTGTTCTAATGCTTCAAGAAAAGGAATATTTATCGTTAATTACTTAAGGATCTCCAAAAATTTTCCAAATTTGTTATCCCTATTTTGTTTCTTCAATCTTTGAGGAAATGGAGGTGGTGGTTTTTCAACAGTTATCTTCATTGGCTCAAGAGGATAATCTAAGTCTGGATAAATCTTGTTTAAACCTTTTTCGATTTCCTCCTTCTCCTTTTCTATCTTAACTTCTTTTTGCACTCTAGTTTCTAATTCTTTTCCACTCCTTAAGTAAATAACCTTAAGTTGTTCCTTGTTTTGATCTTTTGGATTGATCTCAACATTACTTGAAAGTGTTCCATAAGGTCTATTATTAAGTGCGGTGAAAACATGTCCAAATTGATTTTCAATATGTTTCATAGCAGCACCTTGAGCTTGTAATTAAATTCCCATATTCAGAATCATTTCTTCAGTAGACAACTTCTTATCCTTAAATTGCGGGTTACTATTAAATCCAGGAGGATAAGGTGGTCTAAAATTAGTATTTTCTTGATTGTTCGAATATCCAATTGGATTCATAGAACTGCTACCCTAATGCGGGTTAACATTGGCATTGCTATTATTCCAATTGAAATTTGGGTGATTCTTCCAACCAGGATTATAATAATTTGAATAAGGATTGTTAGGTCTATTTCTTAGGATGATATTTTGTTTAAATCATCGATTTCTATTTCTTGTTAGCTTCCTTCTCTGTTTTCTGTTGTAGTTCGTATGACTTGCAGAAGCACATGAATATCCACTTTGAACTACTAGGATGAGGATACCTATGATGCTATGCTGTGCTGACAGTGTTGAGGCATGAAATTAGCAGCTCATACAACTAATGATTTTTTTTAGAAATAAAGTTTTATAATTAGCACATTTTAGAAATAAAGTTTTATATTTGAAGGTAATGATATTCAACTTGTGCTTAGCTGTTATGTTTTGAAGATATCTGCTAATCTTTATTTATTGTCTAAGGACTAAGGAGTTTTTTTCGCTCTAATTGTTGCTTGATTGAATTTTATGCTATGCATTTCCTATTGTATAACTAATGCAGGTTTTGGGATTTCAAAATTACGTACTTCAAAATTATTTTTACCAAAGTGTTATAAATGTAAATATCAAAGTTTGAGTTTTAGAAGTACATAAGAATAGTGGGGCATGATGTAAATTTTCTATTTTTATCCATTTACGATGAATGCAATGGAATAGGTATGCTTGGATTATTCCTTGGGACCTTGATTGAGCGCTTATCCATCTCTAGGGTATGTTTTTTGTTCAGGGCATTTACATACATGTATACAATTCTGATGTATTTACATATCCATCTCCTAAATATTCATATTTACACACATAACACAGTTTCTGTTGAAGCTGACTTGATCTTGTTTCTTTCTAGAGGGTTGGCTGGTCTATCAACAACAAAATACCATTGAAAAACCTACTTTTTATGCTCACATTTTTGTTTGTGCCTTGTCTACTTTTGTTTATATCATACCTTACATATAGCAGATGCTATGTTCATACATACTTTACATATAACAGTAATGATGGCAGGCTCACGAGCACAAGCCGAAGATGAAATTGCTGTTGGAGCTCACTAGAGAAGCCATTTAAGTGATCATTGACTGGAAAAGAAAAAAATCTAATTTTGTTTAGGAAGTTTGTATATCCATAAATGATAATAAAGATTATTTTTTTGTTTCAGATTGCTGCTTGGAAAGACGAAGATGAAGATTTTTATGAGACTGGTCTCCATATTTTTTATAAGTTATCCATGATTGCTTGTGCTCTAGTTGCATATCCTAAGATCCTTTTTTGTTTTCTTGGTTTTGTCTTTCATATACTAATAAAGATACAAATGAATTTTAGAGGTGCAGTATTCTCCTCAAGTTGATAAATAGAATTTTTAGCCATCTTATGTTTTATCTGTCTTTTTTTTTCATTACATATTAATCAAGAATATCAATCTTATTGATGCATCATTTGCATCAATAAGATGTGTAAAAAATAAACTTTTGTTGTTAATGTAAAAAATAAACTTTTGTTGTTAGATTTGTAAATACATAGGAATTGGGTGGTATGCATGTTTTATCATTTTCTTCTCAATATGTACTAGTTTGAGGGACATTTAAATTGATATGTTGTAGGTCTCTTCTGATGTTCATTTCGTCGATGAGTGTTTTGTAGTTATGTTTAGAAATCTGCACGTTCAAGCTAAACTCAGTGCCGTTGTAGAATCTTCTTAATCACTTCATGTAATATGATTAATTTTTATTTCAGATTTTATTTCAATTTATGTACTCTTGTTTAGTTTGTAAATTATAAAATGTGTAATAAATTCGTTCTTATTTTGTAATTTTTTTAAAAATAATATTAATAAATTGGTTCTAAGTTAGGTCATCAATTCTCGGCGGCGGTTCTTTACCTTTCCAAACCTCTCCACCATCATTGGATCGTCAATCATAAAGAGCGAAGAATTAATTTAAACTCGTCGTTTAAATTTCATGTATTTTTTAATTTTTTTTAGGTTTATGTAAAAAAATAAATGTAAATTTTATTGAAATATTCAATACAATTGTTTTTCAGATCTTGATTTTTATTTCAAATTTTATTTGTATTTTTTGTATTCTTGTTTAATTTGTAAATTGTAAAATTTATAATAAAGTTGTTATTATTGTGTAAAAGTTTGTAAAAAAACTAATGTTCTTTTTGTGTAAAATTTTGTTTGAAACTTATTGTTGACATTTATTTAATTAATCTATTCTTAAAATTTATCTGAAATTAAATTATAAATTTAAACTGCTTTTTATAGAAACTTTCTTAATTTATTTTATTTCAAACAACAACAACAACAACAACAACAACAACAAAGCCTTAATCCCACTAAGTGGGGTCGGCTACATGAATCCTTTTTCTCCATTGCGTCCTATTTAGTGTCAAATTTTCGTTTAATTCTAATAAATTAAGATCATTTTTTATGCAATAAGCCCAAGTTTTCCTAGGTCTGCCTCTCGCCTTTCTTAACATAAGTTGTATTTAAAACATCTACTCTCCTAATCGGATCATCAGGTGGTCGACGTCTAATGTGACCAAACCATCTAAGGCGACTCTCTCTAATTTTATCCGTCACTCGGTGCAACTCCAACCCTTTTACGGATATATTCATTTCGCATTTTGTCTCTAAGTGTAAAGCCACTCATCCACCTAATCATTCTCATCTCGGCAACACTTAACTTAACATTATGCTTCTCTTTTAAAGGCCAACATTCAGCACCATAAAGCATTGAAGGTCTCACCACCATCTTATAAAATTTTCCTTTCAGTCTAAGCGGTACTTTTCTATCACACAATAGGCCGGACGCATTCCTCCACTTCAACCAACCAATCTGAATTCTACTATTAACATCCCCATCTATATCACCATCGCTTTGAACAATGGACCCGAGATATCTAAATCGTTCACACCTTTTAATAATTTGATCACCCAAAGTTACACTGTTGTCACTAGACCTAGTATTACTAAAATTACATTCCATGTATTCAGTTTTAGTTCTACTCAAACGAAGACCTTAAGACTCCAATGTAGACCTCCATAATTCAAGTTTTTCCTGGACTTTTTCTCTTGTCTTATCCACAAGGAGGATATCATCAGCAAAAAGCATACACCAAGGTACATCCTCTTGTAAATGCCCAGTAAGACCATCCATAAATAAAGCAAAAAGATATGGGCTTAAAGCCGATCCTTGATGTAAACCAACGTAAATAGTAAAATACTTGGTCAATCCTCCTTCGGCTCGAACACATGAACAGCTCTAGCATACATATCTTTAATGACTTGAATATAAGTCATATCAACACCTTTCTTCTCAAGGACTCTCCAAAGAACATCTCTAGGAACCTTATCGTAAGCTTTTTCTAAATCAATAAAAATCAAATGTAGATCCTCCTTATTATCTCTCGTACTTCTCCATCAAACCTCTCAATAAATATATAGCTTCCATGGTAGACCTGCCCCGGCATAAATCCAAATTGATTATGAGAAATCTTCGTAATACGTCTTAACCTATGTTCAATTACCCTCTCCCATACTTTTAAAGTATGACACATCAATTTAATTCCTCTATAATTTGCACACTCTTGTGCATCTCCTTTATTCTTAAAAATGGGGACCAAAATGCTCTTTCTCCACTCCTCAGGCATCCTTTTAGTTTTTAAAATAATATTAAAAAGTTTAGTAAGCTAAGAAACCCCCAAATCACCTAAACATTTCCACACTTCAATTGGGATATCATCAGGTCCTACAGACTTTCCCCCCTTGGTTTTCTTTAAAGCCTCATCAACTTCTTTTTTATTAATGCGACGGTAAAAATGAAAAGTTTTATTATTATTAACGATATTAAGATCACTAAGGTCAATCGTACTTTCAGCATCATCATTAAAAAGTTTATCAAAATAACTCACCCACCTATGTTAAATATATTTTTCTAAGAAAAGTACTTTTTGATTTTCATCTTTAATACATTTTACTTGAGTTAAATCTTTACAATTATTTTCTCTTTGTTTGGCTAGTTTATACATATATTTTTCACCTTCTTTAGTATCTAACATATTATAAAGATCACTAAAAGCAGAATTTTTAGCGTCACAGATTATTCTTTTAGACTCCCTGCTGGTCGTTTTATATTTTTCTCAGTTCTCTACGCTTTTACATTTAAACCAATTTTTATAACACAACTTCTTATATTTTATCTTTTCTTGCACATTATTATTCCACCACCAACTATTTTTATTTATAGAAACTTTTTCTTTTGATTCTCCAAGTATATCTTTAGCCACTTGTTTAATAGTATTAGTTAATTTTTCCCACATAACATTCGCGTCTTCATGAACATCCCAAATATTTAAATCTTGAATTTTACTCATAAAAATAATTTTATTTGTGTCTTTTAGGTACCCTCATCTAATTCTACGATGTTGAATCCTAGTATTCTTTATTTTACAACTCTTCATCTTAAAATCTAGAACTAAAAATCGATGTTGGGTACTTAATTTCTCACTTGGAATAACCTTACAATCCTTACAATCTCGACGATCTCTTCTTCTCATAAGAAAATAATCAATTTGTGTTTTATTAGATCCATTCTTATAAGTAATAAGATGCTCATCTCTTTTATTGAATAAAGTATTAGTAATAATCATATCATACGCTAAAGCAAAATCTAAAATGACTCTACCTTCTTCATTAATCGCTCCATAACCGTAGCCACCATGAATATTTCTGAAATCTTCTACCACTCTACCGACATGTCCATTTAAATCTCCTCCAATAAAAATTTTTTCATCAAGGGGTATCAAGTGTATTATGTCTTCTAGATCATTCCAGAATTTATCTTTAGAGCCTATATCTAAACCAACTTGAGGAGCATAAGCACTTATAATATTAAAAATCTTAGTATCAATAATAATCTTAAGTGTTATAATTCTATCTCCAACTCTATTAATTTTGAAAACGTTATCTTTCAAACTCTTATCTATAATTACACCTACACCATTTCTAGTACGACTCTTACCAGAATACCATAGTTTAAAACCTAAGTTATCATTCTCCTTAGCTTTTTCTCCAACCCATTTAGTTTCTTGAATACATAGGATATTTATCTTTCTATGGATCATAATATCAACCAATTCCATTAGTTTACCATTGAGAGTACCTATATTCCAGGATCCTATCCTAATACTAGTATCATGGACTAACTTCTTTACCCGCATCCGTCCGTAATGTGGGAACCCTCGCTTACTTGACACTACACCCGGGCGCCGGTGTAGCGGCCCTGCACACTTTCCACTCGTATTCAGAGCCATACAGCCGCGTCGCTTCCGGAGACGCCCTAGCACTTACACAATGATCAAAAGGATTCATGTCATGATTTTTTTCGACAAGTTTTACGCCGGTCGTCGACTACCTAACGCAACCTTCCACTTTTCACATCCGGGCTTGGGACCGGCAACGGCAGTGTTATTTCAAAAATTAATTATTATAAAAATTTTATATTCTAACAAGTCAATTTCGAGCCGAATACGAGCTGAATAAGTTTTTCGAGCTGAACACGAACAAGTTGTTCATGAGCCATTTTGAACACGAGCCGATTTCAAACCATACTAATTTCGAACGGGCCGAATACGAGCCAAACCTGAACTCGCTCAAGCTCGACTCGTTTATAAAATATAAATATGTACCACACGTTCACCTTGCAATTCAAATTTCATCGGGGAACCGATTAATGCCGATTTTATGCCCAATTTATTTATTAATATTATTTTTTTTATTCAGTGAAAATAAAAATTCCAAAAAAAAATATATTTCCAAAATACCACACCTAAAAGTTTGACAAATTTTAATCATCCAACAAATATGCCCATCCTTTAAATAATATGTCATCAAGCAATTTATTGCTTTTCCTTAGCTTAATAACTTCTTAAAAGTAACGGCACAGAAATTTAAGTTCATTGATGTTGTCCGGCGGCCCTCTAGGTACCGTCAGGTCCCTCTCCATTGCTTGCGAGCCCAATGCTCCTCTGCTCAGGTGAAATTATTCAAATTTCCCCTTTAACGATTATTGCATTCGGAGGCCTACTTGGTAATTTAAAAGATAAATAATAAGCTCACCTTGAAATTATATAAATGCGTGATGTCATCATATTACTATCAATTTGATTTTATCTTCTCTTATTTAGATAAATTTAAAGAAATTTTATTTCTTTAAATAAGCCAAATTAAAACTTGATATATTTTATTTTTTCTATAAGAATAAAATGATAATATAATTGATACAACACCAATAAATTCTCATCATCAGGCACGGATCTCGAAGCATGACATGAATCTCAATGCAATCTTTTGAGCAAGAAACATTTAAATCTTGATAAAAAAATTATTCAGAGCTCCAATTTCAGCAAACTTATAGTCAAACTGACCGGCTCGATGAAAAGGACCCAAAGATATCAAAACTAGTCCAATCCGAGTCAAATCAAGCCCGAATCAAGTCATTAAACCACTTTTAGAAGATCTTCAGACACATTGAAAAGTCAAATGGAAGCCGACATTAGCAAGGCCATACTCGAATTGAGCATCTTGACAAGACGAATCCAACGAGCCCAAAATCACTCAATTTCGACATCATTAAGGCCATCAAATGCCCCTTAAACACCGTCTGATCGAGGGGAACCCTCTGAACCGTCCGATCAAAATATTGCATTAATTGCATCTAAAACCCTATAAATAGACCCCAACTCTCACATGAGAGGGAGAGGGAGAGCCAAAGGAGAGAGTCTGAAGACTTGAGGAGAAGAAGCAGCTCTGCATCATTGTCGACCGCCGTCGATCACCGCCGATAGCCGTCGACCACCGTTGATCGTCGTGGACCATTGCCGATCGCCGTGGACCACCGTCGATTGTCTTCCACCACCATCATCCATATATCGACAATCGACGTTGTAATCTACATCATATAATTACTCTTTCCCATCTGTGGGACGAGAGATTTCTGTAAACGTCAATCAATAGTGGATTCTCGCAACTGGGCCAGGCCCTGTGGTTTTTCCTTTTACGGGTTTTCCATGTAAAAACTTCTGGAGTCACTGCTTGTTCCCTTTTCATCTGTGTGCGTACTGAGTTCTCGTACAACTCTAAGACGATAATTTGTTTCTCTACCGCCGCGAATTTTCTAGCACGCATCAGTTTGGCGTCATGATCCATGAAAAAAAATACCCATTTTTGTGTCTTGATTTTTATCAAAATTTTAAGGATATTATGCTTTAATGAAAGGTATTTTTGTGTTTTTGGATATAGGTGATAAAAAAATATTCAAGAAGAAAAAAAGTGAAAAAGGAGCAAAAATGAGCAAAAATGGAGCCAAAATGCAAAATTGTCAAAATTATTGATCTATCGCCTAAGCGCCAGGTCGATGTGGGATCTGTCAATATTTTTGACGACTTTTAGACGGTTATTTTGACGATGTTAGTGGTTATTGGACCTTCTAGAAGACTGACAGTTGTTTCTGGTTTATAGGACATGTGATACAATATATTTGGACGCTTAGAAACGGTTTTAATCGCGAAGAGGTGCGATCCAAAGTGAAGAGGTGCGAAGAACTAGATACAGAGTCTGGCGCCTAGGCGCCAGACACACCTTCTAGAAAATTCATTGAATGTGGACACATTTTGAAGAGGTGCCTTGAGGAAACCCTTGAAGCCTATAAATAGGAGGCTACTCCTTCAGAGAAAAATGCCCAAGGCCCAAAGCCCAAGGGCCGACACCCAACTTAGTCCCCCTATCTAGAGCCCCATCAAGAGAGAGAATTAGAGATATACTTTAGGGCCACATTTTACTGTCCTTCATAAATTAGTTAGTTATTTTATTTACAGTTTGTATTGAGAGTTTAAAGAGTTTGTGCTTTTGAAGATTATTTACTTGGAGTCTTAAGAATTTAGATGTTCAGAGGAGAAACACTTAAGATAAGTATTTGTAATTTTATTCAAAGTTTTATTATCATGTTTTGTTGTTTAAATTAAATGTGTTCTGAGTAGTTAGTTTACTTTCTCCTTTCAATTATGAAAAGATAAATAAGATAATATAAAATTTGTTGAAGAATTAGAAACTAATTATATTTTAAAACGTTGTGATGATATTAATATCAGATCTTAATTTACTATTTAAATTGGCCATTTAAAATGTTAAAATTTGTTGAAGAGTTTTGATACCTAGAAGGAAATGAATTTTTAACTAGTAGATATCACATAAATCCTTGGGTAATCGAAGGTCTTGTGAGGGTAATTCAAGGTGAAGTGCAAATAAATAAGAAGATATTATATAGTGGGCATAGAATTGTTAAGTTTTAGAGTGACAGACTAAATTCTTGTAATTTGGTTTATAGAGAAGGAAAGGATTAGTAGGGCCGAACATAGCCACCCTTGGACATGTAGTAGTGTGAGCCTAGATTAACTCATTCTACTAACAATACATCCGGACCTGATCTATAGGCTAGCCAATGTTCTTTACACCTGGATCAAAGGGTAAAGAATATGAATGCTTCTATTTGACACAATACCATAAATTTATATTCTCCACGAAACTATCATTATCTTAGAAAATCTTGTATTAATTGAAAGGAAGAAAGTTGTTGTCTTATTGCTATTTACATTAATTATTTCATTACTGCTTTATTATTGCATCTAGTAAATTAAAAATATCAAATTTATAACAATAAAAGAAATACTTAAAATAAAATTAAAATATTTAAAAATCCATAACTCACTCCTCGTGGGATCGATACTAGGGTCTTTGTTTTAAAGCCCTATATTGCTTGATACGATACGTATACTTGCGTAGTACCCCTAGTGTGTAAAATATTTTTGATAAAATTATATTTATATACACTAGCTGCTATTATTATCTATTACATTTTGAAAGAATTAATTATTATATTTCATCAGTGGATTGTGGGTCAAGTTTTTGGCACCGTTGCCGGGGATTGAATTTTTAGTACGCATATATTTAGCGTGGGTCAAGTTTTTGGCGCCGTTGCCCTGGGAGGAGCGGAGGCAAATTTTTAGATTTTAAATAGTTTTATTTTATTTTATTCATTTTCTTTTATTATAAAAAATATAAAATACCAAAAAAATAAAAAAATATAAAAATATAAAAAAATTAATAAGTAGAGATTTTATTTCTTGTTAATTTACTTTTTATGTGTTTTGCTGGATCCGAAGGATTATTACCTTTAGATTCTGAATTAGAAAGAACTATTAAAAGAATTAAAAAAGGAAAACAAACTAAAAAAATCCAAAAGATGGCTAATTTACATAAAAAATTACAAAATCCAATTGAAATTAATGAACAAAATGTTTACAATCCATTAAGGGATTATGTTAACCCTACAGTTGATGAACTTCATAGTAGTATTCAAATACCTGCTGTAGATGATAATTCTTTTGAGTTTAAACCATCTATCATTCAAATGGTTCAAAATAATCAATTTGGAGGAACACCAAATGAGGATCCAAATTTACACCTTGCTAGTTTTTTAGAACTTTGTGCTACCTTTAAATATAATAATGTTTCTGATGATGCTATTAGACTTAGACACTTTATTTTTTTTTTTAAGATATAAAGCAAAGATGTGGTTGAACAAATTAACAACAGGTTATATTAAAACATGGGCTGAAATGGCACAAAAATTTCTTGCTAAATATTTTCCTCCTTCTAAAACTGCTAAATTAAGAAATGATATTACTTCATTTAGTCAATTTGACGGGGAGACAATTTATGAAACTTGGGAAAGATTTAAAGAACTATTAAGAAAATTTCCTCATCATGCTTTACCTGATTGGTTAATTATTCAAACAATTTATAATGGTTTAATTGGATCACTAAAATCAATTATTTATGCTGCTACTGGAGGTTCTTTAATGTCTAAATTATTTGAAGAAGCTTATACTTTAATTGAAGAAATGACTAACAATAATTTTCAATGGCCTTCTGAAAGGATTAATCCTAAAAGAATGTCAAGTATTCAAGATAACGAAGCTTTTTCTATCTTAGCTTCACAAGTAGCTGCAATATTTAAGAAATTAGATAATTTTGCCATCAACATATCACATAACAACTCATCTAATATTGAAGATTCTCAAACTATTGAAACTTTACATGCTATTGCTATTAAAAATAATCCGTATTCAAATTATTATAATCCTGGATGGAAAAATCACCCTAATTTTAACTAGAATAACCTACAACAACAATGGGGTAATAATCAATCTCATCCAACTGGAAATTGCAATAATCAAGTAAATTCAAATTATAAACCACCTGGATTTAATAATCAACAGAAAAAGTTATCAATAGAAGAATTAACTTTATAAATGAGTAATCAATTACAAAATCAAAATACTGTTATTCGTAATATTGAGAATCAAATGGGATAAATCGCTCATTTAATCAATTACAGACCTCAAGGAACACTTCCTAGTAATGTTTAAATTAATCTAAAAGAAACTGGAAAAGAACATGAACATGTTAAAGCAGTACAACTTAGAAGTGGAAAGGAATTAAAAGAAAGAATGTAGAATGAAATTGAAAAAGAGATTGAGGTTGATGAGATTGAAAAACCTAAAGAAGCTCCTTCTCCTAATCAAGATTAAACTAATATTTCTAATAATGTGGAAGTTGAAAAACGACCACCAGCTTTTCCCCAAAGATTAAAATAGCAGAAGCTTGATCATCAATTTTCTAAGTTCTATGAAATTTTTAAGAAACTTACTATAAACATACCTTTTGCTGAAGCTTTGGAACAGATGCCAACTTATGCAAAATTTATGAAGGATATATTAAGTAAGAAACGAAAACTTGAAGCTTTTGAAACTGTTGCATTAAGTGAAGAATGTAGTGCAATAATTCAAAAGAAATTACCTCAAAAATTTAAAGATCCTAGAAGTTTTACTATACCTTGTGCTATTAGAGAAAAATTTTGTGGAAAAGCTTTATGTGATTTAGGAGCAAGTATTAATCTCATGCCATTTTCTATTTATCGAAGGTTGAATTTAAGAGAGATTACTCGCACCACTGTAACCCTTCAGTTAGCTGATAGATCTATCACTTACCCTAAAGGAGTTATAGAGGATGTACTTGTTAAAATAGTAAATTTATCTTCCCTGTGGATTCATTGTACTCGATATTGAAGAAGATAAAGAAATACCAATTATTTTAGGGAGACCTTTTCTAGCTACCAGATGAGCTATGATTGTTGTGCAAAAAGGAGAATTAACTATGAGAGTTAATGATCAAGAGATTAAATTCAATGTTCTTAAATCGATGAAGTATCCTGACAAAGAAAAATGCTATCATATGGATATTTTTGATTTTATAATTGAAAAACACTATCGAGAAAAATTTAAAATCATTCCTAAAGAAGAAATTGAATTTTTAACTAATGAAAATGAAGAACTAAAAGAGGAAGAATTACTTAAAGAAACTTATTATATTCAAGATAACTAGGAAACTTTAGACATAACTCAAAATGATATAGTTTTACCCTCAATTAAAAAAGCCCCTGAACTGGAATTAAAAATGTTACCTTCATATTTAAAGTATGCATTTCTTGGTGTCGGCATATTTTTAGGTTATGTGTTTTGAAAAGGGGGTCTCCTACAGAAATTGTCGGCGAATTTTAAATTTTAAATTTAATTTATATATAATTTGGAAAGTAGCATTTGATTTTGAAAATAATTTTAAGTTTGAAAGTCTAGAGATATGAAATTAAACCGATCTCACATCCCAAATAGTTTATAAAAACAAGCACCACACCACAAACCGTGTATCTATCCCGAAGAATAGACATGCTGCTTGATGATGAGGCTCGCTTAAATAAACTAGAAGATTTGTGACATTCATTTGGTCTGCGAACCAATTTTATAGGCCGACAAGTTCCCCTGCTTAATATAAATGAATTAAGCAGGGTTTATATTACCTGGGTTCTTAAAGTTCCCTATAAGGGCAAGCCTCTATAGTTAATTACATCTTAAATGACGGGAATCATTTAAGAAAACACTCGATAATAATCAGTGGTTTTGCTCTCAAGAATTTCAAAGTTTAACGTTTTCAAACAATTGGATTTTGGAAATTTCAATTGGGAATTGATCAAATTTGGAACAGTTAATTTCAGGAGTCCAAAGGAAGAGAAGTAAGAGAAGCTGAGGATCCAAAAATAATCTTGTTAACTTCCTAAACTATCTTATTTTTTGGTTTCAATTTGAGAATTTATTTAATATTGCAATCCTGCCAATTTTAATTAATTAGGACTTATATTTATATGATATAATCACACAAATAGCCTCGAAGATTTGAGAGTTTATGTCATACCAAACGACTACCTCGGAGTCCTAAGACCGTAATGGCTTAATTTACATGACATGATCATGCAAATGCCTAACGAATAGTTAAGGATTTATGTTGCACTAGGCAAACTACCTCGAAGTCCTATGGCTTGGTTATTTAATTCTAAGAAAGTTTTAGCTGGAGAAGATCCGAGTTTTGCTGAAGTAAATGGCCGTGTTGCCCACTATACTCCGAGCTCCTTGTTGTTGCAGAGGTTTAGTTTTAGAAGGTGAAAATCAGGAGATGAGAGAAGTGTTTTGGTTTAGAAATCTTAAACTCCAAATATTTTTAATATTTTAATTAAAACAAATCTTAAAGTTGTTTAAACAAAACAAATTAAGATTCCACGGTTCCGTCATCCAGGCACCGTTATTTTCATCGAATTCACTTAGTCCAGATGAATTTGCTATACTCAACTGAATGAGTTCCACACTTTCATTTAGACCGTGGGAAAACCCGTTAGCAACACGTGGGTTACAACATCCGAGGTTTTCCCGATCATCCAGCAAGACGTTTTAATTTAGTTGCAATTGTAGTTTTGTTGTTCTGTTAGTGATTAAATTTTGAGTTATTTTATATTTTGGAATGTTGTGGCGGTGAATTTTATCTTGTGGTGACTTTTAATTTAGTTTTGGGTTTCAGTTTTGTGTCTATCCTAAAGGTTTTAGTTTTCATGCAACAATCTTGTTTAATATGCAAGAAAAAGTAAAGTGCAGTGCATGTAAGTAAATTGCAATAAAGTAAATTACAATAAAGTAGAAGCGTACCTGGAGGTTATTCCCGTCATCCCAAGCTGCACTTAAAACACATGTTAAGGCATTTAAATATTTTAACAAGTACCTAGGTAAACCTAAGGAAAGGTTCTGGTTGTCTACCAAGATCATAATCCTATAACTAGTCATTTCCTAAGATGTTTAGGTTCTTGTGTTTTGTTTATGGATGACATTCTTCACCAAAGAACAATTAAGTTCAATTATTCTTCAAAAACATCTCATCATATTGAGAAAGTGCTTAGGACAAGTCCTAAACATCTTTTCAATACTTCCGAGATTATTTTGACTCCAATTAAATTTAGTTGCACAGGTGAATTAATCATCCATGCATTTTGTTAAGCTTTGTATCTAGCTCAGTGAATGACCCAATTTTTGTATTTCCGAATACAAGAATTTGTTACCACTGCTAGAAAATATAATTTCTAGCAAATGCGCGAAAGACTTGACCCGAAATAACTTGCTATATAGATTTGTACCAAATTTAATTTACGGCAATAACATTAAATAAAACTTGATTGCTACTGAATGCTAGGCCGTTAGTAATTAATACTTTTTAAATATATGTTTATATAGCAAAATATAATTTTAAAGGAAAATATTTTATATATTTTTTGGGTACTACGCAAGTATACGTATCGTTTCAAGTAATAAAGGGCTTTGAAACAAAGACCCCAGTATCGATCTCACGGGGAAAAAGGGTAATAAATTTTTAAATATTGTATTTCAAAATCTTTTTGTATTTTAATCTAACTATAAATTACTTTTAATTTACTAGATGCAGATAAAGAAAACAATAATAAGAAAATGATTTTGTGAAAACAATATAAAACAAACAACTTTCTTCCTTTCAATTAATCCAAGATTTTTAAGTTAATTTAATATTCGTTAGAGAATCGATTTTATGGTATTGTGCCAAATAGAAGCATTCCTATTCTTTACCCTTTGATCCAGGCACAAAGAACATCAGGCTAATCTACGATCAGTGTCGGATGTATTGTTAGTAGAATGGGTTAAAATAGGCTCACACTACTAGATGTCCAAGGGTGGCTATGGTCGGCCCTACTAGTGACCCTTTCCTTATATATAAATCAAATTATAAGAATTTAGTCTGTCACTCTAAAAACTTATCAATTCTACGCCCTTTAAATCTTATCTTCCTATTTATTTGCACTTCACCTTGAATAGTCCGCGCATGGCCTTCGACTACCCAAGGATTCATGTGACATCTACAAGTTAAGAGTTCTTCTCCTTCTAAGTCTCAAAACTCTTCAACAGGTTTTAATAATTTAAATGGCCAATTTAAAAAGTAAAGTAAGATCAGGTATTAATATCATCAAAATGTTTTGAAAATATTTTTATTTTCAATTCTCCATCGAATTTTATATTATCTTATTTATCTTTTCATAATTGAAGGAAAAAAGTAAACTAACTACTCAGAATACATTGAATATAAATAGCAAAACATAATAAATAAACTTTGAATCAAAAATAAAATACTTATCTCAAATTTTCTTCCACAGATCTTTTGATTCCTACTGACTCCACAGTGTAATGAACTCCAGATGCAACAATTTGAAAATTAACTCACTAAACTAAATAAAAGTGGCCCTCTATTTCTCTCTCTATTTCTCTCTCTAAGGATGAGAGATCCTAAAGTGGCTAAGTGATAGGGGATGCAATGGGGGCACACTTTTTTCTGAAGGAGTGGACTCCTATTTATAGGCTTCAAGGGTTGCCTTGAGGCACCTCTTCAAAACATGTCCAAATTCAATGAATCTTCTAGATGGTCTGTCTGGTGCCCAGGCGCTGGAATCTGGCGCCTAGGCGCCGGACACTGCGTCCAGTTCTTCTCACCTCTTCTCTTTGGCTTGCACCTCTTCCTGATTAAAACCGTTTTGGAGCGTCCAAATGCAATGTATCACATGTCATATTATCAAGAAACAACTGTTAGTCTTCTAGAATGTCCAATAACCGCTCACTCCATCAAAATAACCGTCCAAAAGTCTTCAAAAACTTGACAGTTTCTATATCGATTCTGGCACTTAGGCGCCAACTTCTGGCGCCTAGGCCCCAACTTCTGGCGCCTAGGCGCTAGGCCATAATTTTTTATAATTCTTGTATTTTGCTCCATTTTTGCTCCTTTTTGCTTCTTTTTCACCCTTTTTTCCTTTTTTTGGACCTTTTTACATCACCTACATCCAAAAACACAAAAGTACCTTTCATTAAAGCATAATATCCTTAGAAATTGATAAAAATCAAGGCATAAAAATAGGTATTTTTTTCATGGCACAAAAGTTGGTATTTTTTTCATGGATCAAAATCCCCCAAACTTAAACGTTACTTGTCCTCAAGTAACCTTTTTTACTATATAAAATGTATAACATTTGGAATAAAAAGATAAATATTTAAGATTCCTTATAATTTTTGGTTTTATAAAGTCTTTAGTATATTATTAACCCAATTTCACTAACTAGGTTTATTTTTAAGAATTTAAAGAATATTCAACTACCAAATCATAAGATTTCAAAATTTTCTTCCATTTTGAAAATAATAGAAGTTTATTATATTAAGATCTCATAGATTATTTACAAGAAAAAGTTCTTCTTGAAAACCCTTTCTTAAATAAAGATTCATGCATAAAAATTAAGTAAAATATGTAACTAGTTTTCCTTCTATAAGATAATTCAAGTGAAGCCAATTTTTGATTAGGCATTTCCTCAAGCTTCTCCTCTCTTCTCTTTTCTCTTTTTTTTTACATATAGAGAGGATTACTATATCTGGATAGCCTATTAATGATTTTGAACTTCACTATCCTTAACTTATATTTTCAAAACATATACATTTCCACTTAATTATTATAACATGAATAAAAATTCAAAAAATTTTTCAATCTTTTCTTTTTTCAAGTGATAATTTTTGATTACTTAATACTTCTAAAATTCCATTATTTCTACCGTGAATAGAAAAATTCCTTAATCTTATTCTTCTTTAAGTTAAATAATTCTATTCTTAAAATCAATCAATGTTATTAAAATTTTAGTTAAGTTCACTAAATTGTTTATAATTTCAAAAATAAAAGTGATCTTAAATAGATTCTTCATTCCTTAAGTTATGTTAAAAAGTTTTTATTTTAAGAAAATATTAGCTCTTTAAGGACAAATAAAATTTAAATTTGAATGTATTTTCCCTTCCCCCAAACTTAAGTTTTGGTATACTATGAAAATTTGAAAGTATGAGAGAAAGAAAATCATAATTTTAAAAAGGAAATTTTTATAAGTATGTAAAAACGATCTTAAAAAGAAAAATTTACTTCTACTCATGCTTTTATGAATAATAAAGATAAAATTGAAGCAGGTATAAAATGTAAGCAGGCTAATTTTTATGATTATACTAAATTTAAAACAAAATAAAAGCAGAGCAAAGTTACTAATTACTAAACAATAGACTGAAACAAACATATCATAACTTAACTCTAATCTCAGTCTCAAACATAATATGCTAAGAATATTTTAACAACAGAATATTAACACTAATTAATCTACACAGGTACATACACAAATCAACATACATCAAACATCAAACTAAACAAACAAACCAAACAAAAAAAACTAACAACAAAGTAGCACAACATAGATATCTATCAACTACTAGTCACTGGCTGAAGTCTCATCATCATCATCGTCACCAAAGGAAAACTCAGCATCCTTAGGATCAACAAATGGTGTGAAACTAGGAAAAGTAGGGAAACTAACATCATGCTTACCCTTCAGAAATCTAATGAGGGCTTTATCATACTCAGCATCATAGCTACTCTTCCTCTGGGTATAATCAGATAAATGATCAAGTTTCCTATCAATAGTATCAACCCTGCAGTGAGTTTGAAATAACTCCTGTTGCTTCTCTATAAACTGATCATGAATTGACTCCCAGAAACTCGATGGTGGCTCAGCAGAAGTAGAAGGTTGGGAAGTACAAGGTCTACCTGGAGTGGTTGCAGAAGAAGGAGCAGTTGATCTCTTCGCTCGAAGACGATCATATATGCTAAAGCTCTCCTGACCAATCGGCTTAGTAGTCTTCAACCTTTCCTCTTAAATATTTGCAGTGACTCCATTGCTAATACATAATGAATAAATCAGAGATGGGAATCCTAGTCCAACAGAAGTGCTGGATCTAGCAGTAGAATCCACAGAATCATAAATAATATTGCCGACATCAATAGGCTTCCTTTCCTGAATGCAGTAGTTTAAGATCGCTCGATCTCTAGTCACTTCACTCAGGTTGTTGGAAGGTAACAATCTTGCAAAAATAAAATAGTGCCTTGCTTTAGAAATACAATTTAACTTGGAGGATTTGAAGTTTACCCTTTTTTCGTTCCTGATCTTCCAAGATCTACTACCGTCAGTAAAATAAGGAATGATCATATCTAAATCTCCCTCAGATGGAGATAATCCAGAATAGTGGCACTCTATAGTCGGTGGCAGACCATAAAATACATTGATTCTTTCAGGAGTAAATCCTACTCCGACACCTCTGACAAAAACTTCATTATCTTCGGCATCCAGAAAATTCGCATAAAACTCTCGAAGTATAGGGATAACAACAACAGCAGTGAAATAACTAAATCGTTGCCAGTTGTGCACAACAATAGTGTTTTCAATCATCTCCCCCGAATGATAAAAAATTTGTTTTGAAATGAACTTCCTCGACGTCGCAAATTCGTGGAATAAAAAATGCGCAGCCGCAGTAGAAAATTTTCTGCTATCAAAGTTGTCTCGTGCCTTCCCGCGTCTAGATTTCGGAGCCCTCTAAACGTGAAAGAAAATAAGAACAAATATAGGAATAAAAAATTTAAACTCTTTTTAAGTTTAGAAAACTTAAAATAAGTTTAAAAATCCAAAGAAATCACTAAAAATCAAAATTTTTTCAAAATTTCGGTTCTTAGCAAAACCTAGGGAAATCTATGGTGAAAATAAAAAATATTTGGTTAAAAGTGTTGATCTAACCTTGAGACAAAAAATTCGAGTGGTTTCGAGCCAAAATCCTTGATGTTTTGACCTTAAAGTAGATTCTAAAAGCTGATTTTCACGAAAAATGGAGGAAGAAGAAGGCTTAGGCGTCGATAATGGCTTTTGGGGGTATTTAAGGAATTTTTCAGGTACAGGCCGAACTAGCGCTTAGGCTCTGGCGCATAGGCGCCAGACTCACCTTTCACAAAAAATTATTTTTAAATTTAATTTTCCACCAAAATTCATAAATTCAACTTCCAATTACTCACATTAGAGTAGGGCTTCAGTTTCTAACTTCCAAAATATTGTCCAAAAATTTTAAAAATTAAATATTAAATCCACCAATCAAACATAAAGTTTATATAAAACTTCACTAAATTCCATTTATTTTCTTCAATATTGGCTTATTATATTCCAGATAAGTATCATACTTGATTCAACTTCCTAATACATAATCAAACACAACAATTTCTAGCAAAAAACAACACACATTGAACATGAAAGCAAATACACAAATACAATCGATTCACTACATCGATACAACGACTCAACAAACCAGATAATAACGATCTCATTACCAGAATACTCTAATCTTCACAAGGGAAATTGTGTATTCTGCTTGGAAAGAACACAAACGCTCTCGGGAAATCAGAAGTCGTCTTCTCGTCAATCCACTTGTTCTTCGCATACATTTCAACTTGAGCATCTTGATAAGCCGCAAAATGATCAAATTGAAGTTTCATCTGTCATTCTAGATGTTCAATCTGATGAAACATCTCATGAAGGTGATCTCCAATGCTTTTAAACTCCGCTTCAAACTTATCCAAGCGACTAGAAATTTTCTCTAAACTTACCGTGATGAAACCATTGAAGTAGGGTTGAGGATCCTTTGAGACCTTGTCCCTAGCCTCTTCTCCAAGATTTCTTCTTTCCATTTCTTCAAAAATTTCGCAAATCTCTCAAGAATGAAGTGTAATGGATGTAACTTTGATTGTTTGATGGTTAGGGATGAAGATGAGTTGATTTAAAGGTGAAAATCGTGTGAAAAACTGAAAATTTTTTGTTTTTGCACGACCCAGTAACCGTGGTGCTTAGGCGCCAAATCTGGCGCCTAGGCGCCGGACCTATTGATACATAGTTTAACTCGGGTGCTTAGGCACCGAATCTTGGCACCTAGGTGCCGGAACTATGTTCAACTCCGTTTCGCCTAATCATCAAATTTCAAAGTTTCGTTCTCCAAGATAGGTAAATTATACTGGTAAGAGTAATCTAGACTCAATAACACAAATTGTATGCAATATAATGAAGGTTAACCTGATCTCCTTTTACTCATATTTAGAATAGAGTGATCCAATTTCTAAATCTTACATATTTCAAAATAATCTTCAGCTTAAGTCAACAAAGACTTATAAGCATCAAATTTTTCTAAAGTAATATAAAATTAATCAAGATTGAGGCATAACTTTACATTAAAAACATAAAAACACTTAAAACAAAAGATAATTATGGGTTGCCTCCCACAAAGCGCTTGGTTTAACGTCGTCAGCCCGACTTAAGTAAATCTTTAATCAAGTTGACTCAATTCATAAGCCTCTTTATAAATCATTTTAATATCTCCCAAATAAGGCTTCAATCTTAATCTATTTACTTTAAAAAAAATTTCTGTTTTGGGGTCTTTAATATCCACAGCTCCATAATGGTATGCTTTCTCAATTATATAGGGTCCAATACATTTAGATCTTAATTTTCCAGGAAAAAGTTTTAAACGAGAATTAAACAGTAATGCTTCTTGTCCAGGCTCAAAAATTTTTCCTGAAATTTTCTTATCATGTAACATCTTCATTTTCTCTTTATAAATCCTTGCATTTCCATATGATTCATTTCTTATCTCTTCCATCTCATTCAATTGCAATAATCGCTTTTCTCTTGCTTCATTCAAATTAAAATTAAACTCCTTTATCACCGAATAAGTTTTATGTTCAAGTTCAACAGATAAGTGACAATGTTTACCATAAATTAACCGGTAAGGTGACATTCCGATTGGTGTCTTATAAGCTGTTTTATAAGTCCATAATGCAGAATCAAGTCTATCAACCCAATCAGTTCTTTTAGGATTAACAGTCTTCTCTAAAATTCTTTTAATTTCTCTGTTTGTTACTTCAGCCATTCCACTTGTTTGTGGGTGATAAGCAGTTGCAATTCTATGTTTGATTCCGAATCTTTGTAGTAATGATTGAATTCTTACATTCCTGAAATGACTTCCACCATCAGTGATAATTACCTTAGCCATTCCAAATCTTGAAAATATCATTTTCTTTACGAATTTAGAAACACTTTTGGAATCACAGTTTGGTAAAGCAACAGCTTCAATCCACTTTGAAACATAATCAATTCCTAATAAAATATAAATTTTTCCAGATGATGGAACAAATGGTCCCATAAAGTCTAAACCCCATATATCAAAAATTTCAATTTCCAATATATAATTTAAAGGCATTTCATCCTTCCTAGATATATTTCACATCCTTTGACATCGATCACATGTTTTCACATAATGTCTCACATCTTTAAAAAAGGTTGGCCGATAAAATCAAGAATTTAAAATTTTAAATGCAGTTTTATCTATGCCAAAGTGTCCTCCAAAATCGGAATCATAACATTTTTGAATAATAGCAAAAGTTTCCTCATAAGGTACACATCTTCGAAATTATATAATCTTTTCCAATTTTAAATAAATTAGGATCTTCCCAAATATAAGATTTAACATCATATTTAAATTTCTTAATAGATTTGTTATCCAATTCATAAGGTAAAATATTGCTAACTAAATAGTTAACAATATCAGCATACCAAGGTGTTTTGCATCCTTGAATAACATATAAAGATTCATCAGGAAATTTCTCATTTATATTTTCTTCTTAAATAATATCATTTTAAATTCTAGACAAATGATCAGCAATTTGGTCTTCAGTTCCTTTTATATCTACTATTTGAAAATCAAATTCTTGTTGAAGTAAAACCCATCTTATCAGTCTAGGTTTAGAATCCTTCTTAGATATTAGATATTTAATAGCAGAATGATCAGTATGAACTATGCATTTAGTTCCAAGAAGATAAGGTCTAAATTTATCAAAGGCATGTACTATAGCTAGAAGCTCCTTCTCAGTGGTAGTGTAATTTCTTTGTGTTTCAGTGAGAGTTTTACTAGGATAATATACAACTTTGAAAACCTTCTCATATTTTTGTCCTAATACAGCTTCAATTGCAAAATCACTTGCATCACACATTAATTCAAAAGATTTTTTCCAATTAGGTGCAACAATCATAGGTGCAGTTATTAGCTTTTCTTTTACAATATTAAAAGCATTAATACATTCTTTGTTAAATTCAAATTTCGCATCTTTTTCCAATAAATGACAAAGAGGATTAGCAATTTTAGAAAAATCCTTTATGTATCTTCTATAAAATCCAGCATGACCTAGAAAACTTCTCACATCAGTAATAGTAGTAGGTGGTTGCAATTTAGCAATAAATTTTACTTTCGCTTGATCTACTTCCATCCCTTTTTGTGAAACTTCGTGACCAAGTACAATGCCTTTTGTGACCATGAATTGACATTTTTCCCAGTTAAGAACTAAGTTTGTTTCTTCACATCTTTTCAGAACTTTGGAAATGTTTTCCAAACAAGATTCAAAAGAAGTTCCAAAAACTTAAAATTCGTCCATGAATATTTCAATTCCTTTGTCAATCAAACCACAAAATATTGACATCATACATCTTTGAAAAGTTGCAGGTGCATTACATAAACCAGAAGGCATTCTTCTAAAAGCAAAGGTTCCATAAGGAATTGTAAATGTTGTTTTCTCTTGGTCCTCAGGAGCAATAAGTAATTGATGATAACCAGAATATCCATCTAGAAAACAGAAATATGGGTGTCCAGCTAGTTTATCGAGCATTTTATCCAAGAAAGGTAAAGGAAAATGATCCTTTCTAGTGGCATCATTTAATTTCCTAAAATCAATACAAATTCGCCATCCAGTAACTTGTCTTGTAGGAATTAGTTCATTTTTATCATTGACAATTACAGTTACACCTCCTTTCTTCGGAACACAATGAATAGGACTTACCCATTGACTATCCGAAATAGGATAAATAACAGCATCTAACCACTTAACAATTTTTTTTTTAACAACCTCTTTCATGATAGGATTTAATCTTCTTTGTGGTTCAATAGTAGGTTTAAAATTTTCTTCCATTAAAATTTTATGCATACAAATGGAAGGGCTTATTACTCTTATATCAGCCATTGTCCAACCAAAAGCTTTCATATAATTCTTTAACACACCTAGTAATTTTTCTTCTTGATCTTTACTCAGTTCAGAACAAATAATAACAGGTAAAGTTAACGAATTTCCAAGAAACACATATTTTAAATGTGAATGTAACATTTTTAATTCCAGTTCAGGGGCTTTTTTAATTGATGGTAAAAGTATATCATTTTGAGTTATGTCTAAAGTTTCCCAGTTATCTTTAATAAAATGAGTCTCTTCTTCTTTTACTTCTTCATTTTCATCGCTTAAAAATTCAAATTTTTCTTCAGAAATGACTTTACAATTGTCTTGATAATGTTTCTCAATTAAATAATCAATTATATCCATTCGATAACATTTCTCTTTATCAAGGTACTTCATTGATTTAAGAACATTGAATTTAATCTCGTGATCATTAACTCTCATGGTTAATTCTCCCTTTTGCACATTAATCATGGCTCCTCCGGTAGCTAGAAAAGGTCTCCCTAAAATAATAGGCATCCCTTCATCTTCTTCAATATCAAGTACGATGAAATCTACAGGGAAGATAAATTTATCCAATTTAACAAGGACATCCTCTATAACTCCTTTAGGATAAGTGATAGATCTATCAGCTAACTGAAGGGTTACGGTGGTGGGAGTAATCTCTCCTAAATTCAATCTTCTAAAAATAGAAAATGGCATGAGATTAATACTTGCTCCTGAATCACATAAAGCTTTTCCACAAAATTTTTCTCCAATAGCACATGGTATAGTGAAACTTCCAGGATCCTTAAGCTTTTCAGGTAATTTCTTTTGAATTATTGCACTGTATTCTTCACTTAATGCAACAGTTTCAAAAGCTTCAAATTTTCGTTTCTTGCTTAAAATATCCTTCATAAATTTTGCATAAGTTGGCATTTGTTCCAAAGCTTAAGCAAAAGGTATGTTAATAGTAATTTTCTTAAAAAGTTCAAAGAATTTAGAAAATTGATGATCAAGTTTCTGCTATTTAAGTCTTTGAGGAAACGGTGGTGGTGGTTTTTCAACTTCCACATTAATAGGTATAACAGTCTGATCTTGACTATGAGAGAGAGTTTCTTTAGGTTTTTTGATCTCTTCAACCTCAATCTCTTTTGCAATTTCATTCTACATTCTTTCTTTTAATTCCTTTCCACTTCTAAGTTACACATCCTTGACATGTTCATATTCTTTTCCTGTTTCCTTTGGATTAATTTCAACATTACTAGGAAGTGTTCCTATAGGTCTGTTATTAATTAAAGTAGCAATTTGACCCATTTGATTTTCGATATTACGAATAACAGTATTTTGATTTTGCAATTGATTATTCATTTGTAAAATTAATTCTTCTATTAATAACTTTTTCTGTTGATTATTAAATCCAGGAGGTTTATAATTTGGATTAACTTGATTATTCCAATTTCCAGTGGGATGAGATTGATTATTACCCCATTGTTGTTGTGAATTATTCCAGTTAAAATTAGGATGATTTTTCCACCCAGGATTATAATAATTTGAATAAGGATTATTACTACTTGCAATAGCTTGTAAAGTTTCAATAGTTTGAGAATCTTTAATATTAGCAGAGTTATTATGTGAAATATTAATTGCAAAAATATCTAATATTTTAGACATTGCTGCTACATGTGAAGCTAGGATAGAAAAGGTTTCATTATCGTGAATACTTGCCATCTTTTTAGGATTAATCCTTTTGGAAGGCCATTGAAAATTGTTATTAGCCATTTCTTCAATTAAAGTGTAAGCTTATTCAAATGATTTAGACATTAAAGAACCTCCAGCAGCAGCATCAATAATTGATTTTAAATATCCAATTAATCCATTGTAAAATGTTTGAATAATTAACCAATCAGGTAAAGCATGATGAGGACATTTTCTTAATAGTTCTTTAAATCTTTTCCAAGTTTCATATATTGTCTCCCCTTCAAATTGACTAAACGATGTAATATCATTTATTGATTTAGCAGTTTTAGAAGGAGGAAAATATTTAGCAAGAAATTTTTGTGCCATTTCAGCCCATGTTTTAATAGAACCAGTTGCTAATGAGTTTAACCACATCTTTGCTTTATCTCTTAAGGAAAAAGGAAAGAGTCTAAGTCTAATAGCATCATCAGAAACATTGTTATATTTAAAGGTAGCACAAAGTTCTCAAAAAAAAACAAGGTGTAAATTTGGATCCTCATTTGGTGTTCCACCAAATTGATTGTTTTGCACCATTTGAATAATAGACGGTTTAAGTTCAAAAGAATTAGCATCTACAGTGGGTATTTGAATACTACTATGAAGTTCATCAACTGTAGGGTTAGCATAATCCCTTAATTGTTTATAAACATTTTGATCATTAAGTTCAATTGGACTTTGTAAAGTAGCCATTTCTTGAAATTTTTGAATTTGTTTTCCCTTTTTAATTTTTCTAATTGTTCTTTCTAGTTCAGAATCTAAAGGTATTAATCCTTCAGAACCAAAACTACGCATAAAAAAAATAAAATAAAGCAAAGAATAAAAATTTTTTATTTTATTTTTTTTTATATTTTTATTTTTATATTATTATATTTTTTTATGTTTTTGGAAATATAATATTTAAAAATCTATAAATTGTACCTCTTATCCCCAGCAACGGCGCTAAAAACTTGACCCGATCTTTGTATTTCCAAAATACAAGAATTTGTTACCACTACTAGAAAACTTAATTTCTGGCAAAGGCGCGAAACACTTGACTCGGAATAACTTGCTAAATAGATGTGTACCAAATTTTAATTTACGGCAATATCATTAAATAAAACTTCATTGCTACTGAATGCTAGGCCGTTAGTCATTAATTATTTTTAAATATATGTTTATATAGCAAAATATAATTTTAAAGGAAAATATTTTATATACTTTTTGGGTACTACGCAAGTATACGTATCGTTTCAAGTAATAAAGGGCTTTGAATCAAAGACCCCAGTATCGATCCTACGGGGAAAAAGGCTAATAAATTTTTAAATATTGTATTTCAAAATCTTTTTGTATTTTATTCTAACTATAAATTACTTTTAATTTACTAGATGCAGATAAAGAAAACAATAATAAGAAAATGATTTTGTGAAACAATATAAAACAAACAACTTTCTTCCTTTCAATTAATCCAAAATTTTTAAGTTAATTTAATATTAGTTGGAGAATCTATTTTATGGTATTGTGTAAAATAGAAGCATTCATATTCTTTACCCTTTGATCCAGGCGCAAAGAACATTGGCTAATCTACGTATCAGTCCGGATGTATTGTTAGTAGAATGGGTTAATCTAGGCTCACACTACTAGATGTCCAAGGGTGGCTATGGTCGGCCCTACTAGTGACCCTTTCCTTATCTATAAATCAAATTATAAGAATTTAGTCTGTCACTCTAAAAACTTATCAATTCTACTCCCTTTAAATCTTATCTTCCTATTTATTTGTACTTGACCTTTAATAGCCCGCGCATGGCCTTCGACTACCCAAGGATTCATGTGACATCTACAAGTTAAGAGTTCTTCCCCTTCTAAGTCTCAAAACTCTTCAACAGGTTTTAACAATTTAAATGGCTAATTTAAAAAGTAAAGTAAGATCAGGTATTAATATCATCACAATGTTTTGAAAATATTTTGATTTTCAATTCTCCATAGAATTTTATATTATCTTATTTATCTTTTCATAATTGAAGGAAGAAAGTAAACTAACTACTCAGAACACATTGAATATAAACAAAGAAACATAATAAATAAACTTTGAATCAAAAATAAAATACTTATCTCAAATATTTGTTCTACAGATCTTCTGATTCCTACTAACTCCACAGTGTAATGAACTCTAGATGCAACAATTTGAAAATAAACTCACTAAACTAAATAAAAGTGGCCCTCTATTTCTCTCTCTATTTCTCTCTCTAAGGATGAGAGATCCTAAAGTGGCTAAGAGATAGGGGATGCAAAGGGGGCACACTTTTTTTGAAGGAGTGGACTCCTTTTTATAGGCTTCAAGGGTTGCCTTGATGCACCTCTTCAAAACATGTTCAAATTCAATGAATCTTCTAGAAGGTTTGTCTGGCTCCTAGGCGCCGGAATCTGGCGCCTATGCGCCGGACACTGCGTCCAGTTCTTCGCACCTCTTCACGTTGGCTCGCACCTCTTCGAGATTAAAACTATTTCGGATTGTCCAAATACAATGTATCTCATGTCCTATTATCAAGGAACAACTGTTAGTCTTCTAGAATGTCCAATAACCGCTCACTTCGTCAAAATAACCGTCCAAATGTCGTCAAAAACTTGACATTTTCTGTATCGAGTCTGGCGCTTAGGTGCAAACTTTTGGCGCCTAGGCGCCAGGCCATAATTTTTGATAATTCTTGTATTTTGCTCTATTTTTGCTCCTTTTTGCTCCTTTTTCACCCTTTTTCCTTTTTTGGACCTTCTTACATCACCTACATCCAAAAACACAAAAATACCTTTCATTAAAGCATAATATCCTTAGAAATTGATAAAAATCAAGGCATAAAAATAGGTATTTTTTCATGGATCAGTGAACTTGGGCATTTGATTACCTGATGAATGAAGTGGCATCTTAATTAATACTTCATTTAAGAGTTATAATAATTAAAGCCTTTAGGGGCAAGTTTGTTTGTTGAGAATTTTAATCATTCTTAATTTGAAGTTTGAGTTAATGGTTTAAAGTGATTTAGTTTAATTATGAGGTTTTAATTAATAATTTTAAGTTAGGAATAATGTTCAAATTATTTTTGGTTTAAATCTTTATACTTTAAGTGATCTTATTATTTTAAATTAATCTTTGGTGTTTCAAATTCACTTAGATTATTCATATATCTTAATGATTTGGTTTAGGTTAATTATGATATTTTAGGTTAATCTTGATTAATTTTATTTTTATATTCTTAATTATGAATTGTCTTAATATTTCAAATTTTTTTTACTTTTATTATTGAGTGACGTTAATTTAATATAATGTAAATTTAATTTATTTGAATTTAACTTAATTTAATTTATTTAATTTCAATATTCTAAATTTAATTTAATTTAATTGTTAAAATGTTAATTTAATTTAATTTTAATTTTAATTTATTTTTTACTTAATTTAATTTAATTTTAATTTTAATTTAATTTAATTTAATTGTTAAACCACTTAATATTTTGAGCTTTCCTTTAATTTAAGGGCTATTTTTTAAATTTTTAATTTACTTATTTTGGATTATCATTTTAATCTTAATTAAGAGCTAAATATTATTGAAGTGATTTATTTAGGGCTTTTTTATTAAAGAATTAATATCCTCTCAAGTTTTATCCCTATTTTTTATAATTCAAATTTTCATTAATCTTCCAAAATTTAAATAATTTAAATAATTAAAGTTTCATTTTTGGTTTATTAAAGGTAATTAATGGGTTCCTACCCTTTTTATTTCCCAAAGTTTCAATCATCCAAGAAAGATAAAATCAAATATTTTACTCTCCATTTTAATTAAACATAAAATTTTAATGAAGGGGTTTAAATTCTTTAATTACCTTTATGCCTTTTTAAGCTTATTTATTTCATAACTCACTAAATTGAGTTCAAATGAAATTGAAATTTTTATGTCACCTCACTCACATTTCAATTAAGACAATAGAGGAGAAAATGTGATTTTTCTGAATTTAATTTATTTATATAGTTATTTTTAGTGAAAAATAAGGGATTTCAAGGAAAATTCAAAAACATAACCAAAGTAAGGTTTCTATCCTAAAGAAAATTATGGGATGTTTCTAATGACTAGAGAACCGCTTGGACCAATTTTAATGATTTTTTAAATTATATTTTATTTAATATAATTATTTTGAGTTTTGGAGTGTTAATTAATTATAAAATAAAATTAGGGTTGAAAATTAAGTTTTTTGTTTTTCTTAAATCTCTCTGACCACAAGGAGTTCAGAGAAACAAATTTTATAATTTTCTAATTTTTCTTTGATTTATTAGAATTAATTTAGTGAAAATGTTGGAAAATTCATTTTTTAATCAATTTTTTAATTTACTTTGAGGCTTAGAAAAAATATTTGGTTGGTTTCTAAGTGATTAGGAGTCAAAATGAGACATTTTTATGATTTTTATTATTTTTATAATTTTTATTATTTTTTAATTATTTAAATATCAAAAATATCATTAAAAATGAAAAATTTTAGAAAATTCCAATTTTAATTTTTATAGACTCATTTGATATCAGAGAGTCCACAAAACCAATTTGGTGAATTTTTGAAATGTACTTTGGGCGTTATGAATTTTTAAAGTTTAATTTTGATCATGTGGCTTAATTAATTCAATTAGTGGGGCTAATCTTTTCCAATTGATTTCAAATTTTTATTCAAGGTTTTCTGTATCCTAAAGATAAATGAAAAATTAATTTCAAGTAATTTTGATGTGTGATTAACCCTAATTAATTAAAATTCAGTTTTGAGTCTTTAGGCTAATTAGGGTTATTCTTAATAGCTTAACCATAATTATCCTAGGGTCCTCTGGTCCTAAGAAACTTCCCCAAATTTTTCTAGAATTTATTGAGCAACATGCTAATTATTGGAATTAAAATACCAAAACAGAGACATAGACTTAAAAAATACATAACTTACCATAAAGATAGCCTCGGACCTTGAACAATTCAGGGAATGTTCCCAAGATCAGAGGCTTCTAAAACCCTATGGTCTCATGCCATGGTGAATTGTGTATGCAAATGGAGAATCAAAATACTCAAAATAGTAAATATTTAATTAAAAATAAAATACTCATCAAATTAATCCAATTATTTTTCTACATTATTCTCCTCTGTTCACTGAGCAAGAGGATATTTTTATTTTATTTTTGTTATTTTTCTATGAAAAGTTATGATTTTTTAAAGTTTATGTCCAAAAATAAATCAAAAATCCAATTTCCCTCTCAAACTATCACTATCAGGGGGGCCACGTGTCGCTCCGTGATTGGCTGGTGCGTTTCTGCTTATGGATGAAGCTCCCATCCGACTACATCTCAGCTGTCCGTGCAATACACATGTGATCGGACGGCTACTGCTCCTCTCTCCTAATTCTATTTCCTCAAAACCGTCTACCTTCAAACATTGATATCTCACTCGTTTCTCAACGAAATGGAGTGAATTTTTTTTTAAAATGACCATCTAATTAAGTAGCACACATCTATACAGTGATTATATACTTAAAGCATGTGAATATTTACAGAAATTTAAAATAAGCTCGGTTGGAGGAGAAAAAATTTGATACATTTGTCCAAGAGGTGAGACCTCAATTGGAAATGGTTGGATTGAGCTTAGGAGTTCTTGGAAAAGCCTTAGGAACAATTTTCCAGAGTTTCCCCAAGGTAATCTTTTGCATCTCTTCTCTTTGGCCATGAATGGAGCTTAAAAAGAGGAGTTTAAGTTAAAATTGGTCAAAGCATGAGGTTGGGCTTGGTTCACCTTTCCATGGTCAGATGTGGGCTGAGAAAAGCTCCCTTGATTCAGCTTGATTAGTGGGGAGAAGTCACAATCCAAGTACAATTAGGCTTAAGCATGGGTTAGGGGAGACATGGGAGTGCTTAATTACTTTAAGGGAATGAAGAAAGAGGCTCCTCCTCTTGCCCATTATGGTATGGTCACATGAACACCACTCACATGGCTTGCATGGAGCTTAAGGATGGCTTCATGGCTAGCCTATGACTTGTCCATGGCTTGGTCAATTTTCATGAAAAAAGGTTATCTGGAATTTTTTTGAAAACTTTGGATTTTTTTATTGGTTTTGTCATGATGCTCTTTTGGTTTAATCAAAATGATGGTTTTTGGACTTAGGGGTGATTTAAATCATAGGGAATGATGAGGGAATATTTCATGTGGGCTTTGGAATGAAATTTGGGCTTTTGAATTTGTTGGAAGTGGGCTTTTAAAAAGGTATAAGGAGGTGGGCTTTTAGGTTTGAAAACAAATTGTTAGATGGAACTTTTGTAAAAGATTTGGTCAAAAAAAATGTTGGGTTTAGTTTAGGAATGTGTCATGACTGATTTGGAACAAATTTGAAGTGATTTTTAATTGAATTGAGTTTAATTTGGGTCTTTTTAGTAAAGGGGCCAAAGTGGGTCAAATTGGGCTAACTTGGTTTAATGTTGCGCTAATGTTGGATTTGATGTAAAATTAATGTTGAGAAATGTCTATGGGGTGTAAAAAAGAGTTTTCAACCTTCGTTGGGCTTTGATTTAGGGATTTGGGCCTATTTGGGTTATGTTTGGGTTTAGGCCAATTTAGGGGATTTTGACTTTGGGTTAAATTTGGGAGGAGTTTATGTTCAAATTTAGGGCAAATCTTGTTAGTGTTTTATTTGTGGGGATATTGGGAAGGTTTTAGAAAAGATTTGGTTCCAATTGGAGCTGAATTGGGTTGGTTTGGGCTAAGTTTAGGTCATGGGCCAAAATTAGGCTTTAAGCTTCAAATTGGAATTGGATCCAAATGTCAATCAAATTAGACTTGGCTTTGGTCTAAATTAATATTGGGAATATTGAATTGAAGTTTATAATTGGATTGGATCAACATTAAGGTCAATTGGGTTGATTTGGTTTGACATTGGGCTTACTTGGGTTAAGAGTGCGTCAAATTTGGGGTTTAGGTAAAAGTAGGTTAAATTAACAAAATTGGCCTATGGTTTAGTTGAACAAAATGAAATTGGGAATATTTGGGATTTTCTGGAATTTTCTGGGAATTTTTGGAATTTATGAAATTTTTTGTTAAGAAGGGCATTTTAGGTATTTGGAGGGTATTGGAGGTTATTTTTTTTGGAAATTTTGGTATATCTGGCTAAGGGTGATCAATTTTAATGGTAGAAAATTTTTAGGATTGGTTTTGAGGAATTTTTGGTAATTTAGGTGATTTTGCAAATTTTGGATAGTTTCAATGACATTTGGTAGGTTTGGTGGGTGTAAGGCCCCGGAGGTCAAAAATTGAAATTTTGGAAAAATAAAGATTGATCAAGTTTGAGTAGAATGGAATCACTTTGGTTAAGCCATGAAGCCATACTAAGCCCGTAAGAGCCATGAGAGGACTCATTTTAGGCATTCACTATGTTGTCCCTAACCCTCTCAGCCAAGGGCTTAGGGGTTGAGGACCATCCATATGAATCACCTACATGAGTCAGGAAGTCAAGCTAGGTATGAATGGTTTTAGGATTTGGGATATGTGTGAATGTGTAATGTGTGTAGGTCAACCCTCACCAGACCAGGCCACCAGGGGTAGTCCTAAGGCCAAAGAGTCCTATAGGGAACTCATTCTTTAAACCTCCACATTTGATCTTGACCCTCCAAGTGACTTAGGGGTTTACAATCAAACTTATGGATTTTGCAGGGAGTTAAGAGGTGTTTGAATTTTTAAGTGGTGGGTGTCATTTCTAGTCCTCTAAGATAATCAAAGGGAAAGCCTAAGGCTAGATCCTAAGTACTAAGGAGAGAGAAGAGAAAAAACCTCATCAAAAATGAGGTCAACAAATGGACACCCAATAGGTGTGGTGTGCTAACCAAGTACACTGCGCGTATTGGCGTTGACCGAAGAGATCAACAAAAACAACACAGACGTCTAAGTGACACACTTAGAACAGAGTAGAAACAAATTTCCGCTGGGGAGTATCGAGTATATCTCCAAGACTGGAGATCCCTGGACTATCACTGTGGAAAAGGGAAGGAGGTGAATTCCAGATCACGAGACCTAGGGACATTTGATTTAGATTTCATTTCATTTTCTGTTTTAAGTTTTAATGTGTGAGTTTAGATTTTGATTTGTTCTGAGTTTCAATTTCGATTGAGGTTTAGTTTAAAATTTAATTCAAGGAAATCTGGATTTGAAATGAGAATTGGAACCTAGGTTCCAACCTCAGGATTGGGAAGAGATTTGGAATTTGAATACCAGCCTCGGAGTGAGAATCAGAGTTGAAATCTGGTATCAATCTCGGGAAGAGAGTCAGAATTTGGTACCAACCTCGAAGGGAGAGAACTGGAATTTGGTACCAGTCTCGAAGGTTTAAAGAGAACTGGAATATGAATCTGGTCCCAGTCTCGAAGGTTTAAAGAGAACTAGAATCTGGTTCCAGTCTCGAAGGTTTAAAGAGAACTGGAATCTGGTTCCAGTCTCGAAGGTCTAAAGAGAAATGGAAACCGGTTCCAACATCGAAGGTCTAAAGAGAAATGGAAACTGGTTCCAATCTCGAAGATCCAAAGAGAAATGGAAACTGATTCCAATCTAGAAGGTCTAAAGAGAAATGGAAACTGGTTCCAATCTCGAAGGTTTAAAGAGAACTGGAATCTTGTTCCAGTCTCGAAGTTTTAAAGAGAAATGAAAACTGGTTCCAATCTCGAAGGTTTAAAGAGAAATGTAAACTAGTTCCAATCTCGATAGTTTAAAGAGAAATGGAAACTAGTTCCAATCTCGAAGGTCTAAAGAGAAATGGAAACTGGTTCCAATCTTTAAGGCCTAAAGAGAAATGGAAACAGCTTCCAATCTCGAAGGTCTAAAGAGAAATGGAAACTAGTTCCAATCTCGAAGGTCTAAAGAGAAATGGAAACTGGTTCCAATCTAAAAGGTCTAAAGAGAAATGGAAACTGATTCCAATCTCGAAGGTCTAAAGAGAAATGGAAACTGGTTCCAATCTCAAAGGTCTAAAGAGAATTGGAAACCGGTTCCAATCTCGAAGGTTTAAAGAGAAATGGAAACTGGTTCTGATCTATAAAAAAGTGCCTATTTCTTTATGTCTTAGTTCTTATTAATTTCTAAGGATATTATGCTTTAATGAAAGGTATTTTTTGTATTTTTGGATGTAGGTAATGTAAAAGGTTTAAGAAGGAAAAAGGATTAAAAAGGAGCAAAAATGGAGAAAAATACCAAAAGTATAAAAAATTATGGCCTGACGCCTAGGCGCCAGAAACTGGCGCCTAAGCGCAAGACTCGATACAAAAACTGTCAAGTTTTTTACAACATCTGATCAGTTATTTTGAAGGAGTGAGCAGTTATTGGACATTCTAGAAGGCTGGCAGTTGTTCCTTGATAATAGGACATGTGATACATTGCATTTGGACGCTCCAAAATGATTTTAATCGCGAAGAGGTGCGAGCCAAATTGAAGAGGTACGAAGAACTGGACGCGGTGTCCGGCTTCTAGGCGCCAGACCAACTTTCTAGAAGATTCATTGAATGTGGACATGTTTTGAAGAGGTTCCTCAAGGCAACTCTTGGAGCCTATAAATAGAGGTCCAATTCTTCAGAAAATGTGCCCCTCCCATTGTACCCCTTTCTCTTATCTACCTTAAGATCTCTCATCCTTAGAGAGAGAATTAGAGAGAGAAATTTAGGGCCACTTTTGTTTAGTTTAGTGAGTTTATTTTCAAGTTATTGCATCTAGAGTTCATTACACTGTGGAGTCAGTAAGAATCAGAAGATCTGTAGAAGAGATAGATAAGATAATATATCATGTTTTTATATTTATAAGTATATTTTTATATTTGATTCAAAGTTTAATTATCATGTTTTGTTATTTATTTTCAATGTGTTCTGAGTGGTTATTTACTTTCTTACTTCAATTATGAAGAGATAGATAAGATAATATAAAGATTCGATGGAGAATTAAAATTCAAAATATTTTCAAAACATTGTGATGACATTAATACCTGATCTTACTTTACTTTTTAAATTGGCCGTTTGAATTATTAAAACCTGTTGAAGAGTTTAAAAACCTTGTAGGAGAAGAACTCTTAACTTGTAAATGTCCCATGAATCCTTGGGTAGTCGAAGGCCATGAGCGGGCTATTCATGGTGAAGTGCAAATAAATAGGAAGATAATATTTAAAGGGCGTAGAATTGATAAGTTTTTAGAGTGACAGACTAAATCCTTATAATTTGATTTATAGACTAGGAAAGGGTCACTAGTAGGGTAAAGAAGTGTGAGCCTAGATTAACCCATTACTACTAACAATACATCCGGACCTATTCTGTAAATTAGTCAATGTTCTTTGCACCTGGATCAAAGGGTAAAGAATATGAATGCTTCTATTTGTCACAGTACCATAAATTAAATTCTCCAATGAATATTAAATTATCTTAAAAATCTTAGATTAATTGAAGGAAAGAAAGTTGTTTATTTTATATAGAGTTTATAAAATCATTTTTTTATTATTGTTTTCTTTAAATTGCATCTAGTAAATTAAATTGTAATTATAATCAAAATAAAAAATATTTTTACTATTATATTTCTCTTTCACTTTATAGAAAAATTTTTTCTATAAATCTTCCCTGTGGGATCGATACTGGGGTCTTTGTTTAAAAACCCTATATTACTTGAAACGATACGTATACTTGTGTAGTACCCCTAGTGTTTAAAAATATTACTTATATAATATTAATTTTATACACTAGTCGCTATTTATAAATCGAGTCAAACCTTTTTGGCTATCTTTTGAAAGCAACATCACTTCGTTAAGCGTGGCGGGTCGGGTCAAGTTTTTGGCGCCGTTGCCACGGAAGAAATCAAAGGAAGAAAGAAATAAGATAGTTAAATTTTATTGCTTGTTTTATGCGAAGATTTGGTTCTGAAGGATTAATACCTTTAGATTCTGAATTTGAAAGAACAATTAGAAAAATTAAAAAGCGAAAACAAATTCAAAAATTTCAAGAAATGGCTACTTTACAAAATCCAATTGAACTTAATGATCAAAATGTTTATAAACCATTAAGGGATTATGCTAACCCTACAGTTGATGAACTTCATAGTATTATTCAAATACCCACTGTAGATGCTAATTCTTTTGAACTTAAACCGTCTATTATTCAAATGGTGCAAAACAATCAATTTGGTGGATCACCAAATGAGGATCCAAATTTACATCTTGTTAGTTTTTTAGAACTTTGTGCTACCTTTAAATATAACAATGTTTCTGATGATGCTATTAGACTTAGACTCTTTCCTTTTTCTTTAAGAGATAAAGCAAAGATATGGTTAAACTCATTAGCGACTGGTTCTATTAAAACATGGGCTGAAATGGCACAAAAATTCCTTGCTAAATATTTTCCTCCTACTAAAACTGCTAAATTAAGAATGATATTACTTCGTTTAGTCAATTTGACGGGAGACAATATATGAAACTTGGGAAAGATTTAAAGAACTATTAAGAAAATGTCCTCATCATGCTTTACCCGATTGGTTGATTATTCAAACATTTTATAATGGATTAATTGGATCTTTAAAATCAATTATTGATCTTCGTCGTCGGAGGTTCTTTAATGTCTAAATCATTTGAAGAAGCTTACACTTTAATTGAAGAAATGGCTAATAACAATTTTCAATGGCCTTCTGAAAGGATTAACCCAAAAAAGATGGCTAGTATTCAAGATAATGAAGCCTCTTCTATCTTAGCTTCACAAGTTGCAGCAATATCTAAGAAATTAGATAATTTTACAATTAATATTTCACATAATAATTCTGCTAATATTAAAGATCCTCAAACTATTGAAAATTTACAAGCTATTGCAAGTAAAAATAATCCTTATTCAAATTATTATAATCTGGGTGGAAAAATCATCCTAATATTAACTGGAATAATTCACAACAACAATGGGGTAATAATCAATCTCATCCCACTGGAAATTGGAATAATCAAATTAATTCAAATTATAAACCTCCTGGATTTAATAATCAACAGAAAAAGTTATCAATAGAAGAATTAATTATGCAAATGAATAATCAATTACAAAATCAAAATACTGCTATTCGTGATATTGAAAATCAAATGGGGCAAATTGCTACTTTAATTAATAACAGATCTGTAGGAACAATTCCTTGTAATGTTGAAATCAATCCAAACGAAACTGGAAAAGAACATGAACAAGTTAAAGCTGTGCAACTTAGAAGTGGAAAGGAATTAAAAGAAAGATTGCAGAATGAAATTACAAAAGAGATTAAGGTTGAAGAGATTGAAAACCCTAAAGAAACTCTCTCTCTTAGTCAAGGTCAGACTGTTATACCTGTTAATATGGAAGTTGAAAAACCACCACCACCTTTTCCTCATAGACTTAAACAACAGAAACTTGATCATCAATTTTCTAAGTTCTTTGAAATTTTTAAGAAACTTACTATTAACATACCTTTTGCTGAAGCTTTGGAACAAATGCCAACTTACGCAAAATTTATGAAGGATATTTTAAGCAAAAAATGAAAATTTGAAGCTTTTGAAACTGTTGCATTAAGTGAAGAATATAGTGCAATAATTCAAAAGAAATTACTTGAAAAGCTTAAGGATCCTGGAAGTTTCACTATACCCTGCGCTATTGGAGAAAAATTTTGCGGAAAAGCTTTATGTGATTTAGGAGCAAGTATTAATCTCATGCCATTTTCTATCTATCGAAGATTGGATTTAGGAAATATTACTCCCACCACTGTAACTCTTCAGTTAGCTGATAGATCTATCTTTTATCCTAAAGGAGTTATAGAGGATGTCCTTGTTAAAGTGGATAAATTTATCTTCCCTATATATTTCATAGTACTTGATATGGAAGAAGATAAAGAGATACCTATTATTTTAGGAAGACCTTTTCTAGCTACCAGATGAGCTATGATTGATGTGCAAAAAGGAGAATTAACCATGAGAGACAATGATCAAGAAATTAAATTCAATGTTCTTAAATCAATGAAGTACCCTGATAAAGAGAAATGTTGTCGAATGAATATAATTGATTATCTAATTGAAAAACATTATCAAGAAAAATGTAAAGTTATTTCTGAAGAAAATTTGAATTTTTAACTAATGAAGATGAAATAGTATAAGAAGAAGAGATTCATTTTATTAAAGATAATTGGGAAACTTTAGACATAACTCAAAATGATATACTTTTACCCTTAATTAAAAAAGCACCTGAACTGGAATTAAAAATGTTACCTTCCCATTTAAAATATGTTTTTCTTGGAAATTCGTTAACTTTACCTGTTATTATTTCTTCTGAACTGAGTAAAGATCAAGAAGAAAAATTACTAGGTGTGTTTAAGAATTATAAGAAAGCTTTTGGTTGGACTATTGCTGATATAAAAGGAATAAGCCCTTCCATTTGCATGCATAGAATTTTAATGGAAGAAAATTTTAAACCTACTATAGAATCGCAAAGAAGATTAAATCTTATTATGAAAGAGGTTGTTAAAAAAGAAATTATTATGTGGTTAGATGCCGGTATTATTTATCCTATTTCGGATAGTCTATGGGTAAGTTCTATTCATTGTGTTTCGAAAAAAGGAGGAGTAACTGTCATTGTTAATGATAAAAATTAACTTATTCCTACAAGACAAGTTACTGGATGGCGAATTTGTATTGACTATAGGAAACCAAATAAAGCCTTTAGAAAGTATCATTTTCCTTTACCATTCTTGGATCAGATGCTCGATAAATTAGCTGGACACTCATATTTCTATTTTCTGGATGAATATTATGGTTATCATCAATTACTTATTGCTCCTGAGAACCAAGAAAAGACAACATTTACAAGTCCTTATTGAACATTTGCTTTTAGAAGAATGCCTTTTGGCTTATGTAATGCACCTGCAACTTTTCAAAGATGTATGATGTCAATATTTTGTGATTTGATTGACAAAGAAATTGAAATATTCATGAACGATTTTTCAGTCTTTGGAACTTCTTTTGAATCTTGTTTGGAAAACATAGCCAAAGTTACGAAAAGATGCGAAGAAACAAATTTAGTTCTTAATCGGGAAAAATGTCAATTCATGGTCACAGAAGGCATTGTACTTGGACACAAAGTATCACGAAAAGGGATGGAAGTAGATCAAGCAAAAGTGAAAATTTTTGTTGAATTCCAACTACCTACTACTGTTACTAATGTGAGAAGTTTTCTAGGTCATGCTGGATTTTATAAAAGATATATAAAGGATTTTTCTAAAATTGCTAAACCTCTTTGTATTTTATTAGAAAAAGATGCACAATTTGAATTTAATGAAGAATGTATTAATGATTTTAGTATTCTAAAAGAAAAATTAATAACTGCACCTATCATTGTTGCACCTGACTGGAATAAATATTTTGAATTAATGTGTGATGCAAGTGATTTTGCAATTGGAGCTGTATTAGGACAAAAATATTGGAAAGTTTTCAAAGTTGTATATTATGCTAGTAAAACTCTCACTGAAACACAAAGAAATTACACTACCACTGAGAAAGAGCTTCTATCTATAATATATGCCTTTGATAAATTTAGACCTTATCTTCTTGGTACTGAATGCATAGTTCATACTGATCATTCTTCTATTAAATATCTAATATCTAAGAAGGATTCTAAACCTAGACTTATAAGATGGGTTTTACTTCTACAAGAATTTGATTTTCAAATAGTAGATAGAAAAGGAACTGAAAACCAAATTGCTGGTCATTTGTCTAGAATTAAAAATTATATTATTTTGGAAGAAAATATAAATGAGAAATTCCCTGATGAATCTTTACATGTTATTCAAAGATACAAAACACTGTGGTATGCTGATATTGTTAATTATTTAGTTAGCAATATTTTACCTTATGACTTGGATAACAAATTTATTAAGAAATTTAAATATAATGTTAAATCTTATATTTAGGAAGAACCTTATTTATTTAAAATTGGTAAAGATTCTATGATTCGAAGATGTGTAACTTATGAAGAAACTTTTGCTATTATTCAAAAATGTCATGATTCTGATTTTGGAGGACACTTTGGCATAAATAAAACTGCATTTAAAATTTTAAATTCTAGATTTTATTGGCCTACCTCATTTAAAGATGTGTGACAATATGTGAAAACATGTGATTGATGTCAAAGGATGGGAAATATATCTAGGAAAGATGAAATGCCTTAAAACTATATATTGGAAGTTGAAATTTTTGATATATGGGGATTAGACTTTATGGGACCATTTGTTCCATCATCTGGAAAAATTTATATTTTATTAGCAGTTGATTATGTTTCAAAGTGGATCGAAGCTATTGCTTTACCAAACTGTGATTCTAAAAGTGTTTCTAAATTCCTAAAGAAAATGATATTTTCAATATTTGGAATGCCTAAGGTAATTATCACTGATGGTGGAAGTCATTTTAGGAATATAAGAATTCAATCATTACTTCAAAAATTTGGAATCAAACATAGAATTGCAACTGCTTATCACCCTCAAACTAGTGGAATGGCTGAAGTATCAAACAGAGAAATTAAAAGAATTTTAGAAAAGACCGTTAATACTAAAAGAACTGATTGGGTTGATAGACTTGATTCTGCATTATGGGCTTATAGAACAGCTTATAAGACACCAATCGGAATGTCACCTTACCAGTTAATTTATGGTAAACATTGTCACTTACCTGTAGAACTTGAACATAAAGCTTATTGGGTGATAAAGGAGTTTAATTTTAATTTGAATAAAGCAGAAGAAAAACGATTATTGCAATTAAATGAGATAGAAGAAATTAGAAATGAATCATATGAAAATGCGAGGATTTATAAAGAGAAAATGAAGATGTTGCATGATAAAAAAATTTCAGGAAAAATTTTTGAGCCTGGACAAAAAGTTTTACTGTTTAATTCTTGAAACATAAGAAACATCAAATTAATGTTTAGGCCTAAACACCCAAAATAGAACTTTAATTAATTAGGGTTAACTACACATCAAATTAACTTGAAAATAATTCTTCACTGATCTTTAGGATCAGAGGAACATCACATAAAAATTTGAAGTCAATTGGATTTGATTAGCCTCACCAAATGGGTTGATTAAGCCTCTTAAGCAAAATGGATAAAATTAAATTTTAAAAATTCATAACTCACAAAATACTTTTAAAAAATTCACAAAAATGGTTTTGGAGCATCTCTGATATAAGAGGAACTTAGGAAAATTAAAATTGTAATTTTGCTAAAAAAAGTTGATTTTTATCATTATTTTAATATTTTAATAATAAAAAAATAATAAAAATCATAAAAATATTAAAAATTACAAAAATTTTACATTTTGAATTCTAATCACCTAGGAACAAACCAAATATTTTTCCTAAGTTTCTAGGGTAAGATATTAAATTTTAAAGGCTTAAAACAATTTTTGAATTAAAAAAATGATTTTCTTTAACATTTCCACTAAATTAATTATAATAAATCAGAGAAAAATTAGAAAAATATAAAATTTTTTTCTTTGATTTCCCTGATATCAGAGAGATTTTTGAAAAATATAAAACCTATTTTTCAACTTCAATTTTATTTTTAAATTAGTTAATACTCCAAAACTAAAAATAATTCTAATAAATAAAATATAATTCAAAAAACCACCAAAATTGGTCCAAATGGTCCTCTGGTCATTAGGAACATCCCATAATTTTCTTAAGGACAAAAACATTTGGTCATGTTATTGAATTTTTCTTGAAAACCCCTATTTTCCATTAAAAATAATTACATAAATAAATTAAATACAGAAAAATTACATTTTCTCCTCTAATGTCTTAATTGACATGTGAATGGGGTTACATAAAAATTTCAATTTCGTTTGAGCTTAGTTTAGTGAGTTATAGAATTATTAAGCTTGAAGGGCAAAAGGGTAATTAAAAATTTCAACCCTTAATTAAAATTTTAGGGTTAATCAAAAAGGGGAGGGTAAAATATTTGATTTTAAACTGATTTTGGATGATTGAAACTTAAATGATTGAGGGTAGAAATCTACTAACCATTTCTAATATAATTAAAATAAAACTTTAATTAATTAATTAATTAAAATTTTCGAAGAATAATAGAAATTGGAATTATTAAAGTGGGGGATATTATTAAGAGGATATTTATTTTTTAATTTAAAAATCCCAAAGTAAATCACTTCAATAATACTTAATTCTTAATTAAAAAAAAATTAAAATAGTAAACCAAATTAATAATTAAAACTAAAATTAAACTAAAGTTAAATTAAAATTAAATTTAAACTAAATTAAAAATTAAATTAAATTAAAATTAAATTAAAATTAAATTAAAATTAAACTAAACTAAATTAAAGTAAATTAAAATTAAATTAAAATTAAATTAAAGTTAAAATTAAACTAAATTTAAATTTAAATTAAATTAAATTAAATTAAAATTAAAATTAAAATTAAATTAAATTAAATTAAATTAAATTAAATTATATTAAACCAAATTAAATTAAAATCAAAATCAAATCAAATTAAGTTAAAATTAAAATAAATTAAATTAAAATTAAGTTGAATTAAAATAAATCAAAATCATTTAATAAAAAACCTAAATGAAATCGTTAAGAATTAAATCTAAAATAACTTGAACAGTATTCCAAACTTAAACTAATTTCTATAATTAAGTCAAAATTGAAATTAAATCATTAAGTTTAAATCATTAAAATACCTAATAAATTTGTCGTTTTAAAGCTCTTATTATTATAACTCTTAAATGAAGTATCAAGTGAAGTGCTACTTCACTTATAGGATATTCAAATGTCCTAGTTCACTGAGCAAGGGAACAAAACTTAAACCCCTGGATGATTAATTCAACTGTGCAACTAAATTTACTTGGACTCAAAATAATCCCAGAAATATTGAAAAGATGTTTAGGACTCGTCCTAAACACTTCCTTAATATGACGGGATGTTTTATAAGAACAATTGAATTTAGTTGTTCTTTGATGAAGAAAATCATCCTTAAACCAAACCAAGAACCTAGACGTCATAGGAGATGACTAGCAATAGGATTAGGAATTTGGTAGACAACCAAAACCCTTCCCTTAGCTTTACCTAGGTATCTGTTGAAATATTTAAATGCCTTAACATGTGTTTTAAGTGCAGCTTGTAATGACGGGAAGACCCTCCAGGTACGCTTTTATTTTATTGCAATTTACTTACATGTATTGTACTATACTTTTCTTACATGTTAAATAAAACTGTTGCATGAAAGCCACAACCTTTAGGATAATCCCAAAACTGAAACTAAAACTAAATTAAAAGTCATTATAAGATAAAATTCACCGCCACAACATTCCAAAATATAAAAAATAACTCAAAATTAATCACAAAAAGAATAACAAAACTATAATTGTAACTAAATTAAAATGTCTCGTTGAATGATCAGGAATACCTCGGATGATGTAACCCACGTGTTGCTAACGGGATTTCCCATGGCCTAAATGAAAGTGTGGAACTCATTCGGTTGAGTTTAGTAAATTCATCCGGACTAAGTGAATTCAATGAAAATAACGATGTCGGGATGACAGAACCGTGAGATCTTAATCGGTTCTGTTTAAATAACTTTAAGATTTGTTTTAACTAAAACACTAAAAATACTTGGATTTTAAGATTTTCTCTAAACCAAAATACTTCTCTCATCTCTTGATTGTCACTTTCTAAAACCAAACCCCTGCAACAATAAGGAGCAATGAGCATGGTGGGCAGCTCAGCCATCGTCATCAGCAAAACTCAGATCTGCTTCAGCAAAACTTTCCTTAGAATTAAATAACCAAACCATAGGACTCCTAGGTAGTTTGCCTAGTGCAACATAAATCCTCAACTCTTCGTTAGGCATTTGCATGATCATGTCATGAAAATTAAGCCCTAACTGGTCTTAGGACTCCGAGGTAGTCGTTCGGTATGACATAAACCCTCACATCTTCAAGGCTATTTGTATGATCATGTCATACGAATATAAGTCATAATCAATTAAAATTGGCAGGATTGCAATATTAAATAAACTCCCAAATTGAAACCAAATAATAGAATAGTTTGAGAAGTTGCCAAGATTCTTCTTGGATCCTCAGCTTCTCCTACTTCTCTTTCTTTAGACTCTTAAAATAAACTGTTCCAAATTTGATCAATTCCCTATTGAAATTTCCAAAATTCAATCCTTTGAAACCTCAAACTTTAAAATTCTTGAGAGCAAAACTACTGATCATTATCGAGAGTTTTCTTAAGTGTTTTTGGACATTTAAGATGTAATTAACTATAGGGGCTTGCCCTTATAGGGAACTTTAAGAACCCATGTAATATAAACCCTATTTAATTTCTTTATATTAAACAGGGGAATTTGTCAGCTTATAAAATTGGTTCGCAGACCAAACAGATATCACAAATCTTCTAGTTTATTTAATCGAGCCCCATCATCAAGCAGTGTGTCTATTCTTCAGGATAGATACACGGTTTGTGGTGCGGTGCTCGTTTATATAAACTATTTGGGATGTGAGATCGGTTTGATTTCATATCTTAAAATTTTTCAAATTTAAAAATTATTTTCAAAATCAAATGCTATCTTTTAAATTATATATATATTTAAATTAAATTTAAAATCTAAAATTCGCCGACAATTTCTATAGGTGACCCCTTTTCAAAATACAACACACATAACCTAAAAATATGCCGACAAGGCTCTTTATCATCTTGCACTTCTTTTGCTTCATTTGGTTTGACATTTCTGGAGAAGATTGTTTTCTTCGGAGGTGCGTAATATGCTCCATGTTCGTGAATTTTGATTTCATGCACGGAGAACGGCTGCAAGTCACCTTTGATACATTGTTCTCCTCCTTCATAATACTTTATGCACTGGTGCAGAGACGACAGTACCATCCGGTTCTCATGGATCCATGGCTGACCCAGTAGAGCGTTGAATGTTGTCTCATAATCAATTATATGGAATTTTGCGGTTGTCTTAGCCAAATCACTGGTCTTCATTAGTAGTGTTATCGATCTGAGAGCTCTTTCTCCTTTCTGATTGAACCCTATTAATAACATCTTGTCTGCTTCGAGGTCGCAAGGATCAATTTCCAAATATGCTAACGTTCGAAGGTTCATTATGTTGATTGATGCTACTGGATCAACCAACATCCTAGAGAGAGTAAACTTTCCAATAGTTACTGAAATGTACAACGGTCGGTTGTGATCAGCTATTCCCAGTAATAGATCATTGTCCGTAAAGGTAACACCTCGTTGTTCTTTTAACGAGCAAACCTCGTCTAAGGAATTACCAGCCATTTGAGCTAAACAAACTCTGGATCAAGTAGAGCCTTGATCAGAGCTTCCTTCATCTCATTTGACAGGATCAGAGCGTCGTATATGCTTAGTTTGGCTGGTAGCTTCCTAAGATGGGCTAGTACGTTATAATCCACTTTATTACCATGTTCCTCGGTTTCTTCCTGAATGGGCAATTCCTCTGTTGGGGTTGGCTCCTCCTGAGCAACCACCTACTTTCCTTTATCCTTTGGACCCATTCTCGGGGGTAGAACTTTTACACTTCTTAAATTGACTTCAGTTATTTCTTTTGTATCTGGTGGTGAATCTGCCGGTGTCACCCCTTGAATAGGAACGACCGGCTCTTCTGGCATTGCTTCAGAATCTGATGACTCTAATTCTATTGCAATCAGAGCTCCTCGAAATTCACAAATAGACTCGTTACTTGTTGAGCTTTCGTAGCCATCCTTGTGAACGTCTTCTCCTTCGTCGTGGTCATTGAGGTTTAGTATGATTTGAGAGTTGTTATTTTTATTGGAATCGAGATTCGGATTAAGTCAATTGTCGCTATTTACAAAATCGTTAGAAACAGTCAAAACGTAGCCAACGCCATAACTCTTATCATTATAGGATCCCGCCGGGGTGAGCAAATAATCATACAGAGTCAGAGGTTCGAGGCATTTCTCACCAGAATCTGAAACAACCATCCTAGGTTAGCAGCCCCTAGTCTAATCTTCAGAGCCTCAGTTTTCTTCTCTTCCACGATCTTCTCGTCCTTCTGGGGCGGTTCTTCGATCGCAAGTGATAGTGCCGGCTTGGCAGGTTTCAAACTCTGAGTTGAAGCACGTACCGAAGTGGTCTGCATGTGATCCAAAATTTTATTTGAAGACTTTGTCCAGACGGTACTCCATCCATCATTGTTCGTATACAGGTCTATTCGAACAGTATGATCCGTTGAAATAACATTAACGGAACCTTCACGGTGACAGGCTCATCACAGAATTTTCCTTCCCCTTTTGTTTGGCAGAAGCCAGGGTAGGTGCAGAGATGACTAGACCAGTGGGGGTAGAGAGAACAGTCCTCCCACAAATAACAATACTTCTTTCAGCTGGAACCTTTTGCAGGGGAGGGAATTCTTGAATTGACTTTAAGTTGAACTCAATTACGGGCTCTTCAGTTTCTGGCACTTTGTCCATTAGTGCGAAGAGAGTGACATCAGTGAACTTGATATCTGCATTATCGAATCCTTGTCCAAAACAGATGATTCCATTGTCGGGCAGTTCATTCTTATAGACGACGAAGTCTATTCCATTGGTGAAGGAGAAAATTAACTTTGGAGTAGTCATTTTCTGCAGGGTAGATTCTGAGTATTAGTCCCGAATTATGCTTCCTTTTGTCGTAAAACATAGGATGAAAAAGAAAGCTTCTGAACACATTCTCGTTGATCTTAATATATTTATGATTTAAAAGAGTTTGTTTATTAAAAGGGTCGTTTATTAGAAGATTTATTTATTAGAGGATTTTTTTTATTAGGAACGAAATGATTAAAGTATAGAAAAGGTAAAAGACCCGATTCAGAATTGGAAAGGAAGAGAAAGTCTTGCAAAACTTCTCAACCAGAGGGACTGCTCCTAAGCTAACCCCACCTATCTTTTAGGGGTGTCTAAACAGTGGCTCCTATATCCGAGAGAAGTTGGCTATACCCGTTCAAGATAGAAATGAACGTGGTATGCCAACGGAAAGAATGGTAGTTTGTTCCACTAGGGACATGGATGCACTACCGATTTATGAAAGCAAAACCATCTGATCAAAATGGAGAGAGGAACTAGTCCCCAGCAGAGTCGCGAGAAATAGTCGGCATATTTTTAGGTTATGTGTTTTGAAAAGGGGGTCGCCTACAGAAATCATCGGTGAATTTTAATTTTTAAATTTAATTTATATATAATTTGGAAAGTAGCATTTTATTTTGAAAATAATTTTAAGTTTGAAAATTTAGAGATATGATATTAAACCGATCTCACATCCTAAATAGTTTATATAAACGAGCACCACCACAAACTGTGTATCTATCCCGAAGAATAGACACGCTGCTTGATGATGAGGCTCGATTAAATAAATTAGAAGATTTGTGACATCTGTTTATTCTGTGAACCATTTTTATAGGCCGAAAAGTTCCCCTGCTTAATATAAATGAATTAAGCAGGGTTTATATTGCCTGAGTTCTTAAAGTTCCCTATAAGGGCAAGCCCCTATAGTTAATTACATCTTAAAGGATGGGAATCATTTAAGAAAACTCTCGATAATGATCAGTGGTTTTGCTCTCAAGAATTTCAATGTTTAAGGTTTTCAAACAATTAGATTTTGGAAATTTCAATTGGGAATGGATCAAATTTGGAACAATTAATTTCAGGAGTCCAAAAAAAGAGAAGTAGGAGAAGCTGAGGATCCAAGAAGAATCTTGGCAACTTCCCAAACTATCCTATAGTTTGGTTTCAATTTGAGAATTTATTTAATATTGCAATCCTGCAATTTTAATTAATTAGGACTTATATTTATATGATATAATCACACAAATAGCCTCGAAGATGTGAGGGTTTATGTTGTACCAAACGACTACCTCGGAGTCCTAGGACCGGTTAGGGCTTAATTTACATGACACGATCATGCAAATGCCTAACGATGAGTTGAGGATTTATGTTACACTAGGCAAACTACCTCGATGTCCTATGGCTTGGTTATTTAATTCTAAGAAATGTTTAGCTGGTGTAGATCCGAGTTTTGCTGAAGTAGATGGCCGTGCTGCCCACTATGCTCCAAGCTCCTTGTTGTTGGAGAGGTTTAGTTTTAGAAGGTGAAAATCAGGAGATGAGTGAAGTGTTTTGGTTTAGAAATCTTAAAGTCCAAATATTTTTAATATTTTAATTAAAACAAATCTTAAAGTTGTTTAAACAGAACCGATTAAGATCCCACGGTTCCGTCATCCCGGCACCGTTATTTTCATTGAATTCACTTAGTCCAGATGAATTTGCTAAACTCAACTGAATGAGTTCCACACTTTCATTTAGACCATGAGAAATCTCGTTAGCAACACGTAGGTTACATCATCCGAGGTATTCCCGATCATCCAACAAGACGTTTTAATTTAGTTACAATTGTAGTTTTATTGTTCTGTTTGTGATTAAATTTTGAGTTGTTTTATATTTTGGAATGTTGTGGCGGTGAATTTCATCTTGTGGTGACTTTTAATTTAGTTTTGGGTTTCAGTTTTGTGTCTATCCTAATGGTTTTAGTTTTTATGCAAAAATCTTGTTTAAGATGCAAGAAAAAGTAAAGTGCAGTGCATGTAAGTAAATTGCAATAAAGTAAATTGCAATAAAATAAAAGCGTACCTGGAGGGTCTTCCCGTCATCCCAAGCTGCACTTAAAACACATGTTAAGGCATTTAAATATTTCAACAAGTACCTAGGTAAAGCTAAGGAAAGGTTCTGGTTGTCTACCAAGATCATAATCCTATAACTAGTCATTTCCTATGATGTCTAGGTTCTTGTGTTTTGTTTAAGGTTGATTCTCAATTATTCTTCTAAAACATCTCGTCATATTGAGAAAGTTCTTAGGATGAGCCCTAAACATCTTTTCAATACTTCCGAGATTATTTTGAGTCCAATTAAATTTAGTTGCACAGGTGAATTAATCATCCAGGCGTTTATTTAAGCTTTGTCTCTTGCTCAGTGAACTTGGGCATTTGATTACCTGATGAATGAAGTGACATCTCACTTAATACTCCAGTTAAGAGTAATAATAATTAAAGCCTTTAGGGGTAAGTTGGTTTGTTGAGAATTTTAATCATTCTTAATTTGAAGTTTGAGTTAATGGTTTAAAGTGATTTAGTTTAATTATGCAGTTTTAATTAATAATTTTAAGTTAGGAATAGTGTTCAAATTATTTTTGTTTTAAATCTTTATACTTTAAGTGATCTTAATATTTTAAATTAATCTTTGGTGTTTCAAATTCACTTAAATTATTCATATATCTTAATGATTTGGTTTAGGTCAATTATGATATTTTAGGTTAATCTTGATTAGTTTGATTTTTATATTCTTAATTATGAATTGTCTTAATATTTCAAATTTGTTTTACTTTTATTATTGAGTGATGTTAATTTAATATTATTTAAATTTAATTTAATTGAATTTAACTTGATTTAATTTAATTTAATTTTAATATTCTAAATTTAATTTAATTTAATTGTTAAAATGTTAATTTAATTTAATTTTAATTTTAATTTAATTTTTACTTAATTTAATTTAATTTAGTTTTAATTTAATTTAATTTAATTTAATTGTTAAACCACTTAATTTAAGGGTTATTTTTTTTAATTTTTTTATTTACTTAGTTTGGATTATCATATTAATCTTAATTAAGAGTTAAATATTATTGAAGTGATTTATTTAGGGCTTTTTTATTAAAGAATTAATATCCTCTCAAGTTATATCTCTATTTTTAATAATTCAAATTTTCATTAATCTTCCAAAATTTAAATTATTTAAATAATTAAAGTTTCATTTTTGGTTTATTAAAAGTGATTAATGGGTTCCTACCCTTTTAATTTCCCAAATTTTCAATCATCAAAGAAAGATAAAATCAAATATTTTACCCTCCATTTTAATTAAACATAAAATTTTAATAAAGTGGTTTAAATTCTTTAATTACCTTTATGCCCTTTTAGGCTTATTTATTTCATAACTCACTAAATTGAGTTTAAATGAACTTGAAATTTTTATGTCACCTCACTCATATGTCAATTAAGACATTAAAGGAGAAAACATGATTTTTCTGAATTTAATTTATTTATATAGTTATTTTTAGTGAAAAATAAAGGGATTTCATGGAAAATTCAACAACATAACCAAAGTAAGGTTTCTATCCTTAAAAAAATTATGAGATGTTTCTAATGACCAGAGGACCACTTGGACTAATTTTCGTGATTTTTTAAATTATATTTTATTTATTATAATTATTTTGAGTTTTGGAGTATTAATTAATTACAAAATAAAATTAGGATTGAAAATTAAGTTTTCTATTTTTTCTTAAATCTCTCTGACCTCAAGAAGTTCAGAGAAACAAATTTTATAATTTTTTGATTTTTCTTTGATTTATTATAATTAATTTAGTGAAAAGGTTGGAAAATTCATTTTTTTAATTCAAAAATTGTTTTAAGCATTTAAAATTCAATATCTTTACTTTGAGGCTTAAGAAAAATATTTGGTTAGTTTCTAAGTGATTATGAGTCAAAATGCGACATTTTTATGATTTTTATTATTTTTGTTATTTTTATTATTTTTAATTATTTAAATATCAAAAATATCATTAAAAATGAAAAATTTTAGAAAATTCCAATTTTAATTTTTATAGACTTCTTTGATATCAGAGAGTCCACAAAGCCAATTTGGTGAATTTTTGAAATGTATTTTTGGAGTTATGAATTTTTTAATTTTGATCATGTGGCTTAATTAATTCATTTACTGGGGCTAATCATTTCCAATTGACTTCAAATTTTTATGCAAGGTTCGATGTATCCTAAAGATCAATGTAGAATTGATTTCAAGTTATTTTGATGTGTGGTTAACCCTAATTAATTAAAATTCATTTTTGTGTATTTAGGCTAATTAGGGTTATTCTTAATGAATTAAGCCTAACCATAATTATCCTAAGGTTCTCCAGTGCTATGAAACTTCCTCAAAGTTTTCTAGAATTTATTGAGCAATATACTAATTATTGGAATTAAAATACCAAAACAGTGTCATAAACTTGAAAAATACATAACTTACCATAGAGATAGCCTCTAACCTTGAAAAATTCAAGGAATGTTCCCAAGATCAGAGGCTTCAAAAGCCCTATAGTCTCATGCCATGGTGAATTGTGTATACAATTGGAGAATCAAATACTTAAAATGGTAAATAATTAATTAAAATAAAATACTTATCAAATTAAACCAATTCTTTTTCCACATTGTTTTCCTCTGTTCATTGAGCAAGCGGGTATTTTTATTTTATTTTTGTGATTTTCCTATGAATAGTTATGATTTTTTGAATTTTATGTCCAAAAATAAATCAAAAATCCAATTTCCCTCTCAAACTATCGCTATCAAAGGGGACCACGTGTCGCTCCATGATTCGCCGGTGCGTTTCTGCTTATGGATGAACTCCCGTCCAACTACATCTCGGCCGTCCGTCCGATACACATGTGATCGGATGAGTACTGCTTCTCTCTCCTAGTTCTATTCACCCAAAACCGTCTACCTTCAAACCTTGATATCTCACTCGTTTCTCAACGAAATGGAGTGAATTTTTTTTTAAATGATCATCTAATCAAGTAGAACACATCTATATAGTGATGATATAGTTAAAGCATGTGAATATTTATAGAAATTTAAAATAAGCTCGGTTGGAGTAGAAAAATTTTGATACCTTTGTCCAAGAGGTGAGACCTCAATTAGAAATGGTTGGATTGAGCTTAGGAGTGCTTGGAGAAGCCTTGGGAACAGTTTGGCAGAGTTTCCCCAAGGTAATCTTTTGCATTTCTTTTCTTTGGCCTTGAATGGAGCTTAAATAGAGGAGTTTAAGTTTAAATTGGTCAAAGCATGAGGTTGGGCTTGGTTCACCTTTCCATGCTCTGATTTGGGCTGAGAAAAGCTCCCTTGATTCAACTTGATTAGTGGGGAGAAGTCACAATCCAAGTTCAATTAGGCTTAAGCATGAGTTAGGGGAGACATGGGAGTCCTTAATTACTTTAAGGGAATCAAGAAAGAGGCTCCTCCTCTTGCCCAATATGGTATGGTCACATGAACAACACTCACATGGCTTGCATGGGGCTTAAAGATGGCTTCTTGGCTAGCCTATGGCTTGTCCATGGATTGGTCAATTTTCATGAAAAAAGGTTATTTGGAATTTTTTGAAAACTTTGGATTTTTTGATTGGTTTTGTCATGATGCTATTTTGGTTTAATAAAATGATGGGTTTTCGACTTAGGGGTGATTTAAATCATAAGGAATGATGAGGGAAAATTTCATGTGGGCTTTGGAATAAAATTTGGGCTTTTCAATTTGTTGGAAGTGGGCTTTTAAAAAGATTTAAGGAGGTGGGCTTTTAGGTTTGAAAACAAATTGATAGATGGAAATTTTGTAAAAGATTTGGCCAAACAAATGTTGGGTTTAGTTTAGGGATGTGTCATGAGTGATTTGGAATAAATTTGAAGTGACTTTGAACTGAATTGGGTTTAATTTGGGTCTTTTTAGTAAAAGGGCCAAAGTGGGTCAAATTTGGCTAACTTGGTTTAAGGTTGGGCTAATGTTGTATTTGAATTAAAATTAATGTTGAGAAATGTTTATGGGGTGTAACAAAGAGTTTTCAACCTTGGTTGGGCTTTGATTTTGGGATTTGGGCCTATTTGGGTTAGGTTTGGGTTTAGGCCAATTTAGGGGATTTTGACTTTGGGTTAGGTTTGGGTGGAGTTTATGTTCAAGTTTGGGACAAATCTTGTTAGTGTTTTGTTTGTGGGGATATTGGAAAGGTTTTAGAAAAGATTTGGGGCCAATTGGAGCTGAATTGGGTTGGTTTGGGCTAAGTTTAGGTCATGGGCCAAAATTGGGCTTTAAGCTTCAAATTGGAATTGGATCCAAATGTCAATCAAATTGGAGTTAGATTTGTTTTAAATTTATACTGGGGATATTTAATTGAAGTTTATAAATGGATTGGATCAATATTGAGGTAAATTGGGTTGATTTGGTTTGACATTGGGCTTACTTGGGTTAAGAATGGGTCAAATTGGGGGTTTTGGTAAAAGTGGGTTAAATTGAGCAAATTGGCCTATGGTGTAGTTTAAAAAAATAAAATTTGGAATATTTGGGATTTTCTAGAATTTTTTGGGATTTTTTGGAATTTATGGAATTTTTGGTTAAGAAGGGTATTTTGGGTATTTGGAGGGTATTGGGGGGTATTTTTGGAGATTTTGGTATATCTGGCTAAGGGTGATCAATTTGAAAGTTGGGAAATGTTTAGGATTGGTTTTGAGGAATTTTGGATAATTTAGGTGATTTTGCAAATTTTGGGTAGTTTCATGGGCATTTGGTAGTTTGGTGGGTTTAGGGCCCCGGAGGTCAAAAATTGAAATTTTGGAAAAAAAAAAAGATTGATCAAGTTTGAGTATAATGGAATCACTTTGGTTAAGCCATGAAGCCATATTAAGCCCATAAGAGCCATGAGAGGACTCATTTGAGGCATTCACTATGTTGTTCCTAACCTTCTTAGCCAAGGGCTTAGGGGTTGAGGACTATCCATATGAATCACCTACATGAGTCAGGAAGTCAAGCAAGGTATGAATGGTTTTAGGATTTCGGATGTGTGTGAAAGTGTACTGTGTGCATGTCAAACCTCACCAGACCAGGCCACCCGGGGTAGTCCTAAGGTCAAAGAGTCCTATAGGGAACTCATCCTTTAAACCTCCACATTTGATCTTAACCCTCCAAGTGACTTAGGGGTTTACAATTAAACTTATGGGGTTTGCAGGGAGTTAAGAAATGTTTGAATTTATAAATGGTGGGTACCATTTCTAGTCCTCTAAGATAGTCAAATGAAAAGCCTAAGGCTAGATCCTAAGTACTAAGGAGAGAGAAGAGAAAAGACCTCATTAAAAATGAGGTCAACACTTGGAAATTCATTAACTTTACCTGTTATTATTTCTTCTGAGCTAAGTTTAGATCAAGAAGAAAAATTAATAGGAGTGTTAAAGAATTATAAGAAAACTTTTGGTTGGACTATTGTTGATATAAGAGGAATAAGCCCTTCCATTTGAATGCATAGAATTTTAATGGAAGAAAATTTTAAACCTACTATTGAACTGCAAAGAAGAATAAATCCTATCATGAAAGAGGTTGTTAAAAAAGAAATTTTAAAATGGTTAGATGCTGGAATTATTTATCCTATTTCGGATAGCCAATGGTTAAGTCTTATTCATTGTGTTCCGAAGAAAGGAGGAGTAACTGTCACTGTCAATGATAAAAATGAACTAATTCCAACATGAAAAGTTACTGGATAGCGAATTTGCATTGATTATCGGAAGTTAAATGAAACCACATGAAAGGATCATTTTCCTTACCTTTCTTGGATCAAATGCTTGACAAATTAGTTGGACACTCATATTTCTGTTTTCTGGAAGGATATTCTGGTTATCATCAATTACTTATCGCTCCTGAGGACCAAGAGAAAACAACATTTACAAGTCCTTATGGAAAATTTGCCTTTAGAAGAAAGCTTTTTTGTTTATGTAATGCATCTGCAACTTTTCAAAGATGTATGATGTCAATATTTTGTGATTTGATTGACAAAGAAATTGAAGTATTCATGGACGATTTTTCAGTTTTTGGAACTTCTTTTGAGTCTTGTTTGGAAAATATTTCCAATGTTTTGAAAAGATGTGAAAAAACAAATTTAGTTCTTAACTGGGAAAAATGTCAATTTATGGTCACAGAAGGCATTGTACTTGGTCACAAAGTTTCATAAAAAGGGATGGAAGTTGATCAAGCAAGAGTGAAAATTATTGTTGAACTGCAACCCCCTACTATTGTTACTGGCGTGAGAAATTTTCTGGGTCATGCTGGATTTTATAGAAGATATATGAAGGATTTTTCTAAAATTGCTAAACCTCTTTGTCATTTATTGGAAAAAGAAGCTAAATTTGAATTTAATGAAGACTGTGTTAAAAGCTTTCAATACTTTAAAAGAAAAATTAATAATTGCACCTATAATTATTGCACCTAATTGGAATAAACCTTTTGAATTAATGTGCGATGCAAATGATTTTGCAATTGGAGTTGTATTGGGACAAAAATATGAGAAAATTTTCAAAGTTATATATTATGCTAGTAAAACTCTTACTGAAACTCAAAAAAATTACACTACTACTCAGAAAGAGCTTTTAGCTATAATATATGCCTTTGATAAATTTAGACCTTATCTTCTTGGTGCCAAATGCATAGTTCATACTGATCATTCCGCTATTAAATATTTAATGTTAAAAAAAGATGCTAAACCTAGACTGATAAGATGGGTTTTACTTCTACAAGAATTTGATTTTCAAATAGTTGATAGAAAAGGAACGGACAACCAAATTGCTGATCATTTATCTAGAATTAAGAATGATGTTATTACTGAAGAAAGTATAAATGAGAAATTTCCTGATGAACATTTGTATGTTATTCAAGGATGCCAAACAGCTTGGTATACAGATATAGTTAACTATTTAGTTAGCAATATTTTACCTTATGGATTGGATAACAAATTTATTAAGAAATTTAAAAATGATGCTAAATCTTATGTTTGGGAAGATCCTTATTTATTTAAATAGGAAGAGATTCTGTAATTCGTAGATGCATACCTTATGAAGAAACTTATGCTATTATTCAAAAATGCCATGATTCCAAATTTAGAGGACACTTTGGAATAGATAAAACTGCATTTAAAATTTTAAATTCAGGATTTTATTGGCCAACCTTATTTAAAGATGTGAGACATTATGTGAAAACATGTGATAAATGTCAAAGGATGGGAAATATATCCAAGAAAGATGAAATGCCTTTAAACTATATATTGGAAGTTGAAATTTTCAATAAATGGGGTTTGGACTTTATGGGACCATTTGTACCATCATCTGGAAAAATTTATATTCTATAAGATTGATTACATTTCAAAGTGAATTGAATCTGTAGCTTTACCTAGCTGTGATTCCAAATGTGTTTCAAAATTTTTAAAGAAGTTGATTTTTTCAAGATTTGGAATGCCTAAGGTAATTATCACAGATGGTGGAAGTCATTTTAGAAATATAAGAATTCAATCATTATTGGAAAAATTTGGAATCAAACACAGAATTGCAACTGCATATCACCCACAAACAAGTGGAATGGCTGAAGTATCAAATAGAGAAATTAAAATAATTTTAGAGAAGACTGTTAATCCTAAAAGAACTGATTGCATTGATAGACTTGATTCTGCATTATGGGCTTATAGAACAGCTTATAAGACACCAATCAGAATGTCACATTACCAGTTAGTTTATGGTAAACATTGTCACTTACCTGTTGAACTTGAACATAAAGCTTATTGGGCGATAAAGGAGTTTAATTTTGATTTGAATACTGCAGGAGAAAAATTTTTATTGCAATTAAATAAGATGGATGAAATAAGAAATGAATCATATGAAAATGCAAGGATTTATAAAGAGAAAATGAAAATATTACATGATAAAAAGATTTCAGGAAAAAAATTTGAGCCTAGACAAGAAGTATTATTATTTAATACTCGTTTAAGACTTTGTCCTGGAAAATTAAGATCAAAATAGATAGGACCATTTATAATTGAAAAAGTATACCATTATGGAGCTGTGGATATTAAAGATTCCAAAACGGGAAAAATTTTTAAAGTTAATGGATTAAGACTGAAGCCTTATTTGGTAGATATTAAAAAGATTTATAAAGAGGCTTATGAGTTGAGTCTACCTGATTAAAAACTTAATTAGGTCGGGCTGACGACGTTAAACCAAATGTTTTGTGGAAGTCAACCCATAGTTATTTGTTGTTTTGTGTGTTTTTACATTTTTAATGTACGGTTATTCCTCGGTCTTGTTTAATTTTATATTACTTTAGAAAATTTGATGCTACTAAGACTATTTAATTAAGCTAAAAATTATCTTGAATTATATAAAGTTTAGACATTGAATCACTCTATTTCATATATGAGTAAAAAGGAGATCAAGTTAACCTTCATTATAATTGCTTATAATTTGTGTTAATGAGTCTATATTGATTTTACCATTCTAAATTACCTATTTTGGAGAACGAAAGTTTGAAATTTGGCGTTAGGCGAAACGGAGTCGAACATGGTTCCGGCGCCTAGGCGCCAGATTTGGCGCCTAAGCGCCGAAGTAAACTATGTGTCGATGGGTCTGGCGCCTAAGCGCCAGATTTGGCGCCTACACACCACTATTACTGGATCGTGTCTAAACTAAAAATCTATTTTTCAAACACTTTTCTCTTATAAATGACCCTATCTTCGTCCCCAATCCCTATGCAATCATTATTTCGACCCATACACTCCATTCTTGAGAGATTAGTGAGGATTTTTGAAGAAATGGAGAGGAGAAATCTTAGAGAAGAGGCTAGAGACAAGGTCTCAAAGGATCCTCAACCCTACTTCAATGGTTTCATCGCTATAAGTTTGGAGAAAATTTCTAGTCGTCTAGATAAGTTTGAAGCAGAATTTAAAAGCATTGGAGATCACCTCCATGAGATGTATCATCAAATTGAACGTCTGGAATGGCAGGCGAAACATCAATTTGATCATCTAGCGGCTTATCAAGATGATCAAGTGGAAATTTATGTGAAGAATAATTTGATCGACGAGAAAACGGCTACGAATATTACGAGAGCTTTAGTATTCTTCCCCAGTAGGCCAAGCAATCTCGATTGTAAAGATAGTGGGAATTAGATAGTGATATAGTGAGATTGTGATTTATCTAGTGTGTCGTTGTATCGATTTAGTGAATCGATTGTGTTTGTTTGTGTGTTTGCTTTCATGTTCAATGTGTGTTGTATTTTCTTTCAAATTTGTGTTGTTTGATCGTTGTTAGAACTTGAATCATGTTATGATACTTATTTGAATTGTATTGAGCCCGAAATTGAAAAACATGAATAGAATTAGAAGAGTTTGATTTAAACTTGTGTTTAATTGGTAGATTTAATTTTTAATTTTTAAAATTTTTGAAAAATATTTTGGAAGATGGAAACTGAAGCAATACTCTTATATGAGTAATTAGAAGTTTAAATTATGAATTTTGGTGGAAAATAAAATTTTTAAAGTGTTTTATTTTTAAAGGAGAATCTGGTGCCTAGGCACCAGAATTCGGCTCCTAGGCGCCGGTTCGACCTTCTTACCCAAAAATCACCATTTAAACCCTCATTAGCCATGTTTGACGCCTAAGCTTCATCCCCTTCCTCTTTTTCGCGAAAACCCACCTTCTAAATCTATTTTGAGGTCAAAACATCAAGATTTTGAGCCCAAAATCACTTGATTTCTTCATCTCAAGGTCAGATCTACACTCTTATCCATTTATTTTTTATTTTCATCATAAGTTTTCCTATTTTTGGCTAATAACCAAAATTTTGAGAAAAACTTTGATTTTAATGTTTCTCCATGAATTTCTAAACTCATTATAAGTTTCTTAAGCTTAAAAAGAGTTTAAATCTTTGATTCCTTAATTTATTTGTGTTTTCTTTCACGTTTAAATGGCACTGAAATCTAAGCGAGGAAAAGAACGACAAGATTTTGATAGTAGCAAGTTCACGACTACGGCATCTCATTTTTGATATCACAAATTTGCAACGTCCAAAAAATTTATCTCAGAGCGAAGCTTTTACAATCCCGGTGAAATGATCAAAAACACGATCGTTGCGCACAACTGGCAATGATTCTGTTATTTCACCGCTGTTGTTGTTATTCCAGTTGTGTGCAAATTTTATGCTAACTTTTTGGATGTGGAAGAATACGAAGTATTCGTTAGAGGTGTTGGAGTAGAATTTACACCGGAAAGGATCAATGTTTTTTATGGACTGCCACCTACCATCGAGTGCCACTATTTTGGATTATCTCCATCTGAGGGAGATCTTGAGATGATTATTGCTTATTTGACAGACGGCACTGGAGCTTGGAAGATCCGGAACGATAAACGGGTAAATTTAAAATCTTCTAAGTCAAATGGTATTTCAAAGGCATGGCATTACTTTATTTCTACAAGACTTATACCTTCCAACCACCTGAGCGAAGTGACTAGAGATCGAGCTATCTTAAATTACTGCATTCAGGTAAGGAAGCTGATAGATGTCAGCAGTATTATTTATGTTTCTGTGGAGTCTACTGCTAGATCTAGTACTTCTATACGACTAGGATTCCCATCCCTGATTTATACTTTATGTGTTAACAATGGAGTCACTGCTGATATTTCTGAGGAGAAGTTGAAGTCTACCAAGCCAATTGGGCAGGAGAGTGTTAGTATCTATGATCGTCTTCGTGGGAAGAGATCTACTGACCCCTTCACTTCTGCACCTACTCCGAGTGGAGCTTCTACTTCCAAATCTTCTACTTCTACTTCGTCGAGCCACGGTCTAGTTTTTGGGAATCGATGCATGATCAATTCTTTGGAGCAGACGAACGAGTTATTTATAACTCACTGCAGAGTTGATACTATGGATAAGAAAATTGATCACCTATCTGATTACACCCAGAGGAAGAGTGAGTATGATGCTGAGTATTCAGAGTCTTTAGTTAGATTTTTAAAGGGTGAGCATGATATTCAGTTTCCCACCTGTCCTAGATTTTCACCATATGTTGATCCTAAGGATGTGGAGTTTTCTTTTGGTGATGACGATGACGAGTCTACAGACAGTGATTAGTAGCCTGATTTACCTCTGAGATGTGTCGAGTCTGTTGTTAGTTTAGTTTTTGTTTGCTAGTACTGATTGTTGTTTGTTTTTTGCTAGTTTAGATTTGTTTATGAGACTTTGTATGAAGTGTTTGATGTTGAGACTGTTTTAGATATTTAGTTGCAGGCTGAAATTTGAATGAATTGGTGTTTATTTTTGTTTCAGGCTACTGTTTAGTATTTTAGAATAGTTAGTAATGTTATTCTATTTCTGTTAGTTATGTAATTATTTAATTCACTACTGCTATAAAAAAAATTTTTAGCCTGCTTACTTTTATATGCTTCATTATTTATGTAATATTCAAAAAAAGCATGTGTAGAATTAAATTATATTTCTTTCTATAATTTTTTTTACATGCTTATAAAATTCCTTTTTAAATTATACTTTTCTTTCTCTCATACTTTATTTTTTTATGATATACCAAAACTTAAGTTTGGGGGAAGAGAAAATACATGCAAATTTAAATTTTATTTGTCCTTAATAAACTAATATTTTCTAAAAAAATCTTAACATAACATAAGGAATGAAGAATCTATTTAAGATCACTTAAATTTTTGAAATTATAAATAATTTAGTGGACTTATCAAAAATTCTAATAACTTCGAGTGATTTTAAGAATATAATTATTTAACTTAAAGATGAATAAGATTAAGAAAATTTTCTATTCATAATAGAAATAATTGAATTTTAGAAGTATTAAGAAATCAAAAATTATAAATTGAAAAAGAAAAGATTGAAAGTCTTTTTGAAATTCTATTCATGTTATAATAATTAAGTGAAAATGTAAAAGTTTGAAAATATAAGTTAAGGATAGTGAAGTTCAAAATCATTAACAGGCTATCCAGATACAGTAATCCTCACTGTGAAAAAAAAAAGAGAAGAAGCTTGAGGATATGCCTAATCAAAAATTGGCTTCACTTGAATTATCTTATATGAAGAAAACTAGTCACATACTTTACTTAATTTTTATGCATGAATCTTTATTTAGGAAAGATTTTTCATGAAAATTTTTTTCTTGTAAATAATCTGTGATCTTAATATAATAAACTTCTATTATTTTTGAAATGAATGAAAATTTTTTTGAAGTCTTATGATTTGGTAGTTGAATATTCTTTAAATTCTTAAAATTAAACTTAGTAAGTGAAATTTGGTTAATGATTTACTAAAGCCTTTATAAGATCAAAAATTATAAGGAGTCCTAAATATTTATCTTTCATTCCAAATGTTATACATTTTATATAATAAAAAGGGTTACTTGAGGATAAGTAACGTTTAAGTTTGGGGGATTTTGATCCTTGAAAAAAATACTCATTTTTATGCCTTGATTTTTATCAAAATTTTAAGGATATTATGCTTTAATGTAAGGTATTTTTGTGTTTTTGGATATAAGTGATAAAAAATATTCAAGAAGAAAAAAAAGTGAAAAAGGAGCAAAATGGAGCAAAATGGAGCAAAAATGGAGCCAAAATGCAAAATTGTCAAAATCATTGGTCTGGCGCCTGGGCGCTAGAATCCGGCGCCTAGGCGCCAGAATTCAACGCCTAAGCGCCAGGTCAATACGGGGTCTGTTAAGATTTTTGATGACTTTTTGACCGTTATTTTGACAGTTCTAGCGGTTATTGGACCTTCTAGAAGAGTGGCAGTTGTTCCTGATTAATAGGACATGTGATACAATATATTTGGACACTTAGAAATGGTTTTAATTACGAAGAGGTGCGATCCAAAGTGAAGAGGTGCGAAGAACTGGACACAGAGTTCTGCGCCTTGGAGCCAAATTCCGGCGCCTAGGCGCCAGACACACCTTCTAGAAGATTCATTGAATGTGGACACATTTTGAAGAGGTGCCTTGAGGAAACCCTTGAAGCCTATAAATAGGAGGCTACTCCTTCAGAGAAAAACGCCCAAGGCCCAACGCCCAACTTAGTCCTCCTATCTAGAGCCCCATCTAGAGAGAGAATTAGAGAGATACTTTAGGGCCATATTTTACTATCCTTCATAAATTAGTTAGTTATTTTATTTAGAGTTTGTATTGAGAGTTTAAAGAGTTGGTGCTTTTGAAGATTATTTGCTTGGAGTCAGAAGAATTTAGAGGTTCAAAAGGAGAAACACTTGAGATAAGTATTTGTAATTTTATTCAAAGTTTTATTATCATGTTTTGTTTTTTAAATTCAATGTGTTATGAGTAGTTAGTTTACTTTCTCCTTTCAATTATCAAAAAGATAAATATGATAATATAAAATTCGTTGGAGAATTAGAAACTATTTATATTTTAAAACATTATGATTATATTAATACTAGATCTTAATTTACTATTTAAATTGGCCATTTAAATTGTTAAAATCCGTTGAAGAGTTTTGATACCTAGAAGGAGATGAATTCCTAACTAGTAGATATCACATGAATCCTTGGGTAGTCGAAGCGCTTGTGCGGGTTATTCAATGTGAAGTGCAAATAAATAGGAAGATATTATATAATGGATGTAGAATTGTTAAGTTTTTAGAGTGATAGACTAAATTCTTGTAATTTGGTTTATAGAGAAGGAAAGGGTCACTAGTAGGGCCGACCATGGCCACCCTTGGACAACTAGTAGTGTGAGCCTAGATTAACCCATTCTACTAACAATACATCCGGACTCGATCTATAGGCTAGCCAATGTTCTTTACACCTGGATCAAAGGGTAAAGAATATGAATGCTTCTATTTGACATAATACCATAAATTTATATTCTCCATGAATACTATCATTATCTTAGAAAATATTAGATTAATTGAAAGGAAGAAAGTTGTTGTCTTATTGCTATTTACATTAATTATTTCAATACTGCTTTATTATTGCATCGAGTAAATTAAAAATATCAAATTTATAACTATAAAAGAAATACTTAAAAATAAAATTTAAATATTTAAAAATCCATAACTCACTCCTCGTGGGATCGATACTGGGGTCTTTGTTTCAAAACCACTATATTACTTGATACGATACGTATACTTGCGTAGTACCCCAGTGTGTAAAATATTTTTGATAAAATTATATTTATATACACTAGATGCTATTATTATCTATTCCATTTTGAAAGCATTAATTATTATATTTGTCATCAGCGGATTGCGGGTCAAGTTTTTGGCACCGTTATCGGGGATTGAATTTTGAGTACGCATATATTTTACGTGGGTCACGCCGTCTGTGGGAATTTCTCAATCCCACCACTGAAGTATTTGCTCAATTTCCTACATGGCAAACAGAAACAATATTCGGGACAACGGAGCAGCTCTCTCCAACACCCATCGTTCCAGGGAATTGTCACATAATCAAGGGCGACATGTTTCTTCATCTTCCCATCCTGGAACACGATATCCCACCAACGAGGGGGCTTCGGGTCCTTCAATGGAAGAACGAATGCATAGATTGGAGGAGTCCCATCTGCAAATCTTACAGCTTTTGCGTGGGACCCAACAACCACTGATGAATGTAAATCGTTTACCATTGAATTAGTGCCCTACGAGAAACATGCCTGGAGGAAGTTGTACAGGCCCCCCTCCCCAAGAAGGAACACTTCCCGTATCAGGTCATGATTGTGAACTCTTAAACACTGCAAATTCCACCCATCCATCTCATGCAGCTCACCTAGCACCGACACATCTCGCTACCATTCCAAATGATGTCATTCTTAACTAATTATGTCGCCTCGTCCGAGAAGAGTTCTCCATTGAAAAAACGATCGCTTCCACACTCATCATAACATCAATGAATCCTCTCCCTTAGCGAATGCAATCCTCCAACACCCCATTCCAACTGGCTTCAAGCTGCCAAACATTAACACATATGAAGGGATAACTGATCCCTATGAACATATTGATCATTATCGAACCATCATGCACATTCAATGTGCCTCTAACGCGCTTCTATGTAAGGTTTTCCCTGCCACTCTTAAGGGACAAGCTCGAACCTGGTTCTAATCTCTGCCGGGGACACTATAAACACCTTTAACGAGCTTGCTAGACTATTTATGGAACAGTTCATAGCAAATCGAAGGATCATCAAGGATTCATCCCATCTCTCAGGAATTCATCAAAGTGAAGGAGAATCACTAAAAGACTACTCCCGCAGGTTTTCTACTGAAGCCCGTCAAATTCCAGGAGTAGATCCAGAGTTGCTTAGGGGAGTCTTTCTTGAGGGACTCCTCCTAGGACCCTTCTACTCATCACTCATGCGGGAGACAGTTCATTCTTACACTGACCTAGTCCACTGTGTTGAGGTCCAAATCACTGCAGATGAGGCCATCACCGCACATAAGGAGCAATTTAAGAAATTTGGGGAAAGTGCAAAGGTAACTCCAGAGATAATAATCAATCTTCACAACTAAGAATATCCGAACAACCAAATAATCGTGCCCTCCTTCTCCAACCCGCGGGACAACGAACTGAATATCAGCCTAAGAAAGAGTATACACCACTCAATGCTTCGCGTGCTAATATCTTGGGGGACATTAAATATGAGCAAAATATTAAGTGGCCTCACCCCCTAAAACCTAACTCGGGGAATCAAGAACAATACTGTCATTTCCATCGAAGTCGTAGCCACACCACTGAAGCGTGTAAGCAGCTCAATAAAGAGATTGAAAGGTTAATTAAGCAGGGATATCTTGGTCGATTTGTTCAGAGTAAACTAGCCAGTACTGATAATGCTCCTATTGGGGGGCAACATACACAAAGGCAGAAACATGGGGGTCACCCAGTCGTAGGCGAAATTCAAATAATTGTTGGAGGCTCGTTGCTTACTGATCAAGTCCTTATCACTGTACCTAGTGAACCAGTGCAGAAGAAATTGCGCCTAGACCTTATCACTTTTGATGATTCTGATTTGGAAGGAGTTCGAGTCCCCCCATCAAGATCCTCTCATCATTAGCACAGGAATTGGCGAACCCTGCTATAATGTAAAAAGGATCCTGATCCACAATGGGAGCTCTGTCGATGTTTTATTCTATTCATCTTTCCTCAGTTTAGGATTGACAAGAGAAAGACTTCAACCTGTATCAGCACCGTTACATGGTTTGGATAATTAACCAGTAAGGGTCGAGGGAACAATAAATCTCCCTATTATCATGGGTTATTTTCCTCGATAGATAACTCGCTCAGTACAATTCATCGTTGTCAAATCAGAATCAGCATACAATGCCATCTTCGGAAGACCACTGCAATCCATTTTTGGCATCGTGAATTCCGTGCTACACTTGAAGCTCAAGTTTCCAACCCCAGCAGGGATAGGCATCGTAAGAGGAGATCACCAGATAGCACAATCATGTTATGTCAGACAAGCTCAGCCACGCCCGTCAGTTACACTTAGCATTGAACTCTTTGATCTTCGAGATGAAGATGTGTCTCAACGAGCTTCTCCCGTAGAAGAGTTGGCTCACATCCCACTCTCTAATGAACACCCATAAAAAACAGTGCTGCATGGCTCCTTACTCTCCGATGAGCAAAGGTCAGAATACGTAGCTCTCCTCCAGAGAAACCAAGACATTTTTGCATGAACCCCAGCTGACATGCCTGGAGTTGATCCTGAGATAATCATGCACTCTTTAAAGGTAGATCCAACCGTTAAATCGGTCAACCAAAAGAAGCGCAATTTTTCCCCAAATCGCTTACAAGCTATTGAACAAGAAGTCAACAAGCTTCTCGAAGCAAAGTTCATACGGGAAGCACACCACCCTACATGGCTAGCTAATGTTGTCATGGTGAAAAAACTAGTGGTTCATGGAGAATGTGTGTCGACTATACAGACCTTAATAAAGCTTGTCTGAAGGATAGCTTTCCGCTCCTGTGCATAGATCAGCTCGTTGATGCCACGTCTGGGCATCAAATGCTTAGCTTTATGGATGCATACTCGAGGTACAATCAAATAAGGATGAACCTAATAGACGAGGAGGCCACCTCTTTTTAAACAGATAAAGGCTTATACTGTTATCAGGTTATGCCTTTTGGATTAAAAAATGCTGGTGCAACTTATCAACGTCTCATGAACAAGGTCTTCAGAAATCTTCTTGGGCGTACAATGGAGGTTTACGTTGATGACATGTTAGTAAAAAGCTTCGAAGCATCTCAACACATTTCTCATCTGGAAGAGTGTTTTCAACTCCTTCGTCAATATGATTTGCGACTTAACCCGACTAATTTTGGGGTCATATCGGGGAAGTTTCTAGGATTCATGGTTACCCGTCGTGGAATTGAAGAAAACCTAGAAAAAATCAAGGCACTAAAAGAGATGGTGCGTTCGAGGAACATCAAAGAGGTGCAACGCTTGAATGGTCGGATAGCTGCTCTTTCCTGATTCCTAGTTCGTTCTGGGGACAAGTATCTTCCGTTCTTCAAGATACATAAGGTCGCTCAAAACACTAGGTTTTAATGGACAGATGACTGTCAGATCGCTTTCAAACAACTTAAGGCATATCTGGCTTCGCCACCCCTTCTCTCAAAACTCGTCCAAGGGGAGATGTTATATATCTACTTGGCTATTTCAGCTCGCGCAATAAGCTCTGTCCTTATCAGAATGGAAAATTCAATAGAGAAACTAGTATACTATGTCAGCAAGATTCTTTTCGATACAGAAAGTCATTATTTAATGGCGGATAAGACTGCATTAGCCCTGGTATTCTCAGCAAGGAGACTTCGTCCGTATTTCCAGGTTCACACTATTGGCGTCTACACACAACTCCCTTTGAAGGCTATCCTACAAAAACCAGAAGCATCGGGAAGATTAGTAAAATGGTCAGTGGAATTGGGAGAATTTGACATTCATTACCTACCATGACTAAGCATCAAATCACAGGGGTTGGCTGATTTTATGGTGGAATGTACAATGCCTACCTCTGTTGAACCGTCTTTTTCTCCTCCACAGTCACCCCAGTGGACACTATACGTGGACGGAGCATCCAGAAACTCAGGAGCCGGTGCAGGAATATTACTCATCTCCCCAAAGTAAGATATCTTGGAGTACAGACTTCGCCTAAAATTTCCGGCCACCAATAATGTTTCCGAATATGAAGCACTAGTTTCCAAATTAAAACTTGCCATAAATTGTGAAGTACAAAATATAATTATTTACACTGATTCTCAACTCATCGTATGCCAAGTAGAAGGAGAATTCGAGGCTCATAACTCACAACTGGTGTAGTATCTCAGTATGGTAAAAACACTTATTACCCAAATTGAAACATGCAAACTCATTCACATACTTTAGGAGCATAACACCCGAGCTGATGCCCTTTCTAAGCTCGTAAATTCAACAACTGGAGATCTCTATAAAAGAAGGTGTATAGAGGAGATAAATTTTCCCAGTATCCAGGGTCCATGGGTGATATTGTCTATAGATGACCCAGGGGAGACATCATGGATGGACCCCATCATATCCTTCCTCCGTGACAGAACACTGCCAGATGATACTACTTCATCAATTCGTCTCTGACGCATGGCTGCCAACTTCATCCTTATTGGGGATGAGTTGTATAAGAAGGCGTTCGTAGGTCCATACCTTAAGTGTCTTCCACCATTTGAAGTTGATTATGCTCTATGAGAGGTTCATTCCAGAATATGTGGGGAACATCTCAGAGGAAGGGCGCTCGCTCTTAAAATAATGAGACAAGGTTTCTATTGGCACACGATTAAGCAAGATGCAATAGAATTTGTGCAAAAATGCAAGAATTGCCAACTACACTCCAATCTTACCCATGCACTGCCGGTAGAACTTACATCATTTCTGTGTTCATGGCTTTTCGCTCAATGGGGGGTAGATATCATGGGGCCATTTCTGATAGCTACTAGACAAAGTAAATTCATCATCTTAGCTGTCGACTACTTCACCGAATGGGTAGAAGCGGAGTCACTTGCTAAGATCACTGAAGCAAATGTTAAACAGTTTGTCTAGAAAAATATCATCTGTCTCTTCAGGCATCCTGCAAAGATTATCACTGAAAATGGGACTCAATTCATTGAAAGGATCTTCATGTCATTCTGCAAGGATCTTCACATTCAGTTAGTGCACACTGTCATGGCGCATCCCCAAATGAATGTGCAGACAGAGGTAACAAATCAAGCTATGCTAAAAGGGTTGAAGACTCATCTTGATAAGGCTGGAGGACAGTGGGTTGAAGAGTTGCACAACGTCCTCTGGGCCTATCGCACCACTGCACGAACTCCAACCGGGAAAACCCCATATAACTTGTGTTTTGGCACCGAGGCTATCATCCCTGTTGATATCGGAGTTCCAAACCTACGAGTTAAAACTTTCAACTCAGATAACAAAGAAGAAAAGCTCCAACAACAGTTAGATCTTCTCCCAGAAATACGTGATATGGTCCACCTCAGAGTTGCTTCCTACCGCCAAAGAGTTGCTCGCCATTTCAATCGAAGAGTTAAGCCTCGACCTATCTCCATCGGTGGCTTGGTCTTGCGTAGTATCGAAGCCGCTGGTCATGGTCCCCAATGTAACAAATTATCCCCTCTTTGGGAAGGCCCATATGCGTGGCAGCCATGATCAAGCTTGGAACCTTCAAACTCAAAGATTCAGATGGAAAAATCCTGCCCCGAACTTAGAATGCTGAAAACTTTCGCAAATACTACCAATAACACACCAGTTTTATAATTTTTCTGTTAGTAATTTATCTCAAACTTATTAAATACTTGTTTGATTTTACAAAAAGAGAATATCTTTAAAAAGTATAACGACTTACCCATGAGTCACTTTCTGTTCTAGACCCGAGAAATGCACAGCTCCGGTTGTATCTTAGTCAGAGCATGACCAATCCCAATGGGATTTGGTTTGACCTCTTCCATAAGAGTTAACATCGCAGAGTTTTCACTCTGATAAACAACTCTGGATAGGTTTACAGTTCTTAGTGGACTACACCTGATCCCTTCCACACAGGTTATAAGTGAGCAATGCTCCAACAAACAACCTTCTATGGGTTAATAAGTCCTCGGTGGACTTCCATTGGCTCTGGTCATACAAGTTAACATCATTAAGTAAAACTCTGATACATGGCCTCAACCAATCCAAAGGTCATTGGCGATTATCCCCACAGTAACTCTCCCACATGTTCGAACATCCAAGATATCTTTATCCACTGTGGAATAAAAAGAAAACATATTTCCATAATATCATAGAAAGGAAAAGAATGTACTCGGAGGGCAAATAGCTAACAGAATCGAATATTTAAACAAAATAACCAACATGCTTCACTCGTACAACATTATTACAATAATTAGTAAGGTCCAACCAATGTAAAAAAAACAACACGCTACAAGCATGAAAGGAAGAATAGAGCACTAATCGATGTCAACATTCTCCTCCGCCCTCTCTTCATCATAGAAATGTACTTTCCTCAATTCACTCTCTACGTCTTCACCGTCAGAATCTAAGGAAGAATCCTTCGAAGCATGGCTAGGAGTAAGCCCTTCCACTGCAATCCCTGTTCGTCATTGCACCGCTTGACTCCACTTTATAAAACCATGGATGAATCCTTCCTCGGTGAACCACTTTTGATGCTCTTTCACCTCAACATCAAGCATCCGATCACGAGCCTCTTGAACATGGTCTCGAATGATAGTTTTAAACTCTAACTAGTTCTTGAAGTCCTCAACCACTTTACGCTGAACTTCTGAAGCATCAACTTCTTTTGTAGACTTCAAAAGTCGAATCTCCTCTTCTTGGGCTAACAAAGTCAACTTAAGGGCTTTCACACTCTTATTACTTCCGCAAAGGCTGGCTCATGCTTCCACCAACCCCTCTCAGGTTTTCTCTAGATCCTGAAGCTGCAATTAGAGGGAGGTTGTCATTGTTGAAAGTTTTATCCTGCACTCTGTCAACTGTGATTCCAGAGATGTAATTTTTTCAACCCCAGATTCATACCTATGCTTGTACTCGCCTTGGAAATATTTAATCTTAACGAACTTGGAATTCCAGTTTCTCAGTGCCAGTGCCAACCCCTTCTGAATTTCCATCATGTTATCCACCTAAAAGAAAAGAAATTTGGGTCAGATATATAAAATAATACAGTAGCAGAAGATAAAGGAAACTTACCAAACTCTCGGCTTCTAGGAGCCCAGTATATTCATGAGATAAGACATTCTCAGGAATACGAATAATCGAAAGACTTGGCAAGTGATCTCACGATGCTTTAACAATCTTTTATTTTTGAGGGAGTATTTCACAGTCATCACTCGTTGGAAGCTGCTTTAAGGATTCTGCAGGGGCTGACTCGGAAAGTCGATTCTTAGATTTCTTTAATATCATAGCCGTAGACCGTTCTGGTTGGAAAGAAAGCTTGACCTTTAATAATGATTCCTCACTCATAAATTCATAAATGTATTGCATCTCGAACAACATCTCCTTAAAATCATGAAATTCCAACATCTGCAATATTCCCTCTTCGGTAGTTTGAAGAGAGACAAACAACTGTTGAAACTTTCCTTGCCTCTCACAGAGCCCCCAATCATTCTTTGCAAAGAAAAATCTTACGAACCATTGTCGTATTGGTTACTTTAAGCGAAAATCCAACGTCTTTTGCATAAAAGTTTTACGACCATGTGTATAGCTAAAAACCTGCACCGCCGTGCCAAACTTGCAGGAGTTAGTGTCAACCCACTGCTCATGAAGAAAATAATCAATCCAATAATTACTGCCACCACCCAACAAGACAACTGAGCAATGCAAACACCGAACGCTTTCATTATTTCAATAAACTCAGGTGCAGGTGGAAATCAAAGACTAGCTCTCAATGCTGCCTCATGAATAGCAACATATCCAGAAGGAGGAGAATACGCTCGATCATTTGAAGTTGGCAATTTTACCACCATATCGGTCAGGAAGTACTCTTTCGAAAAAAGATTAAGTCACTCTCCGTCAAAATTGATACGGCATCCTCTGTGTTATGACTTTTCCTCTAGTTCTCAGTAGAACGGGGTTCTCGAATTGTCGTCATTTTTGCAACGCTTCACAGTACCGGTACGCCACAACGTTCATGGCAACGGTTCGTCGCGACGCTTCACAGCAACGGTACACCACGACGGTTCATGGCAACGGTTCTCCGCTCTGCTTGACAACAACGGTTTGTCAGGACGCTTCTCCGGAACTCTTCACTGCAACTCTGCACCGCAATACTTTTCCGTAACTCTGCGCCGCAACTCTACACCGCAACACTTTTCCGTAGCTCTGCACCGCAACTCTGCACTGCAACTCTTCGTTGCAACTCTGCAGTGCAATTCTTCGCCGCAACTCTTCGCCGTAACTCTTCGCAGCAATACTTCGCTGCAACTCTTTGCTTCTCTGCAAATCCGCAACACGGGGTGGCTTTCTCCTTCTCCTCACTTGTGGTTTTTTCTCTCATCCATGGCCTCTATTTATAAGCTTGAGATGAGGCAAAACATTTAAAAATAATAATAATGATAACTTTTCATTTCATATTCCCTTGATCTTTCAAATTCCACATTAATTGGAATCTTAAAAAAAATAATAAATAAAAAACTTTTCACATTCTCTATTTTAATCCCTTCATAATCTCTGTTTTAATATATCTATATAAATATAACATTTTATATAATGTAATCACTTCTTAGTGGCAGGTTTTTGGAATTTAAATAGACCATAACTTTATCACAAGATTTAATTAACTAGTTAATTACTTTATCCCCTAAAATTCTCTCACTCGGATCACTTTTGGATCAGCTGCCATCTCTTCTTATTCTACCGGTTCGCTTAGGCTGGCAAATCTCCATATTCTGTATTTATTCCTCCTCATTAATGGTTGGGCACATCTATTCAAATTCGGACCAACTGCTTGTCCTCTTCAGCTTCGGCCTGCTTGGCCTCTTGGCCTCTTGGCCTCTCTTTTCAAATTCGGGCCAACCGCTAGGCCTCTTTAGCTTTGGCCCGCTTGGCCTCTTCAGCCAGTCTATTCAAATTCGACCCGCTTCGCCCTTCTATTCAAATTTGGGCCAACTTTGTGTCTCTTCAAATTTGGGCTAACAGGCGGGCCCAATTTTAGCCTGCCAGACTGGGTCTGATAAAAATTTTTACTTTTTGTCTAAGACAGGATTCGAACCTGGGATCTCCCTTATGCAGCAAAAGACACCAACCATTTAAGCTGAGTTCAAGTTCTCAACATATAAAGATAAAAAATATTCTTATACTAGAAAGAATGAAATAACATATCTATGCTTCAGATATTGATATTTTTGGACGATAAAAATGGTCTCGCCCAAAAATAGGGGGCAACTGATACAACACCAACAAATTCTCATCATCATGCATGGATCTCGAAGCATGACATGAATCTCGATGCAATCTTTTGAGTAAGAAACATTCAAATCTTGATAAAAAATCATCCAGAGCTCTGATTTCAGTAAAATTATAGTCAAACTGACAGGCTCGATGAAACAGACCCAATGATATCAAAAATAGTCCAATTCGAGTCAAATCAAGCCCAGATCAAGTCATTAAACAACTTTTAGAAGATTTTAGGACACATTAGAAGGTCAAATGCATGCCGACAATAGCAAGCTCTTATTCGAATCGAGTGTCTCGAAAAGATGAATCCAACGAGCCTAAGATCACTCAATTCTGACATCATTAAGGCCATCAAATGCCCCTTAAACGCCTTCTGATCGAGGGGAGCCCTCTAAACTGTCCGATCAAAATGGTTGCATTAATTGCACCCAAAAACTATAAATAGACCCCAACTCTCACATGAGAGGGGGGAGTCAAAGGGGAGAATCTGAAGACTTGAGGAGAAGAAGCAGCTCTGCATCATCGCCGACAGCCGTCGATCACCGTTGATAGCCGTCGACCACCTTTGATCGTCATGGACCACTGCCGATCGCCGTGGACCACCGTCGATTATCGTCCACCACCATCATCCATATATCATCAGTCGACGTTGTAATCTACATCATATAATTACCCTTTCCCGTCTGTGGGATGAGGAATTTTTGTAAACGTCAACCAATAGTGGATTCTCGCAACTGGGCCAAGCCAGTGGTTTTTCCCTTTACGGGTTTTCCACGTAAAAACTTCTGGAGTCACTGCTTGTTCCCTTTTCATCTATGTGCGTGCTGAATTCTCATACAACGCTAAGATGATAATTTGTTACTCTACCGCCGCGAATTTTCTAGCACACATCAATAATGAGTCTTGTAAATATGTTTTATTTGAACTTTTATAAAGGTGTTTAAAATATTGCTCGAGTTTTTAAGATATTTGAGAAACTTTTATTACAAAGATAGGTAAATATTGAATCTAAACTTGCCCAGAAAACATACCCAATAAATGTAATGTTTTGGTAGGAAGTCATTAAGACAGAAAGATAGAGAGAGAAAGTAGTAGTAGATAGAAAAAAATTGTATCTTATTCATAATATAGACCCCTGTTTATAGGCCTCGGTCATAATATTACAAAAATATATATTAGCCCTCTTATTATTAACTTCTTTTATGGGCTTTTTGGTAACAAGGGTTGTTGATCGCCTTGAAAGGCTTAATTCGATCAATATATAGTTCAAAAGTGTGTTCCATGTCGATCATTCTGAAGGTTGATTACCGCCTTGCAGGAGTTCCTCTTAGCGCCTTCTACTGATCATTCAAACAAAGTGTTTCCCTCACTTATTTTCATCTGGAGAAGTTCATCGAAGGATACCCTCGATCATCCACGCCTTCTTTCTAAGCTGTCCATCTACTTTGAAATTCATGCTGACATATTTTTATATGTATTTTCTCGATTTTCATGCCCCTCGAAAGTTGCATAGTACACAAGGATAAGAGAATTTGGTAACAAACAAGGAATTATTAAATGATATTATTGTGCAATAATGAACTTCCCTAGATTTTCATGCCTAGGCCAAAATTAATAGGCTTTGGGGTAAGAAAGGTTTGCATTGTCTTCGTTTCTTTAGTCACTTTTTTCTCGCATCCTTCCATTTTTTCGTTTTTTGTGATGTCTCACAAAGGAATGTCGCCTTCCTATAAGAGTGTCATCCTCAAAGCCATGAATTATATGTAGGCTCAGGCTTACACGTGAAGCGTAAACAAGTGAGTGAGGTTTCCACATAAGGGGTGAGTAGGAAGAGAGCTCTATTCAAGCCAGGAGTTGGCGATCATGAGAGCCAACTTGGTTCTTCATGTTTTCTTATGGGTTCTCAATAGGAGAGGGCTGCAGGACCGGCAAGAGGTCATACTAACAATTATTCTATAGGACTCTCGACAGAGGTGAGTGTTCCTGTGCAGCAGAAAGATTGCCTGTCTACCCAAGAGGAGCTCTGAGGAGGCGACAACTGATTGTGACTACGCCGACCCAGCCGACCTGACTTTTAGTTATGTAAGAATTTATTACTTTATATTTAAATACTTATAATAATTATTGTAAAAGTCCTAATTTCAAACACAAGTATACGTATCGTTTCAAGTAATACAGGGCTGTATTAGAGTCCTAGTTATAGTTCCCACAGGGAAGATTAAGAGATAATTAAGAAATATTTTAGATTTTTAAATTTAAAAGTAATTATTATTTTTATTTCTTTTCAAAATTTAGATATTAAGTTTAATAAAATTTTTACTAAATGTAAGTAAGCAGTAATTAAATAAAGATTAATGCAGGTATAAATAAAACAACTTTCTTCTTTTCAACTAATCCAAGAATTTTAGAATAATTATCATTTGTGGAGAACTTAGATTATGTTATAGCGCCAAATGAAAACATTCCTATTCTTTACCTTTGCTCGATAGTATAAAGAACATTGGCTAATCTATAGATCAGTTCAGGATGTTTTATTAGTATAATGGGTTAATCTAGGCTCACACTATTAGTTCTCGAAGGGTGGTTATAGTTGGCCCTACCAGTGACCCGTTCCCTTTCTATAGACCAAATTATTAGAATTTAGTATGTCACTCTAAAAACTAATTAATTCTATGCCTAATAAATAATGTCTTTCTATTTATTTGCACTTCATTTTTAATAACCCGCATAAGCCTTCGATTACCCAAGAATTCATGTGATATCTATTAGTTAAGAACTCATCTCCGGATAGGTCTCAGAATTCTTCAATAGGTTTTAGCAATTTAAATGGCCAGTTAAAAAAGTAAATTAAGATTAGGTATTAATATCATCACAATTTTTATAAATATTTTAAGTTAAATTCTCCAACAAAATTCAATTATCTTATTATCTTTTCATAGTTGAAATGAGAAATAAAACTAACTACTCAGAACACATTGAATTCACACAACAAAACATATTTATAAAACTTTAAACCAAGTTACAAATACTTATCTGGAATGTTCCTTCAAGTAATCCGCTTACTTCTACTGACTCCAATGCAAGGTATAAAACTTCAACATCAACAATACTTGAAAACTCACACTCACTACTCAATGAATTGAGTAGTAATACTCAAAATAAACTAACTAAATGCAAAAGAAAGTGGCTCTTTAAAATGATTGGATGCTAGAGGGGGTATATGGTGATAGAATGGCTATAGGGTGTCAAAATGGGCACTTTTCTCTGTAGAATTGACTCCTATTTATAGAGTTCTGAATTTGACCAGAGGTTGCTTAAGGCACCTCTTCAAAATTCATCCAAATACAATGTACCTTCTAGAAGGTAACTGTCACACCTAGGTGTCGGGATCTGGCTCCGGAGTCAGTGACCAGGTCTTCACACCTCTTCACTTTGGATCACACCTCTTCACAATTAAAACTGTTTTCCTATGTTCAGATGCATTGTATCACATGTTCTATATATTAGGAGTAACTTCCAGTCTTCTAAAAGATCTGATAACCACTTAACACCGTCAAAATAACTGCCTAAAGCCATCAAAAATATTATCTGTTTCTGTATCGAACTGGCGCTTAGGCGTTGGATTCTAGCGGTTAGGCGCCTGTTGACCTCATTTTTGATGAGGTCTTCCCTTCTTCTTTTTAGTGCTTAGGATCTAGCCTTAGGCTTTTCCTTTGACTATCTTAAAGGACTAGAATTGGGACCCACATTTTAGAAATTTAAACCACTTCTAAACTCCCTGCAAACTCCACAAACTTGACTATAGACCCCTAATCACCTAGAGGGTTGAAATCAAATGTAGAAGTTTAAAGGATGAGTTCCTATAGGACTCTTTGGCCTTAGACCGCCTCAGGTGGCTCGGTCTCAGTGAAGGGGCCGACTTACACATACACTTACATACACACTACACTTACACACTACATTTCCACACACTTCCTAAAACCACACCCATACCCAACTTAACCTCCCTGACTCATGTAGGTGATTCACATGGATTGTCCTTAACCCCTAAGCCCTTGGCTAAGAGGGTTAGGAACAACATAGTGAATGCCTCAAATGAGTCCTTTCATGGCTCATATGGGCTTGAAATGGCTTCATGGCTCAACCAAAATGATTTCTTTCCACCTAGATTCACCCAATTTTTAATTTCCCAAATTTTCAATTTTTGACCCCCGGGACCCTACACCTACTAAACCTACCCAAAACCCTTGAAATTACCCAAATTTTTGCAAAATTTCCAAATTACCCAAAATTTTCCAAAATCACTCTCAAACATCTCCACATCACTCAAATTGATCATCCATACCCAAAAATACCAAAAATTCCAAAATACCTCCCAATACCCTCCAAATACCCAAAATACCCTTCTTGGCCTAAAAATCCAAAAATTCAGAAAATTCCCAGAAAATTCCAGAAAATCCCAAATATTCCCAATTTCATTTTGTCCAACTACACCATGGGCCAATTTTGTCAATTTACCTTACTTTTGTCAAAACCCCCAATTTCACCCATTTTAACCCAAAGTGAACCCAATGTCAAACCAAACCTATCCAATTGACCCAAATTCTGGTCCAATTCAATTCTAAACTTCAATTCAACATTCCCAATACCAATCTAGACCAAATCCAAGTCCAATTTGATTGACATTTGGATCCAATCTCACTTTTGGCCTTAAAGCCCAATTTGGACCCATGACCCAAACTTAACCCAAACTCACCCAATTCAACTCCAATTAACCTCAAACTTTTCTAAATCTTCCTTAACATTCCCACAAACAAAACCCTAACATGATTTGCCCAAAATTTGAACCCAAACCCCACTCAAACTCAACCCAAGGTTAAAAGGCCCATTTTTGACCTAAGCTCAAGCCTAACCCAAATTCAACCCGATTCAAATCCAAATCACCCCCAATTTGTTTCAAATCACTCATGACACATCCATGAGCTAAACCCAACAATTATTTGGCCCAACCTCTTTACAAAAATCCCATCCATAAATTCATTTTTAAACTTAAGGGCCCATTCCTTAAACCATTTTAAAAGCCCACTTCCACCAAATCCAAAACCCCAAAAATTCTTCCAAAGCCCATATGACATTTCCCCTCATCATACTTTCAATTAAAATCATCCCTAAGTCCTAAACCAATGATCAAATATTTCTAAATGAGGCTTCATCCAAATTTCCACCAAATTATCCAAAATCCTTAAAATCTTTTTTTATGAAATTGACCAAACTTTTTGCCAAGCCAAAGGTGAGCCATGAAGCCATGCATGAGCCACAAGTGAGCCATGAGAGCTTTGGACACTCCACCATGCCATATTGGGTAAGAAGAGGGGGGGCTTTCCTTAATCCCTAAAGCTCATTAGCCTTAATCATGTTTCACCTAAACTTAAATTTAATCCAAATATATTTGGATGGAGACTTCTCCATGCCAAACCAGCTGATCCCTTTGATCCCCCACAGCATCCAAAGCCACCTTGAAGGGTGCACCTAGCCCAAATGGGTGGGTTGACCCATTTAGGTCCAAATCTAGCCATGCCCCATTCCACTTTGGATCAAAGCCTTTACACATGTCCATGGCCGATTGATTGCACAAACCTCCGACCACGACCCACCGACCTTGAGGGTGACCCATGCCTGGCCGGCCGGCCACCGGGTCGCCGGAAAACACCATGGCCGAGATCTCACATGTGAGCCAACATTGAAATTCTCACTTGCCGAGCTGCCCATCCCTAGTGGTCACCATGGTCGTTCTTCTCCTCACCGAGCGCAGCTCGATCCCAAGCCCTAACTCCCCCAGGAGGCCCCCAGCGCCAGCTCTATTTAAACTCCACCCCTCTCGGCCATGAGAGAAAGAGAGGCATAAACCTTGCCAAAACTCTGCCAAAATTGTTCCAGACCCTCCTCCACCCTTAGAGCACTTGATCCCCAGTGAAATTCCCTTGCCATTTCTCCTCTGAAAGCTCAATTTCGAGTTGAAATTTCACCCAAAACCAGGACACTTCTCCACGGTGAGCCAATTCCCAAATTGATTGGCTCTACACCTTCACTGGACCGAGGAAGGTGTCCACCATCAAAAGCCCCATCTCCAGGGCCACCCGGTTGCTCCGAGCCTCCAAGCTTTGTGATCGGGCTTGGTCGAAATCATATCCAGACAATACACCAGACCAGGAGACTTCATCTGGAGCTTGCTGGGACCCAATCGAAGGTGCAACAACTCTCAGATTGAAGCCACACTTCTCTGAGCCAAAGTATGAGCTAACTCTCCATCCCGAGCTTCTGAAGATTCTCCATTTCAAATGCCTTAGTTTCAATGCATGTTAGCCGTATAGATGTGTTCGTCTCTTCAAGATGAATCCATAGAGCATAAGAACATGAAAATCCATTGAGAATCGAGTGAGATCTTAGGGATTTAGTGTGGACGGCTCTCGGGTGAGAACACTTGGGGAGGATGAACGGATGCGCGTCCATTCGATACACGCGCGCACGGACGGCCGGGATCGCGTCGGACCGGGAGACGGTACGAGAACCGCGGGGCCCGGCTGCCGACTCGAGTGGCGGCGTCGAATGGGAGCGCGCCGCGTGGCCTTTCGGAGCTGCCGAGGATGCGGCGGCGCCGCGTGGATAAATAGAAAAATAGGGTATTTTCGATTTATTTAATTCCCTAAACTTCAAAATTCATATCTCTGTGTAGAAAAATCAGAAAAATAAAATAAAAATACCCTCTTGCTCAGTGAAGAGAGGAGAATAATGTGGAAAAGAAATCACTTAATTTCATCAAATATTTTATTTTTTATGATTTATTTACTCTCTGCATTGTTTTAATTCTCCATGCATGCATACAATTCCCCATGGCATGAGACCATAGGGCTTTTGAAGCCTCTGAATTTGGGAACATTCCCTGAATTTTCCAAAGTCAGAGGCCATCCCTATGAAGAGTTCTTGATTTTTCAAGTTCAGGTCACTGTTTTGAGTATTTTAATTCCAGTAAATAAGCATGTTGTGAAATAAATTCTAGGAAAATTTGGTGATGTTCCTTATGACCAGAGAACCCTAGGAAAAATAGATTTTGGCTTAGTTCATTCAAAACAACTCTAATTGGCTTAAACACCCAAAATAGGTCTTTAATTAATTGCAGTTAACCAGGAATCAAATTGACTTGAAACCAATTCTCCACTGACCTTTAGGATCAGAGGAATCCACCATAAAAATTTGAGGTCAATTGGACTTGGTTAGCCCCACTAATTGGGTTGATTAAGTCACTTAGCCATTTTAAACTTTAAAAATTCATAACTTTTAAAATACTTTTTAAAAATCCATCAAATTGGTTTTGGAGCCTCTCTGATATCAGGGGAATCTAAGAAAATTAAAATTTCAATTTTCTGAAAAAGTTGATTTTTAATAATATTTTAATATTTTTAATAATTAAAAAATAATAAAATTCACCAAAATGTCACATTTTGAATTTTAATCACTTAGGAACAAATCCCACATTTTTCTTAGGTCTATTTAGTGAGATATTGAATTTTAAAGTTTTAAGGTAATTTTAAAATTAAAAAATGTATTTTCTAGCATTTTCACTAAAATAATTATAATAAATCATAGAAAAATCAGAAAATTGCAAAATTTGCTTCTCTAGTTTCCTTGATATCAGAGAGATTTTTGAAAAATATAAAACCCATTTTTCAACATTTATTTTATTTTTAAATTAATTAACACTCCAAAACTCAAAATAATTATAATAAAAATAATATAATTCAAAAAATCACCAAAATTGGTCCAAGTGCTTCTCTCGGTCATAAGGAATGTCCTCTAATTTTCTTAAGGACAGAAACTTTCCTTTGGTCATGTTATCAAATTTTCCTTGAAAATCTCTATTTTCCACCGAAAATAATTATATAAATAAATTAAATACAGAAAAATCACATTTTCTCCTCTCATGTCTTTATTGACATATGAGTGAAGTCACATAAAAATTTCAAGTTCATTTGGGTTCAATTTAGTGAGTTATGAAATTATTAAGCTTGAAGGGTAAAATGGTAATTAAAATCTTTAATCCTTAATTAAAACTTTAGGTTTAATAAAAATCAACAAGTAAAATATTTGATCTTAATCTGGTTTGGATGATTGAAATTTAAATAATTAAAGGGTAGAAACCCATTAAATAATTTTAAAATGATTAAACTTTAATTAAATAATAGATTAAATTTGGAGGAATAATAAATTGGAATTATTAAAATAAGGGATATTTATTAGGAAGAGATTTATTCTTTAATTTAAAAATCCCTAAACTAATTATATCATTAATACTCAATTCTTAATTAAAATGATAACTCAAATTTAAAATATTAAAAGACTTAATTAAATCATTAAACTCTTTTAAAATCTCAATTAAAATTATAAATTAAATTAAATTAAAATTAAATTAAATAAAATTAAATTAAATTAAACTAAATTAAAATTAAATTAAATTAAATTAAATTAAATTAAATTAAAATTAAATTAAATTAGATTAAATTAAATAATTAAACAAATTAAATTAAATCAAATTAAATTAAATTAAAATTAAATTAAATTAAATTAAATAATTAAATTAAATCAAATTAAATTAAATCAAATTAAATTAAATTAAATCAAATTAAATTAAATTAAATCAAATTAAATTAAAATTGAATCAAATCAAATTAATTTAATGTAACATCAAATCAAACTAAATTGAATTAAATTGAATTAAATTAAATTAAAACTAAATTAAATTAAATTAAATTAAATTAAATTAAATTAAATATAACATCACCTAAGACATAAAAGAAATTAAATATAAAGCAACTTGAACACTATTCCAAATTTAAACCATTTAACTTAAATCAAATCATTTGAATACTAATTTACCCTTGAAAGCTTTGATTATTATAACTCCTAAATGAAACATTAAATGAAGTGTTACTCCACTCATAAGATATTCAAATGTCTTAATTCATCGGGCAAGTTAACAAAACTTGAAAACCTCGGACGATTGATTCATTTATATAATTAAATTCATTTGGACTTAAAACAATCCTAAAAATATTGAAAAGATGTTTAAGATTCTTCTTAAGCACTTCCTCAATATGATAGGATATTTATAAGAACAATTGGACTTAATTGTTCTTTGATGAAGAAAATCGTCCTCAAACAAAAACACAAAGAACCTAGACGTCATAAGAGATGACTAGCTATAGGATTAGGAATTTGGTAGAAAACCATAACCTTTCCCTTAGCTTTACCTAGGAACTTGCTTAAATATTCTAATTGTGTTTTAAGTGTAGCTTGGGATGACGGGAAGATCCTCCGGGTACGCTTTTATTTTATTGCAATTTACTTTCTTGCAATTTACTTCCCTGCAATTTACTTTATTGCGAGATGCACTTCACTTTTCTTGCATGATAAAACAAGCTTGTTGCATGAAAACCCACACCTTTAGGATAGTCCCTAAAACTGAAACCAAAACTAAGTTAAAAGTCATTGCAAGATAAAATTCACCGCCACAACATTTCAAAATATAAAACAACTCAAAATTTAATCACAAACAGAACACAAAACTACAATTGCAACTAAATTAAAACGTTCTGTTGGATGATCGGGAAAACCTTGGATGATGTAACCTACGTGTTGCTAACGGGATTTCCCACGGTCTAAATGAAAGTGTGGAACTCATTCAGTTGAGTTTAGCAAATTCATCCGGACTAAGTGAATCCGATAAAAATAATGATGCCGGAAGGATGGAACCGTGGGATCTTAACCGGTGTCGTTATAATCAACTTTAAGATTTGTTTTAATCAAAATACAAGAACACTTGGAAAATTAAGACTTCTCTAAACCAAAACACTTTTCTCATCCCCTGATTTATGATTTCAAAAACTAAACCTCTGCAACAACAAGGAGCTTGGAGCATGGTGGACAGCACGGCCATCGTCATCAACAAAACTTGAACCTACTTCAGCAAAACCTTCTTAGAATTAAACAACAAAGCCATAGGACTTCGAGGTAGCTTGCCTAGTGCAACATAAATCCTCAACTCTTTGTTAGGCATTTGCATTGCAAATTAAGCCCTAACCGGTCTTAGGATTCCGAGGTAGTCGTCCGATACGACAATAAACCCTCACATCTTCTAGGCTATTTGTTTGATTTTATCATACAAATATAAGCCCTAATTAATTAAAATTGGCGAGATCAAAACATTTAAATAAACATTAGGACTTTCCTAAATTCAAACCAAACAATAGGATAGTCGGGAAATTACCGAAGTTCACTTCGAATCAGTGATTTCTCCTACCTTTCTTCCTTTGGATTCACAAAACAAAATGTTCCAAATTTGATCCATTCCCTATTGAAATTCCAAAATTCAATCTTTGAAAACCTTAAACTTTGAAATTCTTGAGAGCAGAATTATTGGTTATTATCGAGAGTTTTCTTAGGTGATTCCCGTCACTTAAGATGTAATTAACTATAGGGCCTTGCCCTTATAGGGAATTTTAAAGAACCCAGGTAATATAAACCCTGTTTAATACTTTCATATTAAGCGGGGAATTTGTCAGGCTTATAAAATTGGTTCGCGAGACCAAACGGATGTCACAAAACTTCTAGTTTATTTGATCGAGCCCCACCCTCGAGCGATGTATCTATCCTAGGGATAGATACACGGCTTGTGGTGCGGTGCTCGTTTATATAAACTATTTGGGATGTGAGATCGGTTTAATCTCATATCTTAAAAATTTCAAATTTAAAATTATTTTCAAAGTCAAATACTACTTTCTAAATTATATATATATTTAAATCAAATTTAAAATTTAAATTCGCCGACAACTTCTGTTAGGCGCCCCCTTTTCAAAATATCACACAACCTAAAAATAGTGCCGACAGCGCCAAACTTATAATTTCGACAACTTTGTTGTTTAAGCTCCATTTTTGCTCCATTTTACTCCTTTTTCCTTCTTGAACTCTTTTTTATCACCTACATCCAAAAATATAAAAATACCTTTCATTAAAGAAAATATCCTTGAGAATTGAATCATAAATAAGGCATAAAAGTAGATATTTTTTAGTTGATCAAATTCCCCCAAACTTAAACGTTACTTGTCCTCAAGTAACCCTTTTAATTACATAAAATGTATAACATTTAGAATGAAGTTTATATATTTAATATTTCTCTTAATTTTTTATTTTATAAAAGCTTTAGCAAATCATCAACTAAATTTCACTAATTAAGGTTAATTTTAAGAATTTATAGAATACTTAACTACCAAATCATAAGACTTCCGATTTTTCATTTATTTCAAGGATAATTGTAGTTTATCATATTAAGGTCATATAGAATATTTACAAGAAAAAAATTTTCATGAAACATTTTCCTAGTGAAAATAATTGTACATAAAAGTTAAGCTAAAAATGTAACTGGTTTTCCTTCTATAAGATAATTTAGTGAAGCCAATTTTTTATTAGGCACTTCCTCAAGCTTCTCCTCACATTTCCTTTTTCTGATTTTTTCTCTTTTTTTTTCTTTTTCCTTTTTTTAAGGATATTTTTCAATCCTCCATTTTTTTTTTGAGGATTATTATTTTTGGATAGCCTGTTAATGATTTTGAACTTCACTATCCTTAACTTATATTTAAAAACTTTTACATCTTTATCACTTAATAAATATGACATTCTTAATAAGTATTTTTCAAAAATTATTTCAATCTTTTCTTTTTCAAGTAATAATATTGATTCCTTAGTATTTATAAAATACAATTCTCTTTAATATAAAAATTCTTAATCTTATTATTCTTTAAGTTAAATATTTCTATTCTTAAAATCAATCAAAATTATTGAAATTTTAGTTAAGTTTACGAAACTATTTATAAATTCAAAAATTAAAGTAATCTTAAATAGATTTTTCATTTCTTATGTTATGTTAATATTTTTTTTAAAGAAAATATTAGTTCAATAAGGAGAAATAATATTTAAATTTGAAAAATGTTTTCCCTTCCCCCAAACTTCAGCTTTAGTATAAAAATGAATCGTAAAATTTTCTAAAGCATGAGAGAAAGAAATAAACAGGAATTTATCTAGGTACAATGATGATGCAGTAAGGAAAAAAAACTCATTTCTACTTCTGCACATGCTTTAATATGTATATACCAAAAATGATTAAGCATATATAGAAAATTTTGTAGAGTAGGAGTTTGTTTCTACAATTTTTTTACAATTTCTATATTATAATTATTCTCACTTTTTCTTTTTTCATAAAACATGCAAAATTACTAACTATTCATAAATACTAAACAATAGGCTGAAACAGAAATAAACATTTATCAAGAAAATAAAAATTCATCCATATTTCAATCTTTAATACATAACACATAAGATGATCTAAAAACAATCTCAATATCAAAAGTCCACACAAAGTTAATTAAAAAAATCAACACTAACAAACAACAACAAAATTAGACTCATAAGTACTAATTAAACTAGAAATAAAATAAAAATAGAATCAACTCATCTCAAGAGGTAAATCAAGCTACTAATCACTATCTGTAGCCTCATCATCGTTGTCACTAAAAGAAAATTTCACATCATTCGGATCAACACTGTAAAAATCTTGGATAGGTAGGGAACTGAACATCATGATCACCCTTTAGGAATCTAACAAGAGACACAGAATACTCACCATCATAATCACACTTCCTTTGGGTGTACTCAGAAAGATGATCGATCTTCTTATCGATCATATCTACTCTACAATGAGGTAGAAATAACTCATTTTGCTTCTTCATAAACTTATCATGCATGGATTCCCAGAAACTAGATGGTGGCTTAGCAGCAGAAGTAGAAGGTCTAGATGTAGAAGCTCTACCAGAAGTAGGTAATGAACTAGAAGGTGCAGTAGAACTCTTACCTCGAAGTCGATAATAGATACTAACACTTTCTCTTCTTATGGCCTTTGTAGACTTGAGTTTTTCCTCAGAAAGCTCAGCAACTAGTCCAGTACTTTCACATAGAGAATATTTCAAAGATGGAAATCCAAGTCCAACAGAAGTGCTAGAACGAGCAGTGGCCTCTACAGAATCATAAATGATACTCCCTACATCAATCAGCATCTCTTGTATGCAGTAGTTGAGGATAGCTCTGTCCTTGGTAACCTCGCTCAAATGATTGGATGGAAGGAGACAAGCAAAAATAAAGTAATGACATACATTTGAAACACCATTAAGCTTAGAAGATGAAAAATTTACCCATTTTCGTTCCAGATCTTCCAAGCTTCAGTACCATCAGTTAGGTAATCAATAATCATCTCTAAATCTTCCTCAGATGGAGATAATCGGAGTAATAGCACTCGATGTTCGGCGGCAGGCCGTAGAAAATGTTGATACGCTCTGGAGTGAATCCTACTCTAACTCCTCTTAAAAAAATCTCATACTCTTCAACATCCACGAAATTGTCATAAAACTCCCTGACGATAGGGATAATAACAACAACAGTAAAATAACAGAATCCTTGTCGGTTGAGTGCAACGATCATATCCTCAATTCTTCCTCCAGGATTATAAAAATTTCGTTCTGATATAAACTTCCTGGTCGTAGCAAAATCGTTGTACCGAAAAATGTGCAGCAGCAGTGACAAACTTACTACGATCAAAATTTTCTCGTTCATTTCCTCGCTTAGATTTGGGTGTCATCTAAACGTAAAATAAAAACGTAAAATAAATTCGTAGGATCAAAGGAAATGAACTAATTTAAGCTTTTCAAACTTAAAAGAGCTTAAAAATCCATGTATTTAACTCTAAAAATCAAATTTTTTTCAAAATTTTGGTTTTATTCAAAAAGAGCAAAATCCATGGTGAAAATAAAAAATAGTTGGTTTTAGAATGTAGATCTAACCTTGGGATGAATAAATCGAGTGATTTCAAGCTTAAAAACTTGAAAATCTGGCCTCAAATGGGATCTCTAGGGTCGATTTTCGCGAAAGCAGGAGGAAAGGGAACTTAGGTGTCAAAAATGGCATGGGGGTGGTTTAAGAAGATGAAGTTTTGGGTTCAGGCCGAACTGACGCCTATACGCCAAATTTCGGCGCCTAGGCCCCAGACTCGCCTTTCCAAAAATTCGATTTAAATATTAAATTTTCCACCCAAACTTATCAAATTCGACTCCTAATTACTCATATGAGAGTATTAATCTAATTTATATCCTCCAAACATTTCCAAAATCAATTTAAAATGATAACTTACATCCACATTTAAAACACAAAATATAACCAAACTCTTCAATTCCAATTCATATTTTTCATTCCAAACTCAATATATTCCAGAACAAGACTATAACAAGGTTCATCATTCTATAAACAACACAAACAAAATAAATTCAAAGAAAATTTTCAATCCAACAACACACATTGAACAATTAAGCAAACACACAAAATCGATATTTGACACATTAGAACTTGACTCAATCACACCTAGAACACATAAAAGATCAATTCAACACCGAACTTCAATTTCCATTTCTTTCGCAATGAAGTTTGCTAGGACTGCCGAGATAGAAGACCAATGCCCTTAGAAATTCCAAAGCAGTTTTTTCATCGATCCACTTGTTCTTCGTATACATTTCTACTTGAGCATCTTGATAGGCCTCCATATGATCAAATTAAAGTTTCATTTTCCATTCCAAATGTTCAATTTAATGATACATCTAGTGCAAACGATTCTCAATTCTTTGAAGTTCTGCTTCAATCTTTTCCAAGCGACTAAATAACCTCTCCATACTAACTACAATAAATCCATTAAAATAAGGTTGAAGATCTTTAGGTGATTTGTCTCTTACCTTATTTCCATGATTTCCTCTATCCATTGCTTCCAAACTCCTCTTACTCTAAAATGGATTGCTTCGGTCGAAATTATGGTTTCTATGTGATTGGGCCGAAGATAGGGCATTTTATAATGAGATTCGTGTGAAAAATTGAAGTTTTTTGGGTTTTTCCATGATCTGTAAGAGTGGCACTTAGGCGCCAAAATCTGGCACCTATGCACTGGACTATCGATACGCACAGGTTATTCTGGCGCTTAGGCACCGACTTTTGGGGCCTAGGCGCCGGAACCTCGATCGACGCAATTTCGCCTATCGTCACATTTTACAAAGTTCCGGTCTTAAAAATAGGTCCGATAAAAGAGTGTGATCCACATACAAACACGATTAAGATAAATTTAAATCATAAACAATCACAATGATAATAAATGGGTTGAGCCCCACAAAGTGCTTGGTTTAACGTCGTCAGCCTGACCTAATCAATTGAATTAATCGGGTAGACTCTGTTTGTAGGCCTCATTGTAATTTAGTTTCATTTCTCCCATATAAGGCTTCAGTCTTAATCCGTTAACTTTAAATATTTTTCCATTTTTTGGATCTTTAATTTCCACAGCTCCATAAGGGTATACTTTCTCAATTATAAATGGTCTCATCCATTTAGATCTTAATTTTACAGGAAAAAGTTTTAAATGAGCATTAAATAATAACACTTCTTGTCAGGGCTCAAACATTTTCCTTGAAATCTTTTTGTCATGCAATTTCTTCATTCTTTCCTTATAAATCTTTGCATTTTCATAGGACTCACTTCTTATCTCTTCCATTTCATTCAGTTATAATTATCATTTCTCTCCTGCAGCATTCAAATCATAATTGAACTCCTTTATCGCCTAGTTAGCTTTATGTTCCAGTTTAACATGTAAGTGACAATATTTACCATAGACTAACCGATAAGGTGACATTTTGATATGTGTCTTATAAGCTCTTCTATAAGCCCATAACGCAGAATCAAGTCTATCAACCCAGTCAGTTCTTTTAGGTTTAACAGTCTTCTCTAATATTCTTTAAATTTCTCTATTTCATACTTCAACCATTTTGAGGGTGATAAGCAGTTGCATTTCTATGTTTAATTCCAAATTTTTCTAGTAATGATTGAATTCTTATATTTCTAAAATGACTTGCCCCATCTATGATAATTACCCTGGGCATTCCAAATCTTGTAAAAATCATCTTCTTTAAAAATTTCAAAACACTTTTGGAATCACAGTTAGGTAAAGCTACATCTTTGATCCACTTTGAAACATAATCAACTGTTAATAAAATATAAATCTTTCCAGATGATGGTATGAAAGGTCCCATAAAGTCTAAACCCCATACATATTCGAATTACAAAATCTCTTCCTATATTAAATAAATGAGGATCTTCCCAAATATATGATTTACAATCATACTTGAATTTCTTAATATATTTGTTATTCAACCCATATAGTAAAATATTGCTAACCAAATAGTTAACTATATTAGCATTCCAAGGCATTTGTAATCCTTGAATAACATATAACTGTTCATCAGAGAATTTCTCATTTATATTTTCTTCAGAAATCTTCTCACTATTATTTTTTATTCTTGATAAATGATCAGTAATTTGGTTGTCAGTTCCTTTTAAGTCCACTATTTGAAAATCAAATTCTTGTAAAAGTAAAACCCATATGATCAATCTAGGTTTAGCATCCTTTTTAGACATTAAATACTTAATAGCAGAATGATCAGTATGTACGATACATTTCTTCCCAAGAAGATATGGTCTAAATTTATCAAAGGCATATACTATTGCTAAAAGCTCTTTTTTAGTAGTAGTGTAATTTATTTGAGTTTCATTTAGAGTTTTGCTAGCATAATATATAACTTTGAAAATTTTCTCATATTTTTGTCCCAATATAGCTCTAATTATATAATCACTTGCATCATACATTAATTCAAAACATTTACTTCAATCAGGTGCAATAATAACAGGTGCAGTGATTAATTTTTCTTTTAAAATATTGAATGCATTCAGATAATCTTCATTAAATTCAAATTTAGCTTCTTTTTCTAATAAATGACAAAGAGGTTTAGCAATTTTAGAAAAATCCTTTATATATATCCTATAAAATCTAACATGACCCATAAAACTTCTCACATCAGGAACGGTAGTAGGTGGTTGAAGTTCAACAATAATTTTCACTTTTGTCTGATCAACTTTCGTACCTATTTGTGAAATTTTATGTCTAAGTACAATTCCTTCTGTGACCGTAAATTGACATTTTTCCCAGTTTAGAACCAATTTTGTTTCTTCACATCTTTTCAAAACTTTTGTTATATTTTCCAAGCAAGACTCAAAAGAAGTTCCAAACACAGAAAAATAATCCATAAATATTTCAATTCCTTTATCAATTAAATCACAGAATATTGACATCATACATCTTTGAAAAGTTGCAAGTGCATTAAATAAACCAAAAGGCATTCTTTTAAAAGCAAATGTTCCATATGGACTTGTAAATGTTGTTTTCTCTTGGTCCTGAGGAGTAATAGGTAATTGATGATAACCAGAATATCCATCCAGAAAATAGAAATATGAGTGTCCAGCTAATTTATCTAACATCTTATCCAATAAAGGTAAAGGAAAATGATCCTTTCTAGTGGTGTTGTTTAATTTTCGATAGTCAATGCATATTTGTCATCCAGTAAATTTTCTTGTAGGGATTAATTCATTTTTTTCATTAACAATGACAGTTACTCCATATTTCTTCGGAACACAAAGAATAGGACTTACTCATTGACTATCGGAAATAGGATAAATAATTCCAGCATCTAACCATTTCAAAATCTCTTTTTTACAACCTCTTTCATAATTCGGTTCAATCTTCTTTAAGGTTCAATAGTGAGTTTACAATTTTCTTCCATTAACATCCTATACATACATATTGAAGAGCTTATTCCTTTTATATCTCCAATAGTCCAACCAAAAGCTTTCTTATAGTTCTTCAGAACTCCTATTAATTTTTCTTCTTGATCTTTGCTTAGTTTTGAAGATATAATTACAGGTAAAATAACGAATTTCCATGAAATGCATACTTTAAATGTGTAGGTAACATTTTTAATTCCAGTTCAGGGGCTTTTTCAATTGAGGGTAAAAGTATTCATTTTTAGTTGTGTCTAAAATTTCCCAACTTTTATGAATATAATGAGTTTCTTCAAATAAATTTTCTTCATTTACTTTTTCAATTTCTTCAGATAAGAACTCATTATATATCATAGATTCATCATCTTTTTTCTTCAGAAATGACCTTACATTTTTCTTGATAATGCTTTTCAATTATATAATCAGAAATATCCATCCGATGACATTTTTCTTTATGAGGATACCTCATTGATTTCAGAACATTAAATGTTATCTCTTGATCATTAACTCTCATTATTAATTCTCCTTTTTGCACGTCAATAATATCACTTCCGGTAGCTATAAAAGGTTTCCCTAAAATAATAGGTATTTCTTTATCATCTTCCATATCTAGTACAGTGAAATCCATGGGAAAGATAAATTTATCTACCTTAACAAGAACATCTTCTATAACTCCTTTAGGATAAGTCATAGATCGATCAGCTAACTGAAGGGTTACAGTGGTGGGATAAATTTCTTCTAAATCTAACCTTCGAAAGATTAAAAATGGCATGAGATTAATACTTGCTCCTAAATCACATGAGGCTTTTCCACAAAATTTTTCTCCAATAGCACATGGTATAGTGAAACTTCCAGGATCTTTATGTTTCTGACGTAATTTCTTCTAAATTATTACACTACATTCTTCACTTAATTAAGCTTCAAATTTCTTTTTCTTCCTTAAAATATCCTTCATAAATTTTGCATAGCTTGACCTTTGTTCCAAAGCTTCAGCAAAAGGAATGTTGATGGTAAGTTTCTTAAAAATCTCGAAGAACTTAGAAAATTGATGGTCAAGCTTTTGCTGTTTTAGTCTTTGAGGAAAAGGTGGTGGTGGTCTTTCAACTTCCACTTCAATAGCAATTACAGTCTAATCTTTACTTGGAGAAAGAGTATCTTAAGGTTTTTCACTCTCTTCTAACTTTCTCTCTTTTTCAATTTCATTCTGAATTTTCTCTTTTAATTCCTTTCCACTTCTAAGTTGTACAGCTTTTGCTTGATCATGATCTTTCCTAGTTTCTTTAGGAATAATTTCGACATTGCTAGGTAGTGTTCCTTGAGGTCTGTAATTAATAAAATTAATAATTTGACCATTTGATTTTCAATATACCGAATAGCAGTGTTTTGACTTTGCAGCTAATTACCTAGTTGCAAGACCAATTCTTCTATAGATAACTTTTTCTGGTGATTGTTAAAACTAGGAGGATAAGTTGGTCCAAAGTTTGAATTTCCTTGATTGTTCCAATTTTCGGTTGGATTAACTTGTTTATTACTCCATTGTTGATGTCCATTATTCCAATTAAAATTAGGATGATTTTTCCAACTTGGATTATAATAATTAGAATAAGGGTTATTAGTTTTACTAGCAATAGCTTGCAAAGTTTCCATTATTTGAGAATCATCAGTATTTGCAGAATTATCATTACTTACATGCGATATGTTAATAGCAAAATTATCTATTTTTTTAGATATTGCATCCACTTATGAAGCTAAAATAGAAAAGGCTTCATTATCTTAAATACTTGCCATTCTTTTAGGATTAACCCTTTCAGAAGGCCATTGAAAATTATTATTAGTCATTTCTTCAATTAATGTATAAGCTTCTTCAAATGTTTTAGCCATTAAAGAACCACCACCAACAGTATCTATAATAGATCTAAGTGATCTAATAAGTCCATTATAAAATGTTTGAATAATTAACCAATCTGGTAAAGCATGATGAGGACATTTTCTTAATAGTTCTTTAAATCTTTCCCATGCTTCATAAATTGTTTCTCCATCAAATTGCATAAATGAAGTAATATTTTTTCTCAATTTAGCAGTTTTAGAAGGAGGATAATATTTAGCAAGGAATTTTTGTGTCATATCTGCCCAAGTTTTAATAGAACAAGTTGCTAATGAATTAAGCCACATCTTTGCTTTATCTTTTAAGGAAAAAGAAAATATTCTAAGCCTAATAGCATCAACAGAAACATTATTATATTTAAATGTAGCACAAAGTTCTAAGAAACCAGCAAGGTATAAATTCGGATCCTCATTTAGTGTTCCTCCAAATTAATTATTTTGAGCCATTTGAATAATAGATAGGTTTATGCTCAAAAGAATTTGCATCTACAGCTGGCATTTGAATAATAATATATAGTTCATTAGTTGTAGGGTTTGCATAATCCCTTAATGGTTTATAAACATTTTGTTCATTAATTTCTATTAGATTTTGATTATTGTTATGTAAGTAAGCCATTTCCTGATATTTTTGAATTTTTTTTCCTTTTCTTATTCTTTTACTGTTCTTTCTATTTCAGAATCAAAAGGTAATAAACTTTCAGATCCAGAACTACGCATAAAAATAAATTAAAATCTTTTTGGTATTATTGTTTTTATATTTTTATTATTATTTTATTTCTTTTTAAAAAATTAAAAGTGTATAAATTATATTTAATTTTGAGAAATGTAAAAATTATCTTTTTAACTTTCTTGCTTATCTTCCCCGGCAACGGCGCCAAAAACTTGATTGCAACTACGCCGACCCAGCCGACCTCACTTTTACTTGTGTAAGAATTTATGGATTTATATTTAAATATTTATAATAATTATTGTAAAATTCACAATTTCAAACACAAATATACGTATCGTTTCAAGTAATACAGGGCTTTATTGGAGTCTTAGTGATCGATCCCCTATGGAAGACTATGAGAAAATTAAGAAATATTTTAGATTTTTCAAATTAAAAGTAATTATTATTTTTATTTCTTTTCAAAATTCAGATTTTAAGTTTAATAAAATTTTTACTAAATGTATGTAAGCGTAATTAAATAAAGATTAATGCAGGTATAAATAAAATAACTTTCTCCTTTTCAACTAATCCAAGATTTTCAGAATAATTATCATTTGTGGAGAACTTAGATTATGGTATTGTGCCAAATTGAAGCATTCCTATTCTTTACCTTTGCTCAATATGATAAAGAACATTGGCTAATCTATAGATCGATTCAGGATGTTTTATTAGTAGAATGGGTTAATTTAGGCTCACACTACTATATGTCCAAGGGTGGCTATGGTCGGCCTTACCAGTGATCCGTTCCCATTCTATAGACCAAATTATTAGAATTTAGTATGTCACTCTAAAAACTAATTAATTATATGCCCAATAAATAATATCTTTCTATTTATTTGCACTTCACCTTGAATAACCCGCATAAAGCCTTCAATTACCCAAGGATTTATGTGATATCTACTAGTTAAGAACTCATCTCTGGATAGGTCTCAGAATTCTTCAATAGTTTTTAATAATTTAAATGGCCAATTTAAAAAGTAAATTAAGATTAGGTATTAATATCATCACAATTTTTATAAATATTTTAAATTAAATTCTCCAACAAAATTCAATTATCTTATTATCTTTTCATAGTTGAAAAGAGAAAGAAAACTAACTACTCAGAACACATTGAATTCAAACAAAAAAACATATTTAAAAAACTTTGAACCAAGTTACCAATACTTATCTGGAATGTTCCTTCAAATGATCCGCTTACTCCAACTGACTTCAATGTAAGTTATAAAACTTCAATAGCAACAATACTTGAAAAGTCACACTTACTACTCAATGAATTGAGTAGTAATACTCAAAATAAACTCACTAAATGAAAAAGAAAGTGGCTCACTAAAATGACTGGATGCTAGAGGGGGGTATATGGTGATAGAATGGATATAGGGTGCTAAAAGGGGCACTTTTCTCTGTAGAATTGACTCCTATTTCTAGAGCTCTGAATTTAACCAGGGGTTGCTTAAGGCACCTCTTCAAAATTTATCCAAATACAATGTATCTTCTTGAAGGTAACTGTCACGCCTAGGCGTCGGAGTCCGTGACCAGGTCTTCACACCTCTTCACTTTGGATCGCACCACTTCGCGATTAAAACTATTTTCCTGTGTCCAGTTGCATTGTATCACATGTCCTATATATTAGAAGTAACTTCTAGTCTTCTAAAAGGTATGATAACCGCTTAACACCATCAAAATAACTATCCAAAGTAGTCAAAAATTTTATCTATTTCTGTATCGAACTGGCGCTTAGGCGCCGGATTCTGGCACCTAGGTGCCAGACCTATTATTTTAACAACTTTGCTCTTTAAGCTCCATTTTTGTTCCTTTTGCTCCTTCTTCCTTCTTGAACTCTTTTTTTATCACCTAAATCCAAAAATATAAAAATACCTTTCATTAAAGCATAATATCCTTAAGAATAGAATCATAAATAAGGCATCAAAATAAGTATTTTTTAATGGATCAGCAACAGAGGCCAAGACATTGTTTCGACCAGCTAAGAGTAGATTTTCTTATAAAGGTCGAGGATAAGGAAAAGTTGGTGAAGACATTGTCTCTTATACCACATCTAAATGGGGGTAGATTCTTGTAATGTACCTTGAATAGCTTTTAGAATTTCTCCTGTATTGGCAGATACTGATGTTTGTCCTTAGGAAATGCGGTGGTAGTAAATATGGGACATGTTGCTATCGGGGGATTAGATATGACAGGTTGAGCTTAGTGGAGCAAGGTGCTAAGCGGGATGTTAAGGATTAGGGTTTTGAAGGTCAAGGAGCTAGAGAAGAGAGTATTGGTCATCAGATTTTTTTCTGGTTCTACGTGGGAGAAAGAGGTGACTGGAGGATTTTGTGTGTTATATGTCTTCATATTTTACCACCTTGCTGAGATGAAGGAGCGTTTTCTTCATTATATTGGGTATCCTCGGTGAGATGGTGAGAAAAGTATCACTAGGGTTTTGGAGAGAGTCCACCAGATGGAGAAGGAAGCTGTTGCACTGCGCGAGGAACTTATGGCTTTCTGGGGGGGATGTTTGCTAATCATGGGGAAGTTGTGTGTCTATGTTTGGAGCTGTTGGTTGTTAGATAGGCCATTTCCTGGTAGGCTTCGCATTTCTAGATCCTTTTCTAAGATAAAGTAGAGAAGGATGTTGGTCGGTCTACCCTGAGGGTTAGAAAGTTTATGCAAAAACTTTCTACACCGATAGAGAGGTTGAAGCATTCCCTTGAGGAGTGGAAAATAGATGTCCAACAGTATGAAGAAGATGCAGCGGCTCTTCTAATGAAAAACTTAGCTGAAAGAAAAAATGCCTTCGATTTGACACCAGGGAAGCATATGTCGAGTGTCATTCTCGTCATGTTACAGTCAGAACTTCTCTCACAATTGAAATGTTTGTAAAGCATAAGCTGGTGGATCCTAAATGACAATATATTGAGGAATTTGGGAAGGTTCTCTTCGATTCAGAGAGCTAAATGAGTTAGAGTATCGGGAGTCCGCTTTTGCCGAAAGGACCAAGGAGGTAGATTTTGGGGAATCTTCAAATGCTCAGGATTAGAGCGGTCATGTTTTGTATGTTTTTGTTCCTTTTTGTTTCTTTTTGTTTTGTTGTAATGGAGATTGTTACTGTAACTTACAAGTGAATTATTGTAATACATGGAAATTTTTTAGGTTGGGGGCTTCATTATCCCAACCTCTTCTCCTGTAAGTGCTCATTGTTGTAATGCATGAGTAATTTTAGCTGTTATAAGCTGTTGGCGAGAGCGAATGCATTTCTTAATACAGTGATTGTCGTTGGTGAGTGTTTATGCTACAGTTAAGCAGCAAGACTATCGTTTATGAATAACTTGTGAATCTTGCCACTGTCAAGTGCTGATAAGTCCCAAAAGGCCACAAACGATCGCTGGACATCCCTCACAGAGCTTATCGCTGTCAAGTGCTAATAGTCAAAGTAGGGCGCAGGAGAGTTATTCACGCGTCTATGTAGAGCTTGTCACTATTGGGTGTCGATACGTACCATAGACCACAAGCGGTGGTTAAACACCACTCGCACAGATTATCACTGTGTGAGTACTAACGGTTAAAGTAGGGCATTGAATGATCATTGATGCACTCCTCGTAGAGCTTGTCACTGTCAGGTGTTGATATGTCCCATAGACCACAGGAGATGGTTATACACGCATTGCTGATCTTGTCACTATCGGAAGCTAACATTTAAAGTAGGGTGTAGGACAATGGTTCATGCACCCCTTGAATGAGGTTGTTGCTGCCAACTAATGATACATCCCATAGGCTACAAGCAATGGTTAGACACCCCTAACAGTAATTGACACTACCTGCTAACATTTAAAGTAGAATGTAGAATGATTATTCACACACTCTCACAGAGCTTGTTGTTGTCAAACATCAATACGTCCCAAAGGCCACTCAAAGATCTTGGCATGGATTAATAAGTATTTATCCACTCGTGAAGCCTATTTTCTGAGCGTAACTACATCAATTCACTGAGTGTAAAATCACCAGTTCCCCGAGTCTAAAAATAATTAGAGAAAAAACTATTTTGACACTGATTATGTAAAATCTTAAACTTTAGATGCTTTGAATGTAAAAACCCTTTTTATTTTATTAAGCTTTTAAAAGATAACAAAGGTTATAAAAAACATTTACGATAGTGTTCCTTCCACTAATAGGGATATCCCTAAGGGAATAATTTCTTTAAACCGTCACCACTCCAAGTTTGAGGGAGATCATTCGTTGAGAATGTCTTCAGTTTGTATGCTCTGGATCCAGCTCTCTAGTGGATGCTGTAAGGGGCATTCCAGCTTCTTTGATTGAGTGGTAGATGTTTAACACTATGGGCTTGCATAAGAAAACTCCAAGCATAGCACTTGATTGGTTGGATGCGTCATCGATAAATAAGGTCCAGATCAACCTTTCAATCGCCAGATCTTTGTTTGCGCCTCATTGTCCAGGGAATCTGTAACGAAATATGCAGCACAACTTGTGCTTTTATTACTGTTTAGGAGATATAGGAGATATTAAACTCACTGATTTTCATGGCATAATTGAGTAGTCAACCAGAATACATTGACCTAATAAGAATAGATTTTGTTGGGTGGTCTGTGATAACTTGTATGGGGTATACCTAAAATTATGGTTAGATTCTCCGAACCAAAATGATCAGGCGAAGGTATGTTTCTCTATTATTGGATATTGGGGTTTAGCACTTTTAGAATGCAGCCGGTGTTGTAAAAATGGAATTACTTTCTGATTTCTTCTTTGATCAAGCCTGAACTGATGGCTTCAAGGGCGACCACAAAATTAAGATAAAGTCATTCCTTAAATTTTGAGCTTTGAAAGATGGGGGGAGAGGCGAGGAACTGCCTGAGGTTCCTAAAGTCCTCTTCACATTCTAGTGTCCATTTGGAAATTTTGGCTCTTCTGAGTGCTTTAAAAAATGGGGCACACTTATCACCTGACTTTGAGATGAACCTGCTCAAACATGTTATTCAACCAATTAGCTCTGAATTTCCTTTGTATTTTTAGGGGAGGCCATATCGAGAAGTGTTTGGATCTTTTTTGGATTATCCTTTATGCCTTTAGTGATTAGCAAATAACCCAAGAATTTGCTTGTGGTGGCCCTAAAGGTGCAATTTAGTTGGCTTTGTTTCTTATTAAAATTTTATTGTGTTAAAAAGGTATCCTTTAAATCCTCAATGTATTGTTTAGCAGGCTGACTCTTAAACACTACATCATCGATATACTCCTCAATGTTCCTTCATTTTTAATTAGCAAATATTACATACTTGAGGCCTTGATAAGTTGGCTTGATATTTTTAAGCCCAAAGGGCATCACATTATATCAAAAAAACTCCCTCAAAATTAAGAAAAGCTGTTTTTTTTTGTATTCGCTGAATACATCTTGAAATAATGGTACCTGGAGAATACGTTAAATAAACTCAAGACTTTGTGGTTGACCGCCAAATTTACCAGGTCATTGATCTTCAGTAGAAAATATAAGTTCTTTGGACAAGCATAGTTCAGGTTGGTGAAGTCCACTTACATTTTCATTTTTGTTGGTCATCTGAACCATCATCAAGTTGAAGACCCAGGTTGGGTATTGTACTTCCTAAAAGTACCTCGTCTCCTATAGCTTCCAAACTTCCTCTTAAATGAGTCCCACCAATGTCATAGTCAAACTCCTGATCTTCTGCTTCATGGTCGTGCCGATGGATCAACATTAAACTTGTGGCACACAACATTGATATGCACGCCCGACACCTTAGTTTTCGTCCATGCAAAAACATCTTGATTTTCTCATAGTGTTTGGATCAGCAAACCCTATGACTTGCATCAAAAGTTTCATTTATTAAAGTTTCCTTCGACCACCAGAATCTCATGAGTGGTTTGTCTCAAGGCCACCTTCCCTCGTGTTTTGGATTTCTAAGGGATCATGCGTGATGCACAAAAAATATATACTATTTTTCCTATATAATTTTACCAATTTTTTGTGTATTGCACTTTAAATAAAGGTATTTTTCATGATTTGTTGCAGGTATGATGATTTTAGGTGATTGGAGTGAAATGAAGCGAAAAGGAATGAATTCGGAGCAAAAAGAAGCAAAAAGAAGGAAAATAGCTTATGGCGCCGCCGACACCATTTTCCCAAGAGCTCAGCAAATATTCAGGATGGCGCCCTATCAGGCACCGTCGGTGCCCATTGTCGGTGGATTTCAAATTTGAAGTGTTTTAGCAACTTTTTGAAGGGATGCCTATGAAAACGCTTGGTATTTCATTTCTAACTTATAAGTAACTATTTTTGACCAAAATAAGGGGGGTCTACTGTGTTTTTAGTGTAGCTTTAGTGAGGGAGAGTTCGTGTTGAGTGTTAGTGCTTAGAAGAGAAGAGTGTAGAAGTGAGAATTTGAGAGGAATTCTTCTCTCAGGAGTGAAAGAGAAAGATTAAAATGAGAGATTGCTTCTTCATTTCTATTCTAAAGAGGGAATTAAGTGTTGCAAAGAAGAGAGAAACAAATTGAAAGGAACTTCAAGGGAATTGTATTGGGGAAGAGAAAGAGATAAGTTGTATTTTCTTTTATGGTTTGTATGACTTTTCTTTTATATATAAAATCAATGTTTTATTGTGTCTTATTTACAAATTCTAAGTAGTCTCCTTTGTCTTTCTTTATGCATATAGATGTGATGATGTATTGATGTGGATGTGAAGTGTTTTTAACGTATTGAAGAAATTATGATGGTTTTTAATTTCGAACTTAATAGACTTTTCGATCTGGCCAATTGAGTTATTAAAATTTGTTGTTGAACATTAACTCTTAAAGGATTTAGTGTCCTACAACAATAATGAAGGATCCATTCAATTTTCATGGATGAATTGCATAGTTGAAGGGAATTGAGTGCAAATAAATAGGGAAATGTGTTTTGATGGACTTCAAATTGGAGGTTTCAAGATGACAGGCTGAGATCCCCAATTTGGTCCTAAGATTAGTAACTAAACTCGAAGGTTAGCCTTCAGGTGAAGGGTGAGTGGGAGCTCCGTAGTGAGAAGCGATATCCTCCCAGCCTAGCCTTAGATTTAGTGACTAAACTTAGGATATTTCAATGTTCTTTTCATGCTTGGAAGAAGGGGTACTCTTTTGAGGGTAAAGAAACATTTATGCTCCTATTTGGCACAATACCATAGATAATCATTCCATATCATCTACACATCATATTCTCATTACAAGAGGAATGATACTTTATTATATATCAAAACTTTTCAAATATATAGCTTAGTGTGTGTCTGTTAGTTAATTCTGATTTAAAGATATTAGAAGTAATTGTAGTTTGCTTAATTCTTACTGTTTTCTGCATCTCAGTAGTAGAAGTAAACATTAAACTTTAATTTCAATTTGAGTATTGGAATTCAGTATTACATTATCTACTGTAAGACTCGTGTCTTCCCTGTGGGATCGATAACCAAGACTCCATTAGAGCTTTGTATTACTTGATACGATAAGTATACTTAAGCTGAGTGTTTGGACTTTACAAAATCATTATAAATATATATTAATTTAAGTTCACAAATTCTTACAATATTAAAGTCTGCCGCATCAAGTCTTTGGTGTCGTTGCCGTGGAAGGAAGGAAGTATAAATGGTATTTATTGATAATATATTAATTGAAAAACTTTACTTTGTAGTATGTAATTGTGTGTTTGTTTACTTTTTAAAGTATTTGTGTGATTTTATATGCATCGTAGTGGATCTATAGGTTTAATATCTTACAATTCGAAGTTAGAGCGTACTGTTAGAAAAATTAGAAAACAACAAAAACAAATTGAAAATCCTTGTGCAATGGCGAATAATCATGATAATCAGAGAAATGATATTAGAAATTTGCCAAGACCTTTAAGAGATTATGCTAACCCAACAGCAAATGAAATTCATATAACTATTCAAAATCCTGATGTTGCTGCTAATTCATTTGAACTTAAACCTGCTATTATCCAAATGGTACAAAATCATTAATTTGGAGTAACACCTAATGAGGATCTAAATTTACATCTCTCTAGTTTTCTAGAACTGTGTGCTACTTTTAAATATGACGGAGTGTCAAGTGATGTTGTCAGACTTAGACTTTTTCCTTTTTCATTAAGGAATAAAGCTAAGCCATGGTTAAATTCATTAGCACCTGAATCTATTAGAACTTAGGTAGAATTGTCTCAAAAGTTTCTATCAAAATATTTCCCTCCATCAAAGACTGCTAAGCTAAGAAATGATATTACATCTTTTGGTTAGTGTGAAGGAGAATCAATATATGTAGCTTGGGAGAGATTTAAAGATCTTCTTAGGAAGATCCAACATCATGCTTTACCAGATTGGTTAAAAATTCAAACATTTTATAATGGATTAGTGGGATCATTGAGATCAATTATAGATGCTGCTGGTGGTGGATCGTTAAAGTCAAAACCTTTTGATGAAGCATACGCATTGATTGAAGAAATGGCTGCTAAAATTTTTCAATGGCCCTCTCAATGGGTAAATCCTAAGAGAGTAGCTAGTGCTCATGATTTCGATATGATGACTATGATAGTTTCTCAAATTGCAGCCCTTTGCTTTACCAGATTGGTTAAAAATTCAAACATTTTATAATGGATTAGAGGGATCATTGAGATCAATTATAGATGCTGCTGCTGATGGATCGTTAAAGTCAAAACCTTTTGATGAAGCATACGCATTAATTGAAGAAATGGCTGCTAAAAATTTTCAATGGCCCTCTGAACGGGTAAATCCTAAGAGAGTAGCTAGTGTTCATGATTCTGATATGATGACTATGATAGTTTCTCAAATTGCAGCCCTTTCTAAAAAAATAGATCAATATGAAATGAATTATTCTCAACCACCTCAAGTGTTAGAGGAAAATTCATTTGGACAGATAACAGAATCTCAAACACCTTATGAGACTTTGAACGCTATTACTAGACCTAACAATCCTTATTCAAATTATTATAATCCTGGTTAGAAGAATCACCTAAATTTCATTTGGAATAATAGTAATGCCAATGTTAACCCACATTGGGGGAAGAGTTCTATAAATCCAGCTGGAAATTCGAACAATTAAGGAAATACCAATTTTAGACCAACTTATCCTCCTGGATTCAATAGTAACCAACAATTTAAGGATAATAAGTTTTCTACTGAAGAAATGATTCTGAATATGGGAAATTAATTACAAGCTCAAGGTGTTGCTATGAAAAATATTGAAAATCAATTGGGGCACATTTTCACTGCAGTTAATAATAGACCATCTGGAACGCTTCCAAGTAATGTTGAGATCCATCCAAAAGATCAAAACAAGGAATAACTTAAGGCTATTTAATTAAGGAGTGGAAAAGAATTGGAAACAAGAGTTTTAAAAGAAGTTAAAATAGAAAAGGAGAAGGTGGAAGTCAAAAAAGGTTCAAACAAGATTTATCCAAACTTGGATTATCCTCTTGAGCAAATGCAGATAACTATTGAAAAACCACAGCCTTCATTTCCTCAAAGATTGAAGAAACAAAATAGGGATAACAAATTTGGAAAATTTTTGGAGATCCTTAAGAAATTAATGATAAATATTCTTTTTGTTGAAGCATTAGAACAGATGCCTGACTATGCCAAGTTTATGAAGGATATTCTAAAAAGAAAAGAATGTTTGCAGATCATAAAACTGTTGCACTTAGCGTAGAGTGTAGTGCAATTATTCAGAAGAAGCTTCCGAAAAAACTTAATGTTCCTGGTAGTTTCACTATTTCTTGTGCTATAGGTGAAAAATTTCTCGGAAGAGCCTTATGTGATATGGGAGCTAGTATTAATCTTATGCCTTTTTCAACTTTCAAAAGGATGGGAATAGGAGAAATTTCTCTCACATCTCTGACTCTTCAGTTGGCCAGTCGTTCCATTACTTACCATAAGGGAGTGGTGGAAGATGTGTTAATGAAAGTAGATAAATTTAACTTTCTTGTGGATTTTATTGTTCTTGATATGGAGGAAGATAAAGAAATTCCAATCATTTTGGGAAGACCATTCCTTGCTACTAGAAGAGCAGTGATTGATGTTCAAAAAGGAGAATTAACTATGAGAGTTCATGATCAAACGTGACCTTTAATATTTTGAAATCTATGAAGTATTCCTCAATGAAAAAAGATAATAAATGTTTAGGATGGAGGTCTGTGAATATTTGAGAAACGATCATTTTGAAAATATATTTGAAAAAGAAGTAGAGTATGAAAATATGTTTGAAGAAGAAATTAAAAATGAAGAAAATTCAGATAGTAAGAGGATTGAAGATTTGGAGTATGTTCAGGAGAGATTTGAAGTATTTGACATTATGGATGGTGGAAATAAAAGCATAATTCCATCTATAATAAAACCTCTTGAACTTGAAATGAAAATTCTCCCTAATCATTTGAAGTATATATTTTTAGGAGAATCATCTACTCTGCCAATTATTGTATCTTCGGAATTAAACGATTTTCAAGAACAGAAGTTGTTGGAAATTTAAAGAAGATACAAGAAAGCTTTTGGATGGTCTTTAGCAAATATTAAAGGAATCAGTCCTTCGATTTGTATGCATAGAATTTTATTAGATGAAGAACATAAATTGAGAGTTGATCCGTAAAGGAGATTGAATCCAATAATGAAAGAAGTAGTTAAGAAGGAGATTTTAAAAGGTTGGATGCTGGAATTATTTATCCTATTTCGGATAGTGCTTGGGTGAGTCCAATACATTATGTATCGAAAAAGGGAGGAGTGATTGTTGAAGTGAATGAATGTAATGAAATTATACCCATATAATAAATTAATGGATGGCGAATTTGTATTGACTAGGAAATTAAATGCCGCCACCCAAAAAGATCACTTTCCTCTTCCTTTTCTCGATCAAATGCTGGATAGACTTGTTGGACACAAGTACTACTGCTTTCTGGATGGATATACCGGTTACCATCAAATACCTATTGCTCTCGAGGATCAAGAAAGGACAACATTACTAGCCCTTATGGAACCTCTACTTTTCAAAGAATGCCTTTTTGACTGTGTAATGTACCTGCAACATTTCAGAGATGTATGATGTCTATCTTTAGTAGTATAATAGATAATGGAATAGAAGTTTTCATGGATGATTTCTCTGTATTTGAGACTTCATTTGAAATTTACCTTGAAAACTTAGCAAAATTTTTGGAGCTTTGCGAGAAAACAAATTTAGTTCTGAATTGGGAGAAATGTCAATTTATGGTTGTTGGAGGAATTGTGCTTGGGCATAAAATTTCTGAATTTGGTATGGAGGCCGATCCTGCTAAAATTAGTGTGATTGAGAGATTGTCATCACCCACTATCGTGAGAGAGGTTTGAAGTTTCTTAGGACATGCTGGATTTTACAGGCGATATATTAAAGATTTTCCTAAAATTACTAAACCTTTGTGCTAACTTCTAGAAAATGAAAGAAAGTTTGATTTTAATGATGAATGTTTGAGTGCTTTCAAATTATTGAAACAGAAATTAATCACAACACCTATAATTGTTTCACCAGATTGGGAGAAACCATTTGAACTCATGTGTGATGCTAGTGATTATGCGATCGGAGTAGCATTAGGGCAAAGGAATGATAGAGTTTTCAAAGTCATTTATTATGCTAGTAAAACTCTTAATGAAGCTCAAATTAATTATACCACTACTGAAAGAGAGTTATTAGCTATAGTATTTGCTTTTGAAAAGTTTAGACCTTATTTAATTGGAGCTAAAATATTGTGTATACAGATCATTCGGCTATCTAATATTTAATGCAAAAGAAGGATGTGAAACCTAGACTGGTTAGATGGATACTTCTTCTGCAAGAATTTAATTTTATGATAGTTGATAGGAAGGGATTTGATAACCAAATTGATGATCATTTGTCAAGATTAGAGTATGATAAATTATCTAAATTTGAGAAGGAAGTTACAGAAACTTTCCCTGATGAACAACTTTATACTATTATAAGAAGAAATTTGCCTTGGTAAGCTGATATTGTGAATTATATTGTAATTGATATTGTACCACTTAATTTAACACGACAACAATATAAGAAATTAAATATGATGTTATTTTTGGGATGAGCCCTATCTATTCAAATAGTGTAAGGATCTGATTATTAGGAGATGTGTGCCACAAGAAGAAACGAATTTGATTATTCAATGATGTCATGATTCTAAATTTGGAGGTCATTTCGGTGTTGATAAAACTGCTTTTAAGATTTTACAATTTGGATTTTATTAGCCTAATCTTTTTAAGGATGATTATAAATATATTAAATCATGTGATCGATTTCAGAGAGTAAGTAATATCTCTAGTAGAAATGAAATGCCTCTAGATTATAATTTGGAAGTTAAAATTTTTTATGTATGGGGATTAGATTTTATGGGACAATTTACTCAATTTAGGAATTTATATATACTGGTTGGAGTTGATTATGTCTCAAAATGGATTGAAGTTATTTCTTTACCAAAATGTGATGCTCAGAGTGTTTCAAAATTTTTAAAGAAAAATATATTTACAAGATATGGAATGCCGAGAGTGATTATAACTGATGGTGGAACCCATTTCAGGAATAATCTTATTAAGAGATTGATTGAGAAATATAATATTATTCATAGAATCTTTACTCCTTATCATCCCCAGACTAGTGGTTTAGCAAAAGGGTCTAATCGTGAAATTAAAAGAATTTTGGAGAAAACTATGGATAATCATAAATTAGATTAGTCTGCTCGATTAGATACTGCTTTATGGGCTTATAGGACTGCTTTTAAGAACCCTATTGGAATGTCTCGTTATAGACTAGTGTTTAGTAAGACTTGCCATTTATCGGTTGAATTGAAGCATAAAGCATATTGGGCGATAAAAGAGTTGAATTTTAATTTGAAAAATGATGGAGAGAAGAGATTTATGCAATTGAATGAATTGGAAGAGATTATAATTGCATCTTATCACAATGACAGATCTATAAAGAGAGAATGAAATTGTGGCATGATCAGAAGATATTGAAAAAGAAATTGGAATATGGATAGAAAGTTTTGTTATACAACACAGAATTGAAGTTATTTCCTAGAAAGCTCAAGTCTTGATGGTTATGACCTTTTACAGTTGTAAAAGTTCATTTTTTTGGAGCTGTTGATATTAAGGACCCTGATACTGGAAAGATTTTCAAAGTTAATTGGCATCGATTAAAGCCTTACTTTGACGGGCTGATGATGTTAAACCAAGCGCTTTATAGGAGGCAACCCATATATATCTTTGTGTTGTGTTTGCTTGTTTGTTGTAGTTGTGCATTTTAGATAGTTATTTTTGAATCCTATTTGCTCATAAATACTTTTAATATAAATAAATAATGGATCTAATTAAGATATCAGAATATTTTGGGCCAAACAAAGTTCGGTGAGATTTTTGACCACTGGCGCCGCCAGCACCCAATTATAGAGAGTATTGCTGAATTTCAAATTTGAGCACCACCGGCGCCCTATCGAACGTCGCCGGCGCCTAAAACCTGTTGCCAGTTTTTGGAGACTCAAAATGCGAGTTTTACCGGTTTTGAGCGGAATCTTCGTCCTTATAACTCCCTAAACTCCATTTTATACTTTCAAACTCCAAAAAAAAAAACTACCATTCCCAATTCACATCCCATGGATTCCTACTCTATAGAAACCCCTCGATCTCGCATTTTTAACCGAAGGAAGTTCATAAGTTTCGAGGCGCAGTGATTGTTCAATAAAGTGATGATCAAGAGGAGGATTATTAAGGAAAGAGGCTTTATAAATCGAGGTATGGATAATCCTACTACAAGAATTGAAGAGATAATTAAGGAAAGACATTGGGAACTGCTTTGTTACACTACCGCTGTCGTAGTCGTTCCTGTTGTGAAGGAATTCTATGAAAATCTTCATGAGATCAATCAAGGATTCGTCTTCGTGTGAGGTAAGTTTGTGCAGTTCACTCCTGCGAGAATTAATGATCTCTTTATGATTGAGAATGTACATATTTTCCATTATTCCATATTCAATGCCACAAGTGATAATATGAATGATGTGTATCATTATTTAACGGATGAGAACGAAGATTGGGAAGTTAGAGAAAATAGATATATTTGTTTCCCTTCTGCATCTTTTAATCGATGTCAAAGCAGTGGCATTACTTTATTTTGGCAAAGTTATTTCCATCTTTGAAGATTAGCAAGGTAACCAAGAAAAGTGTCGTTTTGAATTTTTGTATTCAAACTGGGAGGCCGATTGATTTTGGTAATATAATTGTGAAATCAATTTTGGGATTAATTGTTCATGGATCTAAATATGAACTTGGACACCCGTCCACCATATTTCTATTGTGTAGTCAATCACAAGTTCCATATGAGAGTTGGGAAAAGGTTGTTCTTCCGTGGAGGCTTATTGATCCAACTAATCTTTATGACTACCAAACAATATGAGATGAAGATGATAAGAATCTGCTTTCTGATCAATCAACTCAGACTTCACAACCGATTCAGCCCTATTTTTCCTAAAAGTTCCAGAATGATACTGAAGAGAATCAAACAGTTGGAAAAGGAGGTACAATATATTATGAATGCAATCAATAATATTTCTGATTTATTTGATCATATAGATTGGAGGATGAAGGACCAATTTGATCACAGTGATCGGATTGAGATGGGCCTGATTAATCTGATGAAGAAGAATGTTGTGATTGCTAAGGATTCATCTGATGAATTCCCATTTCGTCAATTCTACAATTTGTTCATGCATCAGCAATCTATTGGAGATATTAGAGAGGAAGATAGTTCTGAAACCGATGTGGAGTGATTATTGGATTTTACTTATGTTTGATGTTTGTTTTGTTTACTTTGCTTAATTTTGTTTGGTGTGTTTTGTATTTAATTTTCTTTACTTTGTAATTTGAATTTGGATTTGTTATGCTTAATTTCGTTGTGTGTGCTTAGATTTTAGTGTTTGTTTATCGTAGCGTACTTGCAACACTAAAAATCTAAAGAGTTGATTAGTTTAATCTGATGAACATATTTAGTGTTTATGATGTAATGTGGATTTTATATATAAAAGTATGTTTTGCATTGTTTGTGTAAGATTTTTGTTAGTTATTTCTTGTGTGATGAAGTAGATTCTTAATGAAGTGTTAAATGTCATTATGGAGGTCGAAACGATCGAAAATACAAAAAAAATTTTCAGACCCAGAAAAATTTTTTGGACTGGCGCCATCGGCGCCTAAATCCAGAGAGTTTTGGCATTTTTAATAAGTAGAGTGCCGCCGGCTCCCAAGTACAGAAAAAGGCCAAAAACCCTATATTTTGCAATTTTGACCCTAGGACCCGTGGTTTTTTCCATTGCTTTCGTCTTCCTCCTCCATTTTCGTGATTTTGAAGACCTGGGGCTTGCTAGATCTCAGATTTGAAGTGATTTCAAAGCTTTTCGAGACCGAATCTACACTTCTCTTGGTAAGAGCTTCACTTTAACTTAATATTTTTATATTTTCACCATGGGAATCTCTCACATTGCTAAGATTGAATTTTTTGGATTTTTGAAGAAATTTTGAGATTTCTGATCCACTTTAAAAATACCCATTTTTATGCCTATTTATGAATCAATTCTTAAGGATATTATGCTTTAATGAAATGTATTTTTATGTTTTTAGATGTATGTGATAAAAAAAGAGTTCAAGAAGGAAAAAGGAGCAAAAATGAGCAAAAATGGAGCTAAAAGAGCAAAGTTGACAAAATTGTAGGCTTTTTAGTTCGATACAGTCGCAAACAAGATTTTTTACGACTTTAGGCAGTTATTTTGACGGTATTAAGTGGTTATTAGAGCTGCTAAAAGACTGGAAGTTACTCCTAATATATAGGACATGTGATACAATGCATCTGGACGCAAGGAAACGGTTTTAATCGCGAAGAGGTGCGACCCAAAGTGAAGAGCTGCGTCCCAAAGTGAAAAGGTACGAAGACCTGGTCAAAGAGTCCGGCGCCTAGGAGCCAGATTCAGGCGCCTAGGCGCTAGATTCAGGCGCCTAGGCGCGACAGTTACCTTCTAGAAGATACATTGTATTTGGAAGAACTTTGAAAAGGTGTCTTAAGAAACCCCTAGTCAAATTCATAGCTCTATAAATAGGAGACAATTCTACAGAGAAAATCGCACCTTATAGTCTCTTTCACCCCTTCTAGCATCTTTAGTCCCCAAGCACTGTATAGCCATCCAATCATTTAGGGAGCCACCTTCTTTATTATTTAGTGAATTTATTTTGAGTGTTAAGTGTGAGATTATTAGTGTTTTTGTTGTTGAAGTCTTTAAACATTGCATCGAAGTTAGTAGGAGTCAGCGAATCACTTAAAGGAACATTCCAGATAAGTATTTGCAACTTGGTTCAAAGTTTTATAAATATGTTTTGTTGTGTGAATTTAATGTGTTCTAAGTAGTTAGTTTTCTTTCTCCTTTCAACTATGAAAAGATAATAAAATAATTAAACTTTGATGGAAAATTTAACTTAAAATATTTATTAAAATTGTGATGATATTAATACCTGATCTTAGTTTACTTTTTAAACTAGCCGTTTAAATTGTTAAAACCTGTTGAAGAATTTTCAGACCTATTTGGAGATGAGTTCTTAACTAGAAGATATCACATGAATCCTTAGGTAATCGCCGGCTATACGCGGGTTATTTAAGGTGAAGTGCAAATAAAGAGGAAAATATGATTTATTGGGCTTAGAAATCATTAGTTTTTAGAGTAACAGACTAAATTCTAAAAATTTGGTTTATAGATAGGGAACTGGTCACTGGTAGGGCCGACCATAGCCACCCATGGACATTTAGTAGTGTGAGCCTAGATTAACTCATTCTACTAATAAAACATCTTGAACCGATCTATAGATTAGTCAAGAATAGGAATGCTTCTATTTGGCACAATACCATAATCTAAATTCTCCACAAATGGCAATTATTCTAAAAAGCTTAGATTAGTTGAAAAGGAGAAAGTTGTTTTATTTATACTTGCATTAATATTTATTTTAGTATTGCTTACTTACATTTAGTTTAAATTTCATAAAATCTAAAATCTAAACTTTAAAAAGAAATAAAACTAAGAAAAATTATTTTTAATTTGAAAAATCTAAAAATATTACTTAATATTCTAAAAATCTTCCATGTGTGACCGATAACCAGGACTCCATTAGAGCCCTATATTACTTGATATGATACGTATACTTACGGTTGTAATTGTGTCTTTTACATATTATAATCTAAATATAAATTCATAAACTCTTTCATAAGTAAAATCGCATCAAGTGTTTGGTGCCACTGTTAGTGATTAAATCTTCTAGCAGTGGTATCAAATTCTTGCATTTGAAAGTATATATATATAGCCTCTTTAGGCTAAGTCACGCATCAAGTTTTTGGAGCCGTTGCTGGGGAAGATTAAGAAAATAAGTAAGAAATTTAAATAGACATTTTTTAAAATTTTACGAATTAAATATAATTTATACACTTTTATTTCTTTTAAATTACCAATATATATATATATATATATATACCAAAAAGATTTTAATTTTATGCATAGTTCTGGATCGAAAGGATTATTACATTTTGATTCTGAATTAAAAAGAACAGTTGAAAAAAATTAAAAAAGGAAGACAAGGAAAAAAATTCAAAAATATCAGGAAATGGCTAACTTACATAACAATAATCAAAATCCAATAGAAATTAATGAACAAAATAATTATAAACCATTAAGGGATTATGCAAACCCTACAACTGATGAACTTCATATTAGTATTCAAATGCCAGCTGTTAAACCTTCTATTATTCAAATGGTTCAAAATAATCAATTTTGAGGAACACCTAATGAGGATCCAAATTTACACCTTGCTAGTTTTTTAGAACATTGTGCTACCTTTAAATATAATAATATTTCTGATGATGCTATTAGGCTTAGACTCTTTACTTTTTCCTTAAAAGATAAAGTAAAGATGTGGCTTAATTCATTAGCAACTTGTTCTATTAAAACATGGGCAGATATGGCACAAAAATTTCTTGCTAAATATTTTCCTCCTTCTAAAACTGCTAAATTAAGAAATGATATAACTTCTTTTACACAATTTGATGGAGAAACAATTTATGAACCTTGGGAAAGATTTAAAGAATTATTAAGAAAATTTCCTCATCATGCTTTGCTAGATTAGTTAATTATTCAAATATTTTATAATGAACTTATTGGATCACTTAGATCTATTATTGAAGCTGCTGGTGGTGGTTCTTTAATGGCTAAGACATTTGAAGAAGCTTATACTTTAATTGCAGAAATGGCTAATAATAATTTTCTATGGCGTTCTGAAAGGGTTAATCCTAAAAGAATGGCAAGTATTCAAGATAATGAAGCCTTTTCGATTTTAGCTTCATAAGTGGCAGCGATATCAAAGAAATTAGATAATTTTTCTATTAATATATCACAAGTAAGTAATGATAATTCTGTAAATACTGATGATTCTCAAACAATGGAAACTTTGCAAGCTATTGCTAGTAAAACTAATACCCTTATTCTAATTATTATAATCCTGGTTGGAAAAATCATCCTAATTTTAATTGGAATAATGGACATCAACAATGGAGTAATAATCAAGTTAATCCAAATTGGAACAATCAAGGAAATTCAAACTTTAGACCAACTTACCCTCTTGGTTTTAATAATCAGCAGAAAAAGTTATTTATAGAAGAATTAATCTTGCAGCTAAGTAATCAGCTACAAAGTTAAAACAATGTTATTCGTAATATTGAGAATCAGATGGGTCACATTGTTAATTTTATTAATTACAGACCTCAAGGAACACTACCTAGCAATGTTGAAATTAATTCTAAAGAAACTGGGAAAGAATATGAACAAGCAAAAACTGTACAACTTAGAAGTGGAAAGGAATTAAAAGAGAAAATTCAGAATGAAATTGAAAAAGAGAGAGGTAGAAGAAATTGAAAAACCTAAAAATACTCTTTCTCTAAGTAAAGATCAGACTGTAATTCTTATTGAAGTGGAAGTTGAAAGACCACCACCACCTTTTCCTCAAAGATTAAAACAACAGAAGCTTAACCATCAATTTTCTAAGTTCTTTAAGATTTTTAAGAAACTTACCATCAACTTTGCTTTTGCTGAAGCGTTGGAACAAATGCCAAGCTATGCAAAATTTATGAAGGATATTTTAAGTAAGAAAAGAAAGTTTGAAGCTTATGAAACTGTTGCATTAAGTGAAGAATGTAGTGCAATAATTCAGAAGAAACTACCTCAGAAACTTAAAGATCCTGGAAGTTTCACTATACCATGTGCTATTGGAGAAAAATTTTGTGGAAAAGCCTTATGTGATTTAGGAGCTAGTAGTAATCTCATGCCATTTTCAATCTTTCGAAGGTTAGATTTAGGAGAAATTTCTCCCACCACTATAACCCTTCAGTTAGTTGATCGATCTATCACTTATCCTAAAGGAGTTATAGAGGATGTTCTTGTTAGGTAGATAAATTTATCTTTCCTGTGGATTTCATTATGCTAGATATGGAAGAAGATAAAGAAATACCTATTATTTTAGGGAGACCTTTTCTAGCTATCGGACGTGCTATGATTGATGTACAAAAAGGAGAATTAACAATGAGAGTTAATGATCAAGAGATAACATTTAATGTTCTGAAATCAATGAGGTATCTTGATAAAGAAAAATGCTATCAAATGGATATTTTTGATTATATAATTAAAAAACATTATCAAGAAAAATGTAAGGTCATTTCTGAAGATAAAAATGATGAATTTGTATTATATAATGAGTCATTAACTGAAGAAATTGAAAAATTAAATGAAGAAAAATTATATTAAGAAACTCATTATATTTATGAAAACTGAGAAATTTTAGACACAACTAAAAATGATATACTTTTACTCTCAATTGAAAAAGCCCTTGAACTGGAATTAAAAATGTTATCTGCACATTTAAAGTATGAATTTCTTAGAAATTCAGTAACTTTACATGTAATTATATCTTCAGAGCTAAGCAAAGATCAAGAAGAAAATTTAATAGGAGTTTTGAAGAATTATAAGAAAGCTATTGGTCGGACTATTACAGATGTAAAAGGAATAAGGCCTTCAATCTGTATGCATAGGATTTTAATGGAAGAAAATTGTAAACCCACTTTTGAACCTCAAAGATGATTGAACCCAATTATGAAAGAGGTTGTGAAGAAAGAGATTTTGAAATGGTTAGATGTTGGAATTATTTATCCTATTCCGGATAGTTAATGGGTGAGTCATATTCATTGCGTTCCGAAGAAAGGAGGAGTAACTGTCATTGTTAATGATAAAAATGAATTAATCCAACAAGACAAGTTACTGGATGGCGAATTTGCATCGATTATCAAAATTTAAATAACGCCATTAGAGAGGATCATTTTCCTTTACCTTTCTTGGATCAGATGTTCGATAAATTTGTTGGACACTCATATTTCTGTTTTTTGGATGGATATTCTAGTTATCATCAATTACCTGTTGCTCCTAAGGACCATGATAAAATAAATTTTACTAGTCCTTATGGAATATTTGCCTTTAGAAGAATGTCTTTCGGTTTATGCAATGCACCTGCAACTTTTCAAAGATGTATGATGTTAATATTTTGTGATCTAATCGATAAAGGAATTGAAGTATTTATGGATAATTTTTCAGTATTTGGAACTTCTTTGGAATCTTGCTTGGAAAATATAACGAAAGTTTTAAAGAGATGTGAAGAAACAAATTTAGTTCTAAACTAGGAAAAATGTCAATTTATGGTTACAGAAGGAATCGTACTTGGACATAAAATTTCAGAAAAAGGAATGGAAGTTGATCAGGAAAAAGTGAAAATTATTGCTTAACTTTAACCACCTAATACAATTACTAATGTTAGAAGTTTTCTTGTTCATGGTAGATTTTATAGGAGATATATAAAGGATTTTTCTAAAATTGCTAAACCTCTTTACCATTTATTGGAATAAGAAGCTAAATTTAAATTTAATGAAGATTGTCTGAATGCGTTCAATATTTTAAAAGAAAAATTAATCACTGCACTTGTCATTGTTGCATCTGATTGGAATAAAACTTTTGAATTAATGTGTGATGCAAGTGATTATGCAATTGGAGCTGTATTGGGACAAAAATATGAGAAAATTTTTAAAGTTATATACTATGTTAGCAAAACTCTTAATAAAACTCAATTAAATTACACTACTACTGAAAAAGAGCTTGTAGCAATAATATATGCCTTTGATAAATTTAGACCATATCTTCTTGGAACAAAATGTATCATTCATACTGATCATTCTACTATTAAGTATTTAATATCTAAGAAAAATGCTAAACCTAAATTGATCAGATGGGTTTTACATTTATAAGAATTTGACTTTGAAATTGTGAACAGAAAAGGAACTGACAACCAAATTGCTGGTCATTTATCGAGAATCAAAAATAATAATGAGAAGATTTATGAAGAAAATATAAATGAGAAATTCCCTGATGAACAATTATATGTTATTTAAGGATTACAAATGCCTTGGTATGCAGATATAGTTAACTATTTGGTTAGCAATATTTTACCATATGGGTGGTTGAATAGCAAATACAATATGAAATTCAAGAATGATTTTAAATCATATATTTGGGAAGATCCTCATTTATTTAAAATAGGAAGAGATTCTGTGATTCGAAGATGTGTACCTTATGAAGAAACTTTTGCAATTATTCAAAAATGTCATGATTTTGAATTTGGAGGACACTTTGCAGTAGAGAAAACTGCATTTAAAATTTTAAATTATGAATTTTATTGGCCTACTTTATTCAAAGATGTTGAACATTATGTGAAAACTTGTGATCGATGTTAAAGAATGGGGAATATATCCAGAAAAGATGAAATGCCTCTAACCATTATATTAGAAATTGAAATTTTTGATGTATGGGGTTTAGACTTTATGGGACCTTTCGTACTTCATCTGGAAAGATTTATATTTTATTAGCAGTTGATTACGTTTCAAAGTGGATTGAAGCTGTAGCTTTACCTAACTGTGATTCCAAAAGTGTTTCGAAAATTTTAAAGAAGATGATATTTACAAGATTTGGAATGCCCAGGGTAATTATCACAGATGGGGAAAGTCATTTCAGAAATATAAGAATTCAATCGTTATTAGAAAAATTCAGAATTAAACAATTGCTTATCACCCGCAAACAAGTGGAATGACTGAAGTATCAAACAGAGAAATTAAAAGAATATTAGAGAAGATTGTTAATACTAAAAGAACTGACTGGGTTGATAGACTTGATTCTGGATTATGGGCTTATAGAACAGCTTATAAGACACCTATCGGAATGTCACCTTATCGATTAGTTTATGGTAAACAATGTCACTTACCTGTTGAATTGGAACATAAAGCTTATTAGGCGATAAAGGAGTTCAATTACAATTTGAATGCTGCAAGAGAGACTGAATGAAATGGAAGAACTAAGAAATGAGTCTTATGAGAATGCAATATAAGGAAAGAATGAAGAAATTACATGATAAAAAGATTTTAAGGAAAATGTTTGAGCCTGGACAAGAAGTGTTATTATTCAATGCTCGGTTAAATCTTTTTCCTGAAATATTAAGATCAAAATGGATGGGACCATTTATAATTGAGAAAGTGTACCCTTATGGAGTTGTGGAATTTAAAGATCCCAAAACGAGAAAAGTATTTAAAGTTAACAGATAAAGACTGAAGCTTTAGGTCGAGCTGACGACGTTAACCAAGCGCTTTGTGGGAGGCAACCCATTTTGTTATCATTGTGATTTGAATTTATTCTAATCGTGTTTGTATGTGGATCACACCCTTTTACTAGACCTATTTTTAAGACCGAAACTTTGAAAATTTGACGATAGGCAAATCGGAGTCGATCGAGGTTTTAGTGCCTAGGCGCCAAATGTTGGCGCCTAAGCACTAGAATAACCTGTGCGTATCGATGATCTGGCGCTTAGGCGCCAGATTCCAGCGCCATGGTTACAGATAGTGTAAAAACTAAAATTCTTCAATTTTTCACTCGAAATCTCCCTATAAATTGACCTATCTTCGTCTCCAATCACATAGAAACCTTAATTTCGACCAGAGAAATCTATTTTGGAGGAGTTAAGAGGAGTTTGGAAGCAATGGATAGAGCAAATCATGGAAATGAGGTAAGAGACAAATCTCCCAAAGATCCTCATCCTTATTTTAATGATTTTATTGTTGTTAGTATGGAGAAATTGTTTAGTCCTCTGGAAAAGATTAAAGTAGAATTTCAAAGCATTGGGAATCGTTTACACGAAATGTATCATCAAATTGAGCATGTGGAATGACAATCAAAACTTCAATTTAATCATATGGCAGCCTATGAAGACGCTCAAGCAGCAATGTATGAGAAGAACAAGTGGATCGATGAAAAGGAGGCTTTGGAATTTCCAAGGGCATTGGTTTTCTATCCATTTCATCCTAGCGAACTTCATTGCGAAAGAGCTGGTAATTGAAGATCAGTGATGAATAGATCTCTTATGTGTTCTAGGTGTGATTGAGTCAAGTTCTAGTGTGTCGATTATCTAATTTGTGTGTGTTTGCTTTATTGTTCAATGTGTGTTGTTGGATTTGGAATTTGCTTTGAATTTATGTTTTTTGTGTTATTTATAGAATGATGAACCATGATATAGTCTTGTTCTGGAATTTATTAAGTTTGGAATGACAATTATGAATTAAAGTTGAAGAGTTTAGTTAAATCTCGTATTTGAAATGTGGATCTTAGTTATCATTTTAAATTGACTTAGGAATTGTTTAGAGGATATAAATTGGATTAATACTCTCATAAGAGTAATTAAGAGTCAAATTTGATAAGATTTTATGGAAAATATAAAATTTAAACTGAAATTTTGGAAAAGCGAGTCTGGCACCTAGGCGCTAGAATTCGGCGCCTAGACGCCGGTTCAGCCTGAACCCGAAACTTCAACTTCTTAAACACCCCCAGGCCATTTTTGATGCCTAAGCTTCCCTTTCCTCTAGTTTTCGCAAAAAGAGACCCTTGAGATCCCATTTGAGGCCTGATTTTCAAGTTTTTGAGCTTGAAATCATTTGATTTCTTCATCCAAAGGTCAAATCTACATTCTAAACTAATTATTTTTTATTTTCATTATGGATTTTGCTCACAATGAAGAAAATCGAAATTTTGAGAAAATTTTTTTATTTTTATAGTTAAATCCATGGATTTTTAAGCTCTTTCAAGTTTGAAAAGCTTAAATTAGTATATTATATGTGATCCTATGAATTTATTTTGCATTATTATTTCACGTTTAGATGACACCTAAATCTAAGAGAGGAAAGGAATAAGAAAATTTTGATCGTAGCAAGTTTGTCACTACCGCTGCACATTTCCGGTATCATGATTTTGCTACGACTCGGAAGTTTATCTCGAAGCGAAGTTTTTACAATCCGACAGGAAGAATTGAGGATACGATCGTTGCACTCAATTGGCAACGATTATGCTATTTTACTGATGTTGCTGTTATCCCTGTGGTTAGAGAGTTTTATGCCAATTTCCTGGATGCTGAAGAGTACGAGATTTTTGTTAGAGGAGTTGGAGTAGGATTCACTCCCTAGCGTATCAACATTTTCTTTGGCCTGTAGCCGAACATAGAGTGTTATTACTCCTGATTATCTCCATCTGAGGGATATTTAGATATAATTATTGCTTACCTAACTGATGGTACTGGAGTTTGGAAGATCCGGAATGGAAAAAGGGTAAATTTTTCATCTTCTAAGCTTAATGGTGTTTCAAAGGCATGACACTACTTTATTTTAGCTCGTCTCCTTCCATCTAATCATTTGAGCGAGGTTACCAAGGATAGAGCTATCCTCAACTATTGCATATAAGAGAAGAAGCCGATTGATGTAGGAAGTATCATTTATGATTCTGTAGAGGTGATTGCTCGCTCTAGCACTTCTGTTGGACATGGATTTCCATCTTTGATATATTCTCAGAGTGAAAGTGCTGGAGTAGGTTCTGAGCTTACTAAGGAAATGCTCAAGTCTACAAAGCCCATAGGAAGAGAAAGCGTCATTATCTATGATCGACTTCGACGTAAGAGTTCTACTACACCTTCTAGTTCATTACCTGCTTTTGGTAGAGCTTCTACTTCTAGACCTTCTACTTCTACTACTAAGCCACCATTTACTTTCTGGGAGTCTATACATGATCAGTTTATGGAGCCGCAGAATGAGTTATTTCTAACTCATTATAGAGTAGATACGATCGATAAGAAGATCGATCATCGTTCTGAGTATACCCAATGGAAGAGTGAGTATGATGCTGAGTATTCTGAATCTTTAGTTAGATTCCTGAAAGGTAAGCATGATGTTCAGTTTCCTACCTGTCCTAGATTTTCACCATATGTTGATCCGAAGGATATGAATTTTTCTTTTAAAGATGACGATGATGAGGCTACAGACAGTGATTAGTAGCCAGATTTACCTCTTGAGATGTGTGATTCTGTTTTTAGTTTATTTTTTGTTTGTTAGTACTGATTATTATGATTGCATTGTTGTTTGTTAATGTCGATTTGCTTAAATAACTTTGTGTGAACTTTTGATATTGAGATTGTTATAGAGCATCTGCTGTGATATGTGTTAAAGACTGAAATATGGATGAATTTTTATTATCTACGATGAATGTTTATTTCCATTTCAACCTATGTTTAGTTAGTAATTTAGCATGTTCTAAATACTTAAAAAAATTAAAAATTAACTCCTGCTCTGCAAACTTTTCTATATATGCTTAATTATTTTTTGTTATATACCTATTAAAGCATGTGTAGGATTACAAATTAGTTTTTCCTTTCTACATTATCACTGTACCAAAATAAATTCCTGTTTACTTCTTTCTCTCATGCTTTAGAAAATTTTATGATTCAACTATATACTAAAGCTGAAGTTTGGGGGAAGGGAAAACATTTTTCAAATTTAAATATTATTTGTCTTTAATGAAATGATATTTTCTTTAAAAATATTAACACAACATAAGGAATAAAAATCCTATTTAAGATAACTTAAATTTTTGGAATTTATAAATAATTGAGTAAACTTAACTAAAATTTCAATAATTTTGATTGATTTTAAGAATAAAATTATTTAACTTAAACAATAATAAGATTAAGAATTTTTCTATTTATAGTAAAGAGAATTGTATTTTAGAAATACTAAGGAATCAAGATTATTAACTGAAAAAGAAAATATTGGAATAATTTTTGAAAAATACTTATTAATAATATCATATTTAAGGTTTTTAAATATAAGTTAGAGAAAGTGAAGTTCAAAATCATTAACAGGCTATCCAAAAATAGTAATCCTCACTTAAAAAAAAGGGAGAAAGAAGTGAGGAGATGCTTGAGGAAATGCCTAATCAAAAATTGGCCTCACTTGAATTATCTTATAGGAAAAAAAAACTAATTACATTTTTTAACTTAATTTATTTGAACAAATATTTTTATTAGAAAAATGTTTCATGAAATTCTTTTTCTTGTAAGTATTCTATGTGACCTTAATATAATAAATTACAATTATTCTTGAAATAAATGAAAATTTTAAAGTCTTATGATTTGGTAGTTAAGTATTCTTTAAATTTTTAAAATTAACCTTAATTAGTTAAATTTGGTTAATGATTTGCTAAAGCATTTATAAAACCAAAAATTACAAGGAATCTTAAATACTTAAACTTCATTACAAATGTTGTATATTTTATATAATTAAGAGGGTTACTTGAGGACAAGTAACGTTTAAGTTTGGGGGAATTTGATCCACTTTAAAAATACCCATTTTATGCCTTATTTATGAATCAATTCTTAAGGATGTTATACTTTAATGAAAGGTATTTTTATGTTTTTGGATGTAGGTGATAAAAAAAGAGTTCAAGAAGGAAAAAGAAACAAAAAGGAGCAAAAATGGAGCTAAAAGAGCAAAGTTGTCGAAATTGTAAGCCTGGCGCCTAGGCGCCAGAATCTGGCGCCTAAACGCCAGTTCGATATTGTCGCAGAAAAGATTTTTTACGACTTTGGGCAGTTATTTTGACGGTGGTAAGCGGTTATTAGAGCTTCTAGAAGACTGGAAGTTACTCCTAATATATAGGACATGATACAATGCATCTGAACGTAAGGAAACGGTTTTAATCGTGAAGGTGTGTGACCCAGAGTGAAGAGGTGTGAAGACCTGATCAAAGAGTCTGCGCCTAGGCGCAACAGTTACCTTCTAGAAGATACATTGTATTTGGATGAATTTTGAAGAGGTGCCTTAAGCAACCCCTGGTCAAATTCGGAGCTCTATAAATAGGAGCTCATTTTACAGAGAAAATCGCACCATATAGTCTCTTTCAGCCCTTCTAGCCTCTTTAGTCCCCAAGCACTATATAGCCATCCAATCATTTAGGGAGATACCTTCTTTATTATTTAGTGAGTTTATTTTGAGTGTTAAGTGTGAGATTATTAGTGTTGTTGCTATTGAAGTCTTTCATCATTGCATCGGAGTCAGTAGGAGTCAGTGGATCACTTGAAGGAACATTCTAGATAAGTATTTGTAACTTGGTTCAAAGTTTTATAAATATGTTTTGTTGTGTGAATTTAATGTGTTCTGAGTAGTTAGATTTCTTTCTCCTTTCAACTATGAAAAGATAATAAAATAAATAAACTTTGATGGAGAATTTAACTTAAAATATTTATAAAAATTATGATGATATTAGTACATGATCTTAGTTTACATTTTAAACTGGTCATTTAAATTGTTAAAACCTGTTGAAGAATTCTGAGACCTATCCGGAGATGAGTTCTTAACTAGTAGATATCACATGAATCCTTAGGTAATCGCAGGCTATATGCGGGTTATTTAAGGTGAAGTGCAAATAAATAGGAAGATATGATTTATTGGGCGTAGAATTCATTAGTTTTTAGAGTGACAGACTTAATTCTAATAATTTGGCTTATAGATAGGGAACGGGTCACTGGTAGGGCCAACCATAGCCACCCATAGACATCTAGTAGTGTGAGCCTAGATTAACTCATTCTATTAATAAAACATCCTGAACCAATATATAGATTAGTCAATATTCTTTATGCCTGGACCAAAGGGTAAAGAATATGAATGCCTTTATTTGGCACAATACCATAATCCAAATTCTCCAAAAAATGGTAATTATTCTAAAAATCTTAGATTAGTTGAAAAGGTGAAAGTTATTTTTTTTATACCTGCATTAATATTTATTTTAGTATTGCTTACTTACATTTAGTACAAATTTCATTAAATCTAAAATCTAAACTTTAAAAAGAAATAAAAATAAGAAAATTTTATTTTAATTTGAAAAATCTAAAAATATTACTTAATATTTTAAAAATCTTCCCAGTGGGATTGATAACCAGGACTTCACTAGAGCTCTGTATTACTTGATATGATACGTATACTTGCGTTTGTAATTGTGACTTTTACAAATTATAATCTAAATATAACTTCATAAACTCTTTCATAAGTAAAATCGTATCAAGAGTTTGGCACCTCTGTCAGTGATTAAATCTTCTAGCAGTGGTATCAAATTCTTGCATTTGAAAGTATATATATAGCCCCTTTAGGCTAAGTTACTCATCAATTTCCTATGATGAAATTTGTTCTTACTTGTTTAGAATGGTATTTGGAGTATGTTACATTGTGGATTTGGAATTTATTACAATTTTCTTGCTAATTTTTAGAAATTCACATGGCTCCAAGGATGAGTAAATGGAAGAGAAAATTGGATTTTGATGAAGAAAATTTTATTAATGTTAAAGCACAATTTCATTTTAACTCTTACCATTACAATAAGAAGTGTATTGAGGATTGAGCTTTTGATAATCCTGATGGATCTGTAGAACAGTTAATTGCAGAGCGAAACTGGGAGAGATTTTGTTATTTTACTGTAAAAGCTATTATGGGTGTTGTTAGAGAGTTGTATTTAAATGTGCCATGGACTAAGACTGAGTTTGTGTTAGTTAGAGGAAAAATGGTTGAATTTACTCCTCAGCATATTAATGCATTCTATCAGACTCGGGAACCATTTTTTTTAATATGAAAACTTTGATACTCGAGAGGCAAATATGAAGGAAGTGGCTGCTTTTCTGACGGATGGAAGAGGGGAATGGAAAGTAATTCAAAAATAGATGATCAACTTCCCTACTTCCAAGTTAAATGTTGCATCAAAAGTTTGGCACTATTTCATCTCTGCTAGACTGTTACCTTCTTATGACCATAGTGAAGTTACAAGGGATAGAGCAATTCTGAACTATTATTTTCAGAAGATGAAGAAGATTGATATTGGAGCTATTGTCTTCAAGAACATTCAGACTATTGCTAGAGGAAAGACCACTGGTGGATTAGGACATCCTGCCCTAGTTCATGTCCTGTGTGTTCAGTCGGGAGTATAGTTCAACAGTTCTGAAGAGATAGCTATACCGCTGAGACCGATTACAAAGACTATTATTTGTACTTATGAGTCTCATGTGGGAGCCCGAGATGAGAGTAGGAGTACTGATATTCCTACTATGAGTTATCACATTCTGTCTACATCTGAGCCCCCTACATTATCTGATATTATGAAGCAACTGAGATTATAGAGTGTTAGTGTGGATAGACTAAATGGTAGGATGGATGTGTTTGAGGCTATAAGTGATGTGAATGAAGATTATATGAGAAGAAGAGTTCAGTTCGATATTGCCTATCATGATGCTCAGGTCAGGTTCATGAGGGGGGAGACTGATGTGATAATTCCTATATGCCCCAGCTATACACAGTATAGACCTGATCATGTTGACCCTGCTGATGAACTTGGTGATGAATATTAGTAGATTGTTTGTTTTTATTTCTGTTTTTTTTTTTTTGCTGTGTGTTATATTGTATTGTTGTGATGTAGTAGTTATTTGCTTTTCATGTGATGTGTAACCCTGTTGGTGTATTGTTATGTTGTAAAAAAAAATTGAAATTGTAAAATGAACAGTGTAGTGATGTGATAGTTTGTTTAGTATTGTGTTGTTTTGTTGGATGTTTATATGTTTAAAGTTAATTTTTCTTCACCTTGTAATTGTTTAAAATTTTATATATCACTGTTACTAACTGTTTCATGCCTGCTACTTGTAAATATTGACTAATACCAGATAGTTGTTGAAGATTTCGAGATCACAACACAAAAATGTTAATTTCTTTTACTCTCTACTATTTTAAATTTATGGAAAAATTTAAGTTTGGGGAGGGTAGAAAAATATCAACTATTATTTTTTCTCAATTATTATATTTTCAAAAATTATTAGCATAACTTCTGGCAGTTGAACCTTACTATAGGTAACTAAAACTTTTTATTTCAGTTGAATATTATGGAAGGATTGGATGAAAATTTTTAGTAATAAAGGTTAATTTTATAGAGGTAAGATATTTGGTATGAAAGGATTTGATTATAGTTAACTATTGTCGGCATTATATTTTTTTAGGTCGTGTGTTTTATTTTGAAAAGTGGTCGCCTAACAGAAGTTGTGTGGCGAATTTTTATTTTAAATTTAATTTAAATATATATAATTTAGAAAGTAGTATTTGATTTTGAAAATAATTTTTAAATTTGAAAGTTTTAAGATATGAGATTAAACCGATCTCACATCCCCAAATAGTTTATATAAACGAGCGCCGCACCACAAACCGTATATCTATCCCTAAGGATAGACACACCGCTCGATGGTGGGGCTCGATCAAATAAACTAGAAGTTTTGTGACATCCGTTTGGTTTGCGAACCAATTTTATAAGCCGACAAATTCCCCGCTTAATATGAAAGTATCAAACAGGGTTTATATTACTCAGGTTCTTTAAAATTCCCTATAAGGGCAAGCCCCTATAGTTAATTACATCTTAAGTGACGGAATCACCTAAGAAAACTCTCGATAATAATCAATAATTCCGCTTTCAAGAATTTCAAAGTTTAAGGTTTTCAAAGATCGAATTTCGGAATTTCAATAGGAATGGATCAAATTTTGGAACATTTTGTTTTGTGAATCCAAAGGAAGAGAGGTAGGAGAAATCACCGATTCGAAGTGAACTTCGATAATTTCCCGACTATCCTATTGTTTGTCTTGAATTTAGGAAAGTCCTAATGTTTATTTGATATTTCAATCTTGCCAATTTCAATTAATTAGGGCTTATATTTGTATGATAAAATCAAACAAATAAACTTTAGAAGATGTGAGGGTTTATTGTCGTATCGGACGACTACCTCGGAATCCTAAGACCTGTTAGGGCTTAATTTGCAATGCAAATGCCTAACGAAGAGTCGAGGATTTATGTCGCACTAGTGCAAGCTACCTCGAAGTCCTATGGCTTCGGTTGTTTTAATTCTAGGAAAGTTTTGCTGAAGTAGACTCGTGTTTTGCCGATGACGATGGTCGTGCCGCCCACCATGCTCCGAGCTCCTTGTCGTTGCAGAGGTTTAGTTTTAGAAATCATAAATCGGAGTCGAGAAAAGTGTTTTGGTTTAGAGAAAATCTTAAAATCCAAGTGTTTTTTATGTTTTATTTAAAACAAATCTTAAAGTTGATTATAACGACACCGGTTAAGATCCCACGGTTCCATCCTTCCGCATCATTATTTTTATCGGATTCACTTAGTCCGTATGAATTTGCTAAACTCAACCGAATGAGTTCCACACTTTCATTTAGACCGTGGGAAATCCCGTTAGCAACACGTAGGTTACATCATCCGAGGTATTCCCGATCATCCAACGAGACGTTTTAATTTAGTTGTAATTGTAGTTTTGTGTTCGTTTGTGATTAAATTTTGAGTTGTTTTATATTTTGAAATGTCGTGGCGGTGAATTTTATCTCGCAATGACTTTTAACTTAATTTTGGTTTCAGCTTTTAGGGGCTATCCTAAAGGTGTGGGTTTTCATGCAACAGCTTGTTTTATCATGCAAGAAAAAATAAACGCACATGTAATAAAGTAAATTGCAATAATGTAAATTGCTGGAAAATAAATTGCAGTGAAAGTAAATTGCAATAATACAAATGCGTACCCTGAGGGTCTTCCCGTCATCCCAAACCGCACTTAAAACACAATTAAGCATATTTAAGCAAGTTCCTATGTAAAGCTAAGGGAAAGGTTATGGTTTTCTACCAAATTCCTAATCCTATAGCCTAGTCATTTCCTATGACGTCTAGGTTCTTTGTGTTTTGTTTAAGGACGATTTTCTTCATCAAAGAATAATCAAATTCAATTGTTCTTATAAATGTCCTATCATATCGAGAAAGTGCTTAAGAAGGATCTTAAACATCTTTTCAATATTTCTGGGATTGTTTTAAGTTCAAATGAATTTAATTATACAAATGAATTAATCGTCCAAGAATTTCAAGTTTTGTTAACTCGTTTCAGTTGAACTGGACATTCGAATATCCTATGAGCGAAGTGACACTTCATTTAATGTTTTATTTAGGAGCTATAATAACTAAAGCTTTCAAGGGTAAGTTAGTATTCAAATGATTTGGTTTAAGTTAAAGAGTTTAAATTTGGAATAGTGTTCAAGTTGTTTTTCTTTAAATTTATTTTCTTTCTCGTTTTAGTGTGATGTTATATTTAATTCAATTTAATTTAATCGAGTTTTAATTTAGTTTAACATAGTTCAATTTAATTTGATTTGGTGTTTAATTAATTTGATTTGATTTAATTTAATTTAATTATTTAATTTAATTTAATTTAATTTAATTGTTTAATTTAATTTAATTTAATTTTAATTATTTAATTTAATTTAATTTAATTGTTTAATTTAATTTAATTTAATTTTAATTTAATTTAATTTAATTTAATTTAATTGTTTAATTTAATTTAATTTAATTTTAATTTAATTTAATTTAATTTAATTTGTCTTAATTTAATTTAATTATTAAATTTAATTTAATTTTAATTTAATTTATCTTTAATTTACTTTATTTTTAATTTTAATTGAAATTTTTGAAAGAGTTTAATAATTTGACTTTTAGTTTAATGATTAAGTCTTTTAATATTTTGAATTTGAATTATCATTTTAATTAAGAGTTGAATATTAATGAGATGATTAATTTAGGGATTTTTAAATTAAAGAATAAATCTCTTCCTAATAAATATCCCTTATTTTAATGATTCCAATTTTATTATTCTTCCAAATTTAATCCATTATTTAATTAAAGTTTAATCATTTTGAAATTGTTTAATGGGTTTCTACCCTTTAATTATTTAAATTTCAATCATCCAAATCAGATTAGGATCAAATATTTTACTTGTTAATTTTTATTAAACCTAAAGTTTTAATTAAGGATTAAAGATTTTAATTACTATTTTACCCTTTAAGCTTAATAATTTCATAACTCACTAAATTAAACTTAAATGAATTTGAAATTTTTATGTAACTTCACTCATATGTCAATAAAGACATGAGAGGAGAAAATGTGATTTTTTTTTTCTGTATTTAATTTATTTATATAATTATTTTTGGTGGAAAATAGAGATTTTCAAGGAAAATTTGATAACATGACCAAAAGAAAGTTTCTGTCCTTAAGAAAATTAGGGGACATTTCTAATGACCAGAGAAGCACTTGGACCAATTTTGGTGATTTTTTGAATTATATTATTTTTATTATAATTATTTTGAGTTTTGGAGTGTTAATTAATTTAAAAATAAAATAAATGTTGAAAAATGAATTTTATATTTTTCAAAAATCTCTCCGATATCAAGGAAACCAGAGAATCAAATTTTGCAATTTTCTGATTTTTCTATGATTTATAATAATTATTTTAGTGAAAATGCTAGAAAATACATTTTTTTTAATTTTAAAATTACCCTAGTGGCTTTAAAATTCAATATCTCACTAAATAGACCTAAGAAAAATGTGGGGTTTGTTCCTAAGTGATTAAAATTCAAAATGTGACATTTTGGTGAATTTTATTATTTTTGTGATTTTTATTATTTTTCAATTATTAAAAATATTAAAATATTATTAAAAATCAACTTTTTTAGAAAATTGAAATTTTAATTTTCTTTGGTTTCCCTGATATCGTAGAGGCTCCAAAACCAATTTGGTGAATTTTTAAAAAGTATTTTAAAAGTTATGAATTTTTAAAGTTTAAAATGGCTAAGTGGCTTAATTAACCCAATTAGTGGGGTTAACCAAGTCCAATCGACCTCAAATTTTTATGGTGGATTCCTCTGATCCTAAAGGTCAGTGGAGAATTGATTTCAAGTCAATTTGATGCCCGGTTAACTCTAATTAATTAAAGACCTATTTTGGGTGTTTAAGCCAATTAGGTTAATCTGAGTGAATTAACTCAAGTCCTATTTTTCCTAGAGTTCTCTCGGTCATAAGGAACATCACCAAATATTTCTAGAATTTATTTCACAACATGCTAATTTTTGGAATTAAAATACTCAAAACAAGTAACATGCATTTGAAAAATAAATAACTTTTCACAGAGATGGCCTCTCGACCTTGGAAAATTCAGGGAATGTTCCCAAGTTCGGAGGCTTCAAAAGCCCTATGGTCTCATGCCATGGTGAATTGTATACATGCATGGAGAATTAAATGTATGCAGAGAGTAAATAAATTATAAAAAATAAAATACTTAATGAAATTAAATGATTTCTTTTCCACATTATTCTCCTCTCGTTCACCGAGCAAGAGGGTATTTTTATTTTATTTTTGTGATTTTTCTACACAAAGATATGGATTTTTGAAGTTTAGTGAATTAAATAAATAAGAAAATACCCTAATTTTCTATTTATCCACGCGGCGCCGCCGCATCCTCGGCAGCCTCCGAAAGGCCACGCGGCGCGCTCCCATTCGACGCCGCCACTCGAGTCGGCAGCCCGGCCCCGCGGTTCTCGCACCGTTTCCTCGGTCCGACGCCATCCGAGCCGTTCGTCCGCGCGTGTATCGAATGGACGTCATCCGTTCATCGTCCCCAAGTGTCCTCACCCGATAGCCGTCCACACTAAATCCCTAATATCTCACTCGATACTCAATGGATTTTCATGTTCTTATGCTTCTATGGATTCGTCTTCGAAGAGACGAACACATCTATACCGCTAACATGCATCGAAACTAAGGCATTCGAAATGAAGAATCTCCGTAAGCTCGGGATGGAGAGTTAGCTCATACCTTGGCTCGTAGAAGTGTGGCTTCAATCCGAGAGTTGTTGCACCTTCGATCGGGTCCCGACGAAGCTCCGCATGAAGTCTCCCGGTCCGGTGAATCGTCCGGATATGATTTCGACCAAGCCCGATCACAAAGCTTCGAGGCCGGAGCAACCGGGTGGCCTCGGAGATGGGGCTTTTGGTGTGGACACCTTCCCTCGGTCCGGTGAAGGTGTAGAGCCAATCAATTTGGGAATTGGCTCACCGTGGAGAAGTGTCCCGGTTTTGGCCAAAGTTCGAGCTCAAAATCGGGCTCACTAGAAGGAATCGGGCCGGAATTCAGCGTGGGATCGTGTGCTCTATGTGTAGAGAGTGATCCGGAGTGATTTTGGCAGAGTTTCCTTAAGGTTTTTTTCAAGCACCTCTCATGGCCGAGAGGGGTGGAGTTTGAAATCAGAGAGGGTGGAAGGCCTCTCGCAGGGAGTTAGGGCTCGGGATCAGCTCGCTCCGGTGAGGAGAAGATCAGCCATGGTGACCACTGGGCATGGGGCAGCTCAAGCAAGTGAGAATTTCAATGTCGGCTCACATGCGAGCTCTCGGCCATGGTGTTTTCCGGCGGCCCGGTGGCCGACCGGCTGTGCAATGGTCACCATCTTCGTCAGTGGGTCGTGGCCGGGTTTAGTGTAGGCAATCGAGGTTCGACATGTGTAAAGGAGTTTGATTTAAATGGAATGGAGAAGGCTCACTTTGGCTTGGTCTGGGTCAACCCACCATTTTGGGCTTGGTGCACCCTTCCAAGCTCTGATTTCGAGCCGAGGGAATCATTTAGGTCAGCTTAGAAGGAGTGGTGAAGTCTCCATCCATGATGAGGCGGCTAAACATGGCTTAGTGTGCGACATGATTAAGGTAAAAAGGGTTAAAGGAGGTTTAAGAAAGAACCCCTCTTCTTGCCATAAATGGACTAATGACAAGTCAAAGCCCTCATGGCTTCATGTGGCTTCGAGAATGGCTTGTTCATGGCTTCATTCTGGTTCTGGGAAAAGGTTCGATTTGTTTCATGAAAAGGGTTTTAAGAAATTTTTTGGTAATTTGATGGGAATTTGGATGAAGCTTCATTCGGGATAATTCAATGATGATTTTAGGACTTAGGTAATGGATTTAATTAAATGGATGACAAATGGAGATGTCATGTGGGCTTTAGGGTAGATTTGGCTTTTGAATTTTCAAGGAAATTGGCTTTTAAGAAGGTTTAAGGGAAGTGGGCTTTTAAGTTTAAGGATGTGTTCATGGATGGGAATTTTTGTAGAAGTTTGGGCCAAATAGTTGTTGGTTTTGGTTTAGTGGATGTTTCATGAATAATTTGAAATAGATTTAAGGTGGTTCGGGTTTAATTGGGTTGAATTTGGGTTTATTCTGTAAATGGGCCAATGTAGGTCAAATTAGGCTAACTTGGGCCAATGTTGGGCTAGGTTGAAATTGATGTAAAATAAATGTTAAGAAATGTTTATGGGAGTGTTTCAAAGAGGTTTTGGCTTTGGTTGGGTTTTAATTTCGAGGTTCGGGCCTATTCGGGTTAGATTCTGGGTTTAGGTCAAAATTGGGCTTTTTGATTTTGGGGTTGAATTCGAGTGGGGTTTGGGTCAAAATCTTGGGCAAATCATGTTAGTGTTTTGTTTATGAGGATGTTAAGGAAGGTTTAGAAAAGATTTGGGGTTAATTGGAGTTGAATCGGGTTAGTTTGGGCTAAGTTTGGGTCATGGGTCCAAATTTGGGCTTTAAGGCCCAAAGTGAAATCGATCCAAATGTCAATCAAATTGGACTTGGATTTGGTCTAAATTGGTATTGGGAATGTTGAATTGAAGTTTAGAATTGAATTGGACCAGAATTTGGGTCAATCGGATAGGTTTGGTTTAACATCGGGTTCACTTTGGGTTAAAATGGGTCAATTTGGGGTTTTGACAAAAGTAGGTAAATCGATAAAATTGGCCCATGGTGTAGTTGGATAAAATGAAATCGGGAATATTTGGGATCTTTTGGAATTTTCTGGGAATTTTCTGAATTTTTGGATTTTTAGGCCAAGAAGGGTATTTTGGGTATTCGGAGGGTATCGGGGGTATTTTTGGAATTTTTGGTATTTTTGGATATAGATGTTCAATTTGAGTGGTGTAGAAATGTTTGGGAATAATTTTGAAGAATTTTAGGTAACTTGGAAATTTTGCAAAAATTTGGGTTTCAGGTGTTGGGCAGTTTAGTAGTGTAGGTCCCGGGGTCAAAAATCGAAAATTCGAGAAATTGAAGATTGGGTGGATTTAGGTGGAAAGAAATCATTTTGGTTGAGCCATGAAACCATTTCAAGCCCATATGAGCCATGAAACCATTTCAAGCCCATACGAGTTATGAGAGGACTCATTTGAGGCATTCACTATGTTGTTCCTAACCCTCTTAGCCAAGGGCTTAGGGGTTAAGGACCATCCATGTGAATCACCTACATGAGATAGGAGGTTAAGTTGGGTATGGGTGTGGTTTTAGGAGGTGTGTGGGAGTGTAGTGTGTAGGTGTAGTGTAAATCATCCCCTCACTGCACTAAGCCACCTGTAGGCGCCCCAAGGCCAAAGAGTCCTATAGAACTCATCCTTTAAACTTCCACATTCGATTTCAACCCTCTAGGTGATTAGGGGTCTATAGTCAAGTTTGTGGAGTTTGCATGGAGTTTAGAAGTGGTTTGAATTTCTAAAAGGCGGGTCCCAATTCTAGTCCTCTAAGATAGTCAAAGGAAAAGCCTAAGGCTAGATCCTAAGCACTAAAAAGAAGAAAGGAAGACCTCATCAAAAATGAGGTCAACAACTATTTAAGGTAAAGAAAACTATATTTTTGAAATGTTAAGAGACTTAAAGTATTGTGTCTTAAGAAGAGATTGTGACTTTATGATAAATAATAAAACTGATACCTAATTATAAAATAAGGAGGTATCTCAAGTTTGAACTTTAGAAAGAGGAGAGTGAAGTTCAAAATCATTAAAGGCTATCCAGATATAGTAATCCTCATTAAAAAAAAGTAAAAATGGAAAGAAATGAAAAGAATGATTGAAAAACAATCCTAAAAAATAAAAATAAAAAGAAAAAGAAAGAAAAATAATTATGAGGAGAAGCTTAAGGAGATGCCTAATAAAAAATTGGCTTCAGTTGAGTCACTCTAAAGGGAGAACTTGGTTTCATTTCTGAATTTATATTTAAAGTATTGGCCTACATTCTGATAGAGTTTGCATGCACTCCTTTTTCACATAATCTTTCAAGGCACTCTTAATGTGACAAATTATGGTTTATCCTGAAATAACTAGAAGACTAGAACCCTTAGACTTGATTGTTGAATATTCTTATACCTGTAGTGTTGACCTGAGTTGTTAAATTTCTTTCTAAAAATCTAACCAATATATTCTATTGAATGAAAAACTTTAGTGTGTTACAGGTGAAAAGTGCATTGCCTAGAGTTATATTTTTATGTAGTAAAAGGATTACTTGAGGACAAGTAATAGTTAAATTTGAGGGATTTTGATGCACCAAAAATATATACTGCTTTTGCAATATAACTTTACCTATTTTTGTCATATTTTACTTTAAAGAAAGGTAATTTTCATGATTTATTGCTGGTATGATGATTTTAGGTGATTGGAGCGAAAAGAAGTGAAAAGGAACGAATTCAGAGCAAAAAGAAGCAAAAATGAGGAAAACAGCTTCTGGCACTGCCGACACTAGTATGGATGACGTCGGCGCTATTTTCCCGAGAACTCAGCAACTTTTGGATGATAGAGCACTGCTGGCACCCTATCGGGCGCCACCGGTGCCCGATGTCAATGTATTTCAAATTAAAAGAGTTTTAGAGACTTTTGAAGGTATGCCTATGGAAACTCTTAGGATTTCTTTTCTAACTTATAAGTAACAGTTTTTGGACCAAAATAAGGGGGGTCTACTATGTTTCTAGTGTAGTTATAGTAAGGGAGAGTGTGTGATGATTGTTAAGGCTTAGATGAGAGTCTACTATGTTTTATTGTGTCTTCTCTATGAATTTTGAGTAGTTTCCTTTGTCTTTCTTCTTGCATAGAGATGTGATGAAGTGTTGATGTGGATGTGAAGTGTTTTTAACGTATTGAAGAAATTGTGATGGTTTTTCATTTTGAACTTAATTTACTTTCTAATCTGGCCAATTGAATTGTTAAAATCTATTGTTGAAAATTAACTCTAAAAAGATTGAGTGACCTACAATAATAATGAATTATCCATTCAATTTCTATGGAAGAATTACGTAGTTCATGGAAATTGACTGCAAATAAATAGGGAAATGTGTTTTGATGGATATTAAATTAGAGGTTTCACGGTGACAGGCTGAGATTCCTAATTTAGTCCTAAGATTAGTAACTAAACTCAAAGGTTAGCCTTCAGGTGAAGGGTGAGTGGGAGCTCCGTAGTGACAGCCGGTATCCTCCCAACCTAGCCTTAGATTTAGTGACTAAACTTAAGATATGTCAATGTTCTTTTCATGCTTGGAAGAGGGGGTACTCTATTGAGGGTAAAGAAACATTTATGCTCTTATTTGGCACAATACCATAAATAATTATTCCATATCATCCACACATCATATTCTCGTTGCAAGAGAAAAGATACTTTTCTTATATATCAAAACCTTTCAAATATATAGCATAGTGTGTGTCTGTTAGTTAATTTTGATTTAAAGATATTAGAAGTAATTTTAGTTTGCTTAATTGTTACTGTTTTCTGCATCTTGGTAGTAGAAGTAAACATTAAACTTTAATTGCAATTTGAGTATTGGAATTCATTATTACATTATCTACTGTAAGACTCGTGCCTTTCCTGTGGGATCGATAACCAGGATTCCATTAGACCCCTGCATTACTTGATACGATATGTATACTAGCGTTGAATGTTTCGACTTTACAAAATCATTATATATATATATATATATATTTGAGTTCATAAATTCTTGCAATATTAAAGTCCGCCACATCAATGCACTGCGTTGATTATAGCTTATAACTAGCAGACCTGGGACTGCACAATGTTACCGTTGACCATGTAAGTTTTCCATCTCTGAGAAACTTGATAGCAACAGGGTCAGTAGAGACTACCACTCTGAAATTATTCAGCAGGGATCGATTGATGATAGCATTTGAAGTTGGGGGGTTAATCCACTATGATGAAGCATTCTGTGAGTATAAATTGTTTCTCTTTTTATCCCCAACTCACCAAGAGCCCGACCACTCTCAGTAATTTCTTACTTTCACCCAAGAATCCATACAACGGATTGGCTGGTGCAATCATCCTATCGGTAGTGAGGCTCAGCTTATCGAATACTTGTTTCAATAGAAAATTCAAAAAATTCCTTGTATCAATGAGAACACTACCTAATTGCTAATTGTTGATTATCTACATTATTATAATGATTTGGTTATATGGATTTCCCTTTTGGGGAAGATCCTAATCGGTGAACTAACTAAGCAGATGACTGACCGGACAATTTACAGACTTTTATATTGCAAGAATTTATGAACTTAAATTTATATATGTTTATAATGATTTTGTAAAGTTCAAGCACTCAACGCAAGTATGCGTATCAGATTAAGTAATACAGGGCTCTAATGGAGTCCTGGTTATTTATCCCACAGGAAAGCTATGAAGTAGAAGAAAGTGTTTCACAATAGATAATGTAGCATTGAAATCTGATACTCAAATTACACTTAAATTTTAAAACTTACTTCTACTACCATGTTGACCTCATTTTTTGATGAGGTCTTCTCTTCTTCTCTTTAGTACTTAGGATCTAGCCTTAGGCTTTTCCTTTGACTGTCTTAGAGGACTAGAATCGGGACCCACCTTTTAGAAATTCAAACCACTTCTTAACTCCCCGCAAACTCTACAAACTTGACTGTAGACCCCTAATCACCTAGAGGGTTGAAATCAAATGTGGAAGTTTAAAGGATGAGTTCCTATAGGACTCTTTGGCCTTAAGACTGCCCTGGGAGGCCTGGTCTGGTGAAGGGGCTGGCTTACACACACACTACATTCACACACTACACTTATACACTACACCTATACACTACACTTTCACACACCTATACCTAACTTGACCTCCTGACTCATGTAAGTGATTCACATGGATGGTCCTTAACCCCTAAGCCCTTGGCTAAGAGGGTTAAGAACAACATAGTGAATGCCTCAAATGGGTCCCTTCATGGCTCATATGGGCTTGATATGGCTTCATGGCTCAACCAAAATGACTTCTTTCCACTTACATCCACCCAATCTTCAATTTCCCAAATTTTCAATTTTTGACCCCCGGGACCCTACACCCGCTTAACCTACCCAAAACCCCCGAAATTACCCAAATTTCTCAAAATTTCCAAATTATCCAAAATTCTCCAAAATCATTCCCAAACATTTCCACATCACTTAAATTGATCATCCATACCCAAAAATGCCAAAAATTCCAAGAAAACCTCCCAATACCCTCCAAATACCCAAAATACCCCTCTTGGCCAAAAAATCCAAAAATTCAGAAAATTCCCAGAAAATTCCAAAAATACCCAAATATTCCCAATTTCATTTTGTCCAACTACACCATGGGCCAATTTTGTCAATTTACCCTACTTTTGTCAAAACCCCAAATTTGGCCCATTTTAACCCTAAGTGAACCCAATGTCAAACCAAACCTACCCAATTGACCCCAATTTTGGTCCAGTTCAATTCTAAACTTCAATTCAATATCCCAAATACCAATCTAGACCAAATCCAAGCCCAATTTGATTGACATTTGGATCCAATCTCACTTTGGCCTTAAAGCCCAATTTGGACCCATGACCCAAACCTAACCCAAACTCACCCAATTCAATTCCAATTAACCCCAAATCTTTTCTAAATCTTCCTTAACATTCCCACAAACAAAATACTAACATGATTTGCCCAAAATTTGGACCCAAACCCCACTCAAACTCAACCCAAAGTTAAAAGGCCCTATTTCGACCTAAACCCAAACCTAACCCAAATGAGCCCAAACCCCAAAATCAAAGCCCAACCAAAGTCAAAACCTCTTTGAAACACTCCCATAAACATTTCTCAACATTGATTTTATATCAATTTCAACCCTAGCCCAACATTAGCCCAACTTGGCCCACTTGGACCTACATAGGCCCACTTACAAATAAACCCAAATTCAAACCAATTCAACTCCAAATCATACCAAATTGATTCCAAGCCCTTCATAGAACATCCCTAAACCAATTATGACATTTATTTGACAAAGTTCTTCACAAAATCTTTATCCAAATGCCCATCCTAAAATCAAAAAGCCTATTCCCCTTAAACTTTCCTAAAAGCCCACTTCACCACATCCAAAGGCCCAAAATCTACCCTAAAGCCCACATGACATCTCCATTTTGTCATCCACTTAATTAAATCCATTACCTAAGTCCTAAATTCACCATCAAATTATTCCAAATCAAGTTTCGTACAAATTCCCATCAAATTACCAAAAATTCTTAAAACCCATTTTCATGAAATTGACCAAACCTTTTCCCAAGCCAAAGGATGAGCCATTCACAAGCCATATGAAGCCATGAAAATTTGGCATGCGACCATGCCATTAATGGCAAAAGGAGGAGGTCCTTTAACCATCTCCTAAAAGTCATTAGCCTTAAGGATGTTTCCCCTTAACCAAGATTTAATCCAAATATTCTCGGATAAGGACATCACCACCTCTCGACCAGCCTAGCTTAACCGATCTTCTCACCCAAGACCAGCGCATGGGGAGGTGAACCCAACCCAAACCAATGGGTTGACCAATTTCAAGCCAAAGTGGCCTCTCCCCCATTCCATTTTAATCCAAACACTTTACACATGTCCAAGCCCAATCGACTTCACCATTGCCAAGCCCCGACCTCCCCGGTCAAGATAGTGACCCATGCCCTGCCGGCCACCCGCCCGGATCGCCGGAAAACACCATGGCCGAGACCTCGGGAGGAGCCAAAGTTTGGAATTCCCACTTGCCGAGCCGCCCCATGCCAAATGGTCACTATGGTTGTTCTTCTCCTCACCGCAGCGAGATGATCCCATGCCTCAACTCCCCCGGAAGGCTCTCCAGCCTCTCCTATTTAAACCCCTCACCCTCACGGCCATGGAGGAGAGTTGTACAAACCTTGCCGAAACTCGCCAAAATTGTTCCAAACCCTTCTCCACCCTTAGAGCAAGCTGATCCCCGAAGGTCAATTTGCCCTAATCCCCACCGATAAAATCCAATTTCCCAACCGAAATTCCACCCAAAACCGTGACACTTCTCCACAAAGTGAGCCAATTTTCAAATCGATTGGTTCTACACCTTCACCGCACCAAGGGAAGGTGTCCACCAAGCAAAAGCCCCATCTCCAGAGCCACCTGGGCTGCTCCAGCCTCCAAGCTTTGTGGATCGGGCTTGGTCGAAATCACATCTAGACAATTCACTGCACCGAGAGACTTCATCCTGAGCTCACTGGGATCCAATCGAAGGTGCAACAACTCTCGGATCGAAGCCACACTTCTCCGAGCAAAGGTATGAACTAATTCTTCATCCCGAGCTTCTGGAGATTCTCCATTTCGAATGCTTTAATTTCAATGCATTATAACCGTATAGATGTGTTCGTCTCTTCAAGACGAATCCATAGAGCATAAAAACATGAAAATCCATCGAGTATCGAGTGAGATCTTAGGGATTTAGTGTGGACGGCTCTCGGGCGAGGACGCTGGGGACGATGAACGGATGCCGTCCATTCAATACACGCGCGGACGAACGGCTCGGATGGCGTCGGACCGGGAGACGCGTACGAGAACCGCGGGGCCCGGCCGCCGACTCGGTGGCGGCGTCGAATGGGAGCGCGACACGCGGCGTTTCGGAGATGCCGAGGATGAGTTGGCGCCGCGTGGATAAATAGAAAATTAGGGTATTTTTTATTTATTTAATTCCCTAAACTTCAAAAATTCATAACTCGTGTAGAAAAATCAGAAAAATAAAATAAAAATACCTCTTGCTCAGTGAACGGAGGAGAATAATGTGGAAAAGAAATCATTTAATTTCACCAAGTATTTTATTTTTTATAATTTATTTACTCTCTGCATACTTTTAATTCTCCATGCATGTATACAATTCACCATGGCATGAGACCATAGGGCTTTCAAGCCTCTGAATTTGGGAACATTCCCCGAATTTTCCAAAGTCGAGGCCATCCCTATGAAGAGTTAATGATTTTTCAAGTTCATGTTACTGTTTTGAGTATTTTAATTCCAATAAATAGCATGTTGTGAAATAAATTCTAGGAAAATTTGGTGATGTTTCTTATGACCAGAGAACCCTAGGAAAAATAGGTTTTGAGTTAGTTCATTTAAAAGAACCCTAATTGGCTTAAACACCCAAAATAGGTCTCTAATTAATTAGAGTTAACCATGCATCAAATTGACTTGAAATTAATTCTCCACTGACCTTTAGGATCAGAGGAATCCACCATAAAAGTTTGAGGTCAATTGGACTTGGTTAGCCCCACTAATTGGGTTGATTAAGCCACTTAGCCATTTTAAACTTTAAAAATTCATAACTTTTAAAATACCTTTCAAAAATTCACCAAATTGGTTTTGGAGCCTCTCCGATATCAGGGGAACCTAAGAAAATTAAAATTTCAATTTTCTAAAAAGTTGATTTTTAATAATATTTTAATATTTTTAATAATTAAAAAATAATAAAAATCACAAAAATAATAAAATTCACCAAAATGTCACATTTTGAATTTTAATCACATAGGAACAAACCCCACATTTTTCTTAGGTCTATTTAGTGAGATATTAAATTTTAAAGCTTTAAGGTAATTTTAAAATTAAAAAATGTATTTTCTAGCATTTCCACTAAAATAATTATAATAAATCAAAGAAAAATCAGAAAATTACAAAATTTACTTCTCTGATTTCCTTGATATCAGAGAGATTTTTGAAAAATATAAAATTCATTTTTCAACATTTATTTTATTTTTAAATTAATTAACACTCCAAAACTTAAAATAATTATAATAAAAATAATATAATTCAAAAAATCACCAAAATTGGTCCAAGTGATCCTCTGGTCATTAGGAATGTCCCCTAATTTTCTTAAGGACAGAAACTTTCCCTTGGTCATGTTATTAAATTTTCCTTGAAAATCTCTATTTTCTACCAAAAATAATTATATAAATAAATTAAATACAGAAAAATCACATTTTCTCCTCTCATGTCTTTATTGACATATGAGTGAAGTCACATAAAAATTTCAAGTTCATTTGAGTTCAATTTAGTGAGTTATGAAATTATTAAGCTTAAAGGGTAAAATGGTAATTAAAATCTTTAATCCTTAATTAAAACCTTTAGGTTTAATAAAAAAAAAAATCAACAAGTAAAATATTTGATCCTCTTTTGACTTGGATGATTGAAATTTAAATGATTAAAGGGTAAAAACCCATTAAGCAAATTTAAAATGATTAAACTTTAATTAAATAATTGATTAAATTTGGAAGAATAATAAAATTGGAATTATTAAAATAGGGATATTGTTAGGAAGAGATTTATTCTTTAATTTAAAAATCCCTAAATTAATTATCTCATTAATATTCAATTCTTAATTAAAATAATAACTCAAATTCAAAGTATTAAAAGACTTAATCATTAAACTAAAATTAAATTACTAAACTCTTTTAAAAATTTCAATTAAAATTAAAAAAATTAAATTAAATTAAAATTAAATTAAATTAAATAAATTAAATTAAATTAAATTAAATTAAGATTAAAAAAAAATTAAATTAAATTAAAATTAAAAGTTGAATTAAATTAAATTAAATTAAATTAAATAAACAAATTAAATTAAATTAAATTAATTAAATTAAATTAAATTAAATAAATAAAACCAAATTAAATTAAGTTAAACCAAATTAAAAATTAAATTAAATGAATTAAAATTAAATTAAATTAAATTAAATTAAATTAAATCAAATTAAATTAAAACTAAATCAAATCAAATTAATTAATGTAACATCAAATCAAATTAAATTGAACTAAATTGAATTAAATTAAATTAAAACTCAATTAAATTAAATTAAATTAAATTAAATATAACATCACCTAAGACAAAGAAATTAAATATAAAGCAACTTGAACACTATTCCAAATTTAAACCCATTAATCGAAATTAAACTAAATCACAAACCATCCGAACACCAATTTACCCTCAAATGCTTTAGTCATCATAACCCCTAAATAGAACATTAAATGAAATGTTACTTCACTCATAGGATATTCAAATGTCCTAGTTCACCGAGCAAGTTAACAAAACTCGAATTCCCTGGACGATTAATTCATTTATATAATTAAATTCATTCTGACTTAAAACAATCCTAGAAATATTGAAAAGATGTTTAAGATTATTCTTAAGCACTTCCTCAATATGATAAGACATTTATAAGAACAATCGGACTTAATTGTTCTTCGATGAAGAAAATCGTCTTCAAACAAAAACACAAAGAACCTAGACGTCGTAGGAGACGACTAGCCATAGGATTAGAATTTGGTAGAAAACCATAACCCTTCCCTTAGCTTTACCTAGGAACTTGCTTAAATATTCTAATTGTGTTTTAAGTGCAATTGGATGAGGGGAAGACCCTCCATGTACGCTTTTATTTTATTGCAATCTACTTTCGCAATTTACCTTCTCGCAATTTATTTAACCGTATCGCACTTACTTTTCTTGCATGATAAACAACCGTTGCATGAAAACTCACACCTTTAGGATAGACCCTAAAACCGAAACCAAGACTAAGTTAAAAGTCATCGTAAGATAAAATTCACCGCCACAACATTTCAAAATATAAAACAACTCAAAATTTAATCACAAACGTAACATAAAACTACAATTACAACTAAATTAAAATGTCCCGTTGGATGATCGGAATACCTCTGATGATGTAACCTACGTGTTGCTAACCGGATTTCCCACTGGTCTAAATGAAAGTGTGGAACTCATTCAGCTTAGTTTAGCAAATTCATCCGGACTAAGTGAATCCGATAAAATAATGATGCCGAAGGATGGAACCGCGAGATCTTAACCGGTGTCGTTATAATCAACCTTAAGATTTGTTTTAAATAAAACATAAAAAACACCCGGAAATTAAGATTTTCTCTAAACCAAAACACTTTTCTCATCCCCCGATTTATGATTTCTAAAACTAAACCTCTCGCAACAACAAGGAGCTCTGAGCATGGTGGCAAAGACGGCCATCGTCATCAAGCAAAACCCGAATCTACATCAAAGAAAACTTTCCTAGAACTAAACAACAAAGCCATAGGATTTCGAGGTAGTTCGCCTAGTGCAACATAAACCCTCAACCTTCGTTAGCATTTGCATGATCGGGTCATGTAAATTAAGCCCTAACCGGTTTTAGGATTCCGAGGTAGTCGTTCGATACAACATAAACCCTCACATCTTCGAGGCTATTTGTGTGATTTCATCATACAAATATAAGCCCTAACTAATTAAAATTGGCAAGACCAAAACATTTAAATAAATATTAGGACTTCCCTAAATCCAAGCCAAACAATAGGATAGTCGGAAATTACCGAAGTTCGCTTCGAATCCGTGATTTCTCCTACCTTTCTTCCTTTGGATTCCCAAAACAAAATGTTCCAAATTTGATCCATTCCCTATTGAAATTCCAAATTTCAATCCTCGAAAAATCTTAAACTTTCAAATTCTCGAGAGCACAATTATTGATTATTATCGAGAGTTTTCTGGGTGATTCCCATCACTTAAGATGTAATTAACTATGGGGCTTGCCCTTATAGGGAATTTTAAAGAACCTGTGTAATATAAACCCCGTTTAATGTTTTCATATTAAGCAGGGAATTTTGTCGGCTTATAAAATTGGTTCGCAGACCAAACGGATGTCACAAATCTTCTAGTTTATTTAATCGAGCCCCACCGTCAAGCAAGCTGTGTCTATCCTTAGGGACAGATACACGGCTTGTGGTGCGATGCTCGTTTATATAAACTATTTGGGATGTGAGATCGCGTTTAATCTCATATCTTAAAACCTTCAAATTTAAAATTATTTTCAAAATCAAATACTACTTTTCAAATTATTTATTTTAATTAAATTAAAAATTCGCCGACAGCTTCTGTTAGGCGACCCCTCTTTTTTAAATAAAACACAACCTAAAAAATATGCCGACATACCACTATGCAGAAAAAAGTAAAAATTAATCAAACTACAATTACTTCTAATAACTTTGAAAATAGAATTAACTAACAGACACACACTAAGCTACATATTTAAAAGGTTTTTTATATATGAGAAAAGTATATTTCCTCTTGCAATGAAAATATGATGTGTGGATGATATGGAACAAATATGTATGTTATTGTGCCAAATAGGAGCATAAATGTTTCTTTACCCTTACAAGAGTATCCCCTCTTCCAAGCATGAAAAGAACATTGACATATCCTAAGTTTAGTCACTAAATCTAAGGCTAGGCTGGGAGGATACCGGCTCTCACTATGGAGCTCCCACTAACCCTTCACCTGAAGGCTAACCTTCGAGTTTAGTCACTAATCTTAGGAATAGTTTGGGGATCCCAGCCTGTCACCCTAAAACCTCCAAATTGAAGTCCACCAAAATACATTTCCCAATTTTTTCGCACTTAATTCCCATGAACTACACAATTCATCCATGGAAATTGAATGGATTCTTTATTATTGTTGTAGAACACTAAATCCTTTCAGAACTAATGTTCAACAACATATTTTAACAATTAAATTGGCTAGATCAAAAAGTAAATTAAGTTCAAAATGAAAAACCATCACAATTTCTTCAATACATTAATAGTACTTCAAATCCACATCAATCCATCATCACATCTCTATGCAAGAAGAAAGACAAAGGAGACTACTCAGAATACATGAAGAAGATACAATAAAAAATGGATTTTATATACAAAAGAAAAGTCATTCAAACCACAAAAAAATACAACTTATCTCTTTCTCTTCCCCAATGCAATTCCCTTGAAGTTCCTTTGAATCCTTTTCTCTCTCTCTGCAACACTAAATTCTCTCTTTAGAATGGAAAGGAAGAAACGATCTCTCACTTTACTTTTTCTCCTTAACTCCTTATCGAAGAATTCCTCTCAAATTCCAACTTCTACACACTTTTCTCCTAAGCCTAAACACTTAACACACACTCTCCCTCACTAGAACTTCAGAATACACACACACACACATTTTCGTCCAAAAAAAGATACTTATAAGTTAGAAATGAAATACCAAGAGTTTTTATAGGCATCCCTTCAAAAAGTCACCAAAACTCCTCAAATTTGAATTCCACCGACATTGGGCACCGGCGGCGCCCGATAGGTTGCCGGTGGCGCTCTATCGTCGATTTAATTGCCGAGTCTCTGGGCGCCGACAATGCCAGAACCTTTTTTCCTCCTTTTTGCTCCTTTTTGCTCTGAATTCGTTCCTTTTCGCTTCTTTTTACTCCAATCACATAAAATCATCATACCTGCAACAAATCATAAAAATACATTTCTTTAAAGTGTAATATCACCAAAAATGAGTAAAATTATATAGCAAAAATAGTATATATTTTTGGTGCATCAAAATCCCCCAAACTTAACTATTACTTGTCCTCAAGTAATCCTTTTACTACATAAAATATAACTCTAGGTAATGCACTTTTCACCTATAAGATACTAAATTTTTTTCATTCAAAAGAATATATTGGTTAAATCTGAAGAAAGAAACTTAGTAACTCAAGTCAATACTACAGATATAAGAATAATCAGCAATCAAGTCGAAGAGTTCTAGTCTTCTATTTATTTCAAGATAAACCATAATTTGTTACATTAAGAGTGCCTTGAAAGATTATGTGAAAAAGGAGTTCATGCAAACTTTATCAGACTGTAGGCTAATACTTTAAATATAAATTCAGGAATGAAATCATGTTTTCCTTTTAGGGTGATTCAAGTGAAGCTAATTTTTTATTAGGCATCTCCTCAAGCTTCTCCTCATAAATATCTTTTTCTTTCCCTTTTTCTTTTTCTTTTCTTTTTGGGATTGCTTTTCAATCCTTCTTTTCTTATCTTTTTCACTCTTTTTTTAAAATGAGGATTACTATATCAGGATAGCCTTTAATGATTTTGATCTTCAGTCTCCTCTTTCTAAAGTTCAAACTTGAGACACCTCCGTATTTTATAATTAGGTACAAGCTTTATTATTCTTCATAAAGTCACAATCTTTTCTTAACACACAATACTTTAAGTCCCTTAACATTTCAAAAATAAAGTGTTATATACTTTAAATTGTTAACTATGATCAAATCCTTTCATACCAAATATCTTACCCTTATAAAATTAAGCTTTATTACTAAAAACTTTCATCCAAGCCTTCCATAATATTCAACTGAAATAAAAAGTTTTAGTTACCTACAGTAAGGTTCAACTGCCATAAGTTATGCTAATAATTTTTTAAAATATAATAATTGAGAACAAATAAGAGTTACTATTTCTTTACCCTCCCCCAAACTTAAATTTTCAATAAATTTGAAACAATAGAGAGTAAAAGAAAACTAACCTTTTTGTGCTAGGATCTTGAAATCTTTAACAACCATCTGGTTTTAGCCAAACTTTACAACTAGCAGGCATAAAACAATTAGTAATAGTGATATAAAATTTTAAATATTTGCAGGGTAAAGAGATTTTAAATTTAAACATCTAAACATCCAACAAAACACCATAACTGCTAAACAAACTATCACAGCACTACACTATCCATTTATCAATTTCAATTTTTCAATACAATATAATAATACGCCAACAGGGTTACACATCACATGAAACGCAAATAACTACTAGATCTTAACAATACAACACAACACAATCAAAACAACAGAAATAGAAACAAACAATCTACCAATCTCCATCACCAGGATCATCAGCAAGGTCATCAGCAGGGTCAGATCTATATGGTCTATAGCTAGGGCAAGTAGGAAATATCACATCAGACTCCCCCCTCATAAATCTATTCTGAGCATCATAATAGGCAATATCAAACTCAACTCTCTTTTGCAGATAATCTTTATTCACATCTCTCCTGGCCTCAAACACATCCATCCTACCATGGAGTCTATCCTCACTAGCACTCTGTAATCTCAGTTGATCCATAATATCATATAAGGTGGGAGGCTCAGATGTAGATGGAACATCATAACTCGTAGTAGGAATATCAGTACTCCTACTCTCAACTCGGGCTCCCACATGCTACTCATAAGTACTGATAATAGTCCATGTAATTGGTCTCAGCGGTATAGCCACTTCTTCAGAACTGTTGAACTCCACTCCAGACTGAACACACAGGGCATGAACTAAGGAAGGATGCCCTAAACCACTAGTAGTCTCGCTTTTAGCAATAGTCTGAATATTCTTGTAGACAATAGTCCCAATATCAATCTTTCTCATCTTCTGAATACAATAGTTCGGAATTTCTCTATCCCTTGTAACTTTGCTGTGGTGATAAGAAGGTAATAGTCTTGCAGAGATGAAATAGTGCCAAACTTTTGATGTAACATTCAATGTGGAAGCAGGGAATTTAATCATCTGTTTTAGACTTAATCTCTATTCCCCTCTTCCATCTGTCAGAAAAGCAATCACTTCTCTTATATTTTCCCCTTGAGTATCAAAGTTTTCATATTCACAAACAAATGGTTCCCAAGTCTGATAGAAAGCATTGATATGATAAGGAGTAAACTCAACCATTTTTCCTCGAACTCACACATACTCAGTCTCAGTCCAGGGCATATTAGCATCGAACTCTCTAACAACTCCCATAACACCATTCGCAGTAAAATAAAAAAATCGTTACCAGTTCAGCTCTGTAATTAATTGTTCTATAGATCCGTCAGGACTATCAAAAGCTTAATCCTGGATACACTTCTAATTATAAAGGTAAGAGTTAAAGTGAAATTGCGCTTTAATATTAAACAAAATTTCGTCATCGAAATCCAATTTTCTCTTCCCTTTACTCATCCTTGGAGCCATGTGAATTTCTAAAATTTGTAAGAAATATCCAATAAATCTCAAATTCACAATGTAATAAATTCCAAATACTATTCTAAATAGGTAAGAGCAAATTTCATCATGGAAATCTCAAAATCTCTTTAAAAATCCAAAAATTCTAACCTAAGTAATGTGAGAGATTTCCATGGTGAAAATAAAAAATTTTTAACTTAAAGTGAAGCTCTTACCAAGAGAAGTGTAGATTTAGTCTAAAAAAGCTTTGAAATCACCTCTAGTCTGAGATCTAGCAAGCCCTAGGTCTTTAAAATCGTGAAAATGGAAGACGAAAGCAATGGAAAAATCTGCGCTTCTCAGGGGCAAAATTGCGAAATAAGATGTTGTCGGCGATTTTCTATACTTACGCGCCGGCGGCGCTTTGTTTTAGAAAATATGCTAAACTCTCTGGAAATGGGCGCCAGCGGTGCCCATTCTGGTGCTGGCGGCGCTAGTCCACAGTTTTTTTCTGGGTCCGAAATTTTTTTTGTAATTTCGATCGTTTCAACTTCCACAATGTTGTTTAACACTTCAATAAGCATTTACTTCATCTCACAAGCAATAATTAAAACAATTCTTTACACAAACAATACATAATCCAAGTTACAATATAAACACCAAATATGTTCATTCAAACCAAACCAACAACTCTTAGATGTTTAGTGTTGCAAGTACGTTGCGATAAGTAAACACTAAATTCTAAGCACACAATGAAAGTAAGCATATCCAAATCCAAAGTCAAATTACAAAGAAAAGAAAAGTAAATACTACACACATCAAGTAAAATTAACCAAAGTAAACTAAATACACAATAAACATAAGTAGAATCCAATAATTACTCCACATCGGCTTCAGAACTATCCTCTCCTCTAATGTCTCCAATTGATTGCTGATGCACAAACAAGTTGTAAAATGGATGAAATGGAAATTCGTCAGATGAATCTTCAACAATCACTGCATTCTTCTTCATCAGATTAATCAAGCCCATCTCAATTCGACCAGTGTGATCAAATTGTTCATTCATTCTAAAATCAATATGATCGAATAAATTAGAAATGTTATTGATTACATTCATAACGTTTCGTACCTATTTCACCAACTGTATGATCCTCTTTAATATCATTTTGGAACCTTCAGGAAAATAGGGTTGAATCGGTTGTGAAATCTGTGTTGGTTGATCAGCAAGTAAATTTATATCATCTTCATCTCCCACTGTTTGGTAGTCATAAGGATTAGTTGGATCAATAGGCCTCCATGGAAGAAGAACATTTTCCCAACTCTCATATGTAACTTGTGATTGACTAAAAAACAAAAATATGGTGGACGGGTGTCCGAGCCCATATGTAGATCCATGAACAATTAATCCTAAAACTGATTTCACAATTATATTACCAATGTCAATCAGCCTCCTAGTTTGAATACAAAAATTCAAAATGGCATTTTCCTTAGTTACCTTGATAATTTTTAATGTTGGAAATAAATTTTCCAAAATAAAGTAGTGCCACTGCTTTGACACTGGATTTAGAGATGCAGATGAAAAACTAATGTATCCATTTTCTCTAATTTCCTAATCCTCATTCTCATCCATCAAATAACGATACATGTCATTCATATTATCACTTGTGGCATTGAAATTAGAATAATGGCAAATAGGTATATTCCCAATCAAAAAGAGATCATTAATTCTTGCAGGAGTGAATTGCACAAACCTACCTCACACAAATAAGAACCCTTGGTTGATCCCGTGAAGATTTGCATAGAATTCCTTCACGACAGGAAAAACTACGGCAACGGTAGTGTAGCAAAGCACTTCCCAACGTCTCTCCTTAATTATCTCTTCAATTCTAGTAGTAGGATTATCCATACCTCGATTTATGAAGCCTCTTTCCATGATAATCCTCCTCTTCATCATCACTTTTTTGAACAATCGCTGCACCTCGAAACTTATAAACTTCCTTTGGTTAAAAATTCGAGATCGAGGGGTATCTATAGAGTAGTAATCCATGGGATGCAAATTGGGAATGGTAGTTTTCATTTTTCTGGAGTTAGGATGTCTTGAATGGAGTTTAGGAAGTTATAAGGACGAAGATCCCGCTCAAAAATGCCAAAACTCGCATTTTGAAACTTCAAAAACCGTCAACAGGTTTTGGGCGACGGCGGTGCTCAAACCTGTAAGTTCAGCAATTCTCGGTGATAGGGCGCCGCGGTGCCAGTGGTAAAATTCTCACCTAACTTCGTTTGGTGCAAAATATTCCAATATCTCAATTTGATCCACCATTTATCAATTTTAAAAGTATTTAGGAGTAATTAGGATTCAAAAATAACTATCTCAAAAGCACAACTACATCGAACAAGCAAACACACCACAAAGATACATATGGGTTACCTCCCATAAAACGCTTGGTTTAACGTCGTCAGCCTGACAAGCCATTCAGTTAATCAAGATGAATCGACTTTAAAACCTCTTTGAAGTCAGGTTGAAACCCATTAAAGTAAGGCTTTAATCGATGCCCATTAACTTTAAAAATATTTCTAGTATCAGGATCTTTGATATCAACAGCTCCAAATGATTGAACTTTTACAACAGTAAAAGGTCCTAACCATCTAGACTTGAGCTTTCCAGGAAATAACTTCAATCTTGTGTTGTATAACAAAACCTTTTGTCCAAATTCCAATTTCTTTCTCAATATCTTCCGATCATGCTACACTTTAATTTTCTCTTTATAGATCATATCATTGTGATAAGATGTTTTTCTAATCTCTTCTAATTCATTTAATTGCATAAATCTTTTTTCTCCAGCATTTTTCAAATTAAAATTCAAATCTTTTATTGGCCAATATGCTTTATGCTCCAATTCAATCGGTAAATGACATGTCTTACCAAACACTAATCTATAAGGAGACATTCCAAAAAGGGTTTTAAAAGCAATCAAATAAGCTCATAAAGCAGTATCTAATCGAGCAGACCAATCTAATTTATGATTATCCACAGTTTTCTCCAAAATTCTTTTAATTTCACGATTAGACATTTCTGTTAAACCACTAATCTGGAGATGATAAGCAGTAGAGATTCTATGAATAATATTATATTGCTCAATCAATCTCTTAATTTGATTATTCCTGAAATGGGATCCACCATCAGTTATGATCACTCTCGGCATTCTATATCTTGTAAATATATTTTTTTAAAAAATTTTGAAACACTCCAAGCATCACATCTTGGTAAAGCAATAGTTTCAATCCATTTCGAGACAAAATCAACGGCAACCAATATATATAAATTTCCAAATGAATGAGTAAATGATCCCATAAAATCTAATCTCCATACATAAAAAATTTTAACTTCCAAATTATAATTTAGAGACATCTCATTTCTTTTAGAGAAATTACCTACTCTCTGACATCGATCACATGATTTAATATATCTATAAACATCTCTAAAAAGAGTAAGCTAATAAAATTCAGATTCTAAAATCTTAAAAGCAGTTTTATCAGCACCAAAATGACCTCCAAATTTAGAATCATGACATCGTTGAATAATCAAACTCATTTCTTCTTGTGGCACACATTTCCTAATAATCAGATCCTTACATTGTTTATAAAGATAGGGATCATCCCAAAAATAAAATCTTGCATCACATTTAAACTTCTTTTATTGTTGCCTTGTTAAATCAGATGGTACAGTATCACTTACAATATAATTCACAATATCAGAATACCAAGGCAAATTGCTTCCCATAATAGTATAAAGTTGCTCATCAGGGAAAATTTCAGTAACTTCCTTATCAAATTCAGATAATTTGTCATAGTTTAATTATGACAGATGATCAGCTATTTGGTTATCAGCTCTATTCCTATCAACTATCATAAAATCAAATTCTTGCAGAAGAAGTATCCATCTATTTAGTCTAGGTTTCGCATCCTTCTTTTGCATTAAATATTTGATAGCTGAATGGTCTGTATGCACAATACTCTTAGCTCCAATTAAATAAGGTCTAAACTTTTCAAAAGCAAATACTATAGCTAATAACTCTCTTTCAGTAGTGGTATAATTAATTTGAGCCTCATTAAAAGTTTTACTAGCATAGTAAATGACTTTGAAAACATTATCTTGCCTTTGCCCCAATGCTACTCTGAAATGTTGCAGGTGCATTACACAGTCCAAAAGGCATTCTTTGAAAAGAAAATGTTCCATAAGGGCTAGTAAATGTTATCTTTTTTTATCCTCGAGAGGAAAAGGTATTTGATGGTAACCAGTATATCCATCCAGAAAGCAATGTTACTTATGTCCAGCAAGTCTATCTAGTATTTGATCGAGAAAAGGAAGAGGAATGTGATCTTTTCTGGTGGCGACATTTAATTTCCTATAGTCAATACAAATTCAACATCCATTGATTTGTCTTGTGGGTATAAATTCATTACATTCATTCACTTGAACAGTCACTCCTCCCTTTTTTAGTACATAATGTATTGGAATCACCCAAGCACTATCCGAAATAGGATAAATAATTCTAGCATCCAGTCATTTTAAAATCTCTTTCTTAACTACTTCTTTCATTATTGGATTCAATCTCCTTTGCGGATCAACTCTCGATTTATGTTCTTCATCTAATAAAATTTTGTGCATACAAATAGAAGGACTAACTCCTTTAATATCTACCAAAGTCCATCAAAAAGCTTTCTTGTATCTTTTAAAGTTTCCAACAACTTCTGTTCTTGATAATTGTTTAACTCCGAAAATACAATAACTGACAGGGTGGATGATTCTCCTAAAAACAAATACTTCAAATGATTAGGGAGAATTTTCATCTCAAGTTTAGGAGGTTTTATTATAGATGGAATTAAGCTTTTATTTCCACCTTCCATAGTGTCGAATACTTCGAATCTCTCCTGAACATACCCCAAATCTTCATTCTTCTTACTGTTGACCTAATTTTTGATGAGGTATTCTCTTCTTCTTTTTAGTACTTAGGATCTAGCCTTAGGCTTTTCCTTTGACTGTCTTAGAGGACTAGAATTGGGACCCACCACCTAGAATTTCAAACCACTTCTTAACTCCCCGCAAACTCTACAAACTTCACTCGTAGACCCCTAATCACCTAGAGGGTTGAAATCAAATGTGGAAGTTTAAAGGATGAGTTCCTATAGGACTCTTTGGCCTTAGGACCGCCCAGGTGGCTCGGTACCGTGAAGGGCTGACTTACACACACACTACACCTATACACTACACTTTCACACACATCCTCGAACCACACCCATACCTAACTCGACCTCCCGACTCATGTAGGTGATTCACATGGATGGTCCTTAACCCCTAAGCCCTTGGCTAAGAGGGTTAGGAACAACATAGTGGATGCCTCAAATGAGTCCCTTCATGGCTCATGTGGGCTTGATATGGCTTCATGGCTCAACCAAAATAATTTTATTCCACTTACATTCACCTAATCTTCAATTTTCCAAATTTTCAATTTTGTACCCCGGGACCCTACACCCGCTTAGCCTACCCAAAATCCTTGAAACTACCCAAAATTTGAAAAATCACCTAAATTGCCCAAAATTCCTCAAAACCAATCCCAAACATTTCCACATCACTCAAATTGATCATCCATACCCAAAAATACCAAGAATTCAAAAAATACCTCCCAATACCCTCCAAATACCCAAACTACCCCTCTTGACCCAAAAATCCAAAAATTCAAAAAACTCCCAGAAAATTTCAGAAAATCTCAAATGATCCCAATTTTATTTTGTTCAACTACACCATGGGACAATTTTGTCAATTTACCCCACTTTTGTCAAAACCCCCAATTTGACCCATTTTAACCCTAAGTGAACCCAATGTCAAACCAAACCTACCCAATTGACCCAAATTCTGGTCCAATTCAATTCTAAACTTCAATTCAACATTCCCAACACCAATATAGACCTAATCCAAGTCCAATTTGATTGACATTTGGATCCAATTTCACTTTTGGCCTTAAAGCCCAATTTGGACCCATGACCTAAACCTAACCCAAACTCACCCAATTCAACTCCAATTAACCCCAAATCTTTTCTAAACCTTCCTTAGCATCCCCACAAACAAAACACTAACATGATTTGCCCAAAATTTAGGCCCAAACCCCACTCAAATTCAACCCAAAGCTAAAAGGCCCAATTTTGACCTAAACCCAAACCTAACCCAAATGAGCCCAAACCCCAAAATCAAAGCCCAACCAAAGTCAAAACCTCTTTGAAACACTCCCATAAACATTTTCCAACATTAATTTTACATCAATTTCAACCCTAGCCCAATATTGGCCCAAATTATCCCAGTTTGACCTATATTGGCCCATTCACCAAAGGAGCCCAAATTCAACCCAAATCACTCCCAATTTGCTCCAAGTCACTCATGACACATCTATGAGCTAAACCCAACAATTATTTGGCCCAAGCCTTTGCCAAAATTTCATCCTAAAATCCATTTTAAAATCCAAAAGCCCACTTCCCTAAACCATTTTAAAAGCCCATTTCCACCAAATACAAAAGCCCAAAATTGGCCCTAAAGCCCACATGGCAATTTCTTTTCATCATACCTTTAATTGATATCACCTCTAAATTTCAAAATCATCATTAAACTATTCCAAATCAAGCTTCATACAAATTCCCATCAAATTACCAAAAATTTCTAAAATCCATTTTCATGAAATTGACCGAGCTTTTCCCCAAGCCAAAGACAAGCCATGCAAGCCATGGACAAGCCACATGAAGCCATGGAAGGTTTGACATGTGATCAAGCCATTAATGGCAAAAGGGGGAACCCCTTTCCTAACCCTCCCTTAAGCAATTTTAACCCTTTTTATGCTAACACCTAAACCCATAATTTACTTAAACCAAGTCTGATAGGGACTTCACCACTCCATCTCGGCTAGCCTATCCGATTCCCCACAAGACCCAAAGCCCCTTGGAGGGTGCACCATGCCCAAAACCATGGGTTGACCCAAACTAAGCTAAAATGATCCCTCCCCCTTCTACTTTCGATTCAACACCTTTACACATGGCCAACTGCAATTGATTTCACCATTGCCAAGACCTGACTTCCCTGAGCCTGAGGGTGACCTGACCCTGGCCGGCCGGCCACCACAGCCGCCGGAAACCTCCAGGCCGAGAGCTCACATGTGAGCCCAAACTTGGAATTCTCACCTGCTGAGCTGCCCCATCCCCAGTGGCCATTGCAGCTGTTCTTCTCTTGCCAAGAGTAGCTGATCCCAAGCCCTAACTCTCCCTAGGAGGCCCTCCACCCTCTCCTATTTAAACACCACCCCCTCTCGGCCATGAGAGGTGCTGAACCAGACCTTACTGAAACCCTGCCAAAATTGTTCCAGAACACTCTCCATACTTAGAGCAGTTGATCCCCAGTGACAATTTGCCCTAATCCCCACCAACAGAGCCCAATTTCTCACCCAAAATTCCACCCAAAACCAGGACACTTCTCCACAGTGGATCAATCCTCAAATTGATTGGTCCTACACCTTCACCGCACTCAAGGGAAGGAGTCCACCAAGCAAAAGCTCCCTCTCCGAGCCACCCAGCTTGCTCCAGACCTCCAAGCTTTGTGGATCGGCCGTGGTCGAAATCATACCTAGGTGATTCATCGGACCGGAGACTTCATCTCGAGCTTGCTGGGATCCAATCGAAGGTGACACAACCCTCAGATTGAAGCCACACTTCTCTGAGCAAAGGTATGAGCTAATTCTTCATCCCGAGCTTCTAGAGATTCTCTATTTCAAATGCTTTAATTTCAATGCATGATCACCGTATAGATGTATTCGTCTCTTCAAGACGAATCCATAGAGCATAAGAACACGAAAATCCATTGAGTATTGAGTGAGATATTAGGGATTTAGTGTGGACGGCTCTCGGGTGAGGACGCTTGGGGACGATGAACGGATGCCGTTCATTTAATACACGCGCGGATGGACGGCCAGGATCGCGTCGGATCAGGAGATGGAACGACACAGCGGGGCCCCGGAGCGCTGAGTCAGATGGCGGCGTCGAACCAGAACGCGCCGCGTGGCCTTTCGGAGTCGCCGAGGTTGACGCGGCGCCGCGAGGATAAATAGGAAATTAGGGTATTTTTGAATTATTTAATTCCCCTAAACTTCAAAAATGCATAACTTTGTGTAGGAAAATCAGAAAAATAAAATAAAAATACCCTCTTGCTCAGTGAACAGAGGAGAATAATGTGGAAAAGAAATTATTTAATTTCATCAAGTATTTTATTTTTAATGATTTATTTCCCTTCTGCATTGTTTTAATTCTCCATGCATATAGGAAATTCACCATGGCATGAGACCATAGGGCTTTTGAAGCCTCTGAATTTGGGAACATTCCCTGAATTTTCTAGAGTCAGAGGCCATACCTATGAAAAGTTATTGATTTTCCAAATTCATGTTGCTGTTTTAAGTATTTTAATTCCAATAATTAGCATGTTATGAAATAAATTCTAGGAAAATTTGGTGATGTCTCTTATGACCAGAGGAACCTAGGAAAAATAGGTTTTGGATTAGTTTATTTAAAATAACCCTAATTGGCTTAAACACTCAAAATAGCTCCTTAATTAATTAGAGTTAACCATATATCAAATTGACTTGAAATTAATTCTCCACTGACCTTTAGGATCAGAGGAACCCACCATAAAAATTTGAAGTCAATTGGACTTGGTTAGTCCCTACTAAATGGGTCGATTAAGCCATTTAGCCATTTTAAACTTTAAAAATTCATAACTTTCAAAATACCTTTCAAAAATTCACCAAATTGGTTTTGGAGCCTCTCTCGATATCAGGGAATTTAAGAAAATTAAAATTTCAATTTTCTAAAAAGTTTATTTTTTGATATTATTTTAATATTTTAATAATTAAAAAATAATAAAAATCACAAAAATAATAAAATTCACCAAAATGTCACATTTTGAATTTTAATCATTTAGGAACAAACCCCATATTTTTCTTAAGTCTCTATAATGAGATATTAAATTTTAAAGCCCTAAGGTAATTTTAAAATTAAAAAAATGTATATTTTTAGTATTTCCACTAAAATAATTCTAATAAATCAAAGAAAAATCAAAAAATTGTAAAAATTAATTCTCTGATTTCCTTGATATCAGAGAGATTTTTGAAAAATATAAAATTCTTTTTTCAACCTTTATTTTATTTTTAAATTAATTAATACTCCAAAACTTAAAATAATTATAATAAAAATAATATAATTCAAAAAATCACCAAAATTGGTCCAAGTGGTCCTCTGGTCATTAGGAATGTCCCATAATTTTCTTAAGGACAGAAACTTTCCCTTGGTCATATTATTAAATTTTCTTTGGAAATCTCTATTTTCTACCAAAAATAATTACATAAATAAATTAAATACGGAAAATTCACATTTTCTCCTCTCATGTCTTTATTGGCATATTAGTGAAGTCACATAAAAATTTCAAGTTCATTCAAGCTCAATTTAGTGAGTTATGAAATTCTTAAGCTTGAAGGGCAAAATGGTAATTAAAATTTTAACCCTTAATTAAAACTTTAGGTTTAATAAAATTAACAAATAAAATATTTGATCTTAATCTGATTTGGATGATTGAAATTTAAATAATTAAAGGGTAGAAATCTATTAAACAATTTGAAGATAATTAAAATAAACATTAATTAAATAATTGATTAAATTTGGAAGAATAATAAAATTGGAATTATTAAAATAGGGTATTATTAGGAAGAGATTTATTCTTTAATTTAAAAATCCCTAAATTAATCATCTCAATAATATTTAATTCTTAATTAAAATGATAATTCAAACTTAATTTTTAAAATGTTAAAGGACTTAATCATTAAATTAAAAAAAAAGTTAAATTATTAAACTCTTTTTAAATTTTCAATTAAATTAAAATTAAAAATAAAATTAAATTAAAGATTAAATTAAATTAAATCAAACAAATTAAGTAAATTAAATTAAATTAAACTAAATTAAATTAAAAAAATGTTAAATTAAATTAAATTAAATTAAATTAAAACATATTAAATTAAATTAAATTAAATTAAATTAAATTAAATTAAAATTTAATCAAATTAAATTAAATTAAAGGAAATTAAATTAAATTAAATTAAATCAAGTTAAATTAAATTAAATTAATTCATATCAAATCAAACTAAATTGAATTAAATTAAATTAAATAATAGAATCAAGTTAAAATAAAAATCAAGTTAAATTGTATCGAAATTGAAACTAAACTAAATTAAATTGAAGTTAAATTAAATTGAATTAAATAACATCACCTAAGACATAAAGAAATTAAATATAAAGCAACTTGAACACTATTCCAAATTTAAACCCTTTAAGCGAAGTTAAACTAAATCACAAATCATTGGAACACCAGTTTGCCCTCGAAAACTTTTATTATCATAACTCCTAAATAGAACATTAAATGAAATGTTACTCCACTTATAGGATATTCAAATGTCCTAGTTCATCGAGTAAGATAACAACAAAACTTGAATTCCCGGACGATTAATTCATTTCTATGATTAAATTTATTTGGACTTAAAACAATTCTAGCAATATTGAAAAGATGTTTAAGATTCTTCTTAAACACTTTCTCAATATGATAGGATGTTTATAAGAACAACTGAACTTAATTATTCTTTGATGAAGAAAATCATCCTCAAACCAAAACACAAGGACCTAGACGTCATAGGAAATGACTAGCTATAGGATTAGGATTTTGGTAGAAGACCATAACCTTTCCCTTAGTTTTACCTAGGAACTTGCTTAAATATTTTAATTGTGTTTTAAGTGCAGTTTGGGATGAAAGAAAGACCCTCCAGGTACGCTTTTATTTTATTGCAATTTACTTTATTGCAATTTATTCAATCGCATCGTACTTACTTTTCTTGCATGATAAACAAATTGTTGCATGAAAACCAACACCTTTAGGATAGTCCCTAAAACTGAAACCAAAACTAAGTAAAAAGTCATTGCAAGATAAAATTCACCGCCACAACATTTCAAAATATAAAACAACTCAAAATTTAATCACAAACAGAACACAAAACTACAATTACAACTAAATTAAAACGTCCTCTTGGATGATCGGGAATACCTCGGATGATGTAACCTACGTGTTGCTAACAGGATTTCCCACGGTCTAAATGAAAGTGTGGAACTCATTCAGTTGAGTTTAGCAAATTCATATGGACTAAGTGAATCCGATAAAAATAACGACGCCGGAAGGATGGAACCGTGGGATCTTAACCGGTGTTGTTATAATCAACTTTAAGATTTGTTTTAAATAAAACATAAAAAACACTTGGAAATTAAGACTTCTCTAAACCAAAACACCTTTCTCATCTCCTGATTTATGACTTCTACAACTAAACCTCTACAACAATAAGGAGCTTGGAGCACGGTGGGCAGCACGGCCATCTTCGTCAGCAAAACAACTCTACATCAGCTAAACATTCCTAGAATTAAACAACAAAGCCATAGGACTTCGAGGTAGTTTGCCTAGTGCAACATAAATCCTCAACCTTTTGTTAGGCATTTGCACTGCAAATTAAGCCCTAACCGGACTTAGGATTTCGAGGTAGTCGTCCGATACGACATAAACCCTCATATCTTCCAGGCTATTTGTATGATTCTATCATATAAATATAAGTCCTAATTGATTAAAATTGGCAAGATCAAAACATTAAATAAATATTAGGACTTTCCTAAATCCAAGCCAAACAATAGGATAGTCGGGGAATTACCGAAGTTCGCTTCGAATCTGTGATTTCTCCTACCTTTCTTCCTTTGAATTCCCAAAACGAAATGTTCCAAATTTGATCCATTCCCTATTGAAATTCCAAAATTTAATCCCTTGAAAACCTTAAACTTTGGAATTCTTGAGAGCAGAGTTACTGATTATTATCGAGAGTTTTCTTAAGTGATTCCCGTCACTTAAGATGTAATTAACTATAGGGGCTTGCCCTTATAGGGAATTTTAAAGAACCCAGGTAATATAAACCCTGTTTAATGCTTTCATATTAAGCAGGGCAATTTGTCGGCTTATAAAATTGGTTCGCAGACTAAACAGATGTCACAAATCTTCTAGTTTATTTAATCGAGCCCCACCATCAAGCAGTGTGTCTATCCTTAGGGATAGATACACGGTTTGTGGTGCGGTGCTCGTTTAAATAAACTATTTGGGATGTGAGATCGGTTTGATTTCATATCTTAAAAATCTTTAAATTTAAAATTATTTTCAAAATCAAATACTACCTTTTCAAATTATTTATTTAAATTAAATTAAAAATTCGCAGCACAATTTCTGTTAGGCGACCCCCTTTTCAAAATAAAACACACAACCTAAAAAAAAATATGCCGACAATTTCTGGCGACTCCGCTGGGGACAGATTCCTCTCTCCATTTTAATCAGACAATTCTGCTTTCAAAATCGGTAGTGTATCCATGTCCCTTGTGGATCAAGCTACCCTTCTTTCCGTTGGAGTACTATGTTCATTTCTACCTTGAACGAGTATAGCCAACATTCTCTTGGATTTAGGAGCCACTTGTTTAGACACCCCTAAACGAGAGAGGTTCCGAGATCCTTTGCCTCATTTCTGAGGTGGGGTGGACCCCCAATAGGTGTTAGTTTAGGAGTGATCCTCCGAGTCGAGAAGTCTTGCATAAGACTTTCTTTTCCTTTCCAACTCTGAATCGGATTCCTTACCATCTCTACACCTTTGAACATTCCATTCTAAATAAACAAACCCTTTAATGAATGATTCTTTTAACAAATAACTCCTTCTTATAAATACATGAACAAGAATGTGTTCGGACTCTTTTCGATTCCTTTTTTTTCGTCCTAATGAGAAGAAGCATAACTTGGGACTGACAATCAGGATCTACCCTGCAGAAATGGAAGCCCCAAAGCTGATTTTCTCCTTCACCAATGGACTCGACTTCGCTGTTTACAAGGATGAGCTGCCCGACAATGGGATCATCCGGTTTGGATAAGGATTCGAGAACACCAATGTCAAGATCACCGATGTTTCCCTTTTCGCATTGACAAACAAAGTATCTGAAGCTGAGAAGCCGTTGATCGAGTTCAACCTTAGGTCAACTCAAGAGTTTCCGCCCCTGCAAAAGATCCCGACTGAAAGGAGTACTGCTGTCCGTAGAAGGACTGTTCTTGCTACCCCCACTGGTCTAGTTGTCTCTGCACTTACCCCGGCTTCTGCCAAATTAAAGGGGAAAGAAATCCAGAACTATGGTGAACCTGTTACCGTGGAGGGTACAAACCTTCCTGTGAGACCTTCTGTTTTTGAAATTAGGTCCAGCTCGAGAATTCCATCACTAACACGGACCCGAAGAAGGAACAAGTAGGAAGATTGCCGGGAAGGCCGGAGCCGCCGAAGTCGCTTTATTGAGAAGAAATCCCTAAGTACACACCACTACCCGAATACATACCATTGCTCGAAGATACACCCTTTTGGAAGGAAGTAGATTCCATCCCCTTCTGCCGCGATCGAAGAGGAAAATGTCCGCAGGATTGTTTCTACATTACCTCAACCGAGCATACTACAAAGACGACAGAAAGAAAAGGGCTAGGAACACTCCATTTGCCCGACTACGGACCGTGATCGAGAAGCTAGCAAAGAAAGAGAAATGCCCCGTATCGGAGATTCTAAGAAGGATAGGGCGGGTGCCGATAAAATCCCATCTTGGGCCACGAGTAGAACCTCGCCATCGTTACGGAAAAGCCAAATAAAAGGATGAAGGCTAGTCCGCTTATCGTTGTTTCGGGGTTGCGGATTAGGGAGGATACCACCTTCCGGCATTTGGGCCGACGGACCATGCGGTCCTAGACCTTCTGCTGCTAGAAGGATGGTATGGCGTCCCACTACTGGACAACTAAGATTGAAACAACAGCCCGAGAAGGAAAGTCTCGTCAGGAGACTTGAATGCGAAGAAAGCGCCACTGCGGTAAAGGGGACTCGTGAGAAGGGAACCCGACGGCTATCACACGACAACCGTGAGGATGCACGAAAAGACCGCTAGAGGACGCTATGGAAAAGTTGAGGACCGATATTCGACGACTAGCAAAAGAAAGAGAAGAGAAATTCGGAGATGAGATTGATTCATCGGAATTCATGGACGATGAGTATGCGAGAAATCAACATGGTCGAAACACAAGCTTCGTCGGCTTCACAAGGTGCTCTGCGACCGCGAAGAGAGGAGCCGGAAGTGATGAGAAGACAGCTTCAAGAGAAAGACGATACGATCGCCCAAATGGCGAAAAGGATGGAAGAGATGGCTGTAGCCCTAGCCACTCTCCAGAGTCAAGTGCAACCCCAAAGAGAGACGCCCCCAGAGGTCATTCACATTATGGACGGAGGAAAGGAGATTACATCCGTCAACGGGGATGATCAGCTAAAGAAAGATATAACACAAAGTATGATTCCAGAAAAAGATATCAAGAGCTTGGTGGAACAGCGAGTGCGAGAAGCCTTAGCACAATCAAAGAGCGGGACATCCATTCGGACGGGTAGACCTTACCCGGAAGAGTTCGACGCCGTCCGATACCCAAAAGGCTTCGTACCACCTGCGTTCGAGACCTTTGATGGAACCGGGAACCCCAGACGGACATGTTGCACACTTTCGTGCCGGTTGTTGCAATGCGGCGGGAGCGATGCATTACTCTTCCGACAATTCGTCGGCGGCACATCGGGGATCGCCTTTGATTGGTATGCGGAAGTACCGAATGGTTCGGTGAAGACGTTCTCGGAACTAGAAAACCTCTTCATCAAGCGATTCGTCGGAGCTCGGCACCACATCACTATAGGTGATTTAGTGGTAGAAAGCGGAAGCCGAACGAAACTTTGGTGGATTACATACTTCGATGGAGAAATCTAAGTATGAAGTGTGAACCACAACTACAAGAACTACATGCAATCGACATCTTACTTAAAAGCATTCATGGCCCGATAGCACTTCTCCTCAAGGGATTTACTATTAGGACTTTTGAGAAGTTGTTAAGCAAGGCCGGGAGCTTGCAAGAGGAGGCGAAGCAATTAAGTTTCGCCGACAAGACAGACAAGCAAAAGCCTGTGAAGACTTTTGAAAAGAAATTCGGGGTCATTGCAGCAGTCGACAAAGGCAAGCAACCGATACAAATATCGTCCGAACGGCCGCAACAACCTCAACAAAATTATCAACAACCTCGACCCAGCTATCAGTCATCTCCACAATATGAACAACCGCCTCGTCCGCAACGTACATTAAGGGAGCTTCTGAGCAGGGAATATCCATTCAAAAATGAGGCAGCACCAAAAATGTTCCGTAGTCTGATGAAGACTCCAAATTTCCAGCTGCCAGAGCCTAAGAGACCAGAAGAAGTTAACAAGAAAGGTGATCCCAACTTTTGCCCTTACTACCGGATGCTTGGGCACAAGATAGAAGATTGCATTACCTTCAAGAGTTGGCTCAATGACAACCTTCGGAAAGGGAATATAACAATCCCGAAGGAGTACATGAAGGAACCCCAGAAAGAAGGTTCCGTCAATGTTGTCTCGACTGATCTCATCGTTCCGATAGATCCCTATACAACTGATGATGGGTGGACTACCGCTTGGACGAGGTCTTCAAAAAGATTTTAGACGGCATCCAAACCGCTTCGGTGCGAGCTTCAATTCAGAGTTCGAAACCTGTCAAGTCGGTACTATCACTTGCGATAGAAGAACCACCTCAATAGGAGACGATTGAAGAGAAGAAGAAAATCGACGAAGAAGAGAAGACCGAGGCTCCTAAGGCTAGACTAAGGGCTGCTTATCCTAGGATAGTTGTTTCCGATTCGGGGGAGAAATCCCTCGAACCTCTGACTCTGTATGATTATTTGCTCACTCCGGTGGGATCTTATAATGATAAGGGTGATGGCGTTGGCTACGTTTTGATCGTTTCTAACGATTACGTAACTAGCGACAATCCGGACATCGATTTCGATACCAATGACAATTCTCAAATCATACACAATCTCGACGATCACGATGACAAAGAAGACATCCATCTAGGAGGTTATGAGAGTTCAACAAGCAACGAATCTATCTGCGAGTTTCGAGGAGCACCAGTCACAATAGAGTTAGAGCCTTCAGACTCTGAAGCTAATCAAGAAGAACCTGTCATTTCGATTCAGGATGAAACACTAGCAAACTCGACACTAGATTCGAAGAAATTACGAAGTTAACTTAAGAAGTGGAAAAGTTCTACCTCCGAGAATGGGTCCAAAGGACAAAGGAAAGCGGTGGTTGTTCGAGAAGAACAAACCCCGGCGGAAGAAATACCCATTCGAGAAGAAGCCGAGACACATGAAAATAAAGTGGACTATAACGTGGTAGCTCATCTTAGGAAACTACCGGCCAAACCGAGCATCTACGACGCTCTCATCTTATCAAAGGAGATGAGAGAAGCTCGATCGAGGCCTTACTTGATCCGGAAATTTTCTTAGCTCAAATGGCCGGAGATTCCTTAGATGAGGTTTGCTCGTTAAAGGAACAACGAGGTGTTACCTTCACGGACAATGACCTTCTACTCGGGACGACAGACCACAACCAACCGTTGTACATTTCGATTACTAATCGGGAAGTTTACACTCTCCGAGTATTGGTGGATCCAGGAGCATCAATCAATATAATGAGTCTTCGAACACTAGCATATCTGGAAATTGATGCTCGTGAGCTCGAAGCCGACAAAATGTTATTAAGAGGATTCAACCAGAAAGGAGAAAGAGCCCTCGACTCAATAACGCTACTAATGAAGACCGGTGACTTAGCAAAGACAACCACAAAATTTCACATAATTGATTCAGAAACGTCGTTCAACGCTCTATTGGGCCGACCATGGATACATGAAAATAGGATGGTACCATCATCTCTACATCAGTGCATCAAATACTACGATGGAGGGGAACGAGTGCATCAAAGGTGACTTACAACCATTCTCCGTACATGAAATTGGAATCCATGAAGATGCAACTTATTATGCACCTCCGAAGAAAACAATCTTCTCCAGAGATACCATAACAAATGAAGCAAAGAAAGTTCGGGACAACGAAGAACCTGAGGTTCTAGTTCAATAGTCACTCACCACTCCCTTACGGCGAGATGGTGAAGGTTTCTCCACAACTCGCATCCGAGGTCGAGGCCGGGGACGAGGTCGTGGCAGAGACGTTAGGACAGTTGGACAGATGAAACCAGTCATCAATGTTGATTGGGAAGACAGTTCTGAAGAAGAAAAAGAGATCAAACAAGAAGCAGCGACAATAAGTCGGAAGAAGCCGCAATTCAAAATCTCTCTCGAAGATGAGAAGAATGAAGAATACAAATCAATGTACGAGAAGATTAACCTCTATGTACATACTATGACCCTGACCCCGATCCATTCTAATATGATCGAGGGTATGGTGGTCAAAGAGGTACATAGCAGCGGTGCAAAGCCAATCAAATTCTACCGTGGTGCTCCTTCCTCCAAAACTGAAAATAATGTACAATTTGTAGATGTCACTTCATCAGAATTAATGGAATTACCTTTTGAGTGGTACTCTCCCTGTGTTCAAAATTTAATTCAGCGTGGTTTCTTACCTCGACAATGGACAAAAGGTCAATCATAACATTTTGAAAATTTATGGAATAACTCCGGTTGTCCACCCAATTCAAAGCATGGTCTCGGATTCGGCACAGTAGGATCAGTTGACGATACTGAATTTTGCTTGGTTGTCACTTGCGAGTCCAATGAAAATTGCATGGAAACTACAGAAGAACTTGAAGATTTACAAATTGGAGACGCTCCACCGAATTCGAAGAAGAGATTAAATCTACGATAGATGAGTTAACGGAAGTTAACTTAGGTACTAGCGAAGAGCCTAGACCTACGTTTGTTAGCTCCTTACTCAATAAAGAAGACTCCGAAGAAATAATCAAGTTATTAATGGAATTGAAAGAGCTGTTTTGCTTGGAGCTACGATGAGATGCCGAGATTAGCTCCGCAGGTCGCGATCCATAAGCTAGGAGTGGATCCTACTTCGTCCCGTCGGACAAGGTCCCGAGAAGAATGCGTCTAGAAATTGAACAAGTCATAGCTGAAGTTAAAAAGCTAATAGACGCTAAATTTGTCCGTGAAAAACAATACCCGACTTGGTTAGCCAATGTGGTACCAGTCAGAAAGAAGAATGGTCAGATCAGAATTTGTGTGGACTTAAGAGATTTAAACAAGGCATGTCCAAAAGATGAATTCCCTTTACCGATCCCAGAATTAATGATCGACATCGCTTCAACACATGAAATATTCTCATTCATGGATGGATCTTCAGGATACAACCAGATAAAAATGGCTCTAGAAGATGAAAAGCTTACAGCATTCAGAACGCCGATCGGAGTATATTGCTACACGGTGATGTCATTCGAGCCGAAGAACGCGAGAGCAACCTACCGGAGAGCGATGACAAGAATTTTTGATGATCTCATCCACGATCAAGTCGAATGCTACGTGGACGATGTGGTCATCAAAAGCAAAGTAAAGGACAACCACTTGTATGATTTGAGAATTGTTTTCGAACGATTAAGGCAATTTAACCTTAAGATGAATCCCTTAAAATGCGCCTTCGGCGTCACCTCCGGAAATTCTTAGGATTCGTTGTCCGACATCGTGGAATTGAAATCGACCCGAAAAGATTAAAGCTATCTTAGAAATGCCGCCTCCCAAAACCTTAAAACAACTACAATCCTTTCAAGGGAAGTTGGCATATCTTCGACGCTTTATCTCAAACTTGTCGAGTAGGTGTCGGCCTTTCTCGGCACTAGTTAAAAAGGACGCCAAATTTATTTGGGAAGAGAAATGCCGAAGGCCTTCGAGGACATTAAACAATATTTAATGACACCTCCTCGTCTTAGCGGCCCGGTCTCGGGTAGACAGCGATACTTTATACCGCGGCTTTAGACGACTCTCTCGGAGCCTCCGTTAGCTTGAGTCAATGATGAGGGTAAAGAAAATGCTCTTTACTATTTAAGCCGTCGTTTACTTCCGACGGAAATAAGGTATCCCACAATTGAAAAGCATTGTTTGGCCCTAATCTTCGCCGCTCAAAAGCTCAGGCACTACATGCTTTCTCATAAGGTCAACCTGATCTCGAATTTTAATACATTGCAATACTTGATGACTCGTCCAACACTTTCCGGCAGACTTGCTAGATGGTCAATGATATTATTGCAATTCGATATAACTTTCGTGCCTCTTCGTGTCGTAAAGGGACAAGTCTTAGCAGACTTCCTCGCGACACACCCTTTGCGGCAGAATCTCCTCTCAATGACGATCCGCCGGATGAACAAATAATGAGCCTAGAAGACCACGATGATCGACGTTGGGAATTATATTTTGACGGAGCATCTTCAGCACACAAAGATGAAGAATCACAAGTGATAGTACCCGGTAAGGCAGGAATCAGATTAATCTTTATAACACCGGAGCGGGGGATGTTAAGATACTCTTACCACTTGACAGAACCGTGTACAAACAATGAAGCAGAATACGAAGCCCTCATAACAGGAATGGAATTAGCTATTCAAATGGGGATAACAGACATCAACATCTACGGGGATTCACAGTTAATCATTCAACAGATCGCCGGAAAGTACATAATTTTAAAGTCAAGACTCGAGCAATACTTCCAGTATGCCATACAATTGTTGGAACAAATTCCGAATGTGACAATCTACAAAATTCCCAGAAAAGAAAATGCTTTAGCAGATGCGTTAGCCCGTCTAGCAAAAGAATTTGCCTGTCTGCAAGGTGAGTCAGTAAAAGTGTCAATTCACGGACGTCAGGTCCTATCACAGCTCGACACAGACACAATACATAAATCAGAAAAAGAAGAAGAATCAGTTGCAACAGTGACAGAAAACACAGAAGATTGGCGACAGCCATTAATAGACTACCTGCAAACAGGAAAACTACCAGACGATAGGTCGCTAGCCCATCAGATCAAGAAAAGAACTCTGTCCTACGCATTAATAAACAACACCTTGTACGTAAGGTCTTTCGATCAAATGTGGCTAAGATGCCTAAGCGGGTCCGAGGCCCGTGAAATTATTAAAGAGGTGCATTCGGGACTCCGTGGAGCTCACCGATCGAGTCCGAAGATGAAAATGAAAATTAAAAGACTAGGGTACTACTGGCCCTCGATGACGACCGACTGCATGAAAATCGCCAAGAGCTGTCACCAATGCCAAGTACACGAAGTGGTTCTACACCAACCTCCAAATGTGTTACATCCGACAATTGCGTCATGGCCATTTGAATGTTGGGGCACGGATATAGTGGGTCCAATAGAACCACCATCTTCAAAAGGACATCGCTTCATTCTTGCGGCTACAGATTACTTTTCCAAGTGGGCAGAGGCGGTTCCACTTAGAGAAGTGAAAGCACACCACGTGCTACGGTTTTCAAGAACCAAGTTGTCTACCGTTTCGGAGTGCCGCGCGGGATCATCTCGGATAATGGGTCGGCATTCGAAGCACACAAATCAACAATTTTGTCGGGAGACACGGAATCGGCCGGCGGTATTCAATAATTTACTACCCAAGAGCAAACGGCCTGGCTGAGGCTTTTAACAAAACTCTCGTTCAAATCTTAAAGAATATTTTGGACGATAATAAGAGAAATTGGCACGAGAAGTTATTAGAAGCCTTATGGGCCTACCGGACAACCTTCAGAACTCCTACTCAAGCTACACCTTACGCTCTGGTGTATGGGTCCGAGGCAGTATTACCTTTAGAGGTTCAGCTTCCTTCACTCAGAATTGCAGTTGCAAATAAGATCACGACAGAAGAGAATGCCAAATTACGACTAGAGGAATTAGAGAGCCTGGAAGGGAAAAGACTTGCAGCGCAGCAGAATTTAGAACTATACCAAGCTAAGATGGTTCAAGCCCATGACAAATTGGTCCGCCCGAGAACCTTCGAGTTGGTGACTTAGTTCTCGTTCTCGAAAGACCTATCCTTGCACACCGCAAGATAGGAGGAAAATTTGAACCCACTTGGGAAGGGCCGTTCGTGGTTGAAGCGAGTATACTCGTGGAGGTTCCTACCGGCTAGTGAATTGCCAGGGAGAACGACATATGCTTCCCATCAACGGACGATACTTGAAAAAGTATTACGCTACCTGATGTTTCGAAGGAATGAATTCTTCACCCTTGGAAGCACGGGCGAAGTAATTACTTACGAATGGGTCCGAACCCAAAAATAATAAAAAATGTGCTAAGATAAATAAAATCATGATAATAAAGTTTTCCTTGTTTTCTTTTCCAAATCAAAATCTCTTTCCTAATCTTATCCCACTTCATTCCTGTTAAATAAAATAAAAAAAGAAATAAAAAAAATGTCTTTAATAAACATTTTCTTAATGTTCTTGTTCTTAGTACAGCCCCTGATCCTTTTCCTTGTCTTTTCGCAGGGAAATGTCGAACAGGCGGTTGGTCCCGAACTTTAGAAATGGCGTAAGCCTTGCACTCGATGAAAAGAGGGTGAAAGATGGAGCGATAATCGAGATTGACTCGGACTTCGCACCGGCGAGCCTACAGTACGAGGAAAGTGACCGGGTCCCAGCTGACCGAGAGGAACCGCTCGATCGGACGAGTGATGAAAATGGGTGGCCCGAGCCACCAATCCAACGACGAAGAAAAGAAAAACAAACACCGAAGAAGACAAGAAAATCAAGTCCGTAGTCGCACAGCAGAGGGCGAGCTTGTCGGCGCCGTGCCCACAGAGATTCGGGAAGTTCGAAGAGCTACTCTCACAGACAACGCAAAGAAGAAATAAGAATCGCCGTATCCGTAAGATGTTAACCAAACTAGCGACGGACCGGAGCGACGAGGCGAGCTCTGCTACGCGCACATATACCTCAAGGACACCGATTCACCAGTGTACCGGAAGAAAGGAGGCCGACTCTAGGATAACGAAAAAACCGGGGAAATCTCACGGAGATCGAAGAAGAAGAAGGCTACCACGCCACCGGATAGAACCACCGGCAATGCATGACCTTGTTGCAGAAGCAACCCCGGAGGATGTCCCGACGGACATCATCCCCGAGGAGCCGTGGTATGCAGGAGAACGTGAAGGGATTGAGCCTTATATCCCACAATACGTCATCAGGCCTCGCCATTTGCAGATTATTCCAGAATACGAGCTAGAAAGAATGCAGAATGTTGAAAAGAAAACTTTTGAATACTTCGAGAGAATCAGAGGCAGAAGGATCAATATACTAGAAGGCCTCGAGCTACATACAGACGTATTCTCAGAATATGAACAACAACAAATCGTGGATTGCATCCGGGATTTGAAAAGAATGTGTCGAGCGGGCCGCCTAAGGGAAAACACCTACTCAGAACCCCGGAGATGGATGCCAGGGAAAGGAAGAATTACAATAAAATGTGGATGTTGTTACAACTTTGCGGAAGACAGGAAGGGAAAGCCTCCGGGAATACTCCGTCATGGCCATGTGGATCCAATGCCATTAGTCATCAAGAGAATGGTAAAGAGATTGATAACATGGAGGGTACTGCCAGCAGATTGCATACCTAATAGCTGCATTATTAACATCTACAAGCGGGGTGACCGCATACCCCCGCACATAGATCACCACGACTTTGTCGGACCTTCTGCACGGTCTCTTTCCTGAATGAGTGTAACATCATGTTAGAATCTGACCTCTGGATAGCAGGCCCAGGTGAGTTCCGAGGGCCAGGGAAGATACCATTACCGGTAGGTTCCATCATGATACTGAAGGGCAACGGAGCAGATATCGCTAAGCATTGCATACCGGAGTACCGGTGAAGCGGATCTCGGTTACTTTCGGGAGGATGGACGACGAGAAGACACCTTACCATTTCCAGCCGGACCCGGAGCTAGAGAGCCTCCGGCCTTATGTAGCCGTGAGCTACATGGAAAATATCACACCTCCAATGTACATCCATACGGCATCCTTGCCAAGGATGGCTTGGAAGGTGATGTTATTGACCATATACCCCACTATTCAGACATGGATTTTTGACAGATGCTTCTTTGGATGGATCGACAAAGATCATACATAGTCCTTTTTGAGTCTACATTGATTGTATGAGATGTATTCCAGATCGAGTTGTATGATGTATCTTCGACATGATTGGAATGAAAGTGACCATGTCACATTTTTGGCCTTCACCTCTTTTGTGCAAATTGACTAGGAAACGCCATTAAAGTTAAATGAACTTCGAACAAAGAACGAAAAGAAATAAAAAAAGAGAATAAAAGAAAACTTTCCTTAAACATCTAAAAATGATGAACACCAAATTCACATGGACATTAAATAAATAAAATGAATTTGAATCGTTAAAGGACAAACAAAATGAACATAAATTTCAAATCAAATCTCAATCTAATCTCAAATTCAATCTTCCAGATCTCAAATCAAATCTCAATCGAAAATTCAAATTCATTCTCCCAAATCTGAAATCCAATCCGTTCTACTCTTTCCCTTATCTGGGATGGAAGCGGTTGATTCCATTGACACGGATTGAATCTGATGGCGAGGAATTATATCCAATCCAAATCAGTGACTTCCGATCAACTCTTTTGAACGGGGTATGTAACATCTACATATTCCCTCCTAATCTATTTCCTTCCATGAAAGTCTTTTACAACTTTCATGAAATTCTCGAAACACCAAAATTCCAAACTCATTTCAAATCAACACTACAAATCTTTACAAAGTAAATGACTATTCGAAATCAAACTTTTGGGGTTGAGGATTTTTACATCCGAGACTGCATTGCTTTAGGATCCTTTCTCTATCGCAATAAAATACATCAATTCAAACTTTTGGGTTGAGGATTTTTACATCCGAGACTGCATTACTTTAGGATTCTTTCCCTATTGCAATGAAATACATCAAATCAAACTTTTGGGTTGAGGATTTTACATCCGAGACTGCATTGCTTTAGGATCCTTTCCCTATCGCAATGAAATACATCAAATCAAACTTTTGGGTTGAGGATTTTACATCCGAGACTGCATTGCTTTAGGATCCTTTCCCTATCGCAATGAAATACATCAAATCAAACTTTTGGGTTGAGGATTTTACATCCGAGACTGCATTGCATTAGGATCCTTTCCCTATCGCAATGAAATACATCAAATTCAAACTTTTAGGTTGAGGATTTTTACATCTGAGACTGCATTGCTTTAGGATTCTTTCCCTATTGCAATGAAATACATCAAATCAAACTTTTGGGTTGAGGATTTTACATCCGAGACTGCATTGCTTTATGATCATTTCCCTATCGCAATGAAATACATCAAAAATCAAACTTTTGGGGTTGAGGATTTTACATCCGAAACTGCATTGCTTTAGGATTCTTTCCCTATTGCAATGAAATACATCAAAACCAAACTTTTGGGGTTGAGGATTTTACATCCGAAACTGCATTGCTTTAGGATTCTTTCCCTATTGCAATGAAATACATCAAAACCAAATTCTTGGGGTTGAGGATTTTACATCCGAAACTGCATTGCTTTAGGATTCTTTCCTTATTGCGATGAAGTACATCAAAATCAAACTCTTGAGGTTAAGGATTTTATATCCAATACCGCATTGCTACGAGATCTCCCCTCATTGTAATGATTCAATCCAATCAATTCAATTTTCTTATGAGGTTGAAGATGTTACATCTAAAACCACAAAATTCCAATTTTCACTTTCAGTTCGAATCCCTTCAAATTAATTTTGACAAAACATCAATTTAAATTAAAACTCAAACTAAAATCTAAGCTCACACATCAAAACTTAAATTGAAACAAAATAAAATCTAAATCGAAATTCCCAGCATCATGTGATTTGGAATTCACCTCCTTTTCCTTTCCCCAGCGAGAGTTCAGGAATCTCCAGTCTCAGAGATATACTTGACACTCCCCAGCGGAAACTCTTCTACTTCGTCCTAAGTTTGTCACTTGGACGTTTGTGTTGGTTTTGTTGATCGCTTCGGTCAACACCAATACGCGTGGTGTGCTCCGTCAGCTCACCACACCTATTGGGGGTCCATTTGTTGACCTCATTTTTGATGAGGTATTCTCTTCTTCTTTTTAGTACTTAGGATCTAGCCTTAGGCTTTTCCTTTGACTGTCTTAGAGGACTAGAATTGGGACCCACCACCTAGAATTTCAAACCACTTCTTAACTCCCTGCAAACTCTACAAACTTGATTGTAGACCCCTAATCATCTAGAGGGTTGAAATAAAATGTGGAAGTTTAAAGGATGAGTTCCTATAGGACTCTTTGGCCTTAGGACTGCCCTGGGTGGCCTGGTCTGGTGAAGGGCTGACTTACACACACACTACACCTATACACTACACTTTCACACACATCCTAGAACCACACCCATACCTAACTTGACCTCCTGACTCATGTAGGTGATTCACATGGATGGTCCTTAACCCCTAAGCCCTTGGCTAAGAGGGTTAGGAACAACATAGTGGATGCCTCAAATGAGTCCCTTCATGGCTCATGTGGGCTTGATATGGCTTCATGGCTCAACCAAAATAATTTTATTCCACTTACATTCACCTAATCTTCAATTTTCCAAATTTTCAATTTTTGACCCCGGGACCCTACACCCGCTTAGCCTACCCAAAACCCTTGAAACTACCCAAAATTTGCAAAATCACCTAAATTGCCCAAAATTCCTCAAAACCAATCCCAAACATTTCCACATCACTCAAATTGATCATCCATACCCAAAAATACCAAGAATTCCAAAAATACCTCTCAATACCCTCCAAATACCCAAAATACCCCTCTTGACCCAAAAATTCAAATAATTCCCAGAAAATTCCACAAAATCCCCAATATTCTCAATTTTATTTTGTTCAACTACTCCATGGGCCAATTTTGTCAATTTACCCCACTTTTGTCAAAACCTCCAATTTGACCCATTTTAACCCTAAGTGAACCCAATGTCAAACCAAACCTACCCAATTGACCCAAATTCTGGTCCAATTCAATTCTAAACTTCAATTCAACATTCCCAACACCAATCTAGACCAAAACCAAGTCCAATTTGATTGACATTTGGATCCAATTTCACTTTTGGCCTTAAAGCCCAATTTGACCCAAACCTAACCCATGACCCAAACCTAACCCAAACTCACCCAATTCAACTCCAATTAACCCCAAATCTTTTCTAAACCTTCCTTAGAATCCCCAAAAAAAAAACACTAACATGATTTGCCCAAAATTTAGGCCCAAACCCCACTCAAATTCAACCCAAAGCTAAAAGGCCCAATTTTGACCTAAACCCAAACCTAACCCAAATGAGCCCAAACCCCAAAATCAAAGCCCAACCAAAGTCAAAACCTCTTTGAAACACTCCCATAAACATTTCCCAACATTAATTTTACATCAATTTGAACCCTAGCCCAATATTGGACCAAATTATCCCAGTTTGACCTATATTGGCCCATTCACCAAAGGAGCCCAAATTCAACCCAATTCAAACCCAAATCACTCCCATTTGCTCCAAGTCACTCATGACACATCTATGAGCTAAACCCAACAATTATTTGGCCCAAGCCTTTGCCAAAATTTCATCCTAAAATCCATTTTAAAATCCAAAAGCCCACTTCCCTAAACCATTTTAAAAGCCCATTTCCACCAAATACAAAAGCCCAAAATTGGCCCTAAAGCCCACATGGCAATTTCTTTTCATCTTACCTTTAATTGATATCACCCCTAAATTTCAAAATCATCATTAAACCATTCCAAATCAAGCTTCATACAAATTCCTATCAAATTACCAAAAATTTCTAAAATCTATTTTCATAAAATTGACCAAGCTTTTCCCCAAGCCAAAGACAAGCCATGCAAGCCATGGACAAGCCACATGAAGCCATGGAAGGTTTGACATGTGATCAAGCCATTAATGGCAAAAGGGGGAACCCCTTTCCTAACCCTCCCTTAAGCAATTTTAACCCTTTTTTATGCAACACCTAAACCCAAAATTTACTTAAACCAAGTTGATAGGGACTTCACCACTCCATCTCAGCTAGCCTATCTGATTCCCCACAGCACCCAAAGCCCCTTCGAGGGTGCACCATGCCCAAAACCATGGGTTGACCCAAACTAAGCTAAAATGATCCCTCCCCCCTTCTACTTTGATTTAACACCTTTACACATGGCCAACTGCAATTGATTTCACCATTGCCAAGACCAGACTTCCCTGAGCACGAGGGTGACCCGACTCGGCCGGCCGGCCACCACGGCCCGCCGGAAACCACCGGGCCGAGAGCTCACATGTGAGCCCAAACTTGGAATTCTCACCTGCTGAGCTGCCCCATCCCCGGTGGCAATTGCAGCTGTTCTTCTCTTGCCGAGAGCAGGCGATCCCAAGCCCTAACTCTCCTCGGGAGGCCCTCCACCCTCTCCTATTTAAACACCACCCCCTCTCGGCCATGAGAGGTGCCGAACTAGACCTTACCGAAACCCCGCCAAAATTGTTCCGGAACACTCTCCATACTTAGAGCGAGTTGATCCCAGGTGACAATTTGCCCTAATCCCCACCAACGAGCCCGATTTCTCGGCCAAAATTCCACCCAAAACCGGGACACTTCTCCACGGTGGATCAATCCTCAAATTGATTGGTCCTACACCTTCACCGGACCAAGGGAAGGAGTCCACCAGCAAAAGCCCCCTCTCCAGGCCACCCAGTTGCTCCAGCCTCCAAGCTTTGTGATCGGCTGTGGTCGAAAACATACCTAGGCGATTCATCAGACCAGGAGACTTCATCTGGAGCTTGTTGGGATCCAATCGACGGTAACACAACCCTCAGATTGAAGCCACACTTCTCTGAGCAAAGGTATGAGCTAATTCTTCATCCCGAGCTTCTGGAGATTCTCTATTTCAAATGCTTTAATTTCAATGCATGATCACCGTATAGATGTATTCGTCTCTTCAAGACGAATCCATAGAGCATAAGAACACAAAAATCCATTGAGTATTGAGTGAAATATTAGGGATTTAGTGTGGACGCCTCTCGGGTGAGGACGCTTGGGGACGATGAACGGATGCCGTTCATTTAATACACGCGCGGACGGACGGACGGGATTGCGTGGGATCAGGAGATGGAACGACACAGCGGGGCCCCGGAGCGCTGAGTCAGATGGTGGCGTCGAACCAGAACGCGCCGCGTGGATAAATAGGAAATTAGGGTATTTTTGATTTATTTAATTCCCCTAAACTTCAAAAATGCATAACTTTGTGTAGGAAAATCAGAAAAATAAAATAAAAATACCCTCTTGCTCAGTGAACAGAGGAGAATAATATGGAAAAGAAATTATTTAATTTCATTAAGTATTTTATTTTTAATGATTTATTTCCCTTCTGCATTATTTTAATTCTCCATGCATATAGGAAATTCTCCATGGCATGAGACCATAGGGCTTTTGAAGCCTCTGAATTTGGGAACATTCCCTGAATTTTCCAGAGTCAGAGGCCATCCCTATGAAAAGTTATTGATTTTTCAAATTCATGTTGTTGTTTTAAGTATTTTAATTCCAATAATTAGCATGTTATGAAATAAATTCTAGGAAATTTTGGTGATGTCTCTTATGACCAGAGGACCCAAAGAAAAATAGGTTTTGGATTAATTTATTTAAAATAACCCTAATTGACTTAAACACTCAAAATAGCTCCTTAATTAATTAGAGTTAACCATATATCAAATTGACTTGAAATCAATTCTCCACTGACCTTTAAGATCAGAGGAACCCACCATAAAAATTTGAAGTCAATTGGACTTGGTTAGCCTCTACTAAATGGGTTGATTAAGCCAATTTAGCCATTTTAAACTTTAAAAATTCATCACTTTCAAAATACCTTTCAAAAATTCACCAAATTGGTTTTGGAGCCTCTCTGATATCAGGGGAATTTAAGAAAATTAAAATTTCAATTTTCTAAAAAAGTTAATTTTTTTATATTATTTTAATATTTTAATAATTAAAAAATAATAAAAATCACAAAAATAATAAAATTCACCAAAATGTCACATTTTGAATTTTAATCATTTAGGAATAAACCCCATATTTTTCTTAAGTCTCTATAATGAGATATTAAATTTTAAAGCCCTAAGGTAATTTTAAAATTAAAAAAATGTATATTTTTAGTATTTCCACTAAAATAATTCTAATAAATCAAAGAAAAATCAGAAAATTGTAAAACTTGATTCTCTGATTTCCTTGATATCAGAAAGATTTTTGAAAAATATAAAATTCATTTTTCAACCTTTATTTTATTTTTAAATTAATTAAAACTTCAAAATTTAAAATAATTATAATAAAAATAATATAATTAAAAAAATCACTAAAATTGGTCCAAGTGGTCCTCTGGTCATTAGGAATGTCCCATAATTTTCTTAAGGACAGAAACTTTTCCTTGGTCATATTATTAAATTTTCCTTGGAAATCTCTATTTTCTACCAAAAATAATTTCATAAATAAATTAAATACAGAAAATTCACATTTTCTCCTCTCATGTCTTTATTGGCATATGAGTGATGTCACATAAAAATTTCAAGTTCATTCAAGCTCAATTTAGTGAGTTATGAAATTATTAAGCTTGAAGGGCAAAATGGTAATTAAAATTTTAACCCTTAATTAAAACTTTAGGTTTAATAAAATTAACAAATAAAATATTTGATCTTAATCTGATTTGGATGATTGAAATTTAAATAATTAAAGGGTAGAAATCTATTAAACAATTTGAAGATAATTAAAATAAACCTTAATTAAATAATTGATTAAATTTGGAAGAATAATAAAATTGGAATTATTAAAATAGGGATATTATTAGGAAGAGATTTATTCTTTAATTTAAAAATCCCTAAATTAATCATCTCAATAATATTTAATTCTAAATTAAAATGATAATTCAAACTTAAGTTTTAAAATGTTAAAGGTTAAATTATTAAATTAAAAAAAAAAGTTAAATTATTAAACTCTTTTTAAATTTTCAATTAAATTAAAATTAAAAATAAAATTAAATTAAAGATTAAATTAAATTAAATCAAACAAATTAAGTAAATTAAATTAAATTAAACTAAATTAAATTAAAAAAAAATGTTAAATTGAATTAAATTAAATTAAATTAAATTAAAACATATTAAATTAAATTAAATTAAATTAAATTAAATTAAAATTAAATCAAATTAAATTAAATTAATGGAAATTAAATTAAATTAAATTAAATCAAGTTAAATTAAATTAAATTAATTCATATCAAATCAAACTAAATTGAATTAAATTAAATTAAATAATAGAATCAAGTTAAAATTAAAATCAAGTTAAATTGAATCAAAATTGAAACTAAACTAAATTAAATTAAATTGAAGTTAAATTAAATTGAATTAAATAACATCACCTAAGACATAAAGAAATTAAATATAAAGCAACTTAAACACTATTCCAAATTTAAACCCTTTAACCGAAGTTAAACTAAATCACAAATCATTGGAACACCAATTTGCCCTCGAAAACTTTTATTATCATAACTCCTAAATAGAACATTAAATGAAATGTTACTCCACTTATAGGATATTCAAATGTCCTAGTTCATCGAGTAAGATAACAACAAAACTTGAATTCCCGGACGATTAATTCATTTGTATGATTAAATTCATTTGGACTTAAAACAATTCTAGCAATATTGAAAAGATGTTTGAGATTCTTCTTAAACACTTTCTCAATATGATAGGATGTTTATAAGAACAACTGAACTTAGTTATTCTTTGATGAAGAAAATCGTCCTCAAACCAAAACACAAGGACCTAGACGTCATAGGAAATGACTAGCTATAGGATTAGAAATTTGGTAGAAGACCATAACCTTTCCCTTAGTTTTACCTAGGAATTTGCTTAAATATTTTAATTGTGTTTTAAGTGCAGCTTGGGATGATGGGAAGACCCTCCAGGTACGCCTTTATTTTTTTGTAATTTACTTTATTGCAATTTATTCAATCGCATCGTACTTACTTTTCTTGCATGATAAACAAATTGTTGCATGAAAACCCACACCTTTAGGATAGTCCCTAAAACTGAAACCAAAACTAAGTAAAAAGTCATTGCAAGATAAAATTCACCGCCACAACATTTTAAAATATAAAACAACTCAAAATTTAATCACAAACGTAACACAAAACTACAATTACAACTAAATTAAAATGTCTTGTTGGATGATCGGGAATACCTCGGATGATGTAAACTACGTGTTGCTAACGGGATTTCCCACGGTCTAAATGAAAGTGTGGAACTCATTCAGCTGAGTTTAGCAAATTCATCTGGACTAAGTGAATCCGATAAAAATAACGACGCCGAAAGGATGGAACCGTGGGATCTTAACCGGTGTTGTTATAATCAACTTTAAGATTTATTTTAAATAAAACATAAAAAACACTTGGAAATTAAGACTTCTCTAAACCAAAACACCTTTCTCATCTCCTGATTTATGACTACTACAACTAAACCTCTACAACAACAAGAAGCTTGGAGCACGGTGGGCATCACGGCCATCTTCGTCAGCAAAACAACTCTACATCAGCTAAACATTCCTAGAATTAAACAACAAAGCCATAGGACTTCGAGGTAGTTTGCCTAGTGCAACATAAATCTTCAACCTTTTGTTAGGCATTTGCACTGCAAATTAAGCCCTAACCGGACTTAGGATTCCGAGGTAGTCGTCCGATACGACATAAACCCTCATATCTTCCAGGCTATTTGTATGATTCTATCATATAAATATAAGTCCTAATTGATTAAAATTGGCAAGATCAAAACATTAAATAAATATTAGGACTTTCCTAAATCCAAGCCAAACAATAGGATAGTCGGGGAATTACCGAAGTTCGCTTCGAATCTGTGATTTCTCCTACCTTTCTTCCTTTGAATTCCCAAAACGAAATGTTCCAAATTTGATCCATTCCCTATTGAAATTCCAAAATTCAATCCTCGAAAACCTTAAACTTTGAAATTCTTGAGAGCGAGAGTTACCGATTATTATCGAGAATTTTCTTAGGTGATTCCCGTCACTTAAGATGTAATTAACTATAAGGGCTTGCCCTTATAGGGAATTTTAAAGAACCCAGGTAATATAAACCCTGTTTAATGCTTTCATATTAAGCAGGGGAATTTGTCGGCTTATAAAATTGGTTCACAGACTAAACGGATGTCACAAATCTTCTAGTTTATTTAATCGAGCCCCACCATCAAGCAGTGTGTCTATCCTTAGGGATAGATACACGGTTTGTGGTGCGGTGCTCGTTTATATAAACTATTTGGGATGTGAGATCGGTTTGATTTCATATCTTAAAAATCTTCAAATTTAAAATTATTTTCAAAATCAAATACTACTTTTTCAAATTATTTATTTAAATTAAATTAAAAATTCGCCGCACAATTTCTGTTAGGCGACCCCCTTTTCAAAATAAAACACACAACCTAAAAAAAAATATGCCGACACTTACGATCTGAATTTTCTTCATTTTCAATTTCTTCTTCAAACATACTTTCATACTCTACTTTTTTTTTCAAATATATTCTCAAAATGATCATTTCTTAAATATTCACAGACCTCCATCCTAAAACATTCATTAGCTTTTTTCCATTGAGGGATACTTCAAATATTTCAAAATATTAAAGGTCACCTCTTGATCATTAACTCCCATAGTTAATTCTCCCTTTTGAACATCAATCACTGCTCTTCCAGTAGCAAAGAATGGTCTTCCCAAAATGAATAAAATTTCTTTATCTTCCTCCATATCAAGTACAATAAATTCCACGGGAAAGATAAATTTATCCACTTTCACTAACACATCTTCCACCACTCCTTGAGGGTAAGTAATGGAACGATAGGCCAACTGAAGGGTCACAAATATAGGAGAAATTTGTCCTGTTTCGAACCCATTTAAAGTTGATAAAGGCCTAAGATTAATACTAGCTCCCATATCACATAAGGCTTTTCCAAAAAATTTTTCACCTATAACACACGAAATAGTGAAACTACTAGGATCTTTAAGTTTTTCCGGAAGCTTCTTCTGAATAATTGCACTACACTCTCCGTTAACTGCAACAGTGTCATGAACTGTAAACTTTATTTTCTTTCTCAGGATATCCTTCATAAACTTGACATAGTCAGGCATCTGCTCTAACGATTCAACAAAAGTAATATTTATCGTTAATTTCTTAAGGATCTCCAAAAATTTTTCAAATATGTTGTCCTTGTTTTGTTTCTTCAATCTTTGAGGAAATGGAGGTGGTGGTTTTTCAACAGTTATCTTCATTGGCTCAAGAGGATAATCTAGGTTTGGATAAATCTTATTTGAACCTTTTTTTATTTCCACCTTCTCCTTTTCTATTTCAACTTCTATTTGCACTCTAGTTTCCAATTCTTTTCCACTCCTTAATTGAATAGCCTTATGTTGATGCTTGTTTTGATCTTTTGGATTTATCTCAACATTACTTGGAAGTGTTCTAGAAGGTCTATTATTAATTGCAGTGAAAATATGCCCCAATTGATTTTCAATATTTTTCATAGCAACACCTTGAGCTTGTAATTGATTTCTCATATTCAGAATCACTTCTTCAGTAGACAAATTCTTATCCTTAAATTAGGGGTTACTATTGAATTCAGGAGGATAAGATGGTCTAAATCTGGTATTTCCTTGATTGTTCGAATTTCCAATTAGATTTATAGACCTATTACCCCAATGTGGGTTAACTTTGGCATTGTTATTATTCCAATTGAAATTTGAGTGATTCTTCCAACCAGGATTATAATAATTTGAATAAGGATTGTTAGGTCTACTAATAGCATTTAAAGTCTCATAAGGTGTTTGAGATTCTGTTATCTGTCCAAATGAATTTTCCTCCAACACTTGAGGTGGTTGATAATAATTCATTCAATATTGATCTATTTTCTTAGAAAGGGCTACAATTTCAGAAACTACCATAGTCATCATATATGAATCATGAACACTAGCTACTCTCTTAGGATTTACCCGTTCAGAGGGCCATTGAAAATTATTAGCAGTCATTTCTTCAATTA